>CM031233.1:305683034-306923034 GCA_018340775.1 Taxus wallichiana var. yunnanensis
TCCACCATGTGCATCCCCTTTGCGCAGTTTAGGATCCCATCATCGGTGGGCCACTATTACACGCCTTATATGTGGTCCTACATTAATTATAAAACATGGTTACACATCTATTCTTTTAAGTTGCACACTCAAATGCTTCATCACACGCACCTCAAAAGAGGGAGCATTCATCTAGGTATATTCTACACCTACAAAAGACACATGTAGAATGGTGGGTTCATACACGTATATACAAAGTTATAGGTACTCGAGAAAAAGGATCAAATACATAAATTTAAAAATATTACACAAGGTCAAAGACGTACAACTTGGCGAGGACCGTATGGACGGTTCTAACCCTTTCACACAATTTTTCCCAGAGGGCAGTTACACTAAATTTCTCGATAAGTTCAAAATTTTACCTTTAAGCACTATTTCTTGGCACAGTTTTAGGTTCAGTTGACTCAGTTCAAATCAATTATAGGGGGCATAAGGTATTTCACTCCTTCACCACGACACTTGGTTTCAATTACATTTTCAAGGATCTTGGGGCCATGAGTCTCCTTTCTCCATCTACATTTTAGTACATTACAACTTCTATTTAAATGAGCAAGACGTCGGAAGGGCATGGGGACACTTGTTCCCTTTTCTACCGTGTGTCTTTATTTGTAAAATCAGGCCTAGATCTTTCTGCAGCATTGTGGTCCGTGGGGTTTTACAAAAAATATCGAAGCCACTGGATTCTTTGAAATAAGTCTTTCCTTGTCTCTTACATTTAAAAGGGAGTATATCAAAGTTGTTTAATGACTTTGATACACAATCTTCTTTCTTCACGAGGTGCTTTGATACCTCCTCTCTTTATTCATTACTCTGCGTCAAAGTTATATGCACCTAACACTCCGGTTTCTCCTTGGCATAATTTGGGGCTGATCGCCCAATTCTTCAGCAAGTTTAAGGATCCAAATCTCTAAGTACAAGTAAAGAATTGGAACTTTTCTCGTCTACAAAATAAATAAGTGTACTTTTTCCATGTCTTATATCTCTTTATTTCACTTTATGAAAGTTAAAATTCTACATTTACCATTGAATTACAGATTAATTTACTACTCGTGAACATTAACTACACTTTGTGTTGCGGGGTTCATCATGGAGCATGACAATACAAAACACAACGAGATAATTGTAAAATAAAATCCGAATGAAGAAAAAGTGTATCTACGTACTCAAGTATCATTTCCTTTAAGTAAGTAATCTTCATTTCATACTTAAAGGGGAGGAAAATGTGGATACTCAAATTTGACTATTTACCCTCTAACATTATTGGTTTTGACAATACATTCTTTCTAAGATAAACACTCTTTTTATCCCCGCTTAGTACATCCTAAGGTCTATTGTCTAGTTTTCTTAGTCATAAACACTAATATGTCGATAAATTCCGAGAGTCAAATACATAAAATCAATAGAAAAACTCCAATTGCAAAAATGCAAACTTTATTTCTCATATTTCTCATCCCCCTGTGTAAAAACGTCGATTTGGTTAAGATATGTTAATCATTCATGGACCACTTATACGATTTTACACCAACATGTCCATCTTTACTTTTAGTTGCATGTTCTTCGTTGGGTAATTTATTCCCTTTGGGTCATCCTTCTATAATTTACCCTTGAAACCCTATATAAGCTAGTATAGACTCTCTCGTTTACACACCTAAAACTCGTATGATGCTACATTGATACACTCACTTTCTAAACTTGTAAAACATACCCAAGGCTCTATAAATCTTGCCAAATCTTATGCACACACGTTAGGGTAGCAATCACTACAAGTTTGTAGCATCATACCAGCTCAAGAAGTCAAGTTATCTCATTTGCAATAACTCAAACATCCCTTCTCTAAGCATTTTAGTAAGAGCCAAACTCAATTCAAGTATTATCAAAGATGTTGAAATTATCAAACCATAATTTCATTCATTCAAATATCACGTTAGGTAGAGAACAACATGCGGGTTGAGGACTCTTTGGAGTAGTGCCAACATTGAGAGTGCACAGACGTGCCCACAACGCAACCAATGTTTGTTTTGTAATGTCTCCCACCCATGTCTAGGGTTTGAGATCTTATTTATAATGATCGGAAGGATTCATAAAGATGATCAAAAATTAGGGGTTGATAATAAAGACATTTTCAAGCACGCAACACTCCTAGAAAATTGCAAAACCAAATTCAAGGCAGGTCCAAAACCATACGGTAGGTACAAAACCATATGAATGGTCGTGACAAAGTTGTATGGTTCTACACCACCTCAATTTTCAGCTACAATTTCAATATTGAGGCATTATCGTGTCTATATTCCCGGGCCCAATAGTTTGCACATCCATAACTTGCCAAAATCATATTAGTTAAGTGCACTCATTCCCTTATGTTTTCAAACTTGTAGCATATTGTCTAAGCATGAATGCATTGTTATAATATTGTACGATTAATGTTGAATGTCAATTAGTCAAAATAACCCTCTTGTATCGACCCTTTACATTCTTAATGTCTTGAACTCACAAAATTTATATTCTTAAACTAATAAAAGGGTGTAAAACAGAAATAAATGAGGCACTAGATGAAATAATAAAACTAGAAACATTGAAGGAGCACACTATAATTGAAACAAAGGGAGTATTTCATATAGTTAAAAGTATAGTATTTTAGCATGTTGTAAAGCACGTGGAAAATCATGTAAAGAACCATGATAAAGAGAGGTATTGAATTGAATTCAGTCATTCAGAGAAAAGAGGGAAGAGAAATGTCCAAAGAAAGAAGTGTAGATTCTTGCACTTAATGGGTTCCACGTTTTGAATTTTTAATTTTTCACATAACTCGTCAAAATAATAATAAAAAGTCACAGAAATTAGTAGATAACACAATTGAATATTGGATCAAGATTGGGTCAAACCAAGAGAGCTTTAGGTGGAAAGAGATAGCTGCAAATGGGATAAAAGAAGGCAGAGGAACTTTGAGGAAGAGGAATGTGAATTATAGGCCAATATATGGCTAGAAAGGAAAGAAGAATAAAAGGGACTCATAACAAAAGTATATGAGTGAATGGAAGGGGACACCATTAAAGATAGCTCCAAATGAGATATCATCATTGTGAGTAGGAGCTCACATTTCAAAGTAACTCAGATGTCTGATGCAAGAACATCCAAGGGCTCAAACATTATTACATCACCAAAAATTGTTTTATTTTGTTCATGTCGAGTCACAATAGTATATGTTTATTGGCAGGCATTTAGATCTCTTTAAAACACATGAGGGTCCCCAAACTATTGTTTAGTGTTTTGAAAGGTTTCCCCAAGACTTGAAGCTAACTAAGCGCGAAAAGGGATTTTAAATAAAATCCTTGGGGGCTACTTTGTTTACTTAAGTGTCCACAAGGTTCCTACATTTACCAATGCATTTAGGTTCATTAGACCCAAGTTATATCTAATTATTTGGGACACTTTATTTTCATAGGGCTCATTTGAGCCATTTAAATATCAAAGTTTAGGGGTCACCTTATATTAAAAGGTTGTCTAAGGGTCTATACATTAAGCATACTTATTGTTTGAGCCCACTTAATATTTGAGCCCATAATGTCTATATAGAACATGAGATCTTGTAATCATGCAAACATGACAAGTGACACCTTTGCACTCTATATACCTATCAATCTCTAACACTATTTCCCGCAAAGTCTAATTTGGACGTGAGCATATGAGTCAATGTGAATATAAATATAAATATAAATGTTATATTAGCCATAGGTCAGCCCACGTATAGCCTTATAAATGGTATAGGTTAGGGTCATAACAAGCTCCTCCCCTTCAAACAAACACCATTCTTGATGTTTGACCAGCTGTGGAAAAAATTGCATTCAACCTTTGTCCTCCCATTGCACATCCTCGTATAGCAGGGGTTGTTCAATGCTGAGATTAACTATGATGACCTTTAGTTTTAACGTCTTGAATCAAGTTTGGTTAAGTAACACTAGTTCCATGATGATTATATCTAGTGGTACTCTCACATTTGTATACATAGCTTATGTTTTACTTGAAAAATATACATTCTCCATTTTCTCTCAAGAAACATGCAATTGTGGCCCAACAAAATTATTAAGGTTGTGCATATTATTCAAGGATGTAATGGACCATATAGTAAAATGATCTTCATAGCCAATATATAACATGTTTTGACATCCAACATGTGCACATTGTATTTCGATCATCTTAAATAGGGTGTGAATAAATCTTCCATTAGCAGGTGTTTTCGCTGTAAATTTATCATTGCATTAGCCCAAAATAGATCTCATGATGTTTCTTGACTTCTCAATGTTTTGGTTGTATCTTTTGCACTTCTTCCACACAATTTTTTTCTTAACATCCAACCTAGGATCAAATTTAATTACCATATCCTCATTTACTAAACCCTTATCACATGATTCCAGTTAAGTGCATTGTATTCATAGATCCATCCCAAATCGTTGTTGTTTGACGTTCTTCACCCATATTTGGTTCAAACTTGAGAATGTTTGGACTTGTCAAACATGAGTCATAATTAGCATGCCATGTCATGGTATATTCAATGTCATCTTCAATTACCACAATACATGGTTTTTTTAAAAACCATAGGTTTTCACCTTGGCTATTAGATACACATAAAGGAATGATTGAATTCTTTTGAAAATAAATAATTTGATCAAGTATTTTCTCAAGCTCATCTAATCGTTAATTTGTTTTGGTCAAAGCAGCTTGCAGGTCCCTCGTGGTGGAATTCCCTCCTAGTTCTAAATCATATTGTATTTTATCTTTATAAGGAGTTTTCCACAATGTGTATGAATTTATTTCCCATCCTCTCGTTTGCAACTTTGATTTGTTAGGTCCTAAATGTGGATAAGTTTTATGAAAATGTGGATAAGTTTTATGAAAATGTAGATGTGATTTTATGAAAACAACAAAAGTGCAACAAATCTCACAAAACAGAGAAAAAAATATGAAATTTATACTCAATCTTTCTTGCCTCTATTCCAAGCCTTGATAAAAATATCTAATAAACTCACAACCTTGCGTGAGATATAGCAAAAAAAAACTAGTAGTTGTCGAATCGATGCTATGATACCGATTTAGCCACTTGTAGCGAGTATGATTACTTGAATATAAATGTAAATATATTAGAATATATAATATATTATTAAGCCACTTTGAGGGGGCAACCTCCTAAGTCTTCCAATAAGACAATTACTCGCACTCTACCTAGGGAGAGATTTACTCACCCGTATATGTGTGTGTGTGTGTGTGTGTGTATACCCACAAAGGGACATACCTCTTCATTATTATTAGTTTACACTTAATAAACACTAACTTATGAATATAAATATAAATGTTATATTAGCCATAGGTCAGCCCACATATAGCCTTATAAATGGTATAGGTTAGGGTCGTAACACACAACATAGTCCATGTGATCAAAAGATGTGAAAGCCTAAGCGGGTATGAAGGGGACACATGGCAAGCTCAATCTCATTCCACATTAACACGTGGACCAAACTCTTCTTTTGCCATAAGGCACAACAAAAAGGATAACACAAAGGACACATTAAGCCACGAGAATATAAAGGTGTAGGTCGAGGCCTTGGTCATGAAAAGTCTATAGAGTTTGAGTACCCCATGATATTGACATATGTCATGATCACAAAAAGGGCTTAGGTTTAATTGTGCATAGAGAAGGGGACGACCCGAGAAAACAAACAAGCATAAATTTCTTGAAAGGGAATAAATAGGCACAAATTTGTTCTCATTGGAAATCTCTCTCTTCGAGAGATTTCCAATGACACTCGAACCCAAAGTCATTAAAGACTCATGTGAGACCAAATAAGTACTCAAATGTCCAAGAAGTTGTTTAAATGATTCACAATGATTCAAATGGTGACCAAATGTATGGAACATGTAGAGCTTAGAGAAAACGAGGAGCACAATTTTTGTTGATCCTTAAACAATGTCAATCAAGCGAAATAATATGCAAGAACTTTTTGTATGGCTTGGAGAGCACATAAAGGATTAGAGAGAGACCTAGATAAATTAGAACAATGAAAGGAAGTGCATAAGTCAAGACAACAAAGAAGAAGTAGAGAGTGTGGAGAGGATAATAAAGTCGAGGGGAAGCACAAAAGTGTTAAAGAGCCCAAGGATGAAGCAGATAGTGCAAGGAAGCAATAGAGTGTCTTATGAGAGTTGAAATTGAAGATTTAGAGTCTTATGTTCTCAAGTAAAAGAAATTTTAAAAAAAAATCAATATATTTTTGTACCTTTTTATATGCAATTAATAATCAAAATTGTCCTAAGATTTAGTCTCGATGTGCAAGGAAGCAATAGAGTGTCTTATGAAAGTTGAAATTGAAGATTTAGAGTCTTATGTTCTCAAATAAAAGAAATTAAAAAAAAATCAATATATTATTATACCTTTTTCTATGCAATTAATAATCAAAATTGTCCTAAGATTTAGTCTCGATGAGTGTCTATAACTTTATTTGTTCTTTATACCTTAATGCTAAGTGGACACTTGTTGAAGTCCCAAATCTTGGCACTGCAAATTAGATTTTCAATCCAACGATTCCTGTAGTTTCCTCACTATAGGTTTGAATCTTTGGTCATAAGTTCTTGTACTAATTGTTGTTTAATGAAATCCCTCGTATTTGTTACTCTTTTGGTAGAGAAGTTCTGACGATGGAACTGATTCTTGAATGCTTTTGTACCTAATTCATTCCAACTCATGTTGTGGCTTGGACTCACATTCATTTACCTCTTTGGTAATTGATATCTCAAATATCCCCATCATAAAACAGTTTTACCTATTGCTCAGAATTCTACGACTCAGCCGAGAAGAGTACAGTATATATAAATATGTCCATGTTCTTCAATATCATTGGTAAGGCTTTTTTGAAAAAAGGGGATTTCATATTTGTTTGTGTCCCATTGTTGAAGGGCTTGAATTTTGGGCTTGTTGGATTTGAAGAGCTACCTTACATATGTTTAGTCGCCGTACATGAAAATGAATATTTGCATTCCTCATCTCCCTCCCTCACAAGAAGTACGATGGAAACAATAACAATATTAATTTGGTATATGTTTGCGTTTTACATAATGAAGTTTTAGTTTATACTTCTTTTTTCAGTCTTGTTCATCATCGCCTTGCCTACGTAACACAGTTTCTCTTTCTCTTTCTCCCCATCACTCATTAAACTCATGAACATGAAAGAGAATGTGGACCCATATTATACATACACTCATTAATAAGCAATAGTGAGCATGCATCATTACGAAACGACACTTACCGGAAGACTCTGCTCCATTTCCATTTGCATCCAATGCCTTTGTTTTCGGCGCCATTCACCTGCGATAGACAAGTTTGAAATGAAATGTGTGTTAATAATAACGGTTATTAGCAGACTCACCAATGATAAGGTTTAAGCTTGGAGCGACATACAATCATTTATGGGAGACTGGAGCGAGAGAGCGAGTAGCACCATTACCCCCAGGATTCCTGTTTTAAGCTTGCGACGCCTGGAGCTTACATAATTTCTATACAAGAGAAACCGTGAGAGAGAGAGAGAGCCGTGATGATTGGAAACGGAGTCCATTAAAAAAATGGGAAAGTATCGTACGTGTAATTACATACTTGTTCCAATAAAACAAAACACAGGATGGGATGGAATAAAGTTCCGAGTTCCCGATGATAAAATATAAGATGCACTTTTTAGTGAATCGTACAAATTATGAATTAGAGTGCGCCAAAACGAAATGAATGGGACTCCCGTCTCCACCCGTGATACAGTGTACGTTACAGTAGATTCTTGACACGCAACAATCCCTAATTTTTCTCGATTGATTGTACCCATACTTGGCTCTTAGATTTTATCAAAAAGAGTTTGGAAGGGACGCCACTCTTTTCCTTCCTATCTCACCACTTGCCACGAATGTACCACCACCACCAACAAAGGCCCCAAGTACTTAAGTAGGCTCCCACTCTACCATGCCTTTCTAGAGTGGTGAGTACTTCAGTCATCTCCCATATCTTGCTGATTTTCTTCTTCATTAAACTCTCAACTACCAAACCATTCATAACTACAAGTTTGAGACGGAGACTCTTGTATGGTTTAATTTTTGTTATTATGGTAAATACACAATGATCACTTTTGGTTGTGCTATTAGTAGTCATTGTATGTGAGATGTGCCATGGAAATGCCGAAAGGAATGTATAAGAGAAATTAAATTGAAGGGAGTGAAACATGAAAATGTTTAAGACATTAGCAAAAGAGAATTATTTTGTGCGTGCTTAGGTCCTCCTTCAATCCTCTATCCAATGTTATAAATAGGGATTGTTCTAGCTTGAAGTTTATAATTATGGTGATCGGTTGTCGAATTTGGCAGATCATCTAGTTTTAAAAAGTTAATACCAAAGTGTAGTTATTTGCTAACATTACAAATTCAACAACCAATATTATAAAATGTTGTTTATGGATCATTCATTGTTACAATATATTTTAATGTATATATAAGTGATGGTGTTTGCTTTTAAAATATCTAGTTTTTCAATAAAATGGAAGATTTATGGACTGTGGGTTTATTTCTTTTATTTTGTGGTAGCGTCGTGTTTTGGAATTAAAGATTGGGACCATGGGTCTTTCCACCCCAAATGCTAACAACATCTAGAAAATCCACCTTCCATTAAGCTTTAATGATTTCTCATGCCCTACTCTAAACACCCAATTTGGCCCACCTAGGAAGATGGTGGTGCACGTGTAAAAAGGGTCATATGGAATCACGTAATAGAACAACATGAACCAGAGACACTATCCCACAAGACAGTTGGAGAACCTTAAACAAATCCATGGGATCCTACAAAGGAGCTCACCAACCTTCAAAATGGAAAACATAATAATTTGCAGAATGCACAAGCCTAGTAGACGAGGCATCACATAATTAAAATGTCTAACTTGATTGTAAATCCAAGCTATCTACAAGACACCGAGGGATTGTGATGACCCATGCAATGATTGTATCAATCCCTAAAAATTATAAATCCATTAAAAGGTAGGGCTTTTCAAGTTGATGACTATTAAGACAAATGTAATGTTTAACAAACATTGCATTAAATAGACAATTTGACAATGGTGAAAAAAATTAATATGCAGTCCATAAGTGACTTGTTGGAAGAAAAATGGTTCACATATGTTCCCTTCAATAGAATCTCCAACCCAAAATTCTACTACCTCAACCTCCTTCATCACGACTCTTATCCCATCTAATGTTTCCCTTTCAATCCTTCAACTTAAACTTCTTCAAGACTACCCCTATTGGTAGATATATCCATATGTATGTTGACAGGGAACATGCCTTCGACATAATAATAATGTGGTCATTTCTGCAACATAAACATTCATTTTTATTTTTAGAGGAGAATGGGGAGTCGGTCGGGTCAGAGAGGGTGTAGGTTTCTCAACGGGAATCAAACCTCGGTCACGGTGTTGCAAATGGCTCCACCTTTCAGCCGAGCGAGAGACATAATTTACACGCCTGTTTATTCTCCCATGGCACGCAACTACAAAAGACTAAATTCTTTCTATGTAATTTTGTCTATAGATGGCAAGTTTGAATCACAAGAGCCGACTTCTCCTAAAGTCACTTGTATCAGTCACATTAAAATGAAATCTTCCAATGGGACAAGTCGTCCAAACAAGTGAGGGAAGGTAAATAAATTGATAACTTGTCCAAGCTCAAGAAATTAATGTTGCACTTGCATTGGAAAACAATAAAGTAGATGTAATACCGCTCAAACTACCACTTGAGACCAAGAAACAAACTAGGATTAGCTAGGAAAATTATGGAATATTTTTTTATTAAGAGTGTTTGCAAAGAGGGTTACAAGATCTCAGTTAGCACAAACCAAATTTAGGTTAACAATCAAGATTGACTTGCAACAATTACTTCTAGCAACTATTATCAACAAGGCACAAGGTCAAAACAAGAGGTTAAATTCATCACTTAGGTTAGGAGAGTGAATTCTCACTCATCTCTGCCCTAATAGGCTTACAGGGTTCAACCTAATTTTTCACACACTTAGAGTCATCAAAACTTTCCTAAATCATGCTCATTGGATAGGAAATTTTCTCACCTTTCCAACCATATAAGGAAGTCCTCCTAACTCCTTATAAATCTCAAGTTATGGCTCGGCGGAGTTTTGGGGAGAAATTTTCCCTTGGGGAGTCCGCGGGCTTAGGGAGAAAATTTTTCCCTTGAGCGGGTCGGCGGAGCGGGAGGAAAATTGGGAATTTTCCCTCCTTGAGCACAAAGCGCGATTTCCCTCCGCACGCCTGCGAGCCCGAAAGGACACGTGTCGCGCTTTCTAATTGGCGCGAGGAGAAGCGGACCAATGGCACGAATTTGAATTTGGAACATTTTAGGCCAAAAGCCCAAGGGAAAATTTCGTCGCACACCTCCGCCAAGGAGAAAACCCATGCCACGTGTCCAAATTTTATTGGTCACGGGTCGGCAGAGAGATTTAAGATTTTAAGCACAAAAGGTTTAAAATTCAAAAAGACTTGCGCGGCCCGTGCATCTGTTAGGACACGTGTCAGCACCTGATTAGCTGCGGGGGTGCGGGCCGCGGAGGAAAAAGTGAAATTTTTCCAAAAGAGTCAAAAGACTAAGTTTTAAAATTTATTCCGCCGCCCTCCAAGCCACGTGTCAAGCCACGTAATGGCGCGAGGTTCGGGGAAAAATGGGAAAAAAATTCCAAGGTCAAATTTTCAAAGTGAGTCCACCCTCCGAAGTGCCACATGGCAACATCTGATTGGTTACGAGGGTTGTGGGGCCATGGACTTTTGGGGAAATTTTTCCAAAGGTTAAATTTTGATTTTTAAACAGTTAGATTAATTTTTGGATGGCCATTTTGAAGTAAAACTTCAAATGGCCATAACTTTTGATAGAAAAGTCAGTTTTGGGAAAACAAGGACTTTTCGGAAAGCTCTCGGAGTCCTATTTACACAGAGATTATCAATTTTAGAATTTGATGAAGTTTTGAGGGTCAATTTTAAAAAAATGATCTGCAGGCTTTTAATTTGTAAACTGGCATTTTTCCAACTTCTCGATTTGATTAAATTTGGACTCCTCCTTCACTCCACATGTCAAAAAGACATGGAGGATCAGTCTAAGGAGGGTCTAGAGTGTTTTAGTGAAGTCAATTTGTCCAATTATTCAAGTTTACATTTTTCTGGCAATAGACGGAAAACAACCGTATGCAAGCTCCGAATTGAATTCTATTAAGTTTTGGAGGTTCATTCTTGACTGTTAGAGTGAATTAGAGTTCCTTAGGTCTTCCTAATGTGAATTTCAAAGTTTCATAACTTATTGTTGAGCATAAGTCTGAACTGCTCATTTTTAATAAAACATGGATTTGAAATGAAGTTTTAAATCAGTGAACTATTTCTTTTAAGTCTGCATGCCAATTTATCATTTAAAAGTGTGTATAGTATCTAAATGGTGTCATATAATTGCTTATTAAGTCTTCTATTTAATTCTGAGTTAGATTACAATTTAGATTTCAATTCAAATACGCATCTTGCAAGGAATACAAAATTGTCTATCATTTCCATGCATTCTTTCTTTTCTTTTCAACAACAATCAATTTTCAATAATAATTCAAATCAATTATGCAATACACTTGTACAACTTTTCTTTCTATTTGATTTCAACTATAATACATACAATAACAACATTATTTCTTATTCTTTTACCAACAGAGTCTCATTCTTGGATATCAACACAATTAGGTAGATACATTACCATACAAATTTAAAAGAAACAATGTCATCCTTTATTGATAATTCAAATAACTTAACAATTTATTTCTTTCTTTGAATTTCAATATGTAATTTACAAATTGTATGACATTCTTTTCCAAAACAAAGAATGGAATAATAACTCTTTACATTTCCCAATGAATCTCAATCTTTCCTTTCCAATGCAAAGTGTCTTCTCATTACAAATAATAATACAATCATCCACTTCAAAGTGGGAAGGTTACAATAATTTTGCTCAAAGGAAGGGACTATCAGACTATATTTTCTTCAAGCTCCAAAATAGCAGCATGTTGATTTCTTCATCTTTTCATTTGATCACAACAAGGAAGGGGGAAAGGCAACGCTCTCCACCCAACCAAGACATCCAATGGGAAAGGAGAAGCCATCCTTCCCCATTGGCCCCCGAGCCCCAACCATATTGAAATAGAGTATGAACATCAACACATGGCAACAAGGCTTCTATCACAACAAACAACATTCTTTTCACATGCATAATACAACAAAATACATAGTCCAAACAAAGATAGTAGTTCACAACTGCAATAAGAATCATACACACAACACATGGGCTTGATCAAGCAAGCCATCAAGAGCAAGAACTATGGGGAAACTACTTATGCCTCCCTATTTGGAATTGGGCATCCACCTAAATCAAATCGCCAATAACCATATCAAATCCCATAAACCTTATATCTCCTAACCCCTCCTTATGCCCCCCCAAAGTTTCTCCCTTATGCCCCCAAGAGTAAGAAATGCAAGTAGTTTCTTTTCCTAGGTGGATCCCAATCCAAAACTCCCTCCAAAATAGAACAAGTGCCATTGGCAATCCCTTATGCCCCCATATGAAATCCCCATAGCCTTCTCCTACACCTTTCCCTAAGCATTCTACCCAACCAGCCAACAATACACAACACATTTACCATTTCATTCATGCAAGAAAAAGGAAAAAAACAACATATTAAAAGGGAAAGATCCTACCTCTCCATAATGGAGATTGTTTCCAAAATAGCAAGCTCCTTCAATGCTCAAAAATGCAGTCCAAAACAACAACACCAAGCATGCAAATGAATTTCCAACTCCTTCCACAATGCAAGACTCCAACAACAATAAAAATTCGACCCAAGAAGAAAGAACAAAGTTTCAACAACCATAACCAAGAGAAGAATTCAAATTTTAAAGGAGAGGGAGAGGAGAGGATGATGTGGATTCCAAGTGGGATGCCACATCATTCTTCCTCAACCCCAAAAGGAGAAAGTCAACATCACAACTAAACACAATAAATGGAGATGACAATCAACTTACACACTCAAAATTAACCCATACTTTAACAAGGACTGAATTAAAAGCTTGTAAGGAAAGTGCAATAAAAACTTACACATAGTCATTTCAAAATACAATTAAAAAGGCTAATTTTGACCCCCAAACCATAGGTATGGTTGGTGGATGATTTTAAGAGGTGTGGGACAAGTTTAACTTGTCCCACAAGCCTCAAAATGCAGCCCTCAAGGACAAATTCGAGTTCCTTTGAGGATGGAGTGTTCTACACTCCAAAATCTGACTTACACAACTTACACATCTTCTTACACATTCTTACAACATGCATTAATATCTATGACTTCATTTATTACATTCTTTTGACATAATGATTTATTTATTTAACACATGGTTATATATAACATAAACCCAAATCAATTAACAACTAATGAAAGGGGTAACACATCACAAATAAAATACATGCAAACATTACAAAAAAAGAAACACATTAAAGTAATACATGAAATCCCTTGGTCACATTTTAAAGGTGATTCCCCCATGGGAATCCCTAACAAACACAACATACAAACAATTACAGTTGCCATGGTGACCTCGTTGAATTCATCTAGAATTCTAATATGGTTAGTCTCAGTCCCGACATTGTTGTGATATTTTAACCTACAAAATAACAATACCTCCTTTGGCCTCGTGGCCATATCAGAACATCCAAAATGATATAAACAACATATAAAGATCAAATCCAAATCACAACAACATCAAGAATTCAACATCATCATTTAAATTCAATTTGCAACTATATCATCATCCAATGAATCTCTATACTAGAGCTACTCTTAATATCAAATGTCACATGTCTAAAATCAACATCAATACTATATCCATGTCAATAATATATCATCATCCATATATAATAATGTCTCTAATAATCATCATGCATGCTAACTGAATCAAGGTCCATAATAATCCATGATCTAACATCTACACATCATACTAAATCAAAACATAATAATGTCCAAAATGAGATCAATGATCAAAATCAATATCTAAACAACGTCAAAGGGAAGTGGGCACTAAAGAGAAGAATTTACTAAGAAGAAATAGAAAAATGCGGGGAAGGAAAAATATGACATCCTTCTGTGGGACAAATAAAATGCTACACTTTAGATTCTTACGATGCTAAATTTGGCAGGGTTTATGCAGAGGAAGGTCCAACCATCACTAAATGTGGAACTCATATTTGAAACCGAAGCAATATTCCGCCCCTTAAAGCCTTTGATGTCAATAATTGTGGAAGAGCAAAAATATGACAAACATAGTGTCTTCCCCAAATGTAGATGTATAAATGAGGTGATAGAGATGATGACGCATGGTAGGAATTCAACAGATTGCACTATTTGGAGGCTACTGATTCTAAAGAATAAAATATTTCAATCTTTAGAATTCATTTTTAAAAGTTTTCCTATTAAAAGATAAAACTCTAGTAACAAATTTAGCAATAGGAACCCTTCCAACATTCATGATCGAGAAATAAGTGGAGATATAAATCAAAATTATTCTCTATACTTGAATATGATCCATACATATGTCCTATTTTAACCTTGCTACTGTTGAGTTGGCAAAATATGGCCATCAGTTTAGCTTCTAGTACTAAGCCTCGAGGCTACGAATTTTTGATCTCTGCTTCGTTTGTCACACCCTTAGTTCCATCCTCCTTTCTGCTTGAATATCTATACCAATGTTGAGGATGCTCCTCATGTATATCGAATATCTATACCAATGTATGATCCCCTGATGGAAATTCATGGTTGTGTTGTTTTCCATGGAAATGAACTCTAAGTGGTTGTTAGTGCAACCCTCATCCAACTCCATGCCAATGGAGCTCTCAATGGGATTCAATAGAGGGCTCACATTTATGCATTATAATTATTCATATTCTCTTCCTTGCCTACTAAGAATTGTGTTAAATCCTCCTCGTTTGCAACCGAATATTGGCCCAATAATACTTACTGTGGACTTAATATTACGCTCACTTTCCGAGGCTTAAATACGAAAAGAAAATACCTTTAAAAATACTTATTATTTAACTTGGGAAGATGACAACCACCAATGGGTGGGCCAACAAAAGTGGAACTGGAATAACCCTTCATCTCTAGAGGCTACGCAAGGATTTTATGGAAAAATAAACCCATACATCATGTATGTAGTAAATATCAGTGGTCGTGAATTGTCGTGGCACTATCATGGGGTGAATATGGTGGCCACGTTGTCGCTTTCGGTAGTTTCGTGAGGGCCCTTCATTTCTTGTTGAACAAACCACTATTACTCCTTTCTTGATGGTCGCAAAGGCTCCCAGTGAGATTCGACGTAATAAGTGTATGTATGTATCTTTATTACATTCATAATATCAACATTAAATATGTGACGAGATAAAAATGATTTTTTTCTCGAACATAATCAATATGCTTCAAAGTATGTAAGATATTATATTGTATTCAATTAGAGATTGGTTATGCATCTAAAATAAAAATAAAAATCAAATTTCATCCATATTAGGATGTGTCTATTTAAATAATCATATATTCCCTCAACCACTCACATAAAATATTTAAAATAAAGCAAATTTATGATGCAATAATCGCTGATAAATGCCCTCGCTTTATCTCTAAACATGACGTGTCCCTACTTCCATGTGTAATCAGTTGGGGAAGATCTTTATCTCACAAGTCCTTGATCCACTTTGCGTCAATTTATACACCTGTCAAACAATGATTTCCAATTGTTGAAGGTCAAACAGAGAACTTGATATTAACGCGGATGTTGATACGAGACATGGACGTGAACAATGAGGATTTTGATAGTACACGGACCTTTGATATGGACGAGGACGTGGACAACGAGGATTAACAACCGTTATCAGAGCCCCCTAGGATTTCTCATCAGAAACATGGCTTTTGACGTAAAAATAAAATCAAACTTAGCTTCAAAGATCAAAGTAAAACTTTTCTTTATCTTCCTATTACTCTTGACATTAGAGATGCATCATAGATCCATCACCTATTTTATCCAAATGGCAAAAATATAATTAGGAAAAAGCTAACTATTATTAAATATGCCTAAACTATGTTTAAAATTAAACCGCCTAAGATACTAGATTAACCTAGTTTTACCCTAAATCCAAACTGTCACTTTTTTCTTTGGACTCGTGAACCCTTTTGCATGTGTTAGTTTAATAAATTGACACCTTTTAATTTCATTGCCTACATAAGCTTCACATTGCAAAAAGATCCTTCAATTTTCTTCGTTATATTTTGATCTCTATCTGGTTCTATTTTTGGTATTTGATCGTAATGAAGAAAAGCATAGGAAAAATCTTGTTTAACAGATCGTCTCGGCAGAAAATAGACGAAGTTTCTCTATTAAGGGATGGATTGTCATTTGAGTCAACATCAAGATCCGAATTAGCATGCTCCTCGAGTGAAGTGGTGGATCGGAGTGTCCACAAACTGGAGGAGGTATTCAGGATCATTATTAAGGGTTACAATTCTTAGTCGAGAGTACCACATTGGGTTGACCATATAATGTTGACATTAATTGTTCACATTATTTTCATATATTTAAACTGTGCACATAACCATTTTATATTATTATGTCATTGACATATGGACTGTCAGAGTTAGCAAGGCTCGGTCCATACGATCAACCTAACTTTTACGTGAGTTCGTAGACCATGTCATATATTAATTTTGACCAACATATTGACAAAACATACTTCAGCACATTGGTTGGGTACATGTCTTGTGTGCATGAGGTCGGGAGTTCAAAGCATAGGAAAACCTTGTTCAACGAATTGTCCTGCAAGAAAACAGACTGAGCTTCTGCCAAGAGATGGATCACAATTTGAGTCAACATCGAGATCCGAATCAACATGTTCCTCAAGCGAAGTGGTGGAGCATAATGTCCATGAGCTAGAGGAGGTTTTCAAGATCATGATTAAGGGTCGATGAGTTTCAAATCGATAATGTCACATTGGGTTGACCATACAATGTCGACATTAACTGTTCATGTTTTTCATATATTTAAATTGTGCACGCAACCATTTAATATTATTGTGTCGTTAACTGCATGAGTGTTAGAGTTAGTAAGACTCGATCCATACGAATAACCTGATTGTCATGTGAGTTTGTATACCACGTCATATATTAATTTTGACCAACATATTGACATAAAATACTTCAGCACATTAGTTGGGTACTTGTCTTGTGTGAATGAGGCCGGGAGTTCAATTTTTGTCGACCGCACGCCTAACATGCGTGATCGTTAAGCTCTTCCCAGTCCATATACATTATGACTAGAATCACTATGAAAATAACCTTTCAACAATTTTAAAACACGATCTAGATGATTCTATACAAATAACATTTCAACAATTTTAAAACACGATCTGAATGACATGCTTCAAATGCGCGTTATAAAACAGAGCATAAATTTTCTTTTTTCCGTTTGGGGTTTTTGTTTATTTTTTTAATTTTGTCGAGCGTGTGGACACAACAAATTTCATTTCATGCTCAGATTGAGCGGGTGGACACAATGAATATCATTTCATGCTTAGATCCGCACCCATAGTTCTGAAAAAGAGATCCACGCAATGCAGATCGTGTGCAAGAAAATGTGTTAAATTTAAAAGGAATCGTGGCATGGAAAACTGTTGCATCCCTAAGAAGAAGTTGCAGGAAACATCAGAAAATTGTTGCACGTGGGTGGAGTAACAGGCCCGATCAGAACGTTTTCGATCACGTTTTTTTCATATATTTAAACTGTGCACGCGACCATTTTATATTTTGTGGTGTTGACGTATGGACTGCCACACTTGGCAAGGCTACCTCCATATACATTCTAACTGCGTAACTAGCAATGTTTAAAAAATAGTAGGTCATCTCTATCAAAATTTCAAAATAAAATCATTTTTTGTTTCGATTTTGGTAAGTATTGTTTATATTGTGGTTAGGGAGAGGCACCGGTTGTGGTGCACCCTAACTTTGCAGCATAATTGAGCCACGTCACTGCCACGTGGACCCTAACAAACTTCACCTCAATAATCTTCTCCCTTTTTTTGACTTAAAAATTGAATCTGAATGTCAAGGCATACGTGTGGGAGTGTTTAAATTTTATTTGTCAAAAAACTCGGCAAAATTGGTTAGGACCAGGTTGGCAGTGTTTTCAACGCCAAATGTAGGCCATGCTATATAAACCATTAATAAAACCTCTCCACCGCCAAATCTTACTCCCGTATGTTGCAGAGATCGACTTGATTGTTTTAATGGTTGATACGACGCGCTTTCAATGCCAAAGCTATGGGGAACTGCGAGTCATTTTTGCAAAGACCAGTTGTTTGGACGTTTTTGCTGGTTAGACCCAGATCAATCCCGAGCTACCAGGCTAGCGCATGAATAGGTGGTTGTTCTCTTCCAATGGTTGGATCTATCATATAGTTCTCCTCTTTTGGATTTTGTCTCTGGGTATCGTTGTCCGCCCAATCATACCGCCCTTTATGTATTAGTATCAGTAGTATAATTAATGTTTTATCTCACGTTTAATGGTTTAGTTATGATCTGGGGTACCCAGTAGAGACTTTAATTTGGTAGTAGCATATTTGATATCACTCGATTTTGTTCAGAAACTTGACAAGAACCCTCAGTATTGCCATGCCCATTAAAACGTTTGATATGCTAATGTGTTAGGTGCAGCAGCAACCCTGTTAATCCAGATCCGACATGTACTAGTTTCTACAAAATTAAAAATCATGTCAATGTAAATTCTATGAATATAAACTAGTTTATTGTTTTTATAAAAATACGGAGCTAAAAAAGATAACAACAAATGGAAAAATGGATGATAGGGAACACCTAATAGGCTAAAACCCACGGGATGGGCAAGGCCTTCGACTAGTAAATTAGATGGACATCGAAACATTAGAACAAATCATATAACCTCCAAAGAGAATGAAATGTTAAACCAAAGCTACAACCTGGTGTGAAGGGAAAGAAAACTAAGTGGGCAACAAAAAATATAGTCTCGGTCTCTGCTCAAAACCCTTAAGCATCAAGAAGAATGAGAAGATGATATTTTGCTTGGACTGTCACAGACGTATATGCCCACATTGTCTCTCCGCACACCACAGTCACCGCCTTCTACAGGTAATTATCTCAGCTCTGTTTTCTATTCAGAACTATTTTGGGTTTGGTGTTCGCATAGATATATCTATACATATTTGTTTTTTACTTACGATTTGATTTTTTTTCATTAGGGTCGTTGGATTCATGGTGGTTATTGAAGAGGGAGGAAAATGGGTGTTTGATTTAATGGCGTGGAGAGAAGATAAAGGTAGACACAAAGAAGGTGAGAAGCTTCTCACTCAAGCGATGATCCTTCAGTGTTTTTAAACACTTTACTATTATTGGAAGTTTGTTGTTTGCCATTCTATGTTTTCCTCTGCTGAAGAAAAATATTTGTTCCTTTTCCATGTTATACATCTACGCAATGCAAACTATTTCATTCTCTATAAGAAATTATGCAATGCAAATTGTTCCTTTTCCAACTTATGCAATGCAATGCAAAATGGTCTGATATTATGTTGTTTTGCTGCATCCAATGACAAGCCCAAAAGATTGGTAAAAACAGAAAACTGGGTGTAAAATGTAGAGCATCATCATACTGTTATATTAACATAAGTTTAATTGTATACATAAAAAGATGGAAAGTATTTTGATTACATATGCAAAATTTATATTGCAAACATATCTTTAGAGACTACATAGGAACACTCCAATGAATACATCTAGCAAAATGGTATCTCCAACAAAATTTCTACGATCATCATATGGGGTAATAAACATTGTTTATGAGCACATGCTCAATATCTTAGGTAGTATAAGTAATATTGCCCTCTTTCAATATTGTTGTTGGATTTTCTTTTCCTGCCGATACAGAGTTCAATTGCCTAGAAAAGGGATTTAGAACCCCTTTTGATAGAGCATTTGGTTGCCCAACTGATAAAGGATTTGCCCCTCTATTGACAAAGGAGTTGGTTGCCCTGCTAAAGCTTGCATCCATGGTGGCATTGGAAATGAACTATTAGGATTGCTTGAACTTGTACGAAGTAAATGAGGTGATACATACCAAGATGGAACTGTACAAGAGTTATTCATAAGTGATGGAGGTGTTCCAATTTGAGCATAACCTGGAATTTGAATATTTAACATATCTTGAAAATCCTTCGATTTTCATGATCGGGATTCATGTAGAACTTACGCATCCTCTTTTCGTATTCCCTTAATTGATTTGCAAGTTCCCTCTCCCTCTTCTCTTGTTCTTTCCTTTGTTGCTTTTGTGCCTTCTCAATCTCTTTTTGTTGCTCCTTAGCCTTCTTCTCCCTTTCTCTTTCAAGCTTCTCCAATTTTTTTCTTTTGCAACAAGTCTAGCACCTTTTTTTTTGTGCCAATTCTTTTTTCCTTAACTTTAGTTTTGCTTGTTCCTCCTTCTTTCTTTCCGCATCAACCAATAGCTCCATGTATTCAGGTGCAGTCAAAATCATGTGAATGCCTACTCAGCCTAATAGAACCATCGAATCTTTGACTCTCTTTTTGTTTATGATCTCCCTTGGAAGTCGTAGAAATTGAGAAAGTAACTTACCACATCCATCTTGGATTTGAATCTCTTCAGGGTCTTGAAGTTCATGTTGCCTAACTTCTAAGTTTATTTCATTTTCCTGAGCATCCTCTTCAAATTCGACTTCATCTTGTTCATCCTCATCTCCAACATCTGCATAGTAATGAATATAGTTTATTTTTCCAGTCCTTCAGGAAAGGAAGGCAGATTTAAGCTTTGATCTTCTATGCTGGAAGGTAGCTTGTAACCCATATTTTTCATGGCATCCTCTAACCATTGTGGCGGGTTAACTTGACTTGGCAAGGACATATCATTGTTACTTAGAAAATTTGTAGACCCTTCATTATTGTTGATGATGTTACTTGGGTTTCCAAGAGCACCATTTAGCTCCACTCCATGTGTTGCAACTGCTTCCATATCATCTCTTGAGTCAACATTTTGCATGAATTGAGTTTCAGGTACCACCTCTTCACTATTATTTAATTATGGATTTATTCCTTGAGATAGGCTCAAAATGTTTGTGACAACATCAACATCTTCCTCACCTTGCATGTCAAATGCTTGGTTGCATGCCATGTCATTTACAAGAGCATCATAATTCAATGGCCAAATACCAGTTCTTTTGAAACCTGTAATTATGTTAGATGGTGTTAGTGCCTTTTTAAGGCTCTACTTGCAAGCTCAACAATGTCATTCCTTTTCACATTTGCACATTTGTTCTCTGCCATCCATTTGGTCCTCTCAACTCTAAAATATGTCTTGAAAGGGCTAAACACACTCACGTCAAGAGGTTGCAACTTATGACTAGTATGTGTTGGTAGTGTTATCAAATCAATGCCCAATTTGTTGGCCTCCTCCACAGTTTGTAATGCTACATGGCTTCCATGGCCATCAAATATTAATAGATGTCTATTATTTAGAGAAACACCTCCTAGTACTGAACGTGCAAAATGACATAGCCAATTTAAAAAAATCCTTTGTCATCCATGCATTTGGATGTGTAGCCATACATGCTCTAGGTTCACAATTTTTAATGTAATTCTTTACCATTCTCTTTCCCTTAAACAAATAAAATCCTAGGATTGAAAAACCTGCTGCATTGACACAACACAATATAGTGATCCACTCCCTGCTCTTTGTATTACCTTTGGGACATTTTGACTTCCCCTCTTAGCAATTACACGCACTCCACAATTTCTCCCAGCCTACAAACCAGTCTCATCACAATTCCAGATTTTATGAGCACCATATGCATAAGTTCCATAACATTTGGCCAAATTATCATAAAATTTGGTTATTACTATAGGGTGCAAATTTAAAGCTCTATCCCTATCAAGTCCCTCACTGTTTGGATTGTAAGGTCTGGATGACATTTTTTTGAATCCAGCCCACCATGATTTACCAGGAAACCCATCTCTGAAGGGGTTTTGTCTTGTTTCACAAATCTGAGCAACATTTTCCTTTAGTTGCATTAACTCCAAGCCATGACCCATAACAGTCATTTCCTTGCACCATTCAACAATTTCATCTTCTTCTTCTTCAGTTAGAACTGTTGGAGGACCCCTTCTCTTTGTGTGGGTGAGACCATTTAGCCAATAGTGTAATGATGTGGGTGGAATGGAATACTTCTTTGTTGCTGCTCTAACTGAGAACCCATTAAACTCAACATCATCTATTTCCTTTTCCATATCTTCTTTTGTCCAACCTCGGATGACACTAAGCTTCTTTGTTGCAGATGTTCTTTGAACTAAGACATTGGGTGGGTTTCTACATTTTGGTTCATTACCAATTGGTGCAGAATTATCCTCTTCATCACTGACATTATGTGATAATTGTACACCTCTCACTTTGGGCCTCCTTGACCTTCTAGCAATAGCACCTTTTCTCATGGTTTAGATGAAATACCTGATTCACAACATGAAATACAAAATAAAAGTACATGGTTATCAACTCAATTCTAATTGTTGAATGAACGATGATTGTTGGAAAAGAAACTGTAAATATACGAAAAAATATCTTTATGAAACAAGATATGAAACAACAATATTTTTTTTTATATACAACACTGCTGGAATATGAATGATTCTATTTCATTTTTACCAATTAATTGACTTGTAGTTTCTATTATGACAATGAAACTTGTATGGAATATGTTGAATAGTGAAAGTGCTTGTATAGACAATGTATATTTGAGTAAATGAGCACAACAATGTTGTATAGTCCAACAATGTTGTATATTGCATTTCAGAATTCACTATATTGTTCATTTTTTCTTGATATACCATTCTCTAGTGTATTCGTTGGACTCTTCCTATGTAGTTTTTAAAGTTATGTTTTCAATATAATTTTTCACCTGTGATCAGATAACTTTCCCACTTTTTATGTATACAATTAAACTTATGCTATTATAACAGTGATGACTAGAAAAAATACTTTCCAACTAGAGAATGAGATATATGGAAAAAATGAACAATATAGTGAATTCAGAAATGCAATATACAACACAGTTGGACTATAGAACACTTATGTGCTCATATTCCAATAGTGTTGTATATTCCAGTAGTGTTGTACATTCTAGTTGTGTTGTAAATTGTATTTCATAATTTACTTAGCATAATATGAACTTCAGAATTTACTATATTGTTCATTTTTCCTATATATCTCATTCTAATGTATAGTCATTAATTATCATAAAACACTTCTGGACTATATAACTCTGTTGGCATTATACAACACTATTGGAATATACAACACTGAAAAAAATGTAAAGTTATGTTTTCAATATAAATTTTGCACATGTAATCAGAATATTTTCCAACTTTTTATGTATACAATTAAACTTATGCTAATATAACAGTGATGACTATACATGTTAGAATGAGATATATGGAAAAAATGAACAATATAGTGAATTCAGAAATGCAATATACAACACAGTTGGACTATAGAACACTGATGTGCTCATATTCCAGCAGTGTTGTATATTCCAGTAGTGTTGTACATTCCAGTTGTGTTGTATATTGTATTGCAGAATTTTTTGAGCATAATATGAACTTCAGAATTTACTATACAGTTCATTTTTCCTACATATCTGATTCTAATGTATAGTCATTACTTAGCATAATACACTGTTGGACTATACAACTCTACTGACATATACAACACTGCTGGAATATACAACACTGAAAAAATGAATAGAGGGCTTGAATTCTGAAATAGTTTGTATTTCATAAGTGTCTTACTTGAACTCAACTGCTCGTCACTTCTTCAACTGTGAGAGATGAAACTGCAGGAACCATTGGAATTGTAATTGGTCCTTCAACTTTTATTCTATCATCCTAGATTCTGATTGGTTGATGTTAGTTCACATGGATTCAATATGATAGTTCAATCGAATGGTTGAGATTTATTGGGATTTAATCCAATGGATAATATTTTAGTTGGTGATTTCTATTATTTTATTTAGTTGGTAACACAATTTATTGTTCATATGGTACTGAGTTTTTAAACACTATGAAAGGTGAGCCTGACCATAATTTCATTTATTGTTATGCAGGTGGTTACTAGGGATTGAAGACTCTTATATAAAAAAGAGTGCATTATATTTGAGATTTGGTTTACAAAGTCTTCAAAATGACTTGTTGAAGTGACTATAATAGATATGATGTACATAAAATGTAAATATTACTTAATGAATAGTTGACCGCATAGATTTGATATTTGTACACTTGTATATAAATTAATGTATATTTTAAGTTCCATCAATGAATAAGAGAATATGGACTAATTTTAAAACTGTCTTATTCAACATAACATGCTTCCATGTTTAAATAATAATAATACAATACAACACGATCATGTTGTATTAAATTAATATATCATTATAAATAGGTTTTTTAACTGGTGAATGTCTTTTCACCTACTATCTCCATTATTGGACCTTGCACCACAACCGGTGCCTCTCCCTTAGAATTATTTTTTGAATCATTTAATTCAAGGTTTTGGTTGGACTGAAAAAATATAAAAAAATAACTACTTTTTCCATTGTTAAACACCCATTACATTTTCCACTCTCAAATTTCATAGTACTTTTTTACATTTTTCAAGGGGACAAAATTTGGTCTTATATCAAATGTTACATTAAAGATAATTTATTTTTTACTTCCTATTTAAATAATTTAATGGCTTATTATTTCCTACTAAATATTTGGAGGGTCTCGCCCAACCTTCCTACACTTCATGATTGGATCTCCAAACATTGGACTCCGATACTAGTTGGAAGGTTAGATTTGTACCTGTGTGCTAAAGGTATTTTCATTGTTGCTTTTTCTTCAATAGTTGATAAGAACACCATTGCATCCAAGCTCTGGGTCTGTCAGTCTAGATACTTGATTATGAAACCCTGGTTCCCCTCCTTTAACCCACTCACTAAATAATTTTCATGCAAACCGTATGATATAGATTATCAAACCTCTGATTATACCCATACTACTTATGCCCGGATCTTGGTGGAACTTGATACCGCTAAAAACCTTCCTACTACTATTGATCTTAGAGTGCAAAACATAACTTGGTCATAACCTTTAGATTATGAAGGCCTACCATTTAGGTGTAGGAGGTGTTTCTGTTTAGGCCACACCTCTGTTGTTTATGGGATAACAAAGCGCCAACAAGAGAGACACAACTGGTGGAAGGACGCCCTACCGGAACATCTGGTTTTCAAGCCAAAGAGGATCTAGACTTAAATGCAAATACTCAAGAGGAATATGATTTTGTTTTGGAAACCCCTCTTTCAGAAATTCTAGTTGCTGATAGAAAATAAAATACCAAAGAATCTCATTATGTTGGTGACAGAAAGGAAAATGCAAAAGATTTAACTCAAGATAACAATATTGTTGTCCTAGTTGGAAACATGCAGGATAAGGAAAATATGCCTCCTTTATTTAACCCTCTAACTACGGAGGCTTCAGCAGGTGGATAACGATGTGTAAAAGGATTTTTTTCCAAGAATACTGATTCTCCGCCTAGTTAGCTTTCCACTGCTATTTGGCTGCTCCGTGTTGCTTCACTTTTCTTTTCGCTAGACAACAATTTGGTTTCTATACATCGCTTGTTTTTTTGCTGATGTGTTGTTGGTTTTGGGTACTTCTTTGAGCAGAGTGTTTTTGTTGTTGGGCCTTAATTTTATAAATCTGGATTTCTGAGCCTTCTTGTACAAGGGTATAGTCCCTTTCAAAAAACTATTTACCTCTAATAAAAATAATAATTTAATGGTTAAAATAAATACACGAATGGATGAGTTGTTTTGGGATGAGTCCCAAATAATTTGGGACATTATATAAAAAAACTAGAGCCACAAAGTAACATTAGATAGAAGTAATTATTTAAAACCGCATCCATACATATACATTCAAGAGAATTTGATATGATAAACAAATATGAGAGAAACAATACTTCACATAATCTTTGAGAAAAATTAAAAATTACATATACAAGATTACACAAGACACAATATTTATCCTGGGAAACCCTTTCAGAAAAACCTCGAAGTAGTAACTTATCTTCCTTATCGTATTAATTCAATCGTTTTACTATACAATAACATCTTCACAATTTTGCTCTATCCTACCACATATATGCCTATATATAAGCACATTAGTACATAATTGATAATATTGAAATTGTCTCATCATTCTAAAGTATAATTCCTCATTTTATAGTAATTTTTGAATGAACGTAGTCATGTTTGAAAGGTTTTTATTTGTTTAAGAGTTTAAGGTATATATCATGAATTAACTTCAAAAGGCATAGTGCTCTATTTGTCTCATAACCTATGACAATTATTGTGAGGTAAATGGTTTCTTATGCAAAAAAGGGAATGATCAAGATTAAAGAGGGATATAAGAATAATAAGATGATTGAGGGACCCCAATTTTGGCTAAGAAAAGATCTTCAAAACTATATCACTATAACTCCAGACTAATGCACAATAGTTGTGGACTTTCACCTAAGATCTTTAGACAAAAATGGAAGCATGGGACTAAAGCACAAGCATTACAAAGTTCTTGGATGAAGCTCCCACTTCCAAACATATATTAGGAGAGATTCAAGAATATTTGGTGGTCCAAAAACAATAGTTCTTTGCTTGAATAATCTGGACACATGGAAATAAAATTCCATTTATTTAGTAGTTATTAAGAAAGAAGAAATGAGGCACACTCCCATCTTTTGTGTAGAGAGTTATAGTTTTTATTACTAAGTTCTTATTATTTTAGGAGTATTGTATTATTTGTAATCTCCAGTTGTCATTCATAGTCCAACCTTATTAAGACATTTTATCCAATAAGTGTCCATGAATGTAGGAAACTATTATGCATTCATGAGATGCTAAAAAGATTCAAATTCAAGTATCTCCTAAGAATATCTCATTTTGAACTTAAAGGTAGGATCCTCTCTCACTATATTTTATCTTTTATAAGAAACATAAAACCAACTAATATAATTACAATTGTTGCATATTAGTGTTGGTGATTTTTGATAAAGTTTAAAGTTGAAATCTAAGGGAAGAACAAGGGCTACTCTTATCCAAGGAGGATGATGTTTCTAGTATTTTTGTAGCAAAATATTATTTTCTATTAAAGTAATTTCATCTTCTTATTGGTGAATTTGTAGAATTGATAGATTATGTATTAGCTCGGATTTACTTGTTATTACCATACATTTGATTCATAGTTCAACATTGATTTTAGGTTTATTGTACCTTTTGAATGGTTTTTTCTTTTAACTTAGATACATGGTTGTTAGAAAGATGTTTACTTGTAGAATTGATTGATTATGTCAGATTTACTTGTTACTATCATGCGTTTAATTCATAATTTAACCTTATTTTTAGATTTATTATACCTTTTGAATGTTTGTTGCTTTAAACTTAGATACATGCTTGTTAGAAAGACGTTTCCTATTTTTACAAAAGCATATATCCTCTAGATGTTACCCTGGTTTGATAAATGATTAATAATTTGAAGGAACAATGAATCTCATCACTTTGTGGTGCTATTGTCAAGGATATTAGGCATCAATAGGAATTCGATGAGCTAGGTGTTGTGAAAATGTTCTTGTAAGATTTCATTTAAGAATTTCAAATTCCTTACCTCCTCTAACAATTCAAGCACATGTAGGTGACAAAAAGGAGATCTTGTGAGCTTTTGAAGTAAGCAAAATTAGAATTTTTCACAATATGTTAGTTTGGAGGAATTTGTTGATATAATAATGCCCTTAAATTAGTATAATATAGGATTGTAAAAATATTTTCTTAGTTCATGCATATATGTATGGACTCAAAGGAGATATTTGTTAAACGAATTCCCCATAATCAAAATCGACCGTGGGTTATTAGTTAAGGCTGAACTACAAGAAAATATGGAAGGGGTAGATAATGTAGTTCTTACACAGGAAAGAACTTTCACCTATCCTATAATAATATATAATGAGGAGGAGGCTCTTGTGAAGAATATATCCCATGAAAGTTGTCTACCTTTAGAGGGATAGCTTTATAAAAACCTCGATTGATTTTTATTTGATGTTAAGGTCGTTTGCTAAACTTATAATTACACTATTGATAACCAGAAGTTTAATCATTTCCCTCCACACTTAAGGCTTCAACCATGTGTTGGTTTATAGGGTCACCCCACAACTTCATTTGTAATTGGGATGAAATGGAAACAATTTTCTTAGATAAGTATAAATATTATTATAGGGTGTGTCCACAAATAAGAGCTCTTTAGGATGACTCAAAAGGAAGTTGAAAGCCTTAAGGATTATCTTGATATATTCCTCTTCATCCATTAAAACCATGGTAATGAAATGGACCAAGAATTAAGTAAAACTATATTTCTAAGAGTATCGATGATGAATCCAAAAATGTTCTAAATCTCATGGGAAAGGGTGATGTAAACAAACCGGGACTCACCGACCGACATGATGACCTTTTAATAATTTTTTTAAGAACTAGATTTGAAATTCAAAGCAATAAACATAAGAAAGGGATTATTAAAGTAAACCAATTGGTGGAGTATTTTAATAAACTTAAAATAAATATCCTAGTACACTTAAATACTTATTTGGATAGGAGGTGTTGTCATGGAAAATGTATAACATGTAAAATTAGAAAATTTGGCCATGACAACTAAGCCCACCCTTTGAAAACCATTTCTCAGCCACCTTTGTGAACCATTCCTATGGACAATCTATCAGCTCACGTAGCCCCTTATGGACTGTGTCACCCTCATTCCAGTAGAGAGGAAAGTGCTAACATGGGTTTCAAGTGTGTTTTTGTAGTCACAAAATCACACACTTACTATTACATTTATACTGCCAAGTATGTTATTTTATATATGGATCTCATGTAATAAAATTATTCACTAATGACCTATCCCCTAGTCTTGTCATCAGTTAGCGGTTTTCTTTGTGATTTGTCATGCACATTTGTCGGTTGTTTACATAGTTCTAGTCGTCTCTAAGGGAGTATAAAGTGTTATTATTTAGTCATTTGTCGTCTCTAGTCTCTCACTAGGGCACCTAGGGTAGTAATGGGGTGCCCATGGGTTCCTCGGTCTATAATTTTAGGCACCCTGGTCCCGTAACACTTGGGTCTGATTTACTTATTCGAGGTCGGTCTTTGTTTTTTTCCCTATCATTCCCCTAGGTACTAGTCAACATATCGGGTAATTAGTGTCAAAATTTAAACAAGAGATCCCTATATAAACATAACATACTATCTTATGGGTGGACTATCTACTATCAAGAGCTAGTTATCTACTAAGGCAAAGGACTGCATTTGGGAACCATTTACTTCTGCAACACACAAACATAGGGGGAACGAGTTGTATTCATTCTTTTCCATACACCACTTGTATTTTACATCTAGTTATCGCCTCTATGTTTGCGCTATTGACGCTAGGGCACCCTAGGCACACAATTACACACACAAGCACACAAAACTACATTGGATCTGGAATGTAGTGCAACACTTAGTTGTAAGTCCACCATTATGGAAGATAAGGTTAGTTTGACCCCTTCATGCATCTTTTTTTTTTTAGGGATTTGATGCTTTGTATGGGGTTTTGCAAGTAGATATTCATATCAGATTCATGGAGACATAAGCGAACATATTGCGACAACTATGTGACAAAGATAAAGACACTACGAAGACCTAGGGACACTATGAGATTCAGATCATGATATTTTCTACAGACTAGAGCTCCCAGATTATAGACTAGGGCACCGACAGGTGCCCTAGTCCTCTCTCAGGTGCCCCAGTCCGGTCAGATCTTCAGTTGCTCCATTTTCCTAGGTATCACCCTCATATTCTGTCTCGTCCGCACATCAACCTATTAAATTCCAGCACACAAAGAGTTAATTCATTTTTAAATTAGTACCTTATCTCTCTCATTTTCATCATTTCATTTTATTTAAATATCGATTAAAATTATTTAGCATTAGTGTTTCATTTTACATCATCTATTTTATTTCTATACCTACTTAGATTAACTTAGAATACAAGATTTTAAAATCCATATTTTAGATAATCATTTTGGTGAGCCCGATGTTTTAAATAGTTTTCCTCTACACATTTTGAGTACCACGGGATCTAATCAAATTGTAATGGATAAATATAGCTCATCTTCTTCACCCATCATGTCTCATTTTAACGTTAACCATATCTATGATGAGGCTGCCATAGTTGAACTCAAAGCTCTATATATATATATATATATATATATATATATATATATATATATATATATATATATATTACTCTTGTTACTACCCGATCATATAAGAAAACAGCTATTAGATGGCCAACAACATGTGCCTACTCATTTTGAAGATTCTGCTATAGGCATTAGCATCGTTGAGGATCCAACAACCTTTACTCGTTGTACACCATGTTATACGGTTACTTATGATCCTCCTTCTGATCTTTCACAGGAAACTTTAGATGATTCTCTTATTGATTACTTACTTGGTATTGACAATCATTCACATGTGCATAATGATTCTTCTTTTACTCTAACCACTAATATAGTTCCTTCTCATGATTCTACCACTTCTGACATTGCTTCTCCGATACATCTCCTACTAGTTTGCATGCTCCTTCACATTATGTTGACAATCCTATTGATAACATTCTTAGCGACATTCTCATTTTTGAGTCTCTATTTGATAATGGTGAGGTGAATGATAGTCATGGTTCTCCTTCTTTCTATACCACTAAGTGTGACTCTCCTGCTCCATTGTTACCTTCTCCTAAGATCGCATCTACCACTGTGCATGAGTCACCACCATCTATCACTTCTTCTTCTCCTATTGTTACATCTCCTATTGTTATATCATTTGCATCTCCTAGTCCATCCTCTCCTATAGACGTGTCTCCATCGGTCACCTCATCTATTAAGGTTGTTTATGATGTTAGTCCTACCATAACTATGGATATTCCATCTATTTCACCTATTATAGATTCCTTGACACCTACTCCTAGTACGCCCTTAGCATCGAATCTTCCTTTTTACCTCTTGATATTCCTATGTTTACCCATACTGGCAAACTACAATTGCTTTATACATTATTTCCATTTTCCACCATCCCTTCATAGGATATCATCTCTCTCATGCATGCAGTAGGTCATCTCCAATCTCATGTTCACTCCCTCACTTTAGAAAACATGGCCTATTATGCTTCTATGATAACAATTCATTACATGGTAACCTTGTCCCTAAGAAGATTCATAACTCTACATTTCCTCAATATTTTATCATGCCTAATTTCACATGTTTTGAGTGCATGGTGATCCTCATTCTCATCTTCTACATTACTGCATGCTTATGGCCTCTCATTCTAATGATAGATTGTTACTTAAGGCCTTTCTATATAGTCTTGTTGATGAGGCATTACATTGGTACACTCATCTTCCCTTTGGGTCCATTAGTACTTTCTATGACATGGATGATGCTTTCCTCTGTTGTTTGATCATCAATAATGACCCTAGAAACACTTATGATCACATACCTACTTTACATCAAGGCTCCTCTGAACCTATCAAGGATTATATCTTACGATTCAATGCTTGTATACATCAACTAATATTCCAACCTATTGATTTAGAGAAGAAATTCATTTTTTGTCGTGGCCTCATTCCTCCCCTCAAGTAAAGATTACAATATGATACATGTGAGTCATTTATTATTTTATGTTATAAAGTCATTGAACTAGAACAAGAAATTCTCTCATCACACATCATAGATTCTCCACATATCTCTCCAATTATAGCCTCATTTAGTTCTCTGCCAGTGCTTCTGGTTAAGCATCCAATGAAATCTTCACCTTTGCCTCATAAGAAAAAAAACAATCTCAACACACTCTACTGCAAAAATATATTCCTTCTCTAGCTCTGCGACAGTTACTTCTCCTACCACTCCACCTAGGTTGCGTGAGCCTTTACATTTCTCTCATCATGCTCAACCACATGATGTGCTGCATGTTTTACTTATTGAGTGATTAATTCACCTACCCTCCAACCAACATCATCCACAACACTGATTATAGTGTTAGTGTGACCAACCTTATTGTAATTATCATCGCATAAATGGCCATAGGGACAGTGACTATCTTTCCCTTCATGATAGATTACAACAACTAGAGGATAAGGGCATCATCTCCTTTGGCTCTCTCTCAAGCATTCCATTTCTCCTCTACCTCGTCAAAGAGTTTCTACTACCGATGAGTCATCTCCTACATATGGTACTCATGCTTTGGTACATCCACCGCAGTCTGTTACTCATACGCATTCTCCACCGCGTCCATACACCACTGCATCATTACATCCATTACATTCACTTCATCCATCTCATCCATCACATTCACGTTATCCGCCGCATCATGCTACTCATTCACATTGGCTTCCACAACATTCCGCTCTCACACATCCCACCACAACTCTATATGACATTCAGTTCAGGTCATACACTCATCTTGATTCCATCCCACATGCTTCCACCGCTTTGCACCGCCTTGGTCTTTGGTAGTCACTTGACTGCCTTCGTAGTAGGGTAATCTCTATAGCCCGCTCGAAACACTAGTGGTGCACATCTACATATCATGTAAACACATCTTTTGCCAAGGGACCACCACCTACCGCCTCTTACGTTCCTCGAGTCTCCTAACGTGCCTCGTCACTCTCGCATAGCAATACAATACATGTTTCCGCCGCTATGGCCACCGAATCAAATAAATGGGCATGCTCACCCACGATATCATCCACACGCTCAAGTATACCTCCACCAAGCACATCGGTTAGCACATTCTACGTCAATGTGTGGATAGATGTATCAACAATTAATGACCAATACACATAACCTACAAACACAAATTACACAATGCGTTAGACAACCACATATACAACAATATAAGCATATAAAAACATACATGGCTACACAAATACTTACACTCTACTATACTTTCTATTATAGGATTGGGGGCATGTGCCTCCCCCTCTCCTCCTCGTGCAGGTGGTAACCCTGCTGGACCTACAAATAATGGGAATAACAATACCCACTAATGAGCTGCTCACCATGCACAATACTCCGTGGTGCCACCGAGATCATTTGTGTCTACATGTTCTATCTCCACTTCCACCTCATTTGGCCCCGATAGTACTAACCGATATGTGTGGGCCCTAGTCTAGCTCCAACCCTCCTAGGTGCTCTGATAGCTCATAACCATATAAATGGATCTTGGGGCATGTCTTGAGCTATGCCAAACTGACATGATACTTTGTCTCCCTAAAAAGCTTGACCACACTTGGAAATCAATCCTCAAGCCACATCATCCACTCGAATACACCGCAAATCTACAACATCCTCAAGCCATCCTCCATAGTCATGATATGGCCTCCATATGACTACCTCGGGCCCCATCCTATCTATTAGTGCCCTGTAGGTATCTTTTTCCATCTTCCTACTATGAATATCGATCCATCTCCACGCATAGATCTCTAGCTTATCCGACTCCTCGCGGACCTCAAACTGGTCTTAATATGGCTATATGCTCATTCACCCATACATGCAATAGTGTGGTGGATCCTATCTCTCACCGTGTTCCTCATACGTAAATTGGTATAGATCCTTGTATAGGTGGGCCAACACACACCGTGCCCACACGTATCTAGTACCATCCTCCTCTATCCGCTAACATATGTCATACATCTTATACAAGATGCCTACACCTCCTCCCTTTATGGCTATACATGAAGCAATCCGCATTATGAAATTCGCAAGCGCGGAACCCAAACTAGAACATAACATCCAAATTGGTATTTGCCTTGTGACAGTACTCGAGTCCCCATAAAATACCATCTCGCGGCTCACATCTGTCACTCCATATCCTCTACTAGCATAACCTATAATCTTTCCCCAACCACTGATAATTATAGTATGTGATATACATCCTCCGAGTAACGAGTCATCTCTTTTGTAGACAACCAAAATGTGCACATATTGACACACCATATCTCACATAGTGTAGTCAACATGGGCATATTATGGGGCACATCCACCATCCGTGTTGTGTTGTGAGCCGACATGGTCCATCACATCTCGAATCATGATGCGACAACCCCAATCTAAGTAACGTACTCTTTTGACGCCACTGTGTGGAACTCCCTCGAGTGGATATCCTCTCTACACCACAAAACAACAACAAAACCCAATATTAGAACACATTCCAAAATCATCTACACTCGATTATTGCACTAGAAGCCTATTTTCCCTATTATACATCAAATGCACACATTTTGGACCAAGGAACTCAAATGTAGGATTTGGAGCGCCGATTGGGCTCTCCTGCCTCAAGGGTCACTAGCGTCCTTACTGCTTTGTTGTCAGGTGAAAATGCCAAGAAACTTAAAAATCTAAAAATTACAAAAATTCAACCAAAATAACTACTACACCCTATATTTTGTGAAAAACAATGCACTTACCAACTCCACATTCATATGCGACGCTACGACGGTCGTCACACTCTCAAACCGACTAGGACATTTTGCTCTCACTTACGACATCTTCACTCACTTTATGCACACTATCACAATCATGTAGAAAACAAATGAAGTGACTAATAACTTTTTCACTTCACTACTTATAGTTACTTTCTCATCACCTACTTTACTATAGTCATTATTTCACGCTTATCACCACTACTAATACACACTACACCGTTTTTGTCATATCTTGAGTGTTTTTAATATGATTTACACCTCGTTTACAACATTATTTTTAGAACACTACATACCACCATATTAAATACATACTTTATCTCTTCTCAACTTGGTCTTCGATTCAATATATACACATTTTGGTAATTTTTACCACTTTATATCAATCCGAGCTTACTTTTTCGCTTAGCGTTCGTTCTTATCATCACTCCTTCTTTCGCCGAAAGGGGGCATATCATTAGGGTCACCCTATAATTCCCCTTATATCACCACACATTTAAAACACTATCGATGTTACAAATTCCAAAACATTTACTAATTCACCATGTGACATTTCACCATTAATTCCCCCTAATGACCTAATCTGGGGGCAACAAATATACAATTTTTCTATGTGATGTTTCATCACTTCCCCTTGTTGGTATCCAAATTTGTTCTCATTTTCAAGCTGAGAAACATCACAGATTTGACATGGATCTTAGAGATAGATAGATCATATTGTCTATCATTTTGTAGCCGGGGACGAGATCTAACTGGCCCTTTGTCACTCAGATTATGGAGAGATGGATAACACCTTTATTAAGGATTTGATATATCCTCATTGCTTTAGGCCGTGCCTTTCGACCAGGGTGAGAGGACCCATTTTGTAACCTCTGTCGGTGAAGGAGAATGAAGATATCCTTCTTTGCACAAATTTGAAAGGGGACCATGAGAAAATATGATCAATGCACAACAATTTAACTCTCACGAGTTGTCACTTCTAAAGAATGGTGATATTTCCTAGATAGGGCTAAGGTTACTAAAGACATTATGGAATCCTAATTGCTTTTGCATATTTTAGTAGTAGAATTTATACATTTGTGGATACACAGGGAAAATAGGGGTAGTTCAAGGATGGATTCATGGTTTTTAAATAATTTTGGTGGGAGATTAAGCAGGATAAAATTGATTATACAAGATATTTGAGAGACTTCACAACAATTGGAAAGCTAAATGATAGAAAGCTTCAGAATAGCTAAAATATTCCTTTAACCAGAAGGTGTGCATCAATGGAGGCCCATATTTACACGGTTTCACACAATCTCCAAGAATTTAACTCAAAGGGTCGAGCTAAAGACTCATGTAGACACCAAATTTGTGTCTTACGACACCCCTGTGCCCCACATCTCATATTCACAACCTAACCTCACCACCTAAAACTTACACAATTATTTATTAATTACCTTATAATTAATAAATCCACATCTCCAAACCTGCCACCTCATTTCACCACCTCATCATGACCTAGCCCTAACCCTAAACTAACCTAATTAATACCTATAACTTGGTCTAAATCCACACCCATGACTAATTAATCCTCACCCGCACCAAAACCAACCTAATAATGACTTGACCAAGCCCACAACTAATCCCTCAAGAGAAAAGGAGGGAAAGTTGGCTATTTTACTAAAAATAGCCCACTTTGACTTAACCGACATCGGTTCCTACTCGACCGCCGTTGGTTATGTAACCGCCATCGGTTCCCTGTAAATGACCTTCCCCAACCAAAAACAAGGGATCGGAATTCATTTGAAAGATCTAGAATTCACTTTGCAGGACAGAGACAAGTGAAGGAAAGAGAAGAGTTTGTAGAGAAGGACATCGAGCCCAAGACTGCAACTGAGTAACCAGAGCACAACGACACTCATCCAAGCATTGGGAGAGAAGATAAGCTCACTTTTGATTGTCGGATCATCCCACCTGAGCCTTGTCTTCGTCATCACAGTCCTTGGAGCTGTACCTTCATCAGGAACTAGTAAGTAGTGTCTTGTACGTTTTAAATACCATTTCTTGAACTTTTGATTCATAGTAATTATAAGCTCACTCCTAGATCTACTACCCGATAGCACCCTACATCTAACTTTCATTCCTCTACCCTTGCATTGCCCCAAGAACAACTCCCACACTCTCTGAGTCTTCTCCATCACCCTATTGCCTACCCCTGATCATTTACCAACCTTATAAACACCATAACCGCCTTACAACCAACCTTCATCAAAGCCCTAAATCATCGCTTCTATCGATATCGGTTATCAAGAACCGATCGGTGTTATAACATGCATGATCGGTTATACGATGGTGGATCGCATCGGTCACTGTGACTCAAACCAAAACCAACCTTTCCTCTATTACTTTTTAACGAGGTAACTAAATCATAATTTCACAATAACTTCTTTGTTATCATTTGTGTTAATTCGTATTGAAAGGGGAACTGACCACCTTCGAAAGGAAGTCTAATATTTCCTGGGCCCAAGGCAGTTCCCTCATTTATTGTCTAACTATAATCTAGTGGTCTTGCATTCTTATTCACAGGTAGTCCTTCCCAGACAAAAAGGAGTTCTTCGCAATCGATCTGATCTCTCTCTACGGTACGCGCACACCCTCCCAACACTCAACAGGTATTCCTCCTAGCCCTAACCCTTATCTGTTTCTCAAGAGAATGAAAAGATAGAAGCAACTCTATTCTAAGAACGGAAACATTCTACGCGAAACATTTTGGCACGCCCGGTGGGACCCTTTCTCGGGTTTCTTTCATTCTTGCTTGCTTTCATATAAGGAGCATACTTGCTATTTTCTTCTTCTAAATATTCACAAGATATTTTGTCATTTTGGTAAAAGAATTTGTCTTTCTTCCTCATCTTTGCATTAGTGAAAGTCATCTTCTTTGCTTCATCGAATATCATTTTCAATTTGGGTTTAAAACACGTGCATCACATTCTTGCTTGCTTGCTATTTTTAATTCTAGTGAACATAGATTAAGTAATGTGTCGTACACGTGGGGTGATATCCATGGTATTGACAAGAAATTAATCTTACTTTCACCACAACACATACCAAATCACATCATAATCAACACAACAATGTACTCAAACACCCCCTTTTTCCCGCGGTATTCCTCCGCCCGATTGAGGTAACCTTATAAGCCAAAACAAACTTGACATCTCCCTTAGGTCTTTTGTTTAGGATTGACATCATCTTGCGTCTAAAGCATAAGCCCACAATAATTAAAACTAATCCTAGGGTTAGTCTCTTAATTTGCTTGTGCATCTTGCTTGTTTTTTTTTGTTTCTTTGTCATACCTGTATCGGTGATCACTTAGTAATGCAGTTTGGTGGGTATACTAAGCATTGTTAACCCCAAATCAGCAGCTTCTTACATCTTCTCTTTGCTTTCATAGTGACCGACACCGGTCCTATTCTACCGACATCGGTTAACTGACCGACGCCGCTACAGTCTGACCGACATCGGTTATTAGACCGATATCGGTTACTGTTTTTCACATTTCCTGACAAACCAACAACCTACCAATTCCAACATTTTGTTGTTGTTTCTATTCCTGATAGATTGAATCCCTGCTTGTGTACTCTTGTCCATGGTTGTTATCACTCGGAAACAAGCCAGCACCATGGTTTCACATGCCTGTTCCGTGCCTTTTCCTGAATCACCCCCTTCACATCCTATGGGGAATCCTACGGACACCAGTGATGTTCCCAAGATCCCTGTAGGAGATAAGGAATTTGCCAAATTTTTGGATGCTAATCCTAGTGCCGTACAGTATTATTTGTCTCATACCCCTGACCGTACACCCGACGGTCAGCTTCTCGTTGGTATGCCCATTAGTATAGCTGCTCACTTAGCTCCTTCCCCACCTAATAACTCGCCTTACCTTCTTCATCCTTAGCTCCGTCTCCCAACTCAGTGGCTTTGGGGTTCATACGGCACAGATTGGCTTTCCTTTGGTTAATCTAGGGGCCCCACATATCATTACCACCGACTGCTCCTACCTCGTCTCTCTCGCAGACTGCCCCTTTCATAACTTGCTCTCTGCCACCTATCCACACGAGCTTTCCTTCTCAAGCTCCACCCACCTTTTCATTTCCACAAACTTATCCGGTGGCTTCAACATCTTATATAGGACATCCCTATTCGGTCGCCTCAACATATTCGTCATCAATACCTTATCAACATTTAACCCCACCATTGTCTAGTAGTGGCTCTTGGCCTAATCCTCCACCGTTTACAACAACCGCACCATCATCTTACCCAACCACTGATTTAATCAAACAAATGATGGACAAGATGTAAAATTTGGAGGCTTCTGTTTCAGGAAGCCGTAGCACCCTGACATATGAGCAAGTTTGTCGAGAGCCTATTCATCCTTCTGTCCCCCTTCATTCATATCCTCCTCAATGGGAATTACCAAAATTTACTCATTTTAATAGTAAGGAGGATCCTCAACAACACTTGCGATCATTTAGACATGCCTGCTATCTGATTGCTCATGACGATGCCTTACTACTCTGCACCTTTCCCATGTCCTTATCAGGACCTGCCTTGGAGTGGTACAGTGCTTTAACCCAACACTCAATCTTCTCTTTTAACCAATTAGCCCAATCTTTCTTGGATCATTTCTCCATTAATATTGCCAAGAAAGTATCCATCACCGACCTCTATGCCATCCGACAATTTGAAGACGAATCTATCGCAGATTTCGTTGGACGATGGCGGGGCCTCATCAACCAACTCACTTATGCCTTACCTCAAGCCGAACTCATCGAACTCTTTACGTGGGCCTATGCTAAGCACATTTCTCCCACCCTCCAAATTCAAACTTTCCGCACCTTTGATGAGGCCTTTACTATGGCTCAGAAACTAGAGATTCGAGCCTTAGAGGAGGAAAAATTGAGGTTGCGCAACAAAAACCCTAATTTCTGAACCCAAGACTCCACCAACAAACCCAACACCACCAATTCTCACGCATTGACTGCTTCGAAATCAAAAGGAGCTGTACATGCGGTGATGGTCAAATCCCAAGCACCGTCTAGTACCCCGCCAAAAACCACCTATAAGTATAAAGCCGAGCCCATCAATTACACTCCCTTGGGAGAAACTTATGGTGTGATCTTGGAAAAATTGCTCAAAGCAGGAGCTATCACCTTGCCTCCTGTTAAACCTCACTCCGGGTTTGATTCCACCCGTGCTATACCTTCTTGGTACAAAGAAAATGACTTCTGTAACTTCCACCGCATGAAGGGACACAGTCACGAAAACTGCAAGATGTTGAAAAACATAGTGCAGGAAATGGTTGATGTAGGGGATATAACCCTCGATAATCCTAATGCCCCTGCTAACCAAAATTTTAAAATCTTCAACAAACCATTCCCAAACCACTCATCTAACAGTAACATAAACCAAAATATCTTAGCCAACGAGAGTGTTCATGAAATCCATGCAGTTTTCAACTCCCAACCAAAAGCTTCTATCGAGGAAATTCTGAATCAAGCCTCATCACTAACGCAGGGATCCGCACCCGCTTCACCACCATCAAGACAAGATGATAACCTTGCCATTCCTTTACCCATAAAGGAATTAACCGCCAGAGTTCTCTTCTCACGAATGAGTCTTCTTACACCACATCCCTGCAAGATTGTGAGTGGATGTTATCTAACTTATCTATTTCCCAAACATCTCCTTCCATCACTCTTGCTGTAAAAGAAGAAGGCTCGCCACTGTTTCTGTCATCCTTAGAAGAGAAACCTCTCGAACCGACATCACCAAACTCCTTAATCATGACGGATCCCCTCAAACATGCTCTCCTACCTATTAGTTCTTCATCGCCTAAATCTTTTCAGCGACCGATTGACCTCTTAACACCCATTGATACAGTGCCTCATTTACCCCCTGTATCACACCCACAGTGGACCGGAATCACAACCCACCTCTCTTCCATACAAAATTTCTTCTTCACACGTGAAGATTTTCATCCCTCAGAAGATAGGCGAGTCCTATGGGAGCGTTTGAGTACACCATGCTCTACTCAAATGCAGATGACCGATCCAGACACCTCTACCATATACCCGAGGTGTTTACAAAAGCTCAAAATGCCTATGTCCTCATCTTCACCCCTCTCATCTCTACCGAATACCTCATCCACCTCTATTAACCTAACCAAACCTTCCCCTACGCTTGGGACTTCACCAATACCTAGCCTAACACACCCACCTCAATGGTTAGATTTATCCAAAAATAAAGCCGTCCATCCACCTAGGAGACAAACCCAATCCCCTCAAGTCTAATCTATGCCTCTGTCACAACTAAAACCCTTGCCATCACACGTACCTTCTATATTGGGACCTCACCCCTCCACCTTGCCTCAATACATCATACCTCCTGCGTTTTCTTTAAAATGACCTACACCTTCTGCACCCATACAGAGATCCATGGGTGTATCAACACCGTCACCCCAAGTATCCTGTCCACCTATCAACCCTAAACAAACTCCATCATCAAAGGATTTGTTTGCTATCACTCCTCTTTCTCCGTGGTTGTTTCCTGCCACCACGTCATCTGTGGCCTCCTCATCTAACCAGCTAAACATGACTTCTGAAGAAGCCACGTTTAGTTAAATCTAATTATCAAAACCCCTTGTCTAAACCACCACCCATACGAACCAACCATACCCAACCATTACCAAAACCCACCCAATCAATAGCCTCATCTTCCTCTGACTTTGACCCGCTCAAAGGATCTTACGCCAAGATCCTTGATATGTTGGTGGAGAATGCGACCATTTACCTACCCCCACTTAGACCCTATGATCCATCTAAACCTCGACCTATAGGTTATGATGAGTCTAAAATCTGTGCTTACCACCGCACACCAGGACATGATGTAGAGGGATGCAAAGCTTTGAAAGCCATCCTTCGTCAGTCACCTCTCTCGGATAGAAAGGTTAAGAAAGACAACTTACGAAGGGAGAAACCTTTAGCTTCAATCCCCTCTCCTATACCACCTGTCCCCATCTCAACTAATAAATTTGCGGATACTATGGCTTGCTTGGCCTCACAAATTCTTTCCTCACCAACTAACTCGACATATTTGTCTTGGTCTAACAACTCTTTGCCCCATCTTACTCGATCCGGATGTTTGTATGGTAAATAATGTATATGCTAATTCGCAGGATACCTGGTACCACCAATTTCACGACTACCTTACAACCTCTGTTCTCCCACCTGACCTTACTAGTAACAGAAAACGTGCTTTTATTAAAAGTGTTTCTCGTTATGTCGTCATGGGGGGACTCCTCTATAAACGTGGCTTTGATGGCATCCTCCTTCGATGTCTAACCGGCGCGGAGGTCACCTATACCATCCAACAAGTACATGACGGAATTTGTGGTGGACATTTTAGTGGCCTTGCCGTGGCCAAACGGATCCTTCGCCTAGGCTATTATTGGCCTACTCTTAATAACGACTTCTACGAATATGTTAAGCGTTGTGTTATGTGTCAACAACATGCCAACCTTCAACATACTCCCACCATCCGCCTATGGTCGCACGAGATCTTTGGCCTTTCTCATAATGGGGTTTAGACCTTATTGGTGAGATTCACCCACCCTCTTCGCAATGTCACCGTTGGATAATCACAACAACCAAATATTACACTAAATGGGTGGACATTCACTGCTCCACCATTCACCTCATTTCAACCAAAAAATAAAAATCGTAGAGTTCATTAACCATCACATTATCTATCGTTTTGGTGTTCGTCATCACCGATAATGATGTATAATGGAAAATCTTTCAAAAATAAGTTGTTACAAGACCTTTGTGACAACTTTGGTATCAAAATTAGCTTCTCATCACCTTACTATCCACAAGAAAATGGTCAAGCCGAATCTTCTAACAAACCCACGACCAAAATTCTCATGAAAGTCGTTAACGATTATGGGAAAAATTGGCCGATCACATCCCCTTTGCCCTTTGGGCTTATCGTATTAAAGTATTCATACCTCCACTAATGCCACACCATTTTCTTTGGTATATGGTACCGCCTGAGGTCACGTCTTGCCTCTCGAAATACAAATACCCTCCCCAAGAATATCTCTCCAGGATATTCTCACCAATAATGATTTTCACCAAGAGCGGTTAGCCCAATTAGAGCTTCTTGACGAGGGTCGTCTTAATAACTCTTGACCACCTTCAAATCTATCAAAAACACATCAAGTGTGCTTATGATAAGTGAATTCATGAGCGTACATTTAAGATTGGTGATCTTTTCCTCAAAGAGAATCAACATGTAACCAAACTATAAAAGAGCAAGCGTGGAAAATTTGCTCCAAATTAGATTGGGCCTTACATTATCACTCACACTTACGGATCACGCACTTACTATTTAGCTTCACTCAATGGTAAACCTGAGCCTGAACCCCTTAATGCCTTGCATCTTCGACCATTCTACTGTTGAATTTAGTATTATATCACTTCTTATCTACCTTGCGCTCGTCCCTTGAGCTCATTTACCACCTCATACACCTTGTTTCATGCATCTCAAAATAGAATCATGCTCACATGGTTTGGTCATCATCTCCTCTTAAAGATTCCTTCCCCTTTTTAGTCTGGTCCATGACTTAAAAGTATCAAAATAACACGTTCTCAATTATACAATTATGGGATATTCTTGAGTCAAACTTCCTACAAAGTTATACATGATCGCTTCATGCCAAACAGACATCTAGACCTCAAAGTTATACATAGACTGCTCCCTCGAAGGATAGCTATGTGCAAAGCCACATCTGCTACTATAAATAGACTGCTCCCTTGAAGGACAGCTATACAAAGTCAGCCTCTATCAGAAGCTTCTCGCATTGATCAGCTTCATGAAGAGCTCAAGAACAACAAAATGCATATCCCATATAGACTTCCCACATCGATCAGTCTATATTCAAAAAAAAATAAAAATAAAATAATAATAATAATAATAATAAAAGCAGTATTCAAAAGCACTTTTGAGTCATGGACTTGTCTATTCAGGTTTGGTTCTCTTTCGTCAGCATAATCACCTTATAACAAGTTCTCTGCACCCCAGCTATACCATCCACCTCATCTCACCATTCTTCAAAACAACAAAACTCAAGGGACATGACGTATATCCGATATGTTGTGATTATACAACTCTTTTCACCTATCGACTTCTCACCTATGCAAGGTACCTAGGGATTCAAGCTCATCCTACGATAATATGTGGTTTGTTTAGCTCTTTCCAACTATGGGACACTTTTGCCTCTTTTACCCGAATCTAGGATTATGTGTTGACCTTAATCAGGACACGTTTCCCTAATACTTGGGTAAGCTAACCTTCGCTTCACCTATACCTACACCAATACCGCCAATACCTTACCAACACCAACAACATTACCCTACCAATATCAATATTTTTACCAACCAACAAATTGCCTAACCACAACCAAATTGCTCCGAATTCACCTCTCCCTAGTCCTAAGGGAGAACGACATCGGCCCGAGGCCCCTCCTTGCTTTGTGCAATGGGCCATGTAGGTAGCACTTAGGAGACATGGGGTCTCCGAAGGTTAGCTCGACCATCCCCTACCATAACTTATCATGTGTTGTGTTTTCCTTAAAAATATAAATATTTTCACGTATTTATATTGATAACACTCACCTTTGTAAATCAATCGGCTCCGACCCAAGGCCGCATAACCAACCAATCGGCCCGACCCAAGGCCGTAACCAACCAATCGCCCGACGACCAAGGCCACAACCAATCAATCGGCCCGACCTAAGGCCGCAACCACCAATCGCCCGACCCAAGGCCGCAACCCACCAATCGGGCCCGACCCAAGGCCGCGCAACCAACCAATTGGCTCGACCCAAGGCCGCAACCAACCAATCGGGCATGACCCAAGGCCGCAACCAACCAATCGCCCGAACCAAAGCCGCAACCAACCAATCGCCCGACCTAAAGCGCAACCGGCCTAATCAGCGACGACCCAAGGCCGCAACAAACCAATCGAAGCCCAACCCACGGCCGCAACCAACCAATCAAGCCCGACTCAAGGTCGTAACAACTAACCGTGCCCGACCCAAGGCCACACCCAACCAATCAAAGCCGGACCCACAGCCCACACTAATCAATCGGCCCAACCCAAGGCCGCACCCAACCAATCAGGCCCGACCCAAGGCCCTCACCAATCAATCGGCCCGACCCAAGGCCGCACCAATTAAGTACCTCGACCAAGACCCGTAAATTATGATTTTATCCACCCATCATGTAGCTTTTTGTTCAATCGCACTCACCTGTTTGTGTTTTTAGCATGATTAGGATACTTGAATTGATCAACCGACCAACTTTGCCTAGACCGAGACCGTGACGTTTATCTCAACCAAACCAACCATTTGGTACTGCCGAACATGCCTAAACGTTCATGTACCTTACCCGTTATATCCCCTGGAGCTACTTCCTATGCCTTGGATACCAAGATTATATCACCCTTGTTTGGATAAACTATCGACCTTTGCCTATGAATTGCTTGTTTGCTCTTCAAATCATGTACCCTGGTCACACTACTGCATTTCAATGTGCGTCTGCTTCCTTGAACTTACCCCACCATCTTACCATCATCTCAACACGATTCACCCTTTATCAACCCTATCCCTAATTTCACGTTGCCTCAATCTATGATAGATTTGAGGGGGATTACCTATACCCTTAACAGGAGTAACCACTTCTTATTATTGTCAGTGTAACTTTACAAGACAAGCTACACGACAACAAGGGGCTAATGTAGACACCAAATTTTTGTCTTACGACACCCTGTGCCCCGCATCTCATATTCGCAACCTAACCTCACCATCTAAACCTTACACAATTATTTATTAATTACCTTATAATTAATAAATCCACATCTCCAAACCTGCCACCTCATTTTGCCACCTCATCATGACCTAGCCCTAACCCTAAACTAACCTAATTAAGACCTATAACTTGGTCTACATCCACACCCATGACTAATTACTCCTCACCCGCACCAAAACCAACCTAATAATGACTTGACCAAGCCCACAACTAATCCCTTGGGAGAAAAGGAGGGAAAGTTGGCTATTTTACTAAAAATAGCCCACTTTGACTTAACCGACATCGGTTCCTACTCGACCGCCGTCAGTTACGTAACCGCCATCGGTTCCCTGTAAATGACCTTCCCCAACCAAAAACAAGGGATCAGAATTCATTTGAAAGATCCAGAATTCACTTTGCAGGACAGAGACAAGTGAAGGAAAGAGAAGAGTTTACAGAGAAGGACATCGAGCCCAAGACTGCAACTGAGTAACCAGAGCACAGCGACACTCATCCAAGCATTGGGAGAGAAGATAAGCTCACTTTTGATTGTCGGATCATCCCACCTGAGCCTTGTCTTCGTCATCACAGCCTCTTGAGCTCGTATCTTCATCAGGAACTAGTAAGTAGTGTCTTGTACGTTTTTAAATACCATTTCTTGAACTTCTGATTCATAGTAATTATAAGCTCACTCCTAGATCTACTACCCGATAGCACCCTACATCTAACTTTCATTCCTCTACCCTTGCATTGCCCCAAGAATAGCTCCCACACTCTCTGAGTCTTCTCCATCACCCTATTGCCTACCCCTGATCATTTACCAACCTTATAAACACCATAACCGCCTTACAGCCAACCTTCATTGAAAGCCCCTAAATCACTGCCCCTACCGATATCGGTTATCAGCAACCGGTACCGGTGTTATAACAGTCGGTTATACAGTGACCGACATCGGTCACTGTGACTCAAACCAAAACCAACCTTTCCTCTATTACTTTTTAATGAGGTAACTAAATCGTAATTTCGCAATAACTTCTTTGTTATCATTTGTGTTAATTCAGTATTGAAAGGGGAACTGACCACCTTCGAAAGGAAGTCTAATATTTCCTAGGCCCAAGGCAGTTCCCTCATTTATTATCTAACTATAATCTGGTGGTCTTGCATTCTTATTCACAGGTAGTCCTTCCCAGACAAAAAGGAGTTCTTCGCAATCAATCTGATCTCTCTCTATGGTACGCGCACACCCTCCCAACACTCAACAGGTATTCCTCCTAGCCCTAACCCTTATCTGTTTCTCAAGAGAATGAAAAGATAGAAGCAACTCTATTCTAAGAATAGAAACATTCTACGCGAAACAACTCAATAAAACATCAAAGACCCCTGGTTCCTCACGCCTAAGATACAATCAAAGGCTTATAAACAATCTTTATCAACAAATGACAAGTGATTTTAAATTGTTTATCTCATCATAGGATGAAAGCTCTTCTTGAAATGAAATTGTAAATGCCACTAAACTATCACAGGGATGAGATCCTGTGTGATTCGGAGGGACTTTAACACAAGATTACAATAGGAATAAGAAAAACTACTTGCAAACATTCTAAAATAAAGAAGACATAAATTTCTCCAAGATTGACACAAATTAACTCGAAATTGATTAGATTCATCAATAGGGGAAAGTTTCTTTGAATAGTCTCAGAGCTTGTCAATGGTTGTACACTCATAACCAACTTGACGTGATTGAAATCTAAAACACACAGAAATTGCGGGTTTCTTGGATTGGTCTCTTAGGAATATGGGTTCTCTCAAATTTTCTCTTAAGAATTAAACCCCGACCTTTTACATGAGTATTCTCATTGCATTTATACATTTCACTTGCTCACTCATCCCAAATTTTCCCCCAAAAAGAAGAATATTTGAGGGACCTTTTCTTGTTACCAATTTGCCTCAGAAAGTGACGTTTAAAAAATTCACATCCAAAAGCTACCAAGTGGACCAATTATGAACTGATCACATTTCTCAGACCCTTGACTAATGACTAGGATGCCATGCCACAACTTTTTGGTAGTCCTTCTAATCATTCTGATTCTGTCATGTGAGAAATCATCGTTTTAATCATTTTCTAGAGGATTTATATAGTTGGATCTGACATGTAATCCTTTTCACCCTCAAGGAAAACCTTTTTCATCTTTTACACTTGCAACCTCCATCATTTCATCCTTTTCCCTTTCTTTCCTTTGCAACTCTCCCACATCCATCTTCTCTAGTAATTCATGTTTTTGCAAGTGCCCGAGAAATTCCAATTTCAAAATATCAACCTTAACAATTCTTGGACTCACAAATTAATTTCTAAATCCATTCAATGGCACTTTGTAGACAAAATGACAAGGAATTTCATCAAAAATGATGAAAAATAGTGTGTATTCGCATCTCTAGGAGTCTTGGAGGAATAACGGTGGAAAAACAGGTGAAATGCACAACAATTGTTGATTCTGCCCCTTCTCAACTCTAGATTAGAACTGTCCAAATGTTTTCTTGGTGCAACTACAATGGTGAGGTATAGTGGCAAGTTTCCAAATAAGCGCGGGCCTTCGACATGCCTTGGGCCCAAGAAAAATTCCTTTTGGCCTTTGAAAAAGTCTCAGTAAAATGGAGCTAGCGGAAGCCTCCACGTGTCGCCTTGGCGCACCTTTGGTATGGTCCTCAAAAGTGGAGACCCCAAATAGGCGTGGTCCCTCCACGTGTCTTAGTCCGGTAGAGTTGTTAAAAAAATTGAAGGATCAGCGGAAGGTGCCATGTGTCTAGGGTCCAGATAGTTTTCTTGGCCGTTTAAAAATCCAAGCAAGGGCGAGTGAGCGGAAGCCTCCAAGTGTCCCGATGCTTCTTCAAAATAAAATTTAGGGGCGGTCCCCAACCTGCACATGATCCCTCCTCCTTGTGATCCAGGCATTAGAAAATTACTTTGAAAAGTTTAAATATAGAGTGGAGCCGGCGGAAGCCTCCACGTGTCTCCCGATGTAACTTTGAGATGGTTCCTAAAGGTAGAGACCTTCAACAAGCACAAGCTCACCATGTGTCCCCTTAGTGCAACTACTAAGGTGGGAACCGAGGTGGATCCTCAAATGAGCACCGACCGCATGAAAAAATGTCTAAGTATGGGAAAGGCAACAGAAACCTCCACGTGTCTCCACGGCGCAACTCCAAGGTGAAACCGAAAGTCAAATTTTTAGATGAGCGCTAACCCTCCCCGTGGACAAGTTTTGAGTTAAAGTGGACCTTAGAGTTTTCAAAGTGCCCCACTGAGCCACATCTAACTAGAAAGGGCCACATTTCCATAGATGTTGAGATATAAATTTGACGGGGAAAACACACCTGTCAAACCATAAAATGCAGGGAAATCACCATTTGCGCTTGGAAATGAATCTTTCTTTCAAGATGAATTTGGAAATGATATAAGGCCCAAATATGATCCTTCGAGTGGCATCCAATCAGAGAAGACCATGTTTCCATAGATATTTGGGACAAAAATTGACAGGGAAAACAAAACGTGACAGTGGAAAATGGAAGGAAGGGAAAAACACGAGTTTTTGCCCAAGTTACAAATTCTTTCACATGGACAGAGGAATGGAAAACAAACTCTGGATTTAAAGTGATCCTTGACCAAAGGAAGGGACTATTTATGGTAACCAAATGAAGGACATAGCCTTCATGCTTCAATACAGGGAGATAGAAAACACGACAGAGCCCACAAACTGGAGAATTTCAAGGAAAAACAGGGTGAGATCAAATTGAGCACCAACATTGGCTGCGAATCGAGATGGGAACTCCCTGTAAGTACCATAAGAATAAATAGCAAACCAAGTGCCAAAAAGAAACCATTGGTTGATAAAGTCAAAGAACAAGCTTGTAGAGCAAAAATTAATAACCAACTCCCCAAGGATGAACCGAGAAACTAATAAAACAATTGCAAGGACCGAGACAAACAAAAATAGAAAAACATGAAATTAGAAAGAAACCAAAAGACTATACACTATACAGTGGAGTATACCTTGATTTTGAGAAACCAATCAAGGAAATGTTTCAAATGTCTCGCCATTAATGTGCAATTCAAGAAGCTCCCCATCTAAGTATTTTAGGAAGAAGGTATTTTCACCAATTCAAATGTCAATTGAATAAGGGCCCATCCAAAATGCATCAAACTTTCCATGTTTGCCCTTATCCAAGTGCCTGCTATCCTATAATAACACAAGATCTCCCACACTGAAAGCTCTTGGAGTCACTTTTTTATCAAATAAGTTCTTTATATTTTCTCTGAAATTCACATGCCATTGATGGGATGCCCTTCTTTCTTCATCTAACTCAATAATCTAATTGATTCAAGCATCATATGGACTAACTTCTTGATCTTCAATTTGTTGAATAAATTGAAATGAAGACAATTGCAAATGAAGTGGCAACAAAGCTTAAGTTCCATATACCAACTCAAATGGGCTTTTACCATTAGCTCTTTTGACAGTGATTCTATCTGCCCAAACAAAAACTTTAGTTGCTTAGCCCACTTCTTTTTGTTCATCTCCAAGGTTCTTCTAATGATCTTTAACGAGTTTTTATTGTTGGACTCACTTGTCCATTTACTCGGGATTGTAGTTAGAAGCATATGTCAAATTGATTCCATACCCTTTGCACATTACCACCAAAGGTTTGGCTCAAACTCATGGCATTATCAATAACAATATTAGCTGGCACTCCAAATCTACATATGATTTGATTCAACATGAATTCCATGATGACTTGGTGTGTTGCTTTCTTGGTGGGGATTGCTTCCACCCACTTAGTGAAATAATCAGTGGCTACAAGAATCCATTTATGACCAGCACTGGAAGGATCTGAAATCTCGCCAATGAAATCCATTCCCCATTACTTAAATGGGGCTTCAATTGACATAGGATACAAAGGAAGGGAGCCTGAAGCTTTCATTCTTCCAGGAAAATGCTGACAACTTTCACATCTCTTAACCAATAGAGTTATATCTTTAAAGAGAGTTGGCCACCAATAACCAACCCTCAAGATTTTGTGTTGTAACTCTTCCAACAAAATTTCCCCCACAAACTCCTCCATGGAGATCAACAATTACCTTTGGGGCTTCATCCTTAGCAATGCATCTTAAGAGCACTCCCTCCGGGTTCTTCCAAGATAACCCAAAATCAGTAATGACATATTTTTGAGAGGCTAACTTAAGAGATATTTTCTGATTTTTACTCAAATTTTCAGGGCAACATAGATGTCTAAGATAAAAGATTATATATTTGTACCATTCAGAGCTTACTAACTTTTCAAGGACATCCACCCTTTCTCCTTATACTTCATTCACCTCAATAGTTTGCAAGTTTCTCTCAACCATAAGCTTAGCTAGGCCCAAACCTCTTATCAATTTCATGGTTTGGATATCCATGTCATATTCCTACAACTTGTTTACCCATCTGCATCTTTTTCTTGAGACCTCCATCTCTGATAAGATATCTTTCACCATGGTGTGGGGAACATAAGAAACAACTTTAGAGCTCAAGATGTAAGGTTTGAAAACCTTTGTTGCTTTCACCAAGGAAAATGCTTACTTCTCCATGATGGTGTACTTTAACTCAGCTCCTTGTAATGCCTTACTGAAAAAGGCAATTGGTCTCTCAACCCCTTCATCATCCTTCTACAACAAGACATATGCAATGGTGTTTTATGAAGCAAAAGATTTTTTTGAAAAGGCTTCTTGTAATTTGTAGCTGCTAAAACAGGGGCATGCTTTAATGCTTCTTTGATCCCATTGAAATATTGAATGGAAGCTTGTTCCCATTTGATAACTTGGTCTTTCTTCAGCATGCTAGTAATAGGGATGGCCAACTTAGTAAAGTTAGACACAAATCTTCTGATAAAGTTTATTTGTCCAAAGAAGGATTGAACTCCCTTCTTAGTTCTCGAAGTGGAACCACCGATGGCTTCCACTCTCGGGATCAATCATGACCCCTTCCTTTGATATAATGTGACCAAGAAACTTTGCCTTTTGCACTCCAAAATGACACTTCTTGGGATTCAATGATATGCCATACTCTCTACACCTTAACAACATTCTCTCCAAGTGTTGCAAGTGATCATTTCTTTTTTGGAAAACACAATTACATCATCTTGATAAACAACAATGAAATCATTAATATAACCAGCAAATGCTACATCCATTGCTCTTTGGAAAGTTGCTCCAACATTCATTAAGCCAAAAGGCATCCTGACATAGACATAAGTTCCCCAAGGAGTGGTAAAGGCAGTCTTTATTCTTTCTGACTCCTTCACAACAACTTGATTATAGCCAGAGAAACCATCCAAAGTGGATAACAATTCAGAACCAGTTACCAATTGTAGCATATTCTCCATGTTTGGCAGAGGGTAATTATCTTTCAATGATGCTTTATTCAAGTTCCTAAAGTCTACGCACAACCTTATATCACCATTCTTTTTTCTGACAGGTACTAAATTTGTAACCCAAGATGAGTACCTTGTGGGTTGAATGATCCCTCCATCCCTCAACTTCTTCAATTCTTCTTGCATCTTCAAAGAAAGGAGTGGATTGACCGAGGCCTCGTTTTTTCTGAAAGGCTTGACATTAGATTCAAGAGGAATTTCATGTTGGAACAAATCTTCCATGTATGCCTTCAACTCAGAGTAAGACCAAGCTAGGCGTTTTGATATTTCTTCAACAATTGAACATAGGACTGCTTCTCTTCCTTACTCAGATTACTTCCTAATTAGATTTTACGTGGTTTTTCCTTTGTGCCCAGGTTGTGCTCTTCTATATCTCTTGAAACCGACATAATTCTGTTAATAATGCAATCAACATTATCAAAGTTTGATTCAAGTGCCACCAAACCTCTGGGAATCATGTTTGTCTTCAAATGGATGATGTCTTTGCCAAATAAAGTTTCATTTCCTTCAGTAGCATACACCATTGGTTCCCAATCTATATTTTGGTTAGCAAACTCACCTTGGTTCTGCAGAAACCGTTTCACCTGGGCATCATCATCAAACACTTGCCAATCTTTAATGTTGTCAGGGATAGATGGCCTTGTTAGTATTTCAACATCATACTCACAAAATGGAGATACATTGTACAATTTCCAAATTTGGATCCTAGCACTGCTAACTTGTTTGCAACAATATTAAACTTTCTATCATGGTGCACAATATTAAATGAGTCAAACATTTCAATCAAATCCCAGACTACATGCTTGTATTATTTCATTCTCTGATTTTTAGTAGCATACAATTTTCTAATTTGCTTGACAATCAGTTTTGAATCTCCTTTGACAATGATATCCTTTACACCATATTTCCATAAAATTCTCAAACCCAATAACAATGCTTCATATTCAACAATGTTGTTAGTGCATTCAAAGTTGAGTTTGAAAGAAAAACAAACTCTTCCTGGCCTAGAGAAATAAGAACAATACCAACACCATTTCCAAACTTGGAACAAGCTCCATCAAATAACAAGGTCTAAGGAAAACCTACTTGTTTTAGACATTTACATTAATCAATCTTGTGCTTTTTGCCATCAACAAATCGAACAAAGTTATCAACATCTACATCAGCATACAATACTTCCTAAGAAGCATTATTGAGATCTTTAATGAGGTGCAACATTTTCTTCTCTCCATACAAATTTACAAGGCTGCCTTTAATTGGAATGGTGGCAAAAGACATATCCATCTCGAACACCGCCACCAACCCTTGCAACCCACTTTATTGATAATAACATGCCCCTTTTGGCGGGAAATCAACAATAACAACATCAAGTTTCAAGTTCTTACTCGGATAAGCTGCAAGTTGTACCACCAAAATTTTTACACATCCTATAACTGGAACCTCTCTAGAATCCATTGCAAGTACACTTGCCATAAGATCTTTGTCACTTTATGGTTCAATTCATTCATGACCGTTAGAGGCATAACATTGCATGATGCTCTGGAATCAAACATACAATTGTGCAACTGTCTGTCCTTAATAATCAATGTTGTAAAAAATGGATCAACATTTAATTGAGACTCAACCAAATATGTTCCCAAGTAAAATTCAGGTGGTTCACCTATCTCCTCTAATGCTGGTGGTTTTTCTAGGTTTGTAATGGTTGGAGGAGGAGTGTCTACATTATTTATATTTCTGCCTTAGGTACTCCTATCTTCTTCCAATCCCAAATACTCAAAGGCCCTCTTCTTGTGCTTAGGAATCCTAAGCAATTCAACAATTGGAACATAAATCTTGATCTGACTCAAGACTTGGGCAATGTCATAAGGAATGTATTTGGGCAAAGCAACATTTAGAGAAATATTGACAAACTCCTCAGATGGCACAAGATATCCTCTGAATTTAAACACTATGAGGATATTAACAAAGTCCGAATACAAGGTTCAGCTACTCCTTTGTTATTTGATATTCCTTAGCTTATAAACTAATCCCGAATATCATTCAATTAAGAGTTCATATTCACTTAGTTCCTTTTAAATGTCAATCCAAATTTCATATTAACCCAAGTATGAATTAATTGCACATTCCAACTTAAAATTTGTATTTTAGTAAAGAATAGATATTATGTCCTTTTAAAATCTATTCACTATCATTTGATTAATTCCAAATCAAAGAATAATATTATATTCTCAATCTTATTCAAACAGTTTCAAGTAATACAACAATTAAAACATCACACCTTTCCTTATATTCAATCCATAAGATTTACAATCTATATAATTACTAGTCCAAACAACTGGACTTTACTTATATCAAACAAAATTACAACACATAAGGAAGGAAGAATGTAACTCCTTCTTTTCCCATTTCCTGCAGAGAAATAATAGCTAACAAATACGATCCATCCTTAGCTATTTAGAAGAAGTATCGAAAACAACCATATCTTCGTTTTTACTGAGAACCGATGCAAAATTTACTTGCATGGGCCGAGTTCATTGAATTGAGCATATTAAGCACTTATCATTAAATCGAGGTGCTCTTAATTAACTGTCTCAATAAAAGAACCCCGATTTTATGAATCGTTAAAAAAAAAAGAACATCATCAAAGAATTAAATGCCAATAAGGATGAAAAACTTAACAACCCAATCATCTAATTACCATCCCAATCGACAAAGGATTACTACCCTTTTTCCCAAATAATTACTACGAGAAGTAATTTCCTTCAAAGCAGCTTCGCATTAAAACATCTGAAGAACTAATACACCTATGTATATACTGTTGTTCTAATGCAAATGCTATCAATTCCATTCCCTTACAATAGTTAAAAAAAAAATTCAAGAGATAGATTTTAAATAAGAATTCCAACAGGGCTACTTTCCTTTCCTTTCATACTACTCATCTAATTTCAAACAATCAAATGCTGAAGAGAAAAGTAGTCATTCACCATGAACTCATTGGTGTCAATTCTCAAAATTTAACAACAACATAATACTTCTTCCAAATCAGAAAGAAAATAGACAACAATTAGATGCAAATGCTTACGCCTATGGCAGTAAGAAATTCCTTCAACATCAAATATAGAATGTCCACTGTATATGAGAAGAATAATCACTACTTCAAGTTATCCATTTAATATTCTCTTTCTTTTCTTCCTAGTTGTACTGAATAGTTTAAACAAGAATGATATCAATCAAAGATAACAGCCAAAAGAAAAAGCTACTGAAGTTAATAATCGAGTGAAAGGAAAGAGCATCCTATTACCTCTTCTCCTTGCTCAGCTGAATATCAACTTATTCAGTGCCAGCCTATTCCCCCTAGGGTGATTTCCTTTAACAGTTAGAATTTAGTAATTAAAAACTTACTAACTACTATTCCAGGGGGCTTACCAGCATTCAATTGCATCTGGTCCATAAGTTTCAATATCAATGGCCCCTCTAAATAAATTCATTTCCTTTAGTTTTTCACCCAACAAACATTTTCAATCCAGAAACAACAAGTAAAAATGTTCAACAGATAACAATTCATGTTTTCATCGTAATAATAATAAAAGGACTCATTTCCCAAACACCAAGGAAAAATTCCAATTCCGATTCAGTTTTAATGCAACAAAAGAAGTTTTTAGACTGCAATCTGGATATATATACATTTATATAAAAACATACTTGTTTGCTAGAAACAGTCATACCTAGCTTAATCTGAAATGAGTAAAAGTACAACAAATATATTACCATCATTTCGTTGTAAGAAGTAAGAAACCCCCTTTTTTTTTTACAAGAACAAGAATCTATTCAAGTTCAGTTCTTAAACAATTTATTTTCTCCAAAACCTAGTCACGACCTTCATTCCACAAGAAAATATCGACATGTTTTTAACCAGCAAGGGTAAGACAATGAAATGAATTCTCTCGTGCTGTAAAATCTTATTCTATGCAATGTAAAGCAACTAGAGAAATAACTCACACAACAATTCATCAACATTATCACGAATTTGTTTTCCTAATCGTTTTCATGTACGAAGTTAGAAAAAATACACACATCGCTAATACATTTATCAACTCAAACCCATATAGTGTAATAGAAGTGAATGCTAAACACAGTCAAAACAAACTCATACAAGAAGCACAACTTCCTTTGTTTCACTCATTTGCAAAGAAATACCCAAGTCGTGTTCAATTTTATGACAGTTCAAACCGGGGCATACGTAATCATCTCATCCTTCCATTTTTACAAGAATGCACAGAACTCTGAAAATAATACACACATCGTTGGTACACTTACCAACTCGAATCATAATGGGTAGTAGAATGATTACACAATACTATCAAAGCAAACTCATACAAAGCAGCAATTCCTCCTTAGCTACTTAGCTAGTTGGATGCCCTCCAAATTTTCCCCTGTTCCCTCCAAACTTGGTCTTTGAAACTGTAAGGACTTCATTTATTGTCCTAATAAATCTCTAACCTCTCCATCTTATCCACTTTCCATCCACATGGGTCCATAAGTCCCCTTCCATAGGTTAGTAATAGTTTAGGATTTTATAGTCCATAGCTAGTTTTTCACTTAGTTCTTAGGTTTTGAAGATTTGCATCAATTTTCATCCCATGCAATTTAAAATCCACGTAGGGTAGTAGTTAGGTTATAGGATAAAACTTAGTTGTAGGTCGGGTTTAATCCCCATACTATTTATTTAATAGTTTCCAACAAGTCTTTCCGATCATGGCGTTCACATTCAACACAATGCAGGACATTTCGTCCTATGTTCCACACATACTTGTGTCACTCGCATCCAGCCCTTATTGTCTTACGCTGTCTAGTGTTACAACTTATATGTGGTTTGGGAATCGAACCTTTTCCATTGGCATTTATGTACTAGATATTTATACCTAAAATCAGTCCGTAACGTTTATATCAACCTTCATCTCGGTTTGAGACTTCATTCCAGTTTAGAAGTAAATCGACAAAGGGATCACAAGAAGGCTGAACATACCTTGGATCAATGGAATTGATTCAAGGTGTCTGTCAATCAATCAGCAACAAGAATTCATCAACATATAAACAAGTCTCATTGTCTCTCTCTGCATGCGAAACACAAGTTATAATAACCTTCGTCCCAAGTAAACAAATTATAGTAAACAAGGGTCCAGATCTAGTAACACATTCTTTTTAAGATTAAAGATATATCTTAACATAATTATCTTCATTTCAGTAGTTACAACATCATGAAAAGAGATTACCATGATAGCTTATAAAAATCAAGACATTACATTCCTTCCTTCTTAAAGAATTATCGTCCCGATGACCAAGTTAGCCAATTCATAGAGTTTCTAGGACAAAATTCTATTATCGTTCTTGCATTCATAAGTTCATACCAAAAACAAATCTAATCATCAAAACAATGTTTTAAGATAATTGTAAAATAGACCAGTAATTGTCTATATTTGGTAGAATTATCAGTTTTTCGAATTCAATTTCAATCAAACAAGTATGGAAAAGTAGATCTCATTCCTTCGAGATTTTCCCAAGTTGCACTTTCTTCGCTAAATTGGTCCCATTGGACCTTACATTGGTTCACTTCGTGATTTCTTAAGTACAACTGGCAAGTTCCCAGCACTCGAATGGGCTTAACCATGATTATTCCTGGGTCTTGGACATGCAAGGAATTCCAATTCAGCACATGTGATAAATCTATTACGTATTTCTTAAGCAAATAAATATGAAAAACATCATGCATTTGTGATAAAGCAGGAGGTAATGCTAGACGATAAGCTACAGGGTTGATTATTTCAACAATTTCAAAAGGTCCCACGTAATGAGGTGATAACTTGGCAGCCTTGCCAAAGGTTATTGAGCTCTTTTTCAGCTTAACCCGAAGAAAGACCTTCTCACCAAGTTTATAATTCCTATCAACCCGCTTTAAGTCTGCATAACTCTTTTGCCTATTGGCAGCCTCCTTTAGATGTTCCCGAATTATTTTAATTTGTTGTTCCATTTCCGTGAGGATTTCTGGCCCAATTACCTCTCTGTCCCTATATCTTGTCCTAGCTAAATGTGGGTTCTACATTTTCTTCCATACAATGCTTCAAAAGGTGCCATTTTTAAAGAGGCGTGGTATGTATTATTGTAGGAAAATTCAACCAACGGAAGGTATTCCTCCCATTTATACTGCTGGTCCATGCAATACATTCTTAACATATCCTCTAAAACTTGATTGACTCTTTCGGTCTGTCCATCCGTTTCCAGATGATATGTAGAACTAAAGTTTAATTTAGTTCCCAAGGCCACATTAAGCGTTTGCCAAAACCTTGATGTCATCCTCGGATCTCTGTCCGATATGATCAATTCGGGTATTCCATGCAATCTGAAAATTTCATGTACAAATCTTCTTGCTAACACTAGTGCATCATCTTTTAAATTACCAACAATGAAGTGTGCCACTTTGGTTAATTTGTCGACGACAACCAGGATGATATCATGCTTATTCCTTGACATAGGAAATCCTTGAACGAAATCCATCGTTATCACTTGCCATTTGTACTGTGGAATGCTGTGGGGGTACAGTAATCCAACGGGATGCATATGTTCTACCTTAACACGCTGACATTCCAAGCAGTGTGTTACAAATTCCACCACATCCTTTTTCATTCCCTTCCAGAAGTATTGTTGCTTGAGATCAACAAGCATTTTTGTAATGCCAGGGTGTCCAGAAAAAGGTGAATTATGAAATTCAGTTAACAATTTCCTTCTTAAATCATTTGCCAAGGGTATATATACCCTGTTTTCAAACCTCAGAATTCCTTCATTATCAAAATGAAATCCCTTATACTTCACATCCTTTGGATCTGCAGTAAGTGCTATTTTAACTTGCTGGAAATAAGAGTCAGATTCCATGACATCTTTCACCTCATCCTTAAACTGAGTTCTTAACGTTATAAGAGCAGAGATGTGCTTCCTACGACTCAGAGCATCTGCCACCCTATTTTCCTTTCCTTTGATGTAGCTTATATCAAAATCATACTGAGATAGAAATTCTAACCATCTTCGTTGTCTTGCATTTAGATTTGGTTGAGTAAAAATATACTTCAACCCCAGATGGTCGGTTTTTAACTCAAAGGGTTTGCCAAGAAGGTAATGTCTCCACATTTGAAGTGCATGTACAATGGCAGTGAGCTCTAGGTCGTGTGGAGAATAATTCTGTTTATGTAACTTAAGCTTTCTTCTTTCATAAGCTATAACATGGTTATTTTGTAACAGAATGCCTCCAAGACCTTCTCCAGACGCATCCGTTATGACCGTAAAATTTCCATTTGGGTCAAGTACAGTCAGAATAGGTGTTGTAGTTAACTGTTCCTTTAAAATTTTAAAGGCAGATTCACATTTATCAGTCCAGAAAAATTTCTTATCTTTCTTTTGCAGTGAAGTGATTGGGGCAGCAATTTTTGAAAAGTCCTTAACGAACTTTCTATAATACCCTGCCAAGCCCATGAAGCTTCTTACTTCATGCACGTTCTTAGGCGCAGGCCACTCGGTTATAGCTACGATCTTTGAAGGGTCTACAACTATCCCGTTCTTGCTTATAACGTGTCCCAAATAATGCACCTCTACATCATAAAAGGAACATTTAGACAATTTACCATACAACCTTCTCTTTCTCAAAACTTTCCAAGCACTATCCTTAAATGCTCTTAGTGCTCTTTGACATTTTTAGAGTATATAAGAATGTCATCCAATAATACAAGCACGTACTTTTCTATGTATTCTTGAAAAATATTGTTCATCAAATTCATGAAGGCGGCAGGTGCATTCGTCAACCCAAAAGGTAACACCATGAATTCATAATGCCCGTACCTTGTTCTAAAAGTTGTTTTATGAATATCTTCTTCCTTTATTCTCAGCTGATGATATCCAGATCGAAGATCTATTTTTGAATAGACTGATGCTCCACACATCTAGTCGAATAGATCATCAATCCTAGGAAGTGGATATCGATTCTTAATAGTTGCCTTATTCAACATTCTATAATCAATGCATAGTCTTAGTGTGCCATCCTTCTTCTTTACAAAAATTACCGGCACTCCCCATGGTGAGACGCTCGGTCTTATCAGCCCCTTAGTCAAAAGTTCCTGTAATTGAGCCTTAAGCTCCACCAACTCGAGGGTGGTCATTCTGTAAGGTGCCTTAGATATGGGTTCGGTTCCTGGCTTGATCTCTATTGCAAAGTCAAACTCTTTTTGGGCGGAAGACCTGGTAATTCTTCCAGAAATACATCACTGAAATCCCTTAATAATGGATACCTTTCCATGAAATCATTATCTTCCTCAGCATTTTCTGTCATTTTTACGGCATACAAGGTGCAACCTCTATTTTTAGCCCTTTTCAGTTACATAGTTGTTAACTTCCTAACTGCAACCTCACGCTTTACTCCTTGAATGACTCTTTGCTTTTGCAGGTCATCAAAATAGTAAATCTATTTTTCATAACAGTCGACCTTTTCCTTATGTTCCGCCAACCAATTAACTCCTATAATGATATCATATGACCCTAAAGGAGTGACATACATGTCAACTTCGGTGGAGAAACTGGGCAAGTCAAAAATTGCCCCAAAAAGGCACATTTCAAATGTATGGACAACATTATTTCCATAATGCACTGTCCAAGTCTTATACATTCGTTTAGCTTTCCTTTTTAATTTCATTGCAAGTTTAGTAGAAATAAAGCATTTAGTAGCTCCAGTATCAAAAAGTATGACTACAGGTGTACCGAATAACTTACCCAGAACTTCTATGGGTGTAACTTACTTTTCAGCTTGTTTGTTAGCCACCGCAAGATGTATCCTATGCTGCTGATCATGATCATCCTTCTTCAGAGGACAGTGACTTGCGTAATGGTCTTTTCCACAGTTGAAGCAACCTCCAACTGGCCCTTTCCTAGGCTCGAATTTGCTACCAGCCTTGAAGTTATCACTCTGGCTTCCATAGGACTTTTGTCCATTGCCACTAACTTTTGCAAAGCTGCTCCGCACACTATTTACAGGTTTGTTCATTACTAATTTCTTGTTTCTATCCACAACAATCTTGTTTCTCATACCAAACCTTTTCCAGGGTCCCTTTTTGGGTGCGAGAGATGTAGAAGAGTTGGGAATCTTCTTCCTAATCTCCTCTCTATGAGTAGAGATTGCTCTCAATTTCTGTTCCTGTCTTATTGCCTTTTCGACAACTCCTTCCATAGTGGTTGGACCGTGGACATCCACTTCGCCACCAATGATGGGATTCAGTCCCATTATGAACTTTCGTATTCGAACTTCTTGTCACCTTGGTATGCATGGCACATACTTAAGGAGTTTAGTAAACCCTTCCCGAGATTCGTCACCCGTCGCCTTCTCTTGCGACCAGTTCTGAAATTCAGTCATTTTCCTATCAAAATAGAGTTAAGGCAGCCACCATTGCCTAAAGTAACCCTTAAATTGATCCCAAGTTATGTCTATTTTGACAATATTCAACTCAACCTTACGGTTGTCCCACCATGATGATGCTTCATGAGAAAGCCGATATGCTCCCCATATCGTTTTGGTCTCCTCGAAGAAGTTTCTTATTGCAAAGTACTTCTCCATTTCACTGAGCCAATTTTCAGCCATGTCCCCAAGTGTTGTTCCATCAAACTTTGGAGGACTTATTCTCTTTATATCATTTGTAAGTTCAGTTGCTAATCTTGCCCTTTTATTTTCAGGGTGATTAGGAGCGTTCACATTACTATTATTAACACCCGGATTCCCTCCATTGGTGTTTTCCACAGGAGGTGGATGATCATTTATATCAGCTTCTTCTTCCTCTCCTCATTTCCCATTGATTGATGTTCCCAAACAATGTCGGACAATCTCTCGTATCGTGAGGGCAGCAAGGATTTCATCCAAATTTTGAGAAGTAGCTACTTCTCCACCCGAAAATAGGTTGTTCGCAGCATTTCCTCTTGTTCTGACCATTTTCTGTTCAATAAGAAAATGTAAACCTTATTAAATTGTGGACTCATTAGGTCCAAGAGCTGCAACCTTCAGCTCTGATACCAAGATGTAACATCCCCATTTTAAGATACTAGAACAAGGGAATTTTTTTATTTTTTTATTTTTTTATACAACGTTCTCTGTTCTGAATTATGTAATTCAAACACACGTTCAAGTTTTAATAATTGTTCTCTGTCCAATTAATGTAATTGGATCACACAATTTCTTTTTAAAACCAATGTTCTCTGTTCACATATTTACAATATGGAACACACATTCAATGCCATTCAATCATATAACAGATACCATATGCTATTGTAAATGACTCGAAGAACTACCGATCTCCCACTTTATGGCTCGGAGTTTCAGTGATCTCTCATTTCATGACTCGGTGACTTACCGATCCTTCATGTTAATCCACGCATTGTATACTAAGAATACAGGGTTATCTTACCATTTCTGGTTACCCAAGTAATCCATATAAGAGGCCTATCTGAATATCATTCTTCGATATTCATCGATATCTCGCTTCTTAAACTAGGTGATTAGGACACCACAACCAGCAACTTGCGATACTTTGGCCAAAGATTTTCACATGCTTTGCATGATCATATTCTCGATGTTATACACATCAATGGAATACATCCTTCACCTCACTTCGTCTATTATCTAGAATGGTATTTCCTGATCTCTGTCAGTCCTTCCGATCTAAGGTCAAGCTCTAACCCCAACTAGCAATATGATCGAGTATAGGAAGGCACTCATGGTAACTAAAGGTACGCAGACATACTATGTCGTCCCTAGGTGACTCCATGTGTCTAGTTACCTTTAGTCCTCCGGAGTCACTCCATATACGCGATCACATTCCTATCCTCGTCTAAGTAACTTAGTCCCAGCTTATGTAAACTTGATGATTTGATTCGGGAGGGCGTTGTAACATGTCAGCTACAACATTGTGTCGTCATGAAGGCCTCGCCTTCATGAAGACACCATATTGCAGCTGACGTGTGTCAAGGTCCTATGGAATCCTCTCCTCAAAGAATACACATCCAGCTTGAGTGATTAGATTCTTATCTTTAGTATTTTAAGAATAGGTTTCAAGCGACCGTGCTGATCCTCTAATCTCACTGTTCATTACAGTGGCGCAGCTAAGAGAGACTTAAATTGTCTTATAGCTTAATATACGTTTACTCCTCCATACCGAAGGATCGCATATTTCCATCTTGGTTCTTTACTACAAGCTTTGGACTAACAGTCCACTACAGCTGAACGTAGTAAGTTCAACCTATTAAACTTAACCAAGTCTTATCCACAACTGTATTTAAATTTAGAATTCCATCTTATTAGACATCATTTATACGAGGTCTATTCTTAAAAGAAGGTATTCAATTATTCACCTTAACCTTACTTCAGTTAAGGTTTGTTACGAATAGATATGTTTCCTCATATCTAATATCCTCTGAATTTAAACACTACGAGGATATTAACGAAGTCCGAATACAAGGTTCAGCTACTCCTTTGTTATTTGATATTCCTTAGCTTATAAACTAATCCCGAATATCATTCAATTAAGAGTTCATATTCATTTAATTCCTTTTCAATGTCAATCTAAATTTCATATTAACCCAAGTATGAATTAATTGCACATTCCAACTTAAAAGTTGTATTCAAGTAAAGAATAGATATTATGTCCTTTTAAAATCTATTCACTATCATTTGATTAATTCCAAATCAAAGAATAATATTATATTCTCAATCTTATTCAAACAGTTTCAAGTGATACAGCCATTAAAATATCACACCTTTCCTTGTATTCAATCCATAAGATTTACAATCTATATAATTACCAGTCAAAACAACTGGACTTTACTTATATCAAACAACATTACAACACATAAGGAAAGAAGAATGTAACTCCTTCTTTTCCCATTTCCTCATGCAGAGAAATAATAGCTATCAAATACGATCCATCCTTAGCTATTCAGAAGAAGTATCAGAAAATAACCATATCTTCATTTTTACTCAAGAACCATCTGCAAAATTTACTTACACGGGTCAGTTCATTGAACTGAGCATATTAAGCACTTATCATTAAAATGAGGTGCTCTTAATTAACTGTCTCAATAAAAGAACCCTGCTTTTATGAAACGTTAAAAAAAAGAAACATCATCCAAGAATTAAGTGCCAATAAGGATGAACAACTTAACAACCCAATCATCTAATTACCATCCCAATCAGACAAAAGGATTACTACCCTTTTTCCCAAATAATTACTACAAGAAGTAATTTCCTTCAAACAGTTCCAGATTAAAACATCTGTAAGAACTAATACACCTATGTATATATTGTTGTTCTAATGTAAATGCTATCAATTCCATTCCCTTACAATAGTTAAAGAAAAGATTCACGAGATAGATTTTAAATAAGACTTCCAACAGGGCTACTTTCCTTTCCTTTCATACTACTCATCTAATTTCAAACAATCAAATGCTGAAGAGAAAAGTAGTCATTCACCATGAACTCATTGGTGTCAATTTTCAAAATTTAACAACAACATAATACTTCTTCCAAATCAGAAAGAAAATAGACAACAATTAGATGCAAATGCTTACGCCTATGGCGGTAAGAAATTCCTTCAACATCAAATATAGAATGTCCATTGTATATGAGAAGAATAATCACTACTTCAAGTTATCCATTTAATATTCTCTTTCTTTTCTTCCTAGCTGTACTGAATAGTTTAAACAAGAATGATATCAATCAAAGATAACAGCCAAAAGAAAAAGCTACTGAAGTTAATAATCGAGTGAAAGGAAAGAGCATCCTATTACCTCTTTTCCCGCTTCAATTTGAATATCAACTTATTCGGTGCCATCCTATTCCCCTAGGGTGATTTCCTTTAACAGTTAGAATTTAGTAATTAAAAACTTACTAACTACTATTCCAGGGGGCTTACCAGCATTCATTTGCATCTGGTCCGTAAGTTTCAATATCAACGGCCCCTCTAAATAAATTCATTTCCTTTAGTTTTTCACCCAACAAACATTTTCAATCCAGAAACAACAAGTAAAAATGTACAACAGATAACAATTCATGTTTTCATCGTAATAATAATAAAAGGACTCATTTCCCAAACACCAAGGAAAAATTCCAATTCCGATTTATTTTTTTTAATGCAATAAAGAAGAAGTTTTTAGATTATAATACGGATATATATACATTTATATAAAAACATACTTGTTTGCTAGAAACAATCATACCCAGCTTAATCTGAAACGAGTAAAAGTACAACAAATATATTACCATCATTTCGCTGTAAGAAGTAAGAAACCCCTTCTTTTTTTTTACAAGAACAAGAATCTATTCAAGTTCAGTTCTTAAACAATTTATTTTCTCCAAAACCCAGTCACGACCTTCATTCCACAAGAAAATATCGACACGTTTTTAACCAGCAAGGGTAAGACAATGAAATGAATTCTCTGTCCCAGGTAAAATCGTATTCTATGCAATGTAAAGCAACTAGGAGAAATAACTCACACAACAGTTCATCAACATTATCACGAATTTGTTTTTCCCAATCGTTTTCATGCACAGAACTCAGAAAACAATACTCACATAACTAATACATTCATCAACTCAAACCCATATAGGGTAATAGAAGCAAATGCTAAACACAATAAAAAAAAACTCATATAGCAAGCACAACTTCCTTTGTTTCACTCATTTGCAAAGAAATACCAAAGTCGTGTTCATTTTTATAATGACAGTTCAAACTAGGGGCATACAGAATCATCTCATCCTTCCATTTTTACAAGAATGCACAAAACTCTAAAAACAATACACACATCGTTGGTACACTTACGAATTTGTTTTTCCTAATCATTTTCATGTACAGAACTTAGAAAACAATACACACATCACTAATACATTTATCAACTCAAACCCATATAGGGTAATAGAAGTGAATGCTAAACACAGTAAAAACAAACTCATACAACAAGCACAACTTCCTTTGTTTCACTCATTTGCAAAGAAATACCCAAGTCGTGTTCATTTTTTATGTGATTCAAACCAGGGGCATACAGAATCATCTCATCCTTCCATTTTTACAAGAATGCACAGAACTCTGAAAACAATACACACATCATTGGTACACTTACCAACTCAAATCATAATGGGTAGTAGAACGATTACACAATACTATCAAAGCAAACTCATACAACAGGCACAGATTCATTTATTTATCCATTTGCAAAGAATCACTCAAGTCGTATTCAACAAAAGAAAAATGACTCAACCCAGACATTACCTCAACATATCAACAACATTATTTAACTAAACACCCATCATAAGAGCAGGGTTGTTTTAATGAGACGTTTAAACAAAAGCAAACGGTTTAAGGAGAAGGGCTCAACATGCCTGTTAATTTTTCTTGTGGCTCGAAGAAAACCGCACCCACAGGAGCTATTCTTTTCCACGGAGAACAACAGGAAAGCTTTCCAAACAATCCTCTAACTTCCTCAGGCTCAAAAATAGCCGTGGCTACTCCAAACAACAACAACAATAAAAAAATAATAGCAGGTTCAATAACCATGGAAGAAATGCAGAGCAACTAAAAACCCGAATGAACACAATAACCAACAAATTTTCCTCTATCCTCTTTCCAAGGTGAGTTGGTCGCTAAGGCCAAGATCATTAATGCATTGAATGCATTTCTTTTCCTAAATTTTCCGCCACCACCGACTTGGGTGTGGTGAGTTTCTTTTTCAAATTTTGCATGCAATTCCTCCTTAGCTACTTAGCTAGTTGGATGCCCTCCAAATTTTCCCTATTCCCTCCAAACTTGGCGTTGAAACTGTAAGGACTTCATTTATTGTCCTAATAAATCTCTAACCTCTCCATCTTATCCACTTTCCATCCACATGGGTCCATAAGTCCCCTTCCATAGGTTAGTAATAGTTTAGGATTTTATAGTCCATAGCTAGGTTTTTCACCTAGTTCTTAAGTTATTAGGATTTGCATCAATTTTCATCCCATGCAATTTAAAATCCACGTAGGGTAGTAGTTAGGTTATAGGATAAAACTTAGTTGTAGGTTAGGGTTTAATCCCCATACTATTTATTTAATAGTTTCCAACAAGTCTTTCCGACTGGCGTTCACATTCAACACAATGCAGGACGTTTCGTCCTATGTTCAACACATACCTGTGTCACTTGCATCCAGGCTCTTATTGTCTTACGCTGTCTAGTGTTACAACTTATATGTGGTTTGGGAATCGAACCTTTTCCATTGGCATTTATGTACTAGATATTTATACCTAAAATCAGGTGCTGCAACATTTATATCAACCTTCAGTCTGGTTTTAGACTTCATTCGGTTTAGAAGTAAATCGACAAAGCGATCACAAGAAGGCCACAACATACCTTGGATCAATGGAATTGATTCAAGGTGTGCTATCAATCAGCAACAAGAATTCATCAACATACAAACAAGTCTGATGTCTCTCTCTTGCAAAACACAAGTTATAATAACCTCCGTCCCAAGTAAACAAATTACAGTAAACAAGGGTCCAGATCAAGTAACACATTCTTTTTAAGATTAAAGATATATCTTAACATAATTATCTTCATTTCAGTAGTTACAACATCATGAAAAGAGATTACCATGATAGCTTATAAAAATCAAGCGTTATAGTTATCATCATCATCAACTTCCTCAACTTGTTGATCTACTTCACATGGCGTGTAGGGTAAGAAACATTTGTCACACCAACCAATTTCATTTGTCTCTTCAATAAAAACAACTCTGGCATTTAGAGGATCAATAACTACTCTATTTTCCCTAGCTTGGGGTTTTCTAGCTCCCATGGGTCTTTTACCTCGTCATCAGATTTGATAATTTCTAGGATGATTTGCAAATATTTCTTGTCCTTGTTGGCTAAGCTGACCTTAAGACCCTTGTCCAATTTCTTTCTTTTCCCTGGCTAGCTTGTAAGATATTTCTTTGACATCTCTGGATAAAGTCTTTACAACTTCCTCAAGATCCATAACCTTACTTGATTGAGGCTTCTCTGGATTAACTAGCTTGATACCTTCCCTCTTAGGAGGCTTACCAAATGCTTTGATATTATTTTCAATCTACAAAGCCAAGGTGAAGGCCTACCTCAATGTTGTTGGGTTCTTGTCTCTTAGATAATAGGTAACTTTCTTATCAAAAGCATCATAGTATTTTATCAAGTAAGAAACATCACTTGGCCTTAGAATCATAGGCAACCTATTTAGGGTCTTATTGAACCTTGTATTAAAGTCATGAACATACTCATTAGGATTATTTTTTATATTTTCAAATTCTAATAAAAATCTAGGTCTGCATTTTATCTCCATAATGTAATCTAAGAGCATTTTTTATTTCTATCCAAGAATCAATGGAATTATCTGGCAAAGATTTATACCAGTCCCTTGCATCTTCTTCTAGAGTATGGATAAACAATTTAATGTACACATCCTCAAATTCTATTTCAAATTCCTCCATCATATTGAAAAAAAAGCTTTAAGTGTTGATCCCCAGTAATGGCATTATTTCCTTGAAATTTAGGAATTCTATTTCTAACATCTTGGGGCACAACATTTGGATATCCAGCCATACCTTTGAAATCTATAGGACCAAACGTGTTCACAATAAACAAAGGTCTGGGTGGGGGATGGGCCATATTGTTTTGGGGAGGTGATATTATAGAAGAACATAATGATGAGGAGTGAGGGGTCTGTGGGGCACATGAATACAATTCTCAGAATGGATGTTCTTTAAAAACTCTATTTCTTGGAAGATCCTATCAGCTTTGGAGAATATAGGGACAAAATGAGATGCAAATCTTTCAAATACAAAAGAAGGACCCTCTCCAGTTGGAGAATTCAGATTTACAAAGAGACTACCTGATTCAAAAGCACTTGAGGAAGTATTGCAATATTTAATCACAAGGTTGATTAGTTTCACCAATGGAGATCTCTTTTCTTGATGCTTGATCTCCAACAACCTTCCAAATTATTCTTCCTTCTAAATTAGACTTTCCCAACTCTGGAAACAACCTTCTACTAGGGTCCTTGGTGAAGAAATATCTTCTTCCTTCCATCTTTGTAGAGATTAATGACAAATCTTACTTGATATATGTTAAGAAACTGGTATTTATTAAGAATTTAAACAACATGGAGTCACCACTAAGGATTTTCACCTTAGTTTGTGCAAATGCACTATGAAAGACTTATCATATGTTTGTCAATACCAGGTTCATGCAAAACTTACAAGATATTCTCTTCTTCTACCCAAACTTGTCAATGATGATACAAATAAGATAGAAATATTGCACTCAGAACTTATAACTTTGAACAATTCTTACAAATCTATAGAAATAATGATGTTTCAGCAATGTATTTGCATTTATATCATGTAAGAAACATTACTAGGTCGGTGTGTGTACACATTTGTTCAAATATTCTCAAGAACGACACCATTCTCGGTGTTATTGATGGGCCAAATGGATATGAATTGGAAACAAATCAACAAATCGCCCCGTAATGGTGCCATTTTGGTGTTGTTGATGGGCCAAATGGGTATGAACTAGAAACAAATCAACAAATCATCCTCGACAACGACACAATTTTGGTGTTATTACTGCACAAATAAATCTCAGATCTCAAATAATCCCCTTAAACACAAATTAGATCCTCGAAATGGTGCCATTCTAGTGTTGTTGATGGGCCAAATGGATATGAATTGGAAAAATTCAACAAATCGCCCCCGGTAATGGCGCCATTTCGGGTGTTGTTAACGGGCCAAATAGATATGAACTGACAACAAATCAACAAATCAACAAATCATCCCCAACAACGATGCCATTCTGGTGTTGTTGATGGGACAAATGGATATGAACTGACAACAAATCAATAAATCATCCCCGGAAATGGCGCCATTTTGGAGTTGGTATCCAAATTGATTCTCCCTTGGAAACTGAGTAGCATCAAATATTTAGTAGGAAACTAAGAGACAAACATATCATATTATGAGTCATTTTGTAGCCGAGGAGGATTTGTCTAACTCTTTGTCACTCGGGCATCAGAGAAATGGATAGCAGCTTTGTTAAGGATTTGATCTATCCTTACTACTTTAGGCGTGCCTTTCGACCGGGGTGAGAGGACCCGTTTTGTAACCTCTCGGTGAAGGAGAATGAATATATCCTTCTTTACACAAATTTGAAAGGGGACATGTTAGTGTAGAATCACAACACCCCCAAATGGCCTGGGTGTGAAGTGGGGCATTCAGTGTGATTACACAACATGGAGCATCTCTCAAGGTGTGGGACCTTGCGAGTTGAGAGAGCTCTCCAGATTGAGGCCGGTTCCTATCCCTCTGTTCAGGTGTATGAAAAAAATTGCAGAGGATCTATTCTAAGTCTATTCTATCTACCAAGGAGACAAGGTTAGAGAGATGTAAGAAAATAAACCTAAGCTAACGAGGTGATACACCAAAGGAATGTTAGACACTCATTTTGTAGTTTAACATAGACCACATGAATGTAATACAAACAAGATGCATAGATGACCAAATTGCAATAAGAGATCAGGGAGATAATAATGAATACATGAGAGGGTCAAGAAACATCTATAGACATATATATTATTCCTCAGGAGTTGATATAGTACAATCGTAGTATCCATGAGGCAAAAATTTCATTATAACCCGAAGGAGAGGTTAGAAAAGCTCCACAAATCCTTCTATGAACAAAAGAAGAAGGGAGGGTACAAAACATAAATGTCCAACCTTTTATAATGAGCCTTGACCCTGCTTTTATAGATTCAGCCAGAGAGAAGGAGAGAGAAGTAGGAAACCATTCAAGCTTAGCTACTATCATCAATGCCTCCTGTAAAATCTGCACCAAATCTATCTTGACTGCATCAATTTCTTGTTCGGCACCTTGAAGGAGGAGGAAACGGTGGATCAGATCGAATCCGATTTGGTTGTTGGGATAAATAGATCCTGTATTAATGGCCCGAAGATGTTTCTTCATTTTTTTTCCACCTAACCTCTACAAACTTGAAGTTTTAGATCTTCATGGCATAGATGAGGCCAAGATCTTTCCAACGGTGCCAGATTTGCTAGATTTCAAGCCCCGAGTCGAAATATATGCCCATTTGAAATTTGAATCGGGTCCGTATAAAATAACAGGAAAACTAGTTCAAAAACGGGCCCCCTTTTGAAACTAGACACGTGGAGGGCTGGCACATGTCTGAGGGCAACCTCTATATTTTGCTTTTGGAGTGGCACAGGGATGACATGTGGTTTCCTCCGTGACTTGCTCAATTTTTTAATGTTTTTTGGCTACATATATCCGATTTGGGACACACGGCGGCCCGATGCTTATTTGGAACCCTCCCCTTAATCTTGCTCTTGAATTAACGCCATTTGGACACTTGGCATCCTTCGCTAGCCTATCTTAATGCATTGACTATTCAACTTGACCATGTCCCTTTATGAAACGAGACGCGTGGAGGCTCTGCGCTCACTTAAAAGCCCACTCAGGATTTTCCTTTGAAGGAGCATCGGGTTGACATGTGGAAGCCCCTACATGTTCTTTGGACTTTTCAATGGCCTCCCTTACCTTTTTGGACCCTAGACAATGTGGAGAGCATGTAGTCATTTGGGTCTCCACTTTTGGATTAACTTTTAGAGATGTGCCAAGCTGACGCATGGCGGCTTCCGCTAGCACTTCTATACTTAGTCTTTTTTTTGAGGCCCGCCCTATCTCGCCTTTTAAATTTTAGCTTTGAATGTGCTCATGCTTTGGGCCTGGGACACGTGGGGGCTTGGCACTTTTTCAAGTCTCCCTTTTTGGATTCAAATTTGGAGGTGCGCCGATTGGACACTTAGCAGCATCCGCTATCTCCTCCATACTTAGTCAATTTTGGACTCATTCTGAACCGTTTGAGCCCAAGACTTTGAACCTTCACCATTCCTTCTATTTTAAGCTTATGGCTTCTTTGACACTTGTCTCCTTCTTCCCGACCCTGCTACTCCATTTCCAAGCCCGCTTGTAATCTATTTCATGGATTTAAGACACAAATTCACTCGATAGAGCCGTTTCTTGAATTTCTTCTTGCACAGGTCGTTTGATCTTCCGCAGTCCTGCCACTCCACTGTAGAGTCCCTCTTCAACCTGTTTGTAGGATTTGAATGTGATTTCTCTGGTTTCTTCTATGTGGAGTCATGGCTGATCTAATTTTTCCAGGGGAAAAATATGGATAACAATTTGGTGACTTGTAGGGGTATCTGCCTACTAGATGAAAGGACCAATTGCCTTGTTATATCCATTGGGCATGGAGTCGAGAATGACGACCTGATACTGATCATGCCTATGATCCGTGAGTCCGATCTGTTTGCACTCTCAATTTTCATAAGAAATATTGAAACAAGGCTTCTGAGAGTAGAATATTTTTTGACTTGGGGCTTTCATCTATCCTTGAATGGATCTATTTGAGGGAAAATTTTTAGTTTCCTTGCATTTGTTTGATTTTGAAGATAACAAATATTATAGGAAACTATGAGTCTTCTTCCATGAATAGTGAAGGGCCTAGCCTCAAGTAGCTCTGGAGAAATACGAACAAAACTTATGTACAAAGAAAAATCATACACGCCTCAAATGAGACATGTAGAGTGTGCACAAGCACTTCTTTTGCTGAAAACAAAATCTACTCCTACCCCTACACTAACCAGAGAGAAAGAAAAGCTTAAACAAAACTGTTATAGGTAGGGAGAAGTAGCTTCCCTTTCTCAAGAGGGGCAGCCAAGCAAATGATTTGACACTAAATATAGCTGCATGTATGAGTGAAAAACTAAATTTTAGCCGATCCTCCATCCATATCAGCAAGGCATCAACATTAATGGAAAATACCTCCTTAAGCTGATTTGCATTAGACTCCTGGAGGTGTTGATGGTGACCCTTGGTGCTTTGATACTCATCCTCATGCCCTGAAGTAGGCATGATTGGTTTTGGCTTCTCCCTTGGCTCTAATGAAGCCAAGTACCTGATTGGGAAAGGTTTGGTCCTTTGAATTTGCCCATGGTTCTAAAATTTAACTCCAAGAATGGAGCCTTCTTGTTGACCCTCATGGATGGATGGTGTGAGAGGAATGATAGCCTCATATTCTTTCTCTTCCTCTATAGCAGGTGTGAATTTTAGAAGATCAAAATCTTCCAACTTTGATTCAGGAGGCATGTTGCAAACTGCAGGTTGTGTTTGCACGTTCTCTTCCATGGTAGCAGGTTCTTGTGATTGAAGAATGAATGATGGGGGAGAAAAGATTGCAATTTCAACTGGCCCCTTCTTATCAAAACATTCTTTTGAGTCTGATAGGAAATCAAACCCTTTACTTGTCTTGTTGTAACAAGGTCTCTCCCTTTTGCATGGTGATCTTAAAATCTTCATTATTTTCACCGTATGAAGCCTCATCTTTAAATATGAAGCTAGTGAGTTCAGGCTCTTCCAAAGAAACAAAATTTTGGAGAGGTTGAAAGGGAGAGGGGTTTGTACTTTCTTGTGCAACTAGCTCATGATTCAGTGCCTCTGAATCTATCTTGGTCACCTCTATATGCTCCTCTTTAACTGGACTTAGAGCTGGCTGTTCTTCTTCCTTCTTTTGTGAAGAACATGGAAGACTCATATCTTCCAACCTTGGTCTCAGAGAGCTGTTATGAAGTGTAGGCTATTGTCCTTGAATGTCCTCCTTCATGGCAGCAAGCTTATATGCTTGGAAGATGGATGGGAGAGGAGAAAATGATGTGATATCCTCAGGATCCTCTTCACCAAAGCTATCTTTTGAGTCCGATGGACATTACGCCTCCTTATTGTCCTGCTGCAGGTGCTCTACCTCCTATATGGTGTCCTCCTGATCTAAAACTTACTTACCATGGTTCCCCTCTTCCCCAAAAATGAAGTTTGAAAGTTTGAACTCCTCTTCAACATTAGATATTTAAGGGGATGAAGTGGGAGGAAGAACTAAAGGTTCTTCTATAGCCGGCTCTACACTTGGAGCCTCTGAATATGTATGGTCCTCCATCATCATGGGTTCATCAATCAAATCAGGCCCTCGAAATGAAAGAAAATAATCTTCAATGATGCTTTCTTCATTGAGTGGCTTCAACACTGATTTGATCTCTCCCAACTGCTCCTCTTCAATGGGACTTGGAGCTGATTATTCTTCCTCAACTAGTTGTGTAGCTTAGATCAGATCAACATCCTCTTCAGAAAAAGTGCCATTAGGGACATTGTATTTAAAGAAAACAAGTTGTTGATCTTCTTCCTTCTGTTTTTGTTCCTTCTCTACTGCAAACTCAACCTTAGCCACCACTGGCTCTTCAACCTTGACCTTCTCTATTGGCTTAACCATCAAGGGGATCTTTGTAAACTCAAATTTGGCAGCCCAACTCTTTGGATTGTCTGTCATTTCTTCTTTCTTTGGGTTCCTCTTCTTTCGCCCTTGGTTGGTTATTTGATTTTCATCTCCCAACATGGATTTGGGGAAGCAAGAGGAGTGGCAGGTTGGGGTTCAACTAGTTTTGCTATTGTTTGTGGTGGAGAGGGAGGTGGAACTTCTTGTTTCTTTGGAGGGAATGACTGCTTGGGAAGGAAAAGGGGAGAAGAATTGAGATGGGATGGAAGACTAGGAGATGGAGAAATGAAATCAACACTTGAGGCAGCAAGTGAGGGGCTTGACTCTTGATCATACTGAAATGATAAAGATTGAGAAAAAGAAAATGAAGGACATGGAGTTGGTGATTGACTTACCCATTGACAAGGTTGTCTTGTGTCCAGCTCATAAGCCTCAATATCTTCAATCCATTGTGTAAGCTGAGGCAACATTTCAACCATGAAGTCAAGCTTCTCCTGAGGGCTGTAATGTCTTGGAAAAGGGCCTTCCCATGGACAAGGTGCCCTGTAACCAATCTTGAATGCCTTTATTTGTGTAACGGCCCTTGATCGAACCATGCCGACCTCCATTTTTAAATCTTCTCCAGCAAACCAACATTCTCCATATAGCTATCACCATTGTATGCACCCCCTTATTCTTGATAAGCTCTATGGACAAACTGACTTTGACTCTACTCATATGGGTAAGCATAATGGCCCCGGGTCGATTATAATGCTAATTTGCATGAGTTGGGAAATGCATTGGAGGTGAACTGCATTGCTACTGTAAGTGTGAGTTCCATGAAGGGAATGAAGTCATGATTGCACAACTTTATGGAATGGGAGAAAATGAAAGAGATGGAAGAATAAAATGGATGAAAATGAGTGGAAATGGATGGAAAAAGTTTGCAACTCAGAGGATGTGTTATTGACTAGATGGAGTCATTAGATGTGCTTTAAACGTGCCTCTAAAGGCTGAATCTCACCAAGAACACATCAAGTTGATGAAATAAAGTGAAGATCTCTTATCCCACTGGGCGTGCCAAAACTGTTAGTGTAGAATCACAACACCCTTGAATGGCCTGGGTGTGAAGTGGGGCATTTGGTGTGATTGCACAACATGGAGCATCTCTCAAGGTGTGGGACCTTACGAGTTGAGAGAGCTCTCTAGATTGAGGCCAGTTCCTATCCCTCTATTTAGGTGTACACAAAAAAATTGCAGAGGATCTATTCTAAGTCTATTCTATCTACCAAGGAGACATGGTTAGAGAGATGCAAGAAAATAAACCTAAGCTAATGAGGTGATACACCAAAGGAATGTTAGACACTTGTTTTGCAGTTTAACACAGACCATAAGAATGTAATACAAATAATATGCACAAATGACCAAATCACAATAAGACATTAGGAGACAATAAAGAATATATGAGAGGCTTGAGAAACATCCGAAACATATATATTAATTCTCGGATTTGATACAAGTATAATGAAGTAGCAAAGAGGAAAAACTTGCATTACAACTTGAAGGAGAGGTTAGAAAAGCTCTATAAATCTTTCTGTGAACAAAATAATAGGGGAGGGCACAAAATAGAAATGTCCAACCTTTTACAATGAGTCCTGACCCTGATTTTATAGATTCATCCCAGAGAGAAGAAGGAGAGAGAAGCGGGAAAACCATTCGAGCTTAACTACTATCATCAATGCCTCATACAAAATCCACCCCAAATCTATCTTGACTGCATCAATTTCTTGTTCGGTGCCTTGAAGGTGGAGGAAACGATGGATCAGATCGAATCTGATCTGGTTGTTGGGGCAAATAGATCCTTTATTAATGGCCCGAAGAATTTCATTTTTTTTTCCTAACCTCTCCAAACTTGAAGTTTTATATCTCCATGGCATAGACGAGGCCAAGATCTTTCCAACAGTGCCAGATTTGCTGGATTTTGAGCCCCAAGTTGAAATATATACCCATTTGAAATTTGAATCAAGTCCGTATACAAAATAGTGGGAAAACCAATTCGAAAACGGGCCCCCTTTTGAAACCGGACACGTGGAGGGTTGGTGCATGTCTGAGGGTAGCCTCTATATTTTGATTTTGGAGTGGCACGTGGGGTTGACACATGGTTTCCTTCGTGACTTGCTCAATTTTTTAATGTTTTTGGCTAAGTCTTTTGCTCGCGCAGTGGTCATATATATCGACCGGGGACACATGGCGACTTGACGCTTCTTTAGAACCATCCCCTTAATTCTACTCTTGAATTAGCACCATTTGGACACTTGGCACCCTCCACTGGCCTATCTCAATGCATTGAATATTCAACCTAACCCTGTCCCTTTATGAAATTGGACGCGTGGAGGCTCCACACTCACTTAAAAGCCCGCTCAGGATTTACCTTTGAAGGAGCATCGAGTTGACATGTGGAAGCCTCTGCAGGTTCTTTGGACTTTTCAATGGCCACCATTACCTTTTCAGACCCTAGAAAACATGGTGAGCCCATGCTCATTTGAGTCTCCACTTTTAGATTAAATTTTGGAGATGCGCCAAGCGACGCATGGCACTTCTGCTAGCACTTCTATACTTAGTCTTTTTGAGGCCCACCCTGTCTACATTTTGACTTTTAGCTTTGACTCGCACATGCTTTGGGCTCCGGGACACGTGGGGACTTAGTGCTTATTCAAGTATCCCTTTTTGGATTCAACTTTGGAGGTGCGTCGCTTAGATACTTGGTGCAAGCATCTCTTTGTCTCCTCCATACTTAGTCAAATTTTGGACTCATTCTAAACCGTTTCAGAGCCCAATGAATTTGAACCTTTGTCGTTCCTTCTCTTTTGAGCTTCTAACTTTCAAACTGTCACCTTCTTCCCCAACCATGCTACTCCATTTCAGAGCCCACCTATAATTTTTTTGATGGATTTAAGGCACAAATTCACTCGACAAAGCCATTTCTTGAATTTCTTCTTACACGGGGTCATTTGATCTTTCGCAGGCCCCGCCACTCCATTGTAGAGTCCCTTTGCAACATGTTTGCAGGATTTGAACGTGATTTCTCTGGTTTCTTTTGTGTGGGGTCGTGGCTGATCAAATTTTTCTAGGGGAAAATTATGGATAACGGGACCACGAGAAAATATGATCAATGCACCACAATTTAACTCTCACGAGTTGTCACTTCTAAATAATGGTGATGTTTCCTAGATAGGGCTAAGGTTACTAAAGACATTATGGAAATCTTGATGCTTTCGCATATTTTAGTAGTATAATTTATACATTTGTGGACACACGGGAAAACATGAGTAATTCGGGATAGATTCATGGTTTTTGAATAATTTTGGTGGGAGATTAAGCATGATAAAATTGATTATACTATATCTTTGAGAGACTTCACAATAATTAGAAAGCTAACTGATAGAAAGCTTTAGAATAGCTAAAATATTCCTTCAACCAAAAGGTGTGCATTTATGGAGGCCAAGAGTTAGACGGTTTCACATAATCTCCAAGAATTTAACATGAAGGCTCGAGCTAAAGACTCAATAAAACATCAAAGACCCTTGGTTCCTCATGCCTAAGATACAATCAAAGGCTTATAGACAATCTTTATCAACAAATGATAGTGAAGTGATTTTAAATTGTTTATCTCATCACAGGATGAAAGCTCTTCGTGAAATGAAATTGCAAATGCCACTAAACTATCACAGGGATGAGATCCTATGTGATTCAGAGGGACTTTAACACAAGACTGTAATAGGAATAAGAAAAACTACTTGTAGACATTCTAAACAAAGCAGACAAAAATTGCTCCAAGATTAACACAAATTAACTCAAAATTGATTAGATTCATTAATAGGGGAAAGTTTCTTTGAACAATCTCAAAGCTTGTCAATAGCTATACACTCGTAACCAACTTGATGTGATTGAAATCTAAAACACAAGAAATTAACAGGTTTCTTGGATTGGTCTCTCAGGAAGATGAGCTCTCTCAAATTTTCTCTTAAGAATTCAACCCCCGACCTTTTGCAAGAGTATTTTCATTGCATTTATACATTTCACTTGCTCACTCATCCCAATTTTCCCCCAAAAAAGAAGAATATTCGAGGGACCTTTTCTTGTTACCAATTTGCCTCAGAAAGTGACATTTAACAAATTCACATCCGAAAGTTGCCAAGTGGACCAATTATGAATTGATCACATTTCTTAGACCCTTGACTAATGACTAGGATGCCATGCCACAACTTTTTGGCAGTCCTTCTAATCATTCTAATTATGTCATGTGATAAATCCTTGTTTTAATCATTTTCCGGAGGCTCTGTATAGTTGGATCTGATAGGTAATCCTTTTCACCCTCGAGGCAACACCCTTTTCATCCTTTTCCCTCTCTTTCCTCTGCAACTCTGCCCCACATCCAACTTCTCTAGTAATTCACGTTTTTGTAAGTGCCCAAGCAATTCCAATTTCAAAATATCAACCTTAACAATTCTTGGACTCACAAATTAAGTTCTAAATCCATTTAATGGCACTTGTAGACAAAAATGACAAGGAATTTCATCAAAAATGATGAAAAATAGTGTGTATTCACATCTCCAGGAGTCTTGGAGCAAAAATGGTGGAAAAACAGTGAAATGCACAACAACCATTGATTCTACCCCTTCTCAACTCTAGATTAGAGTCATCCACGTGTTTTCTTAGCATAACTACAAAGGTGAGGTATAGTGGCAAGTTTCCAAACAAGCGCATGCCTTCCACGTGCCCTAGGCCCAAGAAAAATTCCTTTTGGCCTTTGAAAAATTCTTAGTAAAAAAGGAGCTAGTGGAAGCCTCCACGTGTCGCCTTGGTACAACTTTGGTATGTCCCTTAAAAGCGGAGACCCAAACAGTGTGGTCCTTCCACGTGTCTCAGTTTGGAAGAGTTGTTAAAAAAAAGTTAAAGGATCAGAAAAATGAACTATGTGTCTAGGGTCCAAGATAGTTTTCCTTGGCCGTTGAAAAGTCCAAGCAAGGGTAGAGTGATTAGAAGCCTCCAAGTGTCCTCCTGACACTTCTTCAAAATAAAATTTATGGGCTGGTCCCTAAACAGTGGATCTCTCCACATGTCCTGTGCCTTAGAAAATTGCATTGAAAATTTGAAGTATAGAGAAAAGCCAGCAGAAGCCTCCACATGTCTCCCCGATGCAACTTTGAGATGGTCCCAAAAGTGGAGACCTTGAACAAGTGCGGGCTCACCACATGTCCCCTTGGTGCAATTGCTAAGGTGGGAACTTGAGGTGGATCCTTAAATGAGTGCTAACACTCCACGTGTCCATGGTCCATCAAAGCTACACCGACCGCATGAAAAATATGTCTAAGTCTGGGCAAGGCAGTGGAAACCTCCACATGTCTCCCCAATGCAACTCCAAGGTCAAACCAAAAGGTGAATTTTCAGATGAGCATCGATGCTCCACATGGACAAGTTATGAGTTGAAGTGGGCCTTAGATTTTTCAAAGTGCCCCACCAAGCCGCATCCAACTAGAAAGGCCCACATTTCCACAGAATCTGAGATATAAATTTGATGGGGAAAACACACCTGTTAAACCGTAAAATTTAGGGAAATCACCATTTCCACCCGTAAATGAATCTTTCTTTCAAGACATTGAATTTGGAAATGATATAAGGCCCAAATATGATCCTCTAAGCTGCATCCAATCAGAGAAGACCATGTTTCCACAGATATTTGGGACAAAAATTGATAGGAAAACAAAATGTGTTGTGAAAAAACAGAAGGAAAGGAAAAACCCGAGTTTTCTTCCAAGTTACAAATTGTTTCACATGGACAGAGGAATGGAAAACAAACTCTGGATTTAAAGTGATCCTGACCAAAGGAAGGGACTAATCATGGAAACCAAATGAAGGACAGAGCCTTCATGCATCAATACTGGGGAGATAGAAAACATGACAGAGCCCGCAAACTGAAGAATTTCAAGGAAAAAGAGGGTGAGATCAAATTGAGCACCAACACCCCTAATGACCTAACTTGGGGAAAAAAATGATTACAAATATTTTTATGTGAATCCCTAATTACCTAACACGGGGCAACTAGCATAAAATCTCTCTATGAGTAACTAAATTAATCAATCAATTGACGCATTCACATTTCTAACAATGAAAATCATATCATCACTAAAAATTTAACACAATTGGCCTCCTAGATGACCTAACTTTGGAGTTACGTGCAACCTCCTAGATGACATAACTTAGGAGATTACATTCATTGCTTTCTCAGATGACCTAACTTGGGAATCTATTCATACATTTCACGTTTACTTCTAGATGACCTAACTTGGAAGGCATCATACATTATGTGTTCACTTCTAGGTGACCTAACTTGGAAGTCATCACATTATGGCAACACCTGTTGAGTGAAGGAAAGATTTCCTTTCCTATACCACTCCTATATGGGTTAACTATTTGATCTAAATTTTATGGATTTAAAAACCACAAATCTTTGATCTGAGTCCATCTGCAATGGTTAGATCTTGAGGATGTAGTAAGATATTGGAGAATAACACAATTTGCTCCCTACACTCTTCCTCCGGCAGAGGGATTCCGAAATCCTTCGGTCGATTAGTCATGTACATGCATTTAGGTTGGTAATCGATTACTCCTACCCCATCTCATCGTCATCATAAAACATTCAAAATCATAAATCATCTCACATTATATCATCACTCATATTTAGTGCACTTCATCACGATGGTACGCTCGTCATTACATTGCATGGATCGACACATTAATCCATGGTTCGACATGCTATATGGTTCTTTTAGCACACTTTTACTACACATCTATGTGTTCTACTACAACATGGGATTCTTTGACTTCTCCGAGGTACACATCTTTATCTAATTTATGATACTAAGCTTTCGATCACCAACATAAAGTGGGGGTAAATGTAGTCACAAAATCACTGAATTAATATTACATTCATACTACCAATTATGTTATTTTATAAATAGATCTCGCATAATAAAATTATTCACTAATGACCTATCCCGATCCTGTCATCGTTAGTCATTCATCTTCATCATTTTTCCCGCACAATCTTTAGTTGTTTTGATGGTTCGGTTATCTCTTAGGGAGTATCGGTTGTCATTATTTAGTCATTTGTCATCCCTAGTCTCGACTAGGGTGCCTAGGTAAAATCTTGGGGTCTTTGGATCCGTAATTTTGGGCACCCCTGGTCCATATAACATTTGGGTCTTGTTGGAGCTTAAATGTGCACCCATGCCCAAATCATAGACAATTCAGGATTTGAGACAACATGGGACTATCTCCAAGTTGTGGGACTCGAACTGAGACAAACCTCTGGAGAAGGCCAACTTCCTCTACTTACTCCTAATGCTAAACTACTCCTAGGAATTGAAATGCAACTATCTAGCTCTACTCTATGTTTCCAAGGGACCAGGTTGAGAAGGATATGCATAAAACATATACCTAAACTAGAGAAGGTAATAACACCAATCTATGTCACACATGCCTTCCGCCAACATCTCTGCGAACTTCCCATTCTTCACCCTGTGGATTTTCTATTTTCTTAAAAAAATATTCGACTTGTTTATGTTCTCCACGTTGTTGGTGACTTTAGTGGATTTAATCCTTAGCTATGAATTTCACTCATTCTATCCATAGATCTTCAAGTTGTTTGATTTTTGCAAGGGTGTAAAAATAGACAACATTTTTGGCAACTCGTAGTGACCATTTTCTTGCTAGATGAGCTGATCCGTAGCCTTAGCACCCATTGGGCAGCCCGAAAACCTCAAATTTTAAACTCAACCTAGATTTGATATTCAACATGATTTAGTTGCTCTACATTTGATCTTCTAGGATATATGTAACTAATCCTTAACTCCTTGAACTTCTTGCATCCTGGAAAAGTGATGAAGAATGTGGACAAAACATCCTTAAGCAAATAAATAGTAAAAAACACCGAGGAAAGACACCTACCCTACCAACAATGTAATGTGTTGAAAGCACTTAGAGGAATTGAAATTCTAATCTACTATATACAAGATGTATGAAAAATATTTAATGAGAAGGCTTGAGATTAATCCCAGTAAATGGGATTTGAAACACATTCCCATCAAGATCAGATAACTCGAATGAATTAGCCAATTTGCAAGCGATGATGATATATGTTCCACTCTAAATAACATCAAATTTGGAGTGTTTCCTTGGTTTATATTGATCCGTGTCCCACTTCAAAACCATATCTCTCGACCTTGAATGTTCAATCTCTATCTTTTATATTAAACCACGATTTGGTTGATGCCTGATGTTGTTCCATCTTTCCCATGGCGGTATTTATGTTTTCCTCCAGTTCTACTAATTCCACCATTCTGATTTCCCTTTTATCTAAGCCTTTAAATTCCAACTGATGAGCTAACTCAAATGAAGGAAACTCAAGTGACAATGACAATCTTGCCTCTTTACCATATACCAGTTTATAGGGAGAAGTGATAATAACATTCTTTGTTGTTATCCTATCCACCCAAAGAGAATTTTTTACCTTTGCGTGCCATTGTCTTTAATTAATGTTCATTGTCTTTTCATGATTCTAATCAGTTTATTATTAGTAGATTTTATCAATCCATTACCTTGGGGGTAATAATTGGAAAAAGTTTTCTAGATAAATCCCAAGTTCAGAGCCCAACTAGAAATATTTGATCCTAAGAAATCCTTTGCATTATTAGAAATGATGGTCTAAGGGACACCAAACCTTGTAATAATTTCTTCAAGAAATTCTAGGATGACTAATTTAGTGGCTTCCTTCAATGACACGGCCTCAGTATACCTAGTGAAATAATTCATGGCCTTAAGAACCCACTTATGGCTAACACTAGATGGTGGGTTGATCATACAAATGAAGTCAATACCCCATTGTGTAAATGACTGATCTACTTGAATTGGATGAAGTGGTAGGGCCGTCAAGTATTTTCTTTCCAGTGAAGAGTGCACATTCCTTGCACTTCCTAACCCACATGTGAGCATCTCGTGAACAATGTAAGCCAAAAATAGTCTTCTTTTATAATTTTCATGGTTGTATCTTTAGCAGAGAAATGTCTCACAGAGAAGCCATCATGTAATTGATCAGAACCCCGTCACACCGCTCACCTTCAATATACCCGAGGAACAATCCATCAATGTTTCTTTTGAATAGGACGCCATTAACTAATGCATAAGGAATAGATCACAACCTCAGATGTATTCTCTTTTCTTTATTCAAACCAAGAGGGTATGTACCAATAGACAAAAACTTTGACATATCAACAATCCAATTGTAATCATTGAATACATTCCTTTCATCTTGCTTCCATTCAACATCATGGTGGCTCATCATTTGAGGGCACTTCATTCATGAGGGTGGTTTCTTGAGATTCCATAGCATCTAGAGCCAACTACTCACAAAGTGCTCTTCCCCTTACCAACTTTGTAGCTTTAATGGTCACATCATATTCCATGATTTTAGTTACCCATCCAGCTCATTTCTCAATAATTTCTGCTCCCATAATGAAGTCTCTGACACTGGAATGTGATACTAAAACCTTTATGTGGCTAACAACAATCATAATTTTGAATTTCTTCAAGGCTCTCATGATGGAAAAGACTGTTTTTCAATATGATTATACTTGAGCTCATAATTCTCTAGTGTTTGACTGAAAAAATCCACAAGCTTCTCCCATGCTTGATCATTTAGCTGTGTAAAAATGTGGTTATACTAGATTCCTCCCCATGAGCATATAGGATGAAATCATTGGTATAATATGGATTAAACAATATTGGGACTCGAGTAATCTCTTTCTTTATCTTTTCAAAGTTATCCTTCCCATCCATGGTCACCTTGAATGCTACATCCTTCTTGAGCATGAGGGTAATAGGTCTCACTGAGACCTCCGAAGCTAGGGATGAAGTGCCTAACAAAGTTAATTTTTTTCAATGAAGGATTGTAATGCCTTCTTGTGAGATGACAAGGAAAGATCCGTGATAGTTGTGATTCTTTCTGTATCAATATTAATGCCTTATTTTGATAGAATTTTCCCCAATATCTTTCCCTTAGGGACTAAAAAATTACATTTTTAGGATTGAGGGATACACCAAACTCCCTGCATCTTTCAAATACTTTCTCCAGGTGCTTCATGTGATCTATGCTCTGCTTGGAGAAAATAGTAATGTCATCTAGGTAAACCAAGATGAACTGATTGATATACCCTTTGAAAGTAATATTCATTGCTCTTTGGAAGGTAGCACCTACATTTGATAAGCTAAAATACATCTTTTGATAAGAAAATTTTCCCCATTTGGTGGTGAATGCGGTCTTATCTTTGATCCTCCTTATATACTTTGATCTAGTTAAAACAAGAATAACCATTGAGCATGGAAAACCTCTCTCTACTCATCACTCATCTCTGCAAAATTTTTTTCATGGAGGGAAAGGGGTAATGATCCTTGAGGGAGGCTTTGTTCAAATCCCCGAAAACCACGCGTAGCTTGATTTCGCCATTCTTCTTTCTTACCGAGATGAATTTTCCACCCAAGTAGAATACTTGATTGGAAAAATTATTTTAGATTCAATGAGTTTAGAGAGTTGCTTTCTCATGAGGGGCTCAATCTTGGGATTGACTAACCTTTGTTTCTATCTAATTGTCTTAATGTTGGGATCAAGATCAATGGAATGATGGACTATATCTGGATTGAATTGTTTTAAATCTATATAGTCCCAAAAAAACATCATTGAACTTATGACACAAGGATATTAAAATTTTTAGTTTCATTTTTGTCACATACCTTTCCAAGTAGAATTTCCTTTCCTAGAGCAATTGAAACTTGCTGACAATCTTCTTACTTTGCCGCCATGTTATTTTCCATTCCTTTGAACTCATCATCTGGGATGAAGATCTGCTCTAGAGTGACTAACCCCTTTGAAAAATTATTTGTTCTTAGTTAAATAATCTGATCCCCATATACTTCTTGCAAATCAAATTGCATCTTCGAGGAGAACTCCACCTCATTTTGGATGAATTGCACAATTTTTTCATCATTGTCAAATACCTGCCAGCATGCCTAGTTATCTAGAATAGATGGCCTAACTACCATTTTGATATGTTGTGCATTCCCTTTGATCAAATCCTTAGCAGTGAGAATTAGGAGCCAAGAGCCACCATTTGGTTTATGTCTTTGTTCAACTTTCTAGGAACAACTCACAGGTTGATGGTGTTAAAGCCTTCTAGAAAATCCCAGACTCTATGTTTGTAAGATTTCAACATTTTGCTCTTTACCTGCAGACTTGGTGAATGACTAATTTAGTGTCTCTGTAAGAACCTATAACTCTTTGATTTTCCTCTTTTTCATGGTTAATAGACCATGCATTAAAGCTTCATATTATACTACATTATTAGAACATACAAACTACAATCTATGAGCAAAGAAGAAATTTTCATTTTTTGGAGAAATAAGTACAACACCCACCCCGACTCTATTTCTACTTCTAGAACCATCAAAGAACATCCACCATAGTCCATAAATATTTTCTTTTTCTTGTTTGAATGTCGTGGGTATCACAAATTCTTCTTAGATAATGTAGTAGGATCCCAGACTAGTCTCAAAATTTTTGAGCTCTTCATCATAAGGATCAAACTTATGGTCTCTCTCAACCCACTCATCAAGCAAAAAATTAGATATGGGAGGAGGGATAACCTATTCATGTGAGGTTTAATTTTACTCATGTTCTTCTTGTATTAAGCAATTTGATTGGATGGGATTAGGGTCATATGGCTCAATATGGTAAGAAAAGATGGGCTCATCTTATATTGTGAATCAGGTACCATATCTGGTTTTTAACAGCATGTGAGTCTAATCTGAGGATAGATAACCGCCTACCTTAGCAGTGAAGTCTTTAGACAAACAGATGGAAAACATATGACGTAAGTCAATGAAAGAAATGTCATGGGTTATGGTGAGGCTTGGACATGCATGAAGTGTTAATTCAAGGAATTTAATTACGCCCAAGACATTTATAATTGACCCATCAAGTTGGAAAATTCCCCTAAACACAGAACTATATTTGAGACCTAAGATATCAACTATTTTCTTAGGCATTGTTATCCAAATAGATATCCTAGTTATTTGGATAAGTTGCATACATATCCGGCTTTCGTGTCTTTATTGAAGGTTACACGTGCTCAAGTTCACTTGGCACATTTCCCTAGTTACAGATTTTCTCTAACCCCCTTTTATTTTCCTCACGTGCGCTTGTGTACCTTTCTTTCTCTCCTTCCATTCCACCTTCTCGCCTATTCAATTTCTTTCTAAGAAGCTTCTTCATCATGCACGTACATCTCACACTTGCTTTAATCAGCTAATTCCTTAGCCCTCTTGTGCACCACGCCCATTACTTTGTAATAGTTGTTCCTTGACCATGTGTTCTCTACTCACCAATTTACCTCATTTCCCGTGCGTGTTACGCGTGCATTCCTTTTTGCGCCTTCCTTTGTTTTCTTCAAGACGTCCTCCCTTGCACCCTTCTATGCCAGGTCATCTTTTGACATGCTTGAGTGTGCCATACGTAATCAACCAAAGTACACCAACAAGGCGCCAAATCATTGCAACAATTTAGTAACTGACACGTGGCACAAAAGACAAACATCAACACAAAGCTTGGCCATAATTTTAGCCAATCCATGCACGCTATGTGTCTTGCGTGCATTGATGGGTTTGAAAAAATTACGACAGATGTATCTTCTACTATAGAGCTTTGATCAAAGACGTGCCTAGACTTGTCGTGAGATCTATTAACATCATCCATAATGCTAAACATTCAAATTCAAATTTTAGTAGATCTGGTAGGTGAGAAATGGGAAAACATCTTTCTAAGCATTGATGAAGAAGATATGATTGCTTCAACCACCTGATTTGATATGATCTTCCCTCCTTCCTCATCCAACATGCCAAAATAGACCTAGGGAAATGCATTTGACATATTCTTAGGTGGATTTGCAGGCATTGAATGCCTCTTTTTGGTGGTTGTATTTCAAATTCAGGTTTTCCCTCCTTCTCTTCTCCTTATACAGATTCATCTATAAATGTAAGAGTTGGGCTCATTATTAATGTTAGACACTTTGGATCCTTACGCATTTTTTCTAAGGACTTCATACTTTCTGTATCCTGAGTTACACACCTCTAGATTTGGCTCATGCATGTGGGTATTGACCTCTTTCACCATTGTAGCAGTTCTGTGCATTTCAAGAAGTAATAGAAGCATCATTTTGTGACTATTCTCTATCCTAATGTGTTTACATTCCTTCTTATTGCCTTTTCTTTTGCCTCATGTGTTGGTTATGCCATTTCACGTCCCTTGTAGCTCCTTATTTGGTTGTGTTCCATGAAACTGATATGGCAAATATGTTTTAAGTCATGCCACACATGCCTAGCCTTATTTTGTGCATTTCCTCTCATTTTCACTCAGAGAAGATAGTGTTCATCCCTCTTTCTGGTGCTATCACCTTTTAGTGTAGTTTAATTTCATGTTATCCATTTGTCCCTGGTACCTTGGCATTTATTAGCTTAGTTTCCTTTTCAAGACCGGAAGTAGTAGCAAGTAGTAGAAATAGATAGAGGATTTGTCCTTCTCCAGGAGATCCATCCCAAGTGCACAAGGTCCCATAATTTGGGGATGGTTCTATTGTGATCTTAAAAATCTTGGTTCTTCCAGATCCAAGACGTGGGTGCAAGTTTAAAGACTAACAGTTTCTGGCACACTCGGTGGGAGAAACAATAAAATCTTAAATTTTATATTTGCCAAGTTTTGGTGCGTGGACTTAGTATTTCAGCTATTAAGGGCTCATTTCAACACATCTAGCAACTCCCAACATTCCTAGATATTTGTGTTAGTAGTCCTGAGCACCTTTCATGAGAAGAGTGCATACAAGAAGAAGTGCAGCAATTGAATATTCTTTCGAGTACCTCCAGTTATCCTCGAGAAGAGTCATTCTCCAAAATTTCATGCACGCATATCTATCTCCGTGCACAATTCCCATTCAAATCCTCAAAGCAGATAACCTATGTGTCATGTAATGGCACATTAGCCACATCCTCCCCTGAGAAAAATTTCCAACTTCACAGGAGGGAGTCCCTTAGTGCTGGCGTGCAAAATGACATGCCAAATGGTGCACTTAAATGTATTCCATACTTTACTGGTGAGAATCAAGTCACATCTCAAGAGCATATCTAGGATGTAGTAAACATATGTTCACTCTTTTGCATCACACATGATGATGTAGCAAATAAGGTTACTTATAGCTTCTTTCAAAAGTAAAACACTTCAATGGTACCGAGGCTTAAGACTAGGATCTATTACCACATGGAATGAGCTGGGAACAACTCTTTGCAATTACTATGAAGATAAGTCAAATCACGTATCTCTAGTGGAGAAACCTGATAATAAGGAGGGCACCCAATGAGTAGATGACTAATTTCAATATCAGATTTCAGAAGACTTGGGATATAATCCCTCTTTTGGTAAGACCTACAACCCAACACACTTTTTTGTATTATCTAAAGGAGCTGAATAGTGATATCTTAGTCATGATTCAATCTATGGGAGGTAGGACCTTACCAACTACTTATAGTATTGCAGTAAGGGTAGAAAATAGTCTTATTCAGTGGGAAAGATAGCTCCTAGACCACCTATGCCCTTGTTCCCAGAAATGTCACAAGTGCCCAACCTTTTGTGGCCCCTATTCTTGTTCCTAAGAAAAGTGTTCAACCAATTGCCTCAACATCCTACTCTCCAACACAACAAAAGGAAGATGAAGAGTTGAAGGCCCTGATTAGAAACTTGTCAAACAAGGTTGTATCATTAGAGAAACAACAAGCACAAGCCTATAGAGGTAATTCTAATCAGGCACATAGCCAAAGTAATCAGCCTTGGCATAATCAATATGGAAACCAAAGATACGCGCCCAACCAAAAAAATGATAGGTGGCATGCTAACACACATTTTCCCTTACAAGTTATTTCTCCCATGCCATCTCTTCTAGTACTTAGTATGAGTTAGGCACTCATTCCAGTTTAGAATAATTTGGCACAAGAGTTAGAATGGTGCTTCCCTTATAACATGCCTCATAGTCAATATCATTGTGTGAATGCCACACACGCCCAAGCCTACATGATCTAGAATGCTTCAACTTGCAAGCCTTCAACAAGTGCCTCTGAAGTAGAAAACCAAGGAAGACCAAAAGCTCCTCTAGAGGTAAATTTGATGTTCTTTGGCATTGAGGAATTCTATGTAATCAACCAAATAACAAATGATACATAAAGACCACCCAAGTTGTGGATACCATGATATATAAGAAGAGAATGTTAGAGTCAGTGCACATGTCACACTCCCAACAACACAAGCAGACCATCAAAAGTAGAAAGATGTAGCCAAGGCATCCAATAGTAATAATTCTCAAATCCCTACACAAGAAGCTCCGTGCAAGGCTCTTGAAATGGCGTGCATCCCTCTTTTGGTAGGTCAAGTTCCTACTCCGGCTAAAACTCTTACTTCCGCACCTAAACACTAGAAAAGGGATGTTGTTCCCTAAATGCACAAGTCAGCGGGTTTCCCATTCAACATTGTTAACCAGATGAAGAAGACAAACATAAATGTCACAATGTGGGATTCCTTGACTATTACTTCTCAATTGGATTTATGGCATGAGGCTCGTCCCAACTTCTACGTGCTAATCCAACTATTCACAAGTCACACAATGCTATCAACATCTGTCAAGAAGAGGAGAAGCAAGTAAGTAAAGCTATTAAAACCCCACCCTTTTACATGTCCTTGATCATAGGCAAACACCAAGTGCATAATTGCATGATTGACTTGGACGCTAGTACCTCTGTTATGCCCAAGGGTGGCGGGTGTCCAAGGTCTTAGGTAGATCCCCTTATCTAAAGGAGTCCTACAACTTGATGGTTCAACTATCACTACATTAAGGATCATCAAGGATCTTGAGCTAACCCTTCATGCATGTCCAAGCCTCACCATAACTCAAGATGTGTCAATTATTGGCTTGCCTCCTTTGTTTGCCCTATGTCTATAAAGAGATTTCACTGCTCAAGTGAGTGGTTACTTGTCTTCTGATTGATCTCATATGTTACTCAAGATAAGGTATGGTACTAGGTTTACCATACAAGCCGAGTCTATATTTTCTTTTCATGTAGAGTCATATGTCCCATCCTCTCCAAGCCAACTGTTTAATCCAAGAATAAGCTTAAATTTTTGAAGAGCAGCCTCTTCCACCCTCTATTCCTGACCTAGTACTTGATGAATGGGTAGAAAGGCACCATAAATTTGATCCATATGCTCAAGAACTGGAAGCTTATGAAATTGGGATTCGTACTTACTGCATTCTTGAAGAAGAAGCTATCTTTGCCGCCGCACGCGCTCAAGAAAGAAAAAGTTAAACTTGGTCGTGGAAGTTATACTTTGATGGATCCGTAAGAAGAAACAACATGGGAGTAGGAGTGGTTCTCATTTCCCTAAGGATGATGAATTCTTCTTTGTTCACAGTTGCGCAGTTCACATGCTCTAATAATGTGGTAGAGTATGAGGCACTGGTACATGGTTTACTGATTGATGAAAAGAAGAAGATTAAGGCACTGAAAATATTTGGGGATACAGAGTTAGTCATCCATCATGCTACCAACAAGTGCATGATAAATAATAAGCTTCTCAAAGCTTATAAGCATAAATTTTGGGACCTCCTTAAGAGATTTGATGCTCTAAACCTGTAGGTGGTGCTACACAAAATGAACAAGGAAGCTGACCAAATGGTTGCTCTTGGTTCGGAGTTCTCTCCAAAGAAAGGAATTTATCAAAGGAAACACTCAACACATAAAGATGGTGATCGAGGCCATCCTTTCCGACAACAATACCATATGGCAAGGGCTTGACAAAGTGATGCATGATCATCCAGTTCATCCAAAATGAAGCCGAGTTCTCATCAAGCTTGCAAGCTGACTTGCATGACAGCTTATGGTGACCAAGTAATATAGTTAAAGACAAACAAGTTTCCTAAAGGGTTGGTCACCTTAGAGAAAATGTTTAGCTCTGATGATGAGTTCAAGGGTGAATAAAAGTACATGCATGTTGTGCAAGAAGACTACTCCCAGTCACTATTGTACATGAGAAATAACTACTACTCAATAAAACTTGCGCACATGACATAAGGTGGGCCTTCATCTTTGTGTGTGAAAAATACAATGATATATTCTCATGGGAGTATGAAGACCTCAAAGGTTTTTATCTAAGTGTTTCTCAACACTCCATTGATATTGATCTTGGTATCAAGCCCGTTAAATAGAAGAAATGACCAGTGAATCCAAAGATGGAGCCCCTCGTGAGAAAGGATTTATGTAAACTCATCGAGGTGAAGATTATATTCCCCATCAAATACTCTACTTGGGTTACAAATTTAGTTCCAGTGCGCAAAAAGAATGGTGAAATCAGACTTTGTGTTGTTTTTAGAGATTTGAATAAGGCATCCCTAAAGGATCATTATCCTTTGCCTTCAATAGAGAAAATTATGTAGTCTATGGCCAGCGTGCAAAGATTCTCAATGTGGGTATTCGAGTTTCAATCAAATTATGGTCAAGGAAGAGGATCAACTTAAAATAATGTTGACAACCAAGTGGGGAACATATGCATATCAAAAGATTCCCTTTGGTCTATCAAACGTGGGCACAAAATTTCAATGCACTATGGACATTTCCTTCAAAGGTTACATCAATGAGTTCATCTTGGTGTACCTTGATGACATAACATTATTCTCAAAGTAGAGCGCGAATCATATGGTGCACCTAGAGAAAGTATTTGAAAGATGCAAAAAGTATGGGGTGTCTCTTAACCCCAAGAAGTGTAATATTGTAGTGTCGTAGGGCAAGCTCTTGGGCTATGTGGTTTCAAAGGATGGTATCATAATTGATCCTAAGCATGTTTCAGCCATCCTAGCTCTTTCCCTGTTAGCGCACAAAAAGGCCTTGTAGTCCTTCCTTGGTAAGATCAAATTTGTTAGGCATTTTATCCCTAACTTTGTAGGACTGGTTCGGCCATCACCTCGATGCTCAAGAAGGACATAGCCTTTAGATGGACAACATAAGGAAGAGAAAACTTCAAAAAATCAATCAAGAACTTACTTGTGCGCCAACACTCATGAACCTGGATTATTCCAAGGATTTTATCCTTTATGCTTATGGCACTGATACTAGTGTTGCTGCTGTCCTAACACAAGAAAATGAACAAGGACTTGAACAAATAATAGCTTTCTTTAGCATGATCTGAAGGATTATGAACTAAAGTATAGTCACATGGAAAATTAAGTCTTTGCCATCATGTGCACACTCAAAAATTCAAGATTATTCTTGCCACAAATCATATCAAGGTGTTAGTCTCCCACTCTTCTATTAAAGACTTCATCATGGGGGAAAACATCAGTGAGAAAAGAGCATGATGGGTGACCAAAATCATGGAATATGATGTGACCATTAAAAATACAAAGATGGTAAGAGGTAGCGCGCTCTATAGGAAGAATATTGAGGATGCACAAAATGAGTCTCGAGACTTTATTATTTCGGGACAAAGGTTTTCCGTGTGCAGAGCTTGAGTAGAACACATACCCTGACGCGCGTGACTAGATGAAGGACATGATCACATTCCTTTCGAGGGTGCATACCCTCCTAGTTTGAACAAGGAAAAGAGAAGACATCTCGAGGTTGTAATCTATCCCTTATATTTTGATTGATGGACTTATCTTCAAGAAAAATATTGATGGCGTGCTGTTAAGATGTTTCAATGACGTGTAGACTGAAAAGGTGTTAGCATAATTTCATGATGGATTCTCTGGTGGACACTTTTCTACCAAAATTACAATAATGAAAATCATAATGGTAGGTATCTTCTGGCCTACCCTATTTACAGATGCACATAAGTGGGTCACAAAATGTAGAGAGTGCACTTTCTTTACAAGAAAGAAAAAATTGGTAGCACTTCCCCTCCAACCAATCCAAGCGGATCAACCTTTTGCGCAATGGGGTCTTGACTTCATAGGTATGATCAATCTTCCTTCAAGCATTGGACATAAGTGGGTGTTGACAACTACATATTACTTCACCAGATGGACAAAAGTTTTCATGCTCAAGGAATCAATCGAGTCAATCATCCTTGACTTTCTCGAAGGTATAGTCACAAGGTTTGGCATTCCTCAAACCATTATCTTTGATAATGCAAAAGCCTTCCTTGGGACCAAAATCACTGATTGGGCTCTAAATCTAGGCATCTATCTAAAAACTTCTTCCAACTATTACCCCAAGGGAAATGGTTTGTAAGAGCCAACAAACAAGAACTCGATCGAATCATAAAACGCACAATGAACATCAACTAAAGAAAGTGGCATACAAAGGTCTTGCGCTTGTGCTCTGGGTAGATAGAATCACAGTCAAAAGAGCATTAGGAACTTCACCTTACAAACTTCTCTATGGTAATGAGGATACTATTCCTTTGACACTAGAGTTGAAATCATTAGTGTTTGCTTAGTAGTTAGAATTCAAAGGCGTAGATGAAAGAGAAATCAGAATGACAGAGCTAGTTGATCTTGAAGAATTAAGGAACTCTACCATGATCAAGCTAGAACAACATCAACAAGAAACAAAGAAATGGTTTGACAGAAAGGCTAGGCCCCAAGATTTAAAATTTAGGGACTTAGTCTTAAAATGGGATGCTGACAGAGCTAAACTAGGGAACCATTTAAAGTTTGATGCACTTTGGAGTGGCCCTTATACCATCAGTTCGTGCAAAGAGGCTAACTCTTTTGAGTTAACTCAACTTGATGGAAGCACACTATAAATACTAGTAAATGGGATCTACCTCAAACCCTTCCATTAAGTTTGTTACATCATTATATAAATAGTAGAGTAGTTTCAATTCCTCCAAGTGTGCTACACACACATTATTTGTTTGTACATAGTTGTTTCCTTTTGCATGCTTCCTACGCATGTTCTTCTTTTCTTCCAAAATGTAAATATTCTTTCAACAATTGCAAGATTCAGAATAAGAGTCAAGAAATGATCTTCAAGTGGCTACAGGGGTAGTTTCATGATTACATAGCATGTAATCCATGCCCAATGGATGCTTCAAGCTACCGATCTCTTTCATCTAGGAAGATGGCCCAAAAGTCACAAAACTGTTATCTAAATAACTCTCCTAGTTATTTATATAACTTTCATACATATATGGCTCTTAGCTCCTTATTGAAGGTTACACGTGCTCAAGTTCACTTGGCACATTTCCTTGGTTATAAATTTTCTCCGACCCCCTTCTTTTTTCCTCATGAGTGCTTACATACCTTCCTTTGTCTCATTCCATTCCACCTTATGCGTATTCACTTTCTTCCTAAGAAGCTTCTTCACCCTTCACATGTCTCACACTTTCTTCAATCAGCTAAGTCCTTGGCCCTCTCACGTGCCGCACCCATTACTTTGTAATAGTTTGCACCTTGATCATACATTCTCTGCTCACCAGTTTGCCTCATTTCCCGCACGTATCGCATGCATGTTCCTCTGTGCCTTCCTCTATTTTATTTTGTGCACCCTCCTTTACACCCTTATGTGCTAGGTCATCTTCTGACATGCTTGAGTATGCCACAAGCAACTAGCCAAAGCGTGCTAATATGCCAATAAGGTGCCAAATCATTCCAACAAATCAAGAACTCAAACATGACAAAAATGACAAACATCTACATAGTTGGCCATCATTTCAGCCAATCTTTGCATGCCACATGTCTTACGTGCACCAACGGATTTGAAAAACTTATGACATATGTGTATTTTCATGTAGAGCTCCAATCAACACACACCTAGACTCTTTAGAAAGATGCTGAAATCAGCCACAATGCTAAACATTCAAATTCAAATTTTAGCGGATCTGGTAGGTGAGAAATGGGAAAACATCTTTCTAAGCATTGATGAAGAAGATCTGATTGCTTTAACCACCTAATTTGATATGATCCACCCTCCTTCTTCATCTAAGACACCGAATAGACCTAGGGAAATGCATTTGATAGATTCTTAGGTGGATTTGTATGCATTAAATGCCTCTTGTTGGTGGTTGTATTTCAAATTTGGGTTTTCCTCCTTCTCTTCTCCTTCTATAGATTCATCTATAAATGTAAGAGCTGGGCTCATTATTAACATTGGACACTTTAGATCCTTACGTATTTTTGCTACAGACTTCATAATTTTTGTATCCTAAGTTGCAGATCTCTAGATCGGCTCATGCATGTGGGTATTTAACTCTTTCCCCATTTTAGCATTTCTGTACATTTTTGAAAGTAAACGAAGCATTTTTTTGTGAATATTCTCTATCTTAACGTGTTTGCATTCCTTCTTCTTTCATTTAATTTTGCATTGTGTGTTGGTTGTGCCATTTCATGTCCCTTGTACCTCCTTATTTGGTTGTGTTCCATGAAACTGATATGGTGAATATGTTTTGAGTTGTGCTACACGTGCTTAGCCTTCTTTTGTGCATTTCCTCTCATTTTCACACATAGCAGATAGTGTTCATCCCTCTTTTCTAGTGCTATCACCTTTTAGTGTAGTTTCTTTTCATGTTATCCTTATGTCCCTGGTCCCTTGGCATTTATTAGCTTAGTTTCCCCTTTTAGCACTAGGAGCATCAGTAGTAGTAGAAATAGATAGTGGAACCAACCTTCTTTGGAGATCCATCTCAATCACACAAGGTCCCATAACTTAGTTACGGTTCCATTGTGATCTCAAACAATTCGGTTCTTCCAGATTCGAGATGTAGGTGTAAGTTTGAATACCATTAGGCATCTTAAAGGTGAATCAATCATACAAGTTATGAATTAGGTATTTACCCATGATTATCGACATGTAAAAGGGTGGGGTTTTGATAGTTTTAATTACTTGATTGTTCCTTTCTTGATAGAAATGCACCATGTATGATCCTTTTGCATTATTGGATTTACATGAGGTAGTTACTTAAGGGCTTCACATAAGAGATCTTACTGTGATGGAATATCAAGCACATCCCAAATTTAGACTTTGATATTTGTTTTCTTCATTTAATCAACAATGTTGAATGGGAGACCCGTAGATTTTTACATATGCAGCATGCTACCTTCTTTTCTCTATTGTAGCAACATTTGAATTGGTGGATTTGGTTGAGTAACAACCTCCTTATTTGTGGTTTTACCGGAAGATTAAGCAACTTAATTTTTTTCACCGTAACATCTTTTTCCTTGAACGCAACTTTGAATTGATCCACGGAAGGTGAAGACTATGACTCCAACATCCTTTTCTTGTACAACATATTATCACCAACGTTGATTGATGGTTTACCAAAAATTTCGCCATTTGTTTAGCGTCGCGAAGTCCTTAGCTCTAAAGAACATTAGTTTAATGTCATTATTGGTCTCTTGACTTGCTTCCATAGTTGGATTTGGTACCTTAAGCAATGGTTCGTTTTGGTGGAAGAGCCTTATACCATGCATGCTTAAAGAAGCATTACCCTCTCATAACCAAGTTAGTTATGTGACATATTACATGGAAAACACCATTATGTTTCTAGTGCTAGATTATTTTGAATAGGAACTAAAGCCTAGCTTGAACTAGGGGTAGGTAATGCTTGTGGAGGAGGGATTGTTGCTGATGTAAGAAAGAGAACTTTGAGCCGCCATCCTGCATTACGATGTTGGTTCCATGCATATATTTTATTAGAATGCTAATTTTTCCATGGTTGATACCCATGATTAGAATATTTCCTTTGATTATGATAATTCTTATAGGATTGGGCTTGGTGTTTCTCTAGGGATATAACTTAGTTTTTAAAGTTTCTATTGAAATCCTTCATTTCTTCATCCTCCCTTTTTTGAGTAAGATTTTATGATGTGCAAGAAAAAGGTTGCAGATTAGGCTCGGGGATAAGAGCCATGAAGGTTGAACAAATTTAGGAATCTCGGGATACAATGACATGGGTGGTTTAGGAGCCAATTTCCCATCTTGTATTAGACCATTTTCAGCTCTGATTGCAATTTCATAAGAAGTTGGTAGAGTTTCTCCTCTCATAGATTGTATTTTAACAGATATATCAAAGTTAAGAGATTTCAAAAAGTAAAGAAATGCACCTTCTTCTGTAGGTCTCATGGGAGCTGGAAGTATGTCCTAGGTCATCTAGAATCTAAAGTTAAAATCCACCATTTTCTCATTAGGTGATCTCTTAATTGTAGTTAACTACTCCAAAAGAGACAAGTTGTCTACTCTTTCTCTAAATTAGTCACAAAGGGCTATGCACAATTGATCCCAATTTTGAATTGTTCCCACCCCTAGGCGTCTGAATCATTTTAAAGCTTTTCCTTGAAGTGATGAAGCCAAAATTTTGACTTCTACATCCATCTCAACAATATTGTGGATAACATAGACATTAACAATATCTTAAATGTGGTCAACTAGAGTAGTGTGATTTTCTCCAGTAAAATATGGGATATTTTTTAAGGCAATTACTGGAATAAGATTTTGAGCATTCAAGGAAGTTGAATACTTCTGTGAAATTTACAAATGGATTTTTTTGTTGATGAGCCATTCTGATAGGTCTGAGAACTCTTGTTGACTAGCAAGAAGGGATTTCAGTGGAGGTGTTGAAAGAGTTTGATTTGGAGGAGATGGAGATATCTAAATCTGTCTTGCTCTTCCGCCTCTACATGGGGATAACTGCAAATAATCAAATACGCCTTCTTCTCTTGTTCTCGACTGTGTTTGGATAATTCTAAAGAATCAAGGATACTTAGGTCATGAGTACTTGTTGAAACTAGTTTATATCTTAAATGGAGTCACCATATGTGTTACTGCAGAGCCTCCAAAGGCTAGAGCTTCACCAAGATACACATCAAAAATTGATAAAACTGGAAATATTAATTTCATGTCCTACTAGGCATGCCAAAAATGTTGGAGCTCAAATGTGCACCCATGCTTGAATCATAGATAATTCAGGATTTAAGACAACATGGGACTGTCTCCAAGTTATGGGAATAAAACTAAGATAAACCTCTGGAGAAGGTTGGCTTCTTCTACTTACTACTAGGAATTGAAATGCAACTATCTAGCTCTACTCTAAGTTTCCAATGGACCAGGGTGAGAAGGAGATGCATAAAACATAAACCTAAACTAGAGAAGGTGATAACACCAAAAATAATGCGATGAATATTTAATCAAAAGTGAAAATGAGAGATAACTATGATGAGGAGGGCAAAAAAAAGCCGTAGATCAAAATCATGTTCAAAGTTCCACTTTCATGATGTACAATAGTCAAAGATCTTTGAAATAACATATACAACACACTTGCAAATGAATGAGAGGTAAGGGAATGTAATAAAACAATAACTAAAGCCGTAACGAACCACAAAACCAAAGATTTTATTGTTTAAGGATCATACATAGATCATCACAATACAGGAGGAAGATGCAAAAAATTTACATTGATATATCCAAAGGCATGTGACTCTTAGAACACTTGTGCAAGATGAAATGATGCCCTCACATTCCCAAAGTATCCAACATCAAAATTGGGCATCACTTTACAATATATAGAAATTTGGAGAAGAGAAATAAGGAAATAAGAGAGGGAAATTCGAATTCCATATTACACCAACCGACCACCTCCATTCAATTCTTTGAGAAGATCTAATATTCCTATAAAAACCACCTCCCCATACCACTTTCCTTTTCAAAGAAGGAATGACACCCATACTACATTTAATTTTTGTGGTTGAGCCATTTTGAGTAGACCTTTTGCGTGTTAGAGACACCTTCTTTGCTCCACGTATCTATTTTCAATCAAATCATGAAATATAATTTTATATTGCATGGAGGAGGCTAAGATTCCTTCAATAAAATTGGATTTACAAGAATTTGATCCTCTGGATGCATACAATTGTCAATTTTAGTCTTCTATGGAAAACTACTACTTTCCTTTGATCCACACCTTCAAACCTTTGGTCATCGAATATTTTTGACTTCTATGGATTTGTGTTAACATCCACAGATCCCTTTTCTTCACTCCATGGTCTTACCTTGTCATGTGGGTTCTCCCTTTGTGCTGCGACATTTTATTATTCATTCCATGGCTCCATCATCTCTTTGCTTGATCTGTGACCAATCCATATGTCATGTGAATTTCGCCAACATCCACAGACTTCTTATTATTCACCCTACTGATTTTGTATTTGCTTGTTCTTTACTCCGCGAAACTCAAAACATCCATGGACTTGTTTCTTTCATCCCATGGCATTGGTGAATTTGGTAGATTTAATCCTTAGCCATGAGTTTCACTCCTTTATCCCATGGCATGCCTAAACTCTTCCACGACCCTCATTCCTAGCCTACAACTCTTTAATTTGTTTGATTTTTGCAAGGGCACAAAAATAGACAACAAGACTGATTTACTTATTTGAGGTCGGTCTTTTTGATTTTCCCTCTCATTCCTCTAGGTACTAGTCAACATACTATCTTATGGATGGACTATCTATTATCAAGAGCTAGCTATCTACTAAGGAAAATGACAACATTTGGGAATCATTTACATCTCCATCACATAAGCATAGTGGGAAAGGATTGTATTCATTCTATTCCATCCACCTTTTGCATTTTACATCTAGTTACGCCCCCTACTTCGTGTCATTGATGTTAGGGACCATAGGTACACAATTGCACACACAAGCACACAAAAATACATTGGGTTTAGAATGTAGTACAATGCTTAGTTGTAAGTTAACCATTGTGGAAGCTAAGGTCAATCTGACCCCTTCATATGCATCTTTCATTTTTAGGGATTTGATGCTTTGTATGGGGTTTTGTAGATAGATCTTCATATCAGATTCATGATGACATATGACAACATATTGCAACAACTTTGTGAGAAATATGAAGACAATGCGAAGGCCTAGTGACACCTTTGTCATATTCACATCCTAAGCTTTTTTTGCAAACCAGCACCTAGTTTACGAGAATCAGGGCACCCTAGTCTAATCATATTTTTAGTTGTATTTTCTTAGGTAACACCCTCATATTTTTTCCTCTCTACACATCAGCTAGTTCTATTCCAACACACAATGAGGTAAGTCATTTTCAGGTTAGTACCTTATCCCTCTCATTTTCATTATTTCATTTTATTTAAATATCAATTAAAATTATTTAGCATTAGTATTTCAGTTTACATCATTTATTTCATTTCTATACCTACTTAGATTATATTAGAATATACATTCTAAAATCCATATTTTAGGTAATCAGTTTCATGTACATGGATGTATGCCTAAGGTGATCAAGAAGACAACGAGATTTAAGGAAGAACAACTTTTAGCAGAGACCTAGAAAAGGGCCATTTTTGCCATTTTGCAAATAATGAACACCCTTTGGAAGCTAACAGGGAATATTCAAGCCATTTAGGAGTTATATAAGAAAAAAATTTAGTTATCTAGGGAATTTTAGGGAAAAGTTTTGGAAGAAATCTGTTTGAGGATCAATCAAGCAAGATTGGGTCATTTTGGGCACAAGGAATGAAGGCTCTAATGGTGAAAGCTAACTTGTCTCCAATGATATAATTTGGAATCTCTCAAAAACTCAATGAAAATGTCTTAGAATTATCCACATGATGGAAACATAATTCTTTTCCTAAGTCTTCAAGATTTTCTATGATAGCTCAAGTCAATATTGTTGCTCCTTCTTGCTATAAGGGTGAATGGTGCCAAAATCCAAATTTCAGGGAGAATTATATCCTAGTAATGGTTGGGATGATTTCAATATGTTATTTTGAGTAAAAGTCATATAAGGTTTGACCCCAATACACCATTATATGCTCCCACGGTAAAAACACACTTCGTTGTCCTAAAACGTGTTTGATGGGTGACATCAACATTTTAAAAAGGATTGAGTGTAATTTTTCACCCTCAATGTTCCCTTGTATTTTCCTTGAGGTTAAAATGGGACAAGGGAGACATACGATTGCACTCCCTATATTTTCAAGAGGTTTTGTCACTTAAAACACAACTTAGTGTGTTAGGTGGAGCATATAATGAGTTAAGTGATGAAGTCCCCTTCCCATGATGGATTGAATCCTTGGTGCATTTATTAGCATGTTTTTCCTTAGGATTGTAACCAAGGTGCAAGGGGAATAAGGGGGACACCAAATTATGCTACCCCATGCTACCTAAACCCTCGTAACTTGAAACTCACATCTATTACACCTAGGCACCTCATAACTTGTATTTCACTTGACCCCTTCTCATGAGCTTGGATCCATGGTGAATTTTATCACCCATATTATCCCCTTGGAATTAACCAAGGTGTAAAGGGACATTAGGGACACAAAAGTTTGATCCCCATGAAGCTATTTCTCTCTCAAATTTACTCATGCATCTTCTACACCTAGATACAATCTAAACTTACAAACACCTTATCTCCATGACCCCATCTTATTTTTTTAGAAATAGGGTAAAAGTGGGGTTTTTGAAAGGACCCTCATCCTTGTACAAAATCCCTTAAGGAAATATATAACAATAAAGCACAAAGAGAACATGCTTAGAGGTAGCTAAAAAAAAGAAGTTGAAAGACCCACATCAAACAAGGTTCATTACATAGTATGATATTTCTTAAGATCATTGAAGCAACATTTTTAGATGCAACAATAACATTTTTATCATCCAACACATATGATAACTTGATGATTTCAAGGCAATATTCATTGATGCTTCCCCAAGTCTCTTCAATGTATTTCTTCTATTCCTTAATGGCCAAACATGCCCTATTAAGTTTGTTAAGAATCTTTGAGTGTAGTATCGGTTTCATTAGGCTCTGTTGAGTAGGGGATATTTTTAGATGCTTCTCGAAGTAGCATCATTTTTTTAGCCACAATAGAGATGATAGGAGAACCCAATTTTTCAATAGGAGGGGAGTTAGGGTAAGTTTATGAGAGGCCCTAAAGAACATCAGAATGTCCTGATCCATATTAATATCCATGGGGTCAAAAAGAGGAGTAACATCGGGGACATCCAAGGTACGAGTTACGAGATCTAGGTGGAGCCAAGGCAATATTCATAGAAAGTGGAGGCTAAACCGAGTAGCTTCACAGAGGCCGGGGAGGGGAAGCTAGAATAACAAGGGAATTGATGGCTATAAGGGAGAGGTCGAGGGCTTCAAGTGAGGAAATTTGGTAGGGAGGAAGAGGGTGAAAGATGAGATGAGGTAGGGGAAACCACCATATCACTCTAGCCAATGATAAAAACATATAAATCTGATCTAGAGGGGAGGAAAATACAGTAACAAAGGCGGTGGGGATGAGCATAAGAAGGGGATGGAACAAATAATAGAGGATGAGAAGGTGCATGAGTATAATGTTGCTTGTTAGATTTGGGAGGGAAGCGAGAGAGGTCATTTTGAGATGCCATCACTTTGAAGAGAAGGTAAAGGAGGTCCTGGTGGAGAAAGGGGGCTTCCTCTTGCTAAGAAATCTAGAGAGATAATTCAAGTGACTGAAAAGAAAGGCCACAAAATTTACCTGTCTATCATGCCAAAGATGGGCAAGCAGAAAGAGTTGAGGACCATATATCAACTTATATCTCCCCTCCAGAGTAAAATATCTCATCAGCTACTCCATAACCCTATTCCACGGCTGTGGGAGTGAATCTCTTTTAGATATTGAATGTTATTTCTTTAATTTTTACTTTGGCATAGAAAATCATTAAACTTAGCTCTCAATGAGTGTTTGAAGTACACGTCACCCACCACAAGGAGCCCCGTAGCTATCGCAATTATCTTTGGCGAAGTGAGAAATTTAGTTTTTCCCACCTCAACTCTCCCTTTTTCCCAGGTCTCCAAAACACTACTAGTCACTCTAATAGAGTGATGAGACAACCTTTATATGAAATACGTAATCTCACCCACTTGTAAGATATTTCAAACCTCATGGTCAACCTTGACCTCTTCACAAGAAGAAGGTTTAATTATTCTAATATGGGTACCCATTATGAATAGAAATAAAGTGAGAAGAGCTTTAAAATTTTTGAAGTAGAAAATATTTAAATAGAAATGGTGAGCCCCTTCGATCCAATCACTCATACATGTGAACAAAAGTCTCGTATTGAGAGAAATCCTTAATAATAAATAAACCATGCAAGTGAAACATCATTGAATGAAACTATCCTTCACAAGAGTGCAATCCATCTGAAATATAAATGAAATTAAATACCACATAATTCTTATCATTATCTTTGCCACTTTGCTAAAAAGGAGGGAACCAAGTTAGTCATATTGCATCCGGGTGAAGCTATAACAAAAAAAGATGGAAATATAAATAAGCATCCATAAGCAACTAAATTTTTAGAATAAAATCATTTACAATAATTGTGAGGAGGTTCTCTGAAAAATATCCAATCCATTTCTTTTGACCATTAGAGAAGACACCTATGTTAGCTAGGTAGTCTGCAACCATGTTTCCTCTCTATAGATATGCTAAAATTTGATCGTTTGAAATCAAGATGGTAGAACTCTAATATCTTCAACTATATTGCATATAGTCTATTGAACATGATAATTTGAGTTGAATTCTTATAACATTAAGAGATTTGTTTTAAAAAATGAGTTATCGAGAGCCAACTCAATACCTTTAAGAATAGCCAAAGCTTCACTATGGGATTTGTACGATTTTAAAACAAATTGTAGCAAAGTAGCAGGGGTTTACCAAAGTCATCCCTAAGAATCACATCTCCACCAGAAGCCCCTGGTTTACCTTTAGTTACACCATCAATATTAAGATTCAACCAACCAATAGAGGGGACTAAGAGGTGTTAGCTCATGCCAAATTTGTAGAAGATGCTTCCATGGGGATGATAAGTTATCTTGGCCAAGGCTTTGAAAGACTTAAAACAACTTTCTTTTTATGTTTCCTCCAAATACAATAGTTCAAGTTCTTATGTAAACTAGAGACTACTCCAATGAAGACTTGCCATAAATCATGAGTTTTCTCCTTGAATATTTGCCTATTCCTTTCTTTCGAAATGCCCTAAAGAGCATGTGGAAGTAGCAAGTTACAGGAAAGGGAAAATACAAGGTGTTGAAATGGAGATCTCCATTGAGAAACAATTTTAGATAGAGTAGAGGAAAACACCAAGTGATCCCAAATATATTCAAAAGAAGACTTCAAAGAGAATGGGAGAAGGAAAATTGGAGAATAAGGTGAGCAGAGCTTTCCATAGTGCTAAGACAGAGGATGCAACAACTGGGGAGAGAGAAGCCCCTTTGTTTAAGGTTTTCCCCAGAGAGAATGATATCTCAAAAGGAAAACCAAGAAAAGAGTTCAATTTTAGGAATAACTCAAGGGAACCATATTTGTTGAAGTGGTAGACCACAAGGAGGATGAGATATTGACATATAGGTAACTTTGACCGAGAAACAACTCAAGGGGATCTCATCTAGATGAGCATATCCCGAGTTAGGGAACATTGTATATATCAAGAGGAAAGTAGAATCTTGAGTCTATTAATACACTACATCTATATCAAGCTACAACCTTCCCAGGAAGGAATGCGCCAACAAGGCTTATTACCATTATTGTCAATGTACCCTTTGTCCATCTTACCACATATAGTAGAAAGGGAGTGGTGGATCGAATCCCGAGAAAGGATAAGTAGCTAAAGGCTTGTCACCAATCCACTAGTCATTCCAAAATTTAATATCCACTCAATTACTCAAGAGCCATTTAGTTCCCACTTTCAAGTAAATGTTAGCTCTGGTAATAGAATTCTAGATTACTGAGAACCTCTCAAATATTTGAAGATAGAAATTCCTCCGAAGGAAGTAGGTATTTAGAGACTAGTAACTTCACCTAAGAAGAGCACTCATAAGTAACAATTGCCCAACCTAGCTTAACTAACGTGGCTTCATTCATCTCCAAAACTCTTTTCATCCAAACCCCTACAACGAGAGGTTTACATGATACATTCTAGGAACCAGGTGAATTATTTTATGCTCTTCAGATCTAGACCATAGAAAGTGCTTTTGAATTTTTTTCTTTATAGGAGAAAAATGTAGAGGACATCTTAAGGAGAGACACAAAATATATTGGAAGACTTTGAAGATTTGTCTTAACAAGCTGTAACTTACCTACTTAGTTAAGGAGAGAACCCTTCCAAATTGCAAGCTTCTTCGTACTCTCTCACTAAATGGGGTCCAAAGGATTTTTAGTTGTATTTCTTTGAAGACAGGAAGTCCTAAGTAAGAGGATTGGATATTAGTGATACTGCAGCCAAAGATAACCACAATCATTTTTTTCCTATTGGGGGAGTATTAATGAAGGAAACACTACTTTTGGAAAAGTTTATAAGTTGTGAAGTAACTTGATAATAGTCAAGAATCTTCTTCAAATTTCTAGCTTCAAAACTCGAGGATGTACCAAAAGGAGAGTATCATCAATAAATTGACTATGAGTAACCATCAGAACCCTAGGAGTTACTTTTAAACCCGAGATGACATAAACAAGTTTAGCATCCCCTAGGGCCCTACTTGAAGTATTGTCTATAAGAAGGAAGAGAAATGGTGAGAGAGGGTCCCCTTGTTTTATTCCAAATCTATTAACAAAGTAGCCAACATGCCTACCATTTACAAAAATAGAGAAGTGTGGGGATGAGATGCAATGATGAATCCAATTGTACCATTTATTATAGAAATCAAATTTGTCGAGCACTTTGAGCGAGAAAGGACTAATCGAATCGATTGAAAGCTTTCTACATGTCTAACTTAATAATCATACATGTTTTGTATGAATAAATTTATGGACATAAATCAATCCTCATTAGATCAGACTACCCCCAATGAAACCATTCCATTGCTAACAAATTAGACTATCTATAAAAGGTTTCAATCTAGTAGCCAACATCTTAGTAATGATTTTGTAGGAAGTATTACAAAGGCTAATAGGTAGGAACTTTGAAACCGATTTGGAAACCAAAGATTTCGGAGCCAAGGCTAAAAAATTAGTATGTCATTCTTTTAAAAGGAGTCATTATTTTGAAACTCGTTAACTTCTTCCAACAGGTCAACTTTTATAATGTTATAAAAGGTTTGAAAAAAGATGCATGGAATACTTCGGTACCTAGAGATTTTTCACCTTTCATAGAAAAGAAAAATTTATGAACTTCTTTAACTAAAAATGACATAGTTAAATTTTAATTAATTTCATATGAAATCAAATTTAGGATGTGTTGGAGATTTTATGAAACTTATTTCTTATTAGTGGATCCTTCTTCCTTGAGAAGGTTAGAATAGAACTTAACCAGTTATGTAAAAATGACATATTTATAATTCAAATGCTTCCCACCCATAGTTAAGAGCTCCTTAATCTTATCCCTATTCTTATGTTTAATGGAAGTAAAATGAAAAAAATTGGTGTTAGGATCTGCTTGTTGAAGCCAAATATCTGTGGATCTTTGTCACCTTATTAAGCTAAATATGAAATATATATGTGCCTAATCGATTCTTATTGTAGAGTAAATGAATAAACATTTAAGTACAAAAATTAACCCAAGAAAACTAAGATAAAATATGTAGAACCCTAAGTGCAAAGAAGAGGTTAGATGAATTAGTTGTTTCACAATTAATCCTTGAGTGTGCCAAAGTCTGATTGGATGAATAGAGAGGGAGATGCCTCACACAGAGCCTATGAAAAATGTGCAAGATGATGATCTACCTAGACTGGGAATACTGGAGAGGGACAAGGGTGCTTGTGGGTGCCTTAGGCCTATTTTTGGGAACTTGTGTCTATGGAAATGCTTAGAAAACCTCCTCTAAGTGGTTACATTTGTTCGTTGTTATTCGCATTTGGTCGATATGAGATCGCACAATGATCACCAAAGTCATTGGAAATCTACAATGAAGTATTGAACTGTAAAATCCTCAAATAGACATCAAATCCTAATAAAGAAAGATGTAGAATGAGGGGTCATACTGTCCTTAGCTATCATAATTATGATCTTACGATTGAGCACTACACTACATCTCACACCCAATGTAGCTCGTGTGTGTGTGTGTGTGTGTGTGTGTGTGTGTGTGTGTGAATGTGTTGTGTGTGTGTGTGTGTGTGGAATCATGTTCTAGGTGGCATTGTGTGTGTCAAACTTGGTAGTGAGTAAATAAGCTAGATGTAAAGAAATTTAATAGATGTGTGCATATAATAGAATGAAATTCCCTCTTATGAAGTGTGTATGTAGAAGAACCATCTTTTGTGTCCCTTTGATGGTGCTAGATGGATGTAATAAAGCTCTTAGATGCTTGATGGATGACACCTTATGTGGTGATAGCTAATGCTTAGTGCTTGGTTCTTTATTATGATCAATAACTTTATATTGATATGATTCCTTCACTTGAATTTCATAATTAACCCCAAAAATGCCAACTACCAAAAATATAAGATGCTCAAATGGCTAGAAAGGACCCAAAATATGTGAACAAAGTACAAAGGGGTCAGGGGCACCCAGAGAGGATGAGGGTGCACTGGTGTTGTCATCTGGTTGGGCATTGACGTCTAGAATGATAAATACTAAGGTATAAAAAGGTAGACTGAGAAAGTAAGGGTGCAAGATCAAAAGTGGCAACAAAAAGCAAAGAAAGGTGGCCAAATACATGTGATAATTAGTATTTTCTTACGTAGGAATCATATGAATAGTAGTATGCAATCAAGATTAGATAATTAAAAGTGTGTGATTTTGTGTCTACATTTACCCCCACTTTATGTTGTTGAGATAAATCTCAATAACATAAAGTATATATATATGCATACCTAATAACCATGTAGATCAATAATAAGAAGCTTAGAGATAAGGAAAAGCGCGAGAATGATAAAAACACGGAGCGTGGAGACTAAAGATGAGAAAGTGTAAAAAGTGATGAGATGCTGACCCTAGGAAGTAAACACATGTTGTAGAGGTTGCCATTGTACATGTTGTTGTGATTAAGGTTATTGAATTATGTTGAATGATGTTGACTATTGCTTCCCATATGGACGGACCTGCAAAAGAGAAGAACAAACAAGTAGTCAAATACACATGTATATGTGTTAAAATCATATAAAGAATTATGTAAAATGAAAAATTTGAAAAAGGAACATGTGCACTTGGTCTGTGATGGGGAAAAGAGTGTATAAAGGATCCTATAGATGTTGGTCGAGGTTTTGGGAGATCTCATGCCGGTTGTGCTTCTTTGTGAGTGTTTCGGGTGATCTCATGCCAAAGATATGAAAGAAGTGTAGGGAGGAAAGTATGGTGTCATCCTCCATCCTTCAACTTCTTCCCACAATTTAGAGCACTAGTGAAGATGGTGGTAAAAATCCGATCCAGTCGACCATTTCAATCCAACATTGTGGACGAGAAAAGAGGTTGTAATGTGTGTATCTTTGAGCTAAAGGAATATCTTCCTGTTAAAAGTTCTTGTGTGGAGTGATGTAGACTCTGCTGCACCTTTGAATAATCTTTGTGTAACTACCCCTTAGTTATAGGCATCTAGGAAGGGCTCGGTGGATGTGTTGTGCTAAGGATCCAAGTCTTATTCTAAGCCTTAAAACTAAAGACTATGTTATACCAGTATTGTGTTATGCTATGTAATGATTGTAGATGTTGTATGGGGTGACTAATTCACCCAAATGATGCCCCCTCATTTAGGGTGCATGTGAAGTTACTAAAGGAGTATGTGGCCCAAAGGAGGCTGACCACTTTGTGTTGAAATGTTTCCTCTAGGGAAAGGGAAATGTGCTTGGTAGAAACCAAGGAAAACATAAACAAAGTGGCTAAGAGACAAGTATTAGTACAAAAAAGAAAAACACACATGTAAAATATAAGCTAGTAAATAAGCAGTAAAACTTGTAATCTAAGACGTAAGAATATAACACACAAGAAGAAAATGTAGACCATGAAAAGCATGTTGTAAACATGGGACAACACTCACGATGTCACAAGAAAATCAAGGCTGACTAGGTAAAAAGTAGACAAGTGTACACCCAAGACAAAGGGAAAATACTGTAAACAATAGAAAACAATCGATAAACAATGACAAGCAATGTAATAGACAACTATGGTGGCAAATAGGCCTGCAAAACAAATGGTACACATGAAGCACCCATTAGAATGCTAGAGAGATAAAAAGTATGTCAAGGCATGTATAATATAATAAAGAAATGTGCTATAAAATAGAATCGAACAATAATACCTTTAATGTACGAAATTGAATCCCCTAGAGCCACCGTGGGACTAATAATAGGTACTTGCACCAAACATCTTGCTATGTGTGTCAATCTCTAAAATATATGATCACATTTATAAAGGAAAGTGAACATGCATGTGTGTATGATAAAGATAATGACATATAAGAAATCTATCTAACATGTGTAATAAAGTGTACATGTAACAAGTAAATGTAAGAAAGACTAAATGTGACAAACATATGAAATATGTTGTGGATGAGAATGAATGGAATGTAGAGTGAATGATAAGAGTAACATGCCCTCTCGAGTGAATGTGTATGCATAAGATGAGGCTCATTTATTTATGCCCACTTAGCAATCAAGAATGAACCATAAACGAGAGTGCGTCATTTGGAAATGGTTTGAAATGTGTGCACTAGAAATATGTGACCGTTAAAGAGAAAAGTGTGGGGTGTAAGTGGTCGAGTGAGTGATTAAATGTGTGATTGTGGTGAGGTCCATTTGAGATATAGACCCTTAGGAGTCAAGTATGGAACATGGAACTAGATTGCGTCATAGGGTAATGATCATAACGTGTAGAAGTGGGTGTCAAAAAATATTTCATGAATGTGTAGAGTAGATGTTGTGGGAAGAAGATAAATATGTGAGATGAGAAGTGTGTAATGTGATGTGTAGTATGTAGTGTGTAGTGTGTTGTGTGTGAGGTTCATATGTATAGGATTCCCTCAACGGTAAAGTGTGAATTAAAGCACAAGAGTGCTTCATTAGGTAATGAAGATACTAATGTGTCAGGAGGTTTTGTAATAATGTTTAGAGAAGATTAGTTCTCAAGCACGAAGCATCAAGTGCATGAGATGATATTGAAATTTGATAGCAATGTAAGGGGGAGGAGATATGATGCCCCTAAGTATATAAGCAGTGTAGATCTAGTCAAAGACACTAAGTGGATCAATGTAAGGAGTAGTTTCTTTAACAAAAGTGATTGGACATTGCAATGACGATATTGTAGGAGCCTTGAGTGGTGGAATTCAAAAGAGGAAAACTAGATCTTGGTGGTTTTGCGTAGCGAGTAGTTTCTTGTTTAGTAACACTATAGAAGACTAGATAGGAGAAGGTAGACTAATTTTGAGAGGTGGTTGCTTAATTTGACTTGATGATGCTGCAGATAACTTGAGATGAGACAATGTTAGATTGATTTTGAGAGGGGGTTACTTGGGCGGTGCTTGATTTTCCATAGAAGGAATGTGAGAGGTGATGGCATGATGTTCATTAGACATAGATGAATCAAATTTAGGAACCCATTGGGATGTAACAATTGAAGATGTAACAGGATGTCATGCAACGAATGAGATAAAACCTTGATGCTCAAGATTCTTGATTATTCATTGTAAAGCATAGAAATAATTTTCATTATGTCCATTGATTTGATGATAATTTCAATATGAGCATCCCGATATTTTGTACGTTAGTAAGGGGATAGGATTGAGTAGATGGTAAAGTAATCAATTGATGACTAAGGAGCTTAGTAAGAATGTCATGTTGCTTAGTATTGTGATCAAAGGTGAGAGGATCTAGTAATGGTATGATTTGAGGCTCAGTGATATGAGCACATGTAGAAGACATAGAATGAAAATGAGACGAACCAACATGAGTCCGAGAAGCATCTTTAAGCTATTGAATTTAAAAAATAGAAAAATGCGATCATGGAATCTATATCCTAATTTTTTTCATTAAATAAAGAATACAAAGTTTGAATTGAATCCAATATGGGTTGATTGGATGTAGGATCATGAAGGCTAGGGCTACATCGTCAGTAGACAATCGAAGATAGTACTTATTTCGTGTGGTGGCGTATCTTGAGGAAGATACAAGATGTCTAAGGTTTTTTTGTTGAACAACATGGAAATTGGGATTCATCTTAAGTAGATTGAACAAAGAAACTTGAGGAATGTTATGACCCATGATAGATAAAAAAATGAGGATTCTAAGCATAAAATTATCGGGTTCACCAAAATTATTAAGCTAAATATAAAATATATATGTGCTTAATCTAATTGCTATTGTAGCAATAAATGAATAAAAATTAAGTACAAAAATTAACCCAAGCAAACTAAGCCAAAATATGTAAAACCCTAAGTGGAAAGAAGAGGTAAGATGACTTAGTTGTTTCGTAATTAATCCTGGACTGTGCCAAAGTGCTGCTCAGATGATGGAGAAGCGTTACATAGAGCCTCATAAAAGTGTGTGAGTTAATGGTCTTCCTGGAATGGGGTGCCTAGAGAAGGACATGGGCACTTGTGGGCACCCGGGCCTATTTTTGGGTGCTCGTGTCTACGGAAATGATCTATAAACCTCCTACGATTGGTCACAAGTTTTTCACTAATATTTTCCTTTGGTTGCTATAAGATCACATAATGATCGTCGGAGTCGTTGGAAACCTACAATGAAGTATTGACCTATAAATCCCTCAAATATACATCAAATCATAAAAAAGAAAGATGCAGAATGAGAGGTTGGACTATCCTCAACCGTCATAATGGTGATCTTACAACTAAGCACTACACTACATCTCATACCCAATGTAGTTCTATGTGTGTGTGTAAAATTGTGCCCTAGGTGGCTCTTATGCATGTCACACTTGATAGCGAGCAAATAAGTTAGATGTAAAGAAATGTAATAGATGTGTGCATGGAATAGAATGAACTTCCCTCCTATGAAGTGTGTATGAAGAATAACCAACCCCTATGTCCCTTTGATGGTGTTAGATGGATGCAATGGAGCTCTTAGATGCTTGATGGATGTAACCTTAGGTTGTGATAGCTAATGTTTAGTGCTTGGTCCTTTATTATGATCACATAACTTTATATTTATATGATTCCTTTTCTTGAATTTTGTAATTAACATTGAAAAGGTGACTACAAAAATTTAAGATTCTCAAATGGATATAAAGGGGACGAGGGTGCTTGAAATTGGCATCCTAGGCTGGGTGTTGGTGTCCAAGATGTTAAATAACTGACACACAATCTCTCACTTTAGGTAATTATTTAGTCTCGATCACATATTACTATTCATATGGATCCTAAGTAAGAAAAGTACTAATAACCCATATCTTTTGCCACCTTTCTTTGATTTATCTTGCTACTTTCAACATTGTACCCTTACTTGATTATTCTGTCTTTTTACTCTTCGGCATTAGCCATCTTGGACGTTAGTGCCTAGCTGAACACCAAAGCACTAGGTGCCATTGTCCCCTTTGGGCGCTCCTGTCCCCTTTATAATTTACTCTCACTTTTTCGGTCCTTTCTAGCCTTTTGAGCATCTTATCTTTTTGCTAGTCAACCTTTTCAGGGTTAATTATGAAATTCAAGTGAAGGAATCATATAAATATAAAGTTATGTGATCATAATAAGGGACCAAGAACTAAGCACTATCTATCACCACCTAAGGTTACATCCATCAAGGCATATAAGAGCTCTTTCGTATCCATCTAGCTCCAACACAAGGGACACAAGGGATGGTTTTTTGCATAACACTTCATACGAGGGAATTTCATTCTATTCCATGCACATTTTTACTACATTCTATCTCTAGTTGCTTGCTATTCCAAGTGTGAAACACACAAGAGTAACCTAGGGCACAATTCTGCACACACACATAACTACATTGGGTCTGAGATATAGTGAAACACTCAATAGTAGGTCCATCATTTTACATCTTTATTTTTTAGGATTTGATGTCTATTTAAGGGTTTTGTAGGTCTATTCTTCATTGCAGGTTTCCAACAACCTTGGCGATCATTGTGTGAATACATAGTGATACAAGCTGAACATTTACAAACATCTTATGACCATGAGAATTTAAGTTTATGAGGATTTACGTAAACCCATGCACCCAAAAAAGGTGTAGGGCAACCACGGGCACCCCTATCAATCTCTAGGTGCCCCCCGAGGTCTAGATAAATATTCTAGATCTACAATTTTATGAGCTCCTGTGCGATGGTTAGTGCTTCCTGTTTCTCTATTTTCTATCTTTGTGCACTCTTCAGAACTTGATGAATCAACTAAGGCTTCCTACCCTTCTTTACACATTAGGGTTTCATTTTTAATTTTCTTAATTACTTAGATCTATTTTAGTACTTTATTATTCATTTATTTTACCGCTTTATAACATTAAAATTGGGCACATAAATTACATTTTAGGTTAATCATTTTGGTGAACCCGATCTTCAAATCCCCCTTAAATTTAAAACTCGTATACTCTCATCACCATGGCTCAATATTATGAGGAATTTACTAAAGACCATCTTAAATCTCTTAATGATCATAACGTATTGAGCATCCCAATATCGAGACTTACTCTTACATGCTACTCGTGAGGAAGCCATCAATCTAAAAGAGCTTGCTAATTCGACCGCCATCACCACTTCCATCACTACTCAACCACTTGATTTTATTTTGCCACCCATTTCTATTCCTACCCCAACTAACCACTTCACTCCACCTCTTATTTCTCACACGTGGCAAGTTTCTTCCACGGGCACTCAATATTTAGATTCTCTTTATCAATATATCTAAGCACAAATTTGTCGGGATTACAACAAGATACTTCTTGTATGTCTCCATCTTTGGATTCCAAATTATTATTATATACTCCATTCGCACCCACCATCTCGCTTATTAGATTCCTCCTAATTTTGTGACTCATAAGTTTCCCATATTTAATGGGCATGGTCATGGTCACCCATAAGAGCATCTCCGAGCCTTCCACGTGGCTTGTCTAGTTTTTTCGTATGATCATATCCTTATGGATTAATCTTCCCCCATAGTATCTATGAGTATGTGATGCATTGGCTCTATGACCTACCTTTCTACTCGATAAAATATTTCACACATTTGGCCGATGCTTTTCTCACTCACTTCTCTATCAACATTGGCTCTAAGATATCCTATGCTCAAATCACATAACTTAAACAAGGATCTAGCAAACACTTAGCAAATTATGTCCCATGATACAAAAACAAATTAGCTATGATGTCAAATGTGCTTGTGGATTCTAAAATTCAAGACAAATTCCTTCGTAGTCTCTCACAATTTTTCCAGAGAGTGTTCTCTTTGAAAAATCTCCTTCATTCAATAAACTATGCCATACTCTCAAACTTCATGAAACCAGACTCTTATCTATAGGAAAGATTAAATATCAAGAGCATGCATAATATTCTACATGTTTTCAAAGTAAGCTAACATTCAAACCATTTGTTTCCAAACCAACTGATGCAAAAGTCACTGTCAACGTAGTATCAACCACCAAATAGCATCAATCACAATGCCTCAACGTACATACATGAAGTTAATTGTTATTCGACATATTCTACTTCCGCAACTTATTGAAAGTAACCTCATCATGCTTCCTCCTTCACTCTAATTATATCCATCTCATCTAAAAGGTCATAATTATAATGAAAAATTCCATTGTGATTATCATCAATGCATAGGGAATTCTATAGATCATTGTTTTAGACTTCGCACTCTTATTCAATATATCATAAATAATAATAAAATCAAGCTTCCAGAGCCCACGACTTCTGCACCTATCAATGATAATTATAAGCTCTATATTTTTAACAATCCACTTCTAAAACATGATAAGAAACTGGTTGATTCCTCAGCTAATCATACATATCGCGCAATTCCTCCTCCTTTATTGTGGGCTCTTGATTTCTAAGTTGATAATACAAATATGTCTCCTCTAATAATTTATTTCTTTGACTACACTTATCATGTGGCATTTTTAGTTATTTTTATGCCCTTAGAGTAAAATTTGAATCCTATGGGTGTTGGCTTATCACCCGAGTGGGTGTTGGGTGCTCACCCGAGGCACGCGCTTGAGCACCGAGTCCCTCCTTTATGCAAACATTATGAGGAGATATTTCCATTGATGATAAATTAAGTGAAAAATAAAAAATCATCATGCATGTATTCTAAAGTGTAATACGAGTAATTATACCATCATACTCATTCAAATAACAAGAGAAACATCATACAGATAGTAGATATGATCCATAACATAAAGAAACGACACTAGGGTTTATGCCTATGAACAATATATTTAGAACAAAACCTTATATTCATATTGATCATCATTCAGTAACCACATTACATTCACAAGGGTCATAATAGACCAATGCATCAATATAGAGATCTAACTCATGTATCAGAAGTTCTAGCTAATCTCCCTTATTACAAAAATTGTCACATACCCATTCCCCTAGATATGCTAACATTCCTATAGTCCTCTAATGAGAACCCCAACCCCTAAAACCTTCTATTATTTCTGTAGAGCTTCACCCTTCCATCCTTTCTATGATGTCCAACATATATATCTGATGGTGTCCCTCTAAATTTGTTCTTCTTATTCTACCCGAGCATCTCTATATATAGGTTTATCACCCACCACCATGCTTTCATGAAGTAGTAGATCGGTTGCCAAGTGTCCATGTGGTCCTCCAATGGAGCATGCTTACTCTAATATGAGATCTCCACTTTCTGTAATGATGTCTTTTTGGATCCTTCCATCACATGGAATATTCCTTTCTTGACCACCAAGTTGCTAGGCTGGAACCTTATCCACTCCGCATACTCAGTCGGGTCAGGATTTCCTCATGTGCTTCTTGGAATGCCAAATATGGAAAAGTCTTGAGACCCTTTTATTTTCCTTGCACACACACCCTGGTTTCTACTAAACTCCTTTTAAACCCTTGTCCAGTGTGCTTTTCCTTGCACACCCTTCTTCTTATTGATCCCGCGTGCCCACGCACCCTTTGGAACTTAACCAATATTCTGAGGCCCAACATCACCCCACACTAAGCTTGTTCTCCATCCTTAGAAACATCCTTCCTTCAAAGAATAAAGAATGGTGGGACTCTGAATAGTTGGAACAAAGAATGAAGGAATGAAGAATGGAAGAATTAAAGAATGGAGGAAAGAAGAAGAATATGTTTATTCTTTGAAGGAGGAGTGGGAAATCCTTCCTTATATCTGCCTCAATATTCTCCCAAGCATCTACTTCACCCTGCACCTATTGATAGAGGTCACCTACTAAGGCACTCACCTCTTCAAAGTTTAGCTCATCCCCTTAGCGCTCATCGTATCAACAATCCCTTCCAGTTGTTTTCCAAGGTCGTCAGTGCATCCATCCTGTGGGTGATCGGGATATAACTCCTTCAACCAGTTTTTGATCAAGCCCCACAAGGTCTCGATAGCTTCTAACTTCTTCTCCACCTCGGCTAGGATATTATCCCGCTCTGCCCTATTTCCCTTATTCTTCTCCTAAAAATCCTTGAGATCTGCTTCATGGGTGGCAACTAAAATGCTTACCACTCTATCTCTATCCGTGTAATTGTCATAAACATCTTTGGATATCTGTGTGGTGGCCTTTACATCGGTAAGGAGCTTAGTGTACCGAGTGACTATCTCCACAACCTTCAGCTTCTCCTCTTTCTCCTAGCACACTAACAATTCTTCTGCTGATTCCAAAGCGAGAGGCTACCTCTCCATGGTGAGGATGTGAGTTAGGTCTTCCAAGCATTACAAGGTTGACTCATACTTCTGCTCGGTGGTGCTAGGTCTAGATGCTTTAAGATAATAACATCTGTAATCATTTCTACCTTTTTATATACCTCATGTACCCTAGCCTTTTCCTCCTTTAGCTTGCACCTTAACTATGCACTGATTAGTTCCTCTTGCTTCAGATCTTTTCTCTTTTCAATGAGCTCCTCATTTTTCTTCTCCAATTCCCCTTCTAGGAATCTCACTGGTCATTCCTTTCAAAAATCCTTGCCTCAAATTCAACTGAAACCTTGTTGAGTGCATTAAAAACTTGCTCATCAGACAATTGTTGAGCATTCACCAATGGGTTTATACCTTTAGTTTCCGGAATTTTCATCAGCACTCCTTGGTTAACTTCAAACTCAGGTTCATCGACATGGGACTAAAATGTCCAACATAGCATTTTCCTTGTTCATGGGTACATGCATTCCTCCTCAAATGAATACATTACCTAGAGTTGGTTTGTTCGGTATGGGTGCTCTCGGAAGTGCGCTCAAAGCACTTTTTGGATCATTGATATAACCCATTCCTTTCCCTTGTGCTACTACCACATTCTTCCTCCTATGTGCGCAACATTTGAAAATCTCACCGCTAAGTCGGGATATCCACCCATGCTCGCATACTCCTTTCCCACACTCTCTTCTTCTATCTCCTTGACTATCTTTTCCACACTTCACTCCACTTCTTGCTCTACTAACTTCTCTATTATGCCCACTACTTCTCTCTTCGTGGCCTCTTCTATCTGCTCCTTGGTGAGGTTGGGGTCCTTTGATCCTTCGTATTTACTTCTTCACTCTCCCCTTTTCCTTGAGTGCCTTCTTCTTCTCCACCCTTCCCCTCACTTATTTCTTCCTCTAAATCATGTACATCATACATGGGATGATTTTGAACTTCTTCATCCTCATTGTTTTATCTCTCGCCCCCTAGAGGCCTCTAAGCTCTCCATTTCCTCTAAGTCTACCTTCCCTGCTACCTTCTGTTTCTTCCTAGTTGGGGATTCTTCCTCTTCCTCTTCTTCCACAAGGGACTCCTTCCTCGGTGATTCTTCTTGTTTGGGAGGATCTTCTTTCTCTAGTGCCTCTTCTTCAGGTGTCTTTTCCTTCTCCTTGACGGGAGATTTCTTCCCTGTACGTGTATATGATTGGCTTGGCACCTATCTTCCGTGTGCCCACAAATTGATTTGTCTACACACTTAGGTCTTTCTTCTCCCGCACTTCCTCTCTCTCCCTCTTCCTCGGAATAAAATTCTTTCTCCATGTGGGGTCTTTTGGAATGGAGACATCATTATCCAAATAGGTACCCTTTTCATACTTAAGCCTAATGTGTAAATATACCCTTAGTGTGGTCCTTCCAAGAAATGAAAACGCCAAGGGTTTTGTCATGCACACCTCATGGGAGATATATTTCTCCACGAGGCGTGCTTCTTTGGATATACTAGATTCCTTCAAAAATCATGGTGGTCTTGGTTCACCTCGCTAAGTTCAAACCTTAGTCTCTTGGCCTCCTTGAAATGGTTGACCCCTACTTAGGAAATATTATGCGGTGAAGGAGAAAGGTAGTTTGCGCCATGGACTCTTAGTCCTATCCGTCAATGTGAACCTGCCAATGTAGAAATGGTGATATACAACAAAATCAACTTCTCCATATACGAGCATGGGAAGTTGTTTTGGTATTCTCTAATCTACCATAAATGCATCATGTATTCACTTGTACCATTTATCGGTGGCACGCGTTGTGGGCGGCATTTGTCATGGTATCACATGTGTATTTATCAAACCTCTTTTGGGGGAGGGATCTTCATCTAAATGCTCCTATAAGAACTTCTTTGTCCCATTGAGCACTCCAATTTCTGAGAAGATGATGGTGAGAAGAACATTTCCAAACATAATTTTATCCCCTTCTTACATGGTGTTGATGATCTCTTCCGCAATGTAGGAAGACAAGTTGTAGATGGATCCTTCTAAAATTTTTCGACACACATTCAACCATGCCTTGTTTATTTGTGTCCACCTCTCTTGACCATTCAACTTGGTAACCAAATGCGTGACCATCCTCATAAATGGGTTAGTAATATCTATGATATCAAAGTAGCGAGACCCCTTCTTATAGTCATAGGCCTGGACTGTCTCCTTGATGGCCTCCTTATCCTCCAAGTCATCATCTATGGACTCCCCTTCTCAAAAACAGGCCAATAAACTTAGAGATGAGTTGAGGATTTATGCACATTTTGTGGCCCATAAAGTAGAAGAGGTCCTCATGCACACATGACATCAACCATTGGTATAACCTCTCGACTTGCCAAAATAGATAAAATCATATGATTCTGAAACAACCCGGCCTTTCCCAACTTCACCTTCACTTCATTGTTGTAGATTTTCATCCCTTATGGTGTCCTCTTATCTATTGGATGAACCAGTTCTAACGCCATCTCCTTCTTTGTGGTACTCGTGTGATGATTGTAGTTGCTCACGGACATCTTCCTTATGTGTGATACCCATTCTTTCCCAAGTCAACACTCCATCTAGGTACTGCATCTCTACATATCACACCTCATTGAAACTAGAGGTGGTAGTCTATTTTCCCTTGTCATTTCCCTTCTTTGGTGAAATGGTTGCCTTCTTTGCTACCATTTTTGCTTATTAGGTTAAAACCCAAACTCTTCTTGCCCCTCTTCCTTACTCAAATCAATCCTGTGGCTCAACTCTGTGAAAGAATCCTTCTTCTCATGTGCCCTAGATGTAGAACCCTAACTTGGAAAATTCTTTCACAAGACAACATACTCCCCTGAAACTTTCTTCCCTATGCCCATGTAATCCTTCCACTTTGGTTTGCAGATCACCCTAGTTACATACTCAAATTTCTATGATTCTTCCTTCACATAAATTTTTCTCTTCAAGGATGCTCTAGTTTTTAAGACCTCTTCAATATCATGATAGCAACATAAATAATAATGTGCCTAACATCATAGTTATAGATTTTTTCCTATTTCCCATTATAAATGATATGCCACTTACTAATGTAATCAACATTAAATGTAAATTTTTCCACTAAATCTGATCTTAAGCACCTTTACCCACACGCCTAATCTTGTGCGAAAAACTCTCTACAAATTTTTGGTGTGCAAAAATCCATATTGACCGAAGACTCTTACACGCACATTTACAAATCTTTGAAGGAACTTCTTCTATCCTTGACCTAATTCTTTCCCTCGCCTACCTCTTGTTGTTCTTGCACTTATCCTTCTTTGTACATGGTCTTTGTTACACCTTTCTTTGAGACCAACAATTCTTATGTCCATCATTTCCCCACGCACTCTTCTACCTTACACACTTTTGATCTTTCAATCAGGCCATCACAACTACTACCAGCTTCTTTCTCTCTTTGTTCTACTCCACCCCACACTAAAATAGATGTGGTCCTCTGTGCATACACAACCTTAGAAAGTAATGTGGTTACCAACACATAAAGGGCACAAAAAACACAACAAAAAGCAACAAGCAACAAGAAGGGGAAACACAAGAAAAGAGAATGCATTAAGGGAAATTCTAAGCTAACTAGAAATACCGTCTTATTTAAAAACACAAGAAAGAATTATTTATAGTAGGGATTCAACCTACTCCCATTGAAATGGCCAAGTAACCTCATCCCATGTAATACTTGTAACTGACATGCGCTTGAATTAAGGATGTACGAGATGATGTATGGGCCCAACCAGTGGAATTTCAATTTCCCAGGATGGCGTAGAAACTTGGAATCATACAAAAAACCATCTACCCAATTGTAAATTGTTTGTTCTTGATATGAAGATCATGCCATGCCCTTTGTCTAGCCTTTCCAGTCTTCTGACTCCATCTAACAAGTGATTACCTCTCATCTAACTACATTAACTTATCAATCCTCTCTTCAAGTGCTTGTTCATCATGCCTAATCCTCATGTGCATGCTATACGTAGTGATGGTAACATGAATTCAATCTGCAAAATAGCTTTCATGCCAAACACAAATTAAAAAGATATGACCTTGTTCAACCTCTTGTAGGTTGTCCTATATGCCCATAGAATGGTTGATACCTTGTCATCCCAATCTTATCTTCCAACATCACAAATTTTTGTCAACGTGTGACTTAGTATCTTGTTGAATGCCTTAGTATTTCTATTTGCTTGTGGGTGATAAGGAGTAGTCTTGTGATGGGCCACCATGAACTTTGCTAAAAGAATCCTGGCTATTTATTTTAGAAAATGTGTTCCCCTATCACTAGTCAAGCTCAAAGGACATCCATACTTGCTGATTATGTTCTCCCATAAGAATCTAGCAACTGTCTCTGCAGTGAAATCCCTTGTAGGTGCTGCCTCTGCCTATCTTTTCAAGTAATTAGTGCAAGTGATGATATAACATGAACCAGTCCTTTGCATGCGACAGGTGAAATAGGTCCTAGAAAATCAATTGCCCATTTTTCAAATGGTTCTGCACTGGATATAGGACTCAAGGGCATTTCATATCTTTTCCCTGGCTTTCCAAGGTGCTGGCAATGGTCACAGGCCTTGCAAAATTCAATACAATCCTGGTAGATGATTTCCCACCAAATCCTTGCCATTAGAATCTTCTGCGTGGTGGCATTTCCTGCATAATGTCCTCTTGTAATCCCACCATGCACTTCCTCCATAATTGTAACGTGCTCATGTTCTAACATACATCGGTGCAGAACCTCATCACAACCTAACTTGTATAAATCTCCACTAATCAACATGTAAGGCATGGTGCATATAGCCAACTGATTTCTCTCTAAAGCCTTCATTCCTTTTGGTACCACACCCATTTTAAGAAATAATGCAATATCCTCTAAGTCAGAGGGTATGTGCCATAACCTAAAAAAGTTGCACATTTGGCATGCTATCCTTAATGCTTTGTGCATCCTCCCTTGAGTCAATTCTTGATAGATGATCAGGTCTTGAATTACTCTTTCCTAGTTTTACCACAACTGAAAACTCAAATTATTGAAATAATAGGACTTAATGACATATGTGACCTTGCAGAATGATCTTGTTTACCAAATACTTCAGTGTCATGTGGTCTATGTAGACTATGAATGGTGTTTCCGAGAGATACTACCTAAATTAATGTAACTTGTAGATAATCAAAGTGCCTCACACTCAGTAATTGTGTAATTTTGTTCTGCTGGTGCCAACTTCCTATTGGAAAAACACAAGGGGTGATCAACAATTCCCATCACCAAGTTGTGCTAGTATTGCTCCAATGGATGTCCCTAAGGCATCAACATGCACATGAAAAGGTTTATCCCAAGAAGGAAAGCATAGCATGGGTGCAATAATAAGCCTATCCTTGAAGTTTCAAATGCCTTCGCTACGCCTCCCTAGTGAAAGACACTATTGTGCTTAAGCAATTCCTTCAAGGGTGTGGAGATCTTGGCATACCCCTTAATAAATTTCCTATAGTACCCGTATGCCCAAGGAATCTGCACACTTGTGCTTGGGTGGTAGGCTCTCCCCATCCTACAATAACAACAACTTTGGCGGGATCCACTAGCAAGCCCTCCTTATATATAATATGTCCCAATAGGGTTCCAAATGGATTAACAAAGATTAATTTATTAATGTTGAGGGATATTCTCAACTGCTGACATCTCTTGAACATCTACCTCAAATTTTCACAATGGTCTTTCACTAGCCCATAAACAGTCTAGTAGTTTAGGTAGACTTGAAGAAACTTATGGATGAAGTCCTAAAACACTTATACCATGATGCGTAAGAACACATTTGACACATTAATCAATCCAAAAGGCATGACCATGTAGGCAAATATTCCCCATTCAAGTGGTGAAAGTTGTCTTCTCTGGTCTTTCTTTGCAATCGACTTGGTGATACCACGAGAATCCATCTCGTGAAGGAATAGACTTCTGGCTCGGCTACTCGTAGAATTTATTCAGTGAAAGGGGTTGGAAAAGGGTCAATGACACATAATGCATTCAAGTCCCTGTAATCAACAAAAATCCTTATCCTCCTATCCTTCTTAATACTTATGGTCATTAGACTTATCCATTTGATTCCTCCATACCCTTAATGATGCATGAAGCGATCATCTTATCTATCTCCTCATTGACCCGTATGCGCAAGTTTGGATTCATCCAATAAGGTCTCTTATGAATAGGGTGTACACCTTCCTTCAACTTGATCCTCATTTCCCCCAAGGAATGGTGAACTCCTTTGAGCTCATGGTACCCACATGGGAACAAATCTGAACTCATGCAAAAGGTCAATGATCTTAGAAACTTCTTTCTCCAACCAATAATCCCCAATGATATCTTCCTTAGGTTCCGCCTCGAACCAATGTTAACCTTATTTTTTTTCAAGGGCTCATGGTAGGCACGTGCTTGCTCATTAGTGCTATCCATGAATTCACACATACCTGTAGAATGGTTAACATCTAGAATCTCCATTTCTTCTCCATCTATCACATAGACCATTTTTCCTTTTTATTTTTCAATGCACGTGTGCTCAAGCTATTTATTTTCTTATTATTCCTCATCAAAATGTGTCTCCAAACTAGGATAACCTAATAACTCAAGTATCCTATCTTCTTCCATAGCACTATCTCCCACTGTAAGGTGCTTGACCATCTATAATGCCTTATCCACTGATGGATTTGTAATCTGATAGTCAAAAGCTTGAATGAGATCAGCTGCCAACTCTTGCCAATTCCCTGTCTAATGGCACATCTCCGAGTGATTGTACCATGCATGCACACAACCTTATGAGGTGGAATACAACTTATGAACCCATAGCAAAGGTGGTAAACCGCACCTTCCATCTAGGCCTTCTCACATGCTTGGATATGACATGAGGTAGGTTATTTTCCATGGTAGTCTTGTATGACAATGGGCACATTACTTCTAGAGAACCTAATCAAGAACACAAATATCACCTCGCGCCACTCTAGAAGGCTATTGTGATGTGTTGCCCACCAACGCACTATGGTATTGAGTAGGTTATAGCTGAGCATACCTCTTCTTTCATTATCATTTTTCCACTGAGCCTCCATTTCTCGTAAGAAATCATCAGGGTTAGCTCCTCCAGAGTAACTTGGTATCTTCTTCCCTCCTAGGCACTTGACCGAGCGTGCTTTTATTACCCTTGTCACCGATCCTCTCAACTATCACCCAATTAATTCATAAGTCCCGTGTACCCAATTGTCACATGCTATGCTAGTTGTATCACTCATAGATTGAGCATCTTCAAATTGGATAACTCCTTTTGTAGGATGAATTACCTCAGGGTCTCTAATAGAGTGCACATAGATTCTATCAAGGAATTATTCTCCCAAGGGCTCAAGTATAGGGCACTGATTTCCCATCTGTTAGGGATGATGACCCATTCCTCCTTGTTCTCAAAACTGATATACCCCTTGTTAAACCATAGGTCAACATTGTTTTTGTAACACCAGGGGCACCCAAGCAATGCTGGAAAGTTATTCACCTCGGCTAGCACCAAGACTTGAAGTCTCTAATGAATTTGGCCCCTTGAATAGTGATAACCACATCCTTTAAGACACCAATGGGAATTACATTCATCTTGTTTACCATATACATCACAATCAAAGAAGGCTATAATGTAGGCCTCTCCATTTGATTCCAAACATCTAGAGTGAAAAATTGACCTCCACTCCTATGTCAATGAGGATATTACTCGAAGCCACCCATCTAAAACAACATTCAATGTGATCTAAATATCATAGTCAAGGCTATGAGGAGGAAGGTTGAAATGTAGAACCTTCCTCTCACGCTCTCCTCCAGTTCGTGGTACCTTCTCTTGTAACAATTCTCCTAGCAAGGGATTGATATTCTCTTACCTTAACATCTTACATACTTCCCTGACCTCATCTAGGTCCTTCTACGGATCCCTAGCACTCTTCCTTTGCTCCAACTTCCTTGACCACTCCTTTAGAAACTGGATCTCTCCTTGTAAACTCTGAATCACATCCATCATCTCTTGATACACCTCTTTTTGATGAGTAGGGTTTAGATACTTCCCATGTACTACTTCTTCTCTTATAACAAGGGTTCTTTAGCTTGGGATCTCCCTGGTACATGTGGTCTCCACTCACGTTGTCACCAAGACAAGTTCTAATCATGACTCACGTGCTACTCTTGGCATCCACTGTGAGTCAGCCTTATTTATGCTTACCATCCCAATGCCTTTGTATTTCTGGTGGTGCTAGCTCATGTGCTAAAATAGTTCAGAGAACTGCTCATACTTATGTTTCTTTCCACACCACGAGCATTGCAACAGACTAGGACACTCACACTTATAATGCTCTATCGATCCACATTTATAATAGGTTCCTCACGGGAACTCACTTCTTCCTCAACGGTTGTCATGACCACAAAATCCCACAAAACCTTTTCCTCCATTTGTGCACCCTTCATAGCAGCAATCATCATCCTTGGAATTACTTGCAAGGCTATTCTGGTGTACACCAAGATCAATGACATCATGAATCTAGTTAATCAACCTACAATCCTTGGTGTCATGGGTCATAGAGGTACAAATATTACAATAGAAAGACACATTCTTACGGATCGTGCACCGCAAAGTAGTGGACACCTATTTGCATCATGATCCCCTGTGGAAAATATCTTTGTCTTTACTGCCATGGCATGTACCAATTTTGGGGGAAACTGTACTTTATGTGCCCTTCTACTTTATAATTTGTGCACCAAAGACCACTACGAGTCTTATGTGCCATGTTTGTAGATAATTTCTCCAACTACTTGGCCATTGCAGCAATTTGAGCTTCAAGAAAGGGGCTAACACCAATATCAATGCTTTCGATAGCCTCAATGCCCGTGGCAACCTCCAAGGCCTCACGTGGGTCTCGTGAATGTCTTATACAAAAACATTCTTCTAAACGATGTTATCAACCCTCGAAAAATTGTTGAGCATGCTAAGAAGGGTGAATATCATACGATAGTTTTTACAAGAGAATTTTGAACCATGCGTCATATTCCTGCACAATCTCTGCCATTCCTTTCTAGATTTCATTCAGAGTGCTGATGCTCTTTTGCTCTAATTTAGGGATATGGGCTCGTCTTTAGGAAGGTGTTTTTCGGTGTTGTGTAATCCTCCACTATCTGATAGGGGTCATACTTCCAGTACCAGCTATGCGTGCATCCTTACAATGTTGTTGCAAACTAACTTGCCTTCCATTCCATAGTAGTGATCCCCTTCACATGCCATAACAATTCACACTTGTGCACATGCTCGCATATTCCTCAACATGCTAGTAATCTAGTAGGTGAAAAGACATCTCAAAAAATACTTGTGGAGGTGGTTGAGGCCCTTGCCGCCCGATCCGAACCTTAATTCCCTCTGGTATTTCCTCCACCAGCAGATCCATTTCATCCACCATGTCCTATGCCTCCAGATCCACCGGATGCACCTCCAGATCTTCAGATCTACTAGATCCACCAGATCCTCTTCCGGAGTGGTAATAGCCAGAAGCAGTCATGCCTAGTGTTCCCAACATCCCACTGAACTAGACACCGATAGTTTGTGATATTTCCATGCTTCTAGATGTGTATCCCATGCCACTCCCATACACGATACCTAAACTTTATGTACTTTCACTTTACCCAAAAATTCCTCCAAACACAAGAATGGTTTGTGTAGCCATAGATGTCCCCAACAAGAAATTATATCTCCTAGATGAAGATCAACTACTTCCTCCGATACCAACTAGGTTAGAAATACTTATCTCTTGATCTAGAAAGTTAAGCACTAGGGGTTGGTCACTAGGTGGGTTTAGATGCATCTTTGATGGCTCCTTTCTCCACACACTAAAATCTCATCGAGAAGTCTGAAGGGGTTTCTCTCCTCGCTTGCTAAGATGGGGTAGCATAGACTACTCAGTTCCATGTCCTCTCGCATGAATCTCAATTCCTTCCCACAACATCGACTACATAGATCTATCACTCCTACAACCTCACCTTGTCTAACCATTTCCCTTTCACTAGCTTCACTATACCCGAGTTGTCTCTCTTCGCTCTCCTTTTCAGTTGTAATTTCCATCATCTTCCTCCACCCTAACTTCCTCACCCAATGCTCAGAGAAGCTTAGCTGGCCATAGGGAATGCCTCCAAACTTAATGTAATGATCAAGATCTTCATAGCCAATGGGATAACACATAAAAACAATCCTTTGGGTTCCCTTAGGAACTCAAACTCAACAACTTCTGGATAAGAATACATAGAAATGGCATATTCTAGGGTATAATTGGTCAACATTGTTTTCCACTAGTGATCAACATCACGTGTCTAAGTCAGATCCACATCCTGTATCCTTTGGTAATCATCTTGGGTCCATATGTGTAATTTAAAGTACCATATTAACCTAGATGCATATGTTGAAAGCCATTCATACAATTCTACTAGAAAACAAAAAAATAAGGTCTTATTCAACTCATGATATAGGTGTTCTTCTACCCATCTATGTGCATCAAACTTAGGTATAGTACTAAATATTTGAGGAAAATCATCCTCCGTTCTCTTAAACCATGCTTTGACACTTTCTAGGGTCAAGTGCTCTATCATCATGTGTTAAAGGAACTGAGAGGTAGCCATCTCTCACAACAACTTCAAAAGGAGGTCCTGACAATAGAAGCAAGATGTAGTCAGTTTTATGCCCTTAGAGTAACCTTTTAATCCCATGCATGCCAACCTATCACCCAGCGGGCACTGGGTTCTCACCCAAGGCACGTGCGGGTACCGAGCCCCTCCTTTATGTGAGCATTGTGAGGAGATATTGCCATTGGTGATAGATTAAGTGAAAAGAACAAATGATCATGCATGCATTCTGAAGCATAGGATGAGTTATTATACCAACATACTCATTCAGATAACAAGAGAAACATCATACAAATAGTAGATCTGATCCATAAAACAAAGAAACAACACTAGGGTTTACGCCTATGAACAATAAATTTAGATAAAATCCTTTATTCATATTGATCATCATTCAGTAACCACATCACATTCACAAGGGTCATAATAAACCAATGCATCAATATAGAGATCTAACTCATGTATCAGAAGCTCTAGCTAATCTCCCTTATTACAAAAATTGTCACATACCCATTTCCCTAGATATGTTAACATTCCTATAGTCCTCTAATGAGAACCCTAACCCCTAAAACCTTCTATTATTTCTACAAATCTTCACCCTTCCATCCTTTCTATGATGTCCAATGCATATATCTGATGGTTTCCCTTTAAGTTTGTTCTTCTTATTCTACCCGAGCATTTCTATATATAGGTTTATCACCCACCGCCATGCCTTCCTAAAGCAGTAGATCAGTTTCCAAGTGTCCATGTGGTCCTCCAATGGAGCATGCTTATTTTGATATGAGCTCTCCACTTTCTATAACGATGTCTTTCTAGATCCTTCCATCACATGGAATATTCCTTTCTTAACCACCAAGTCGTTAGGTGGCACTTTATCCACTCCGTATGCTCAATCGGGTCGGGATTTCCTCATGCGCTTCTTGGAATGCTGAATATGGAAAAGTATTGAGACCCTTTGATTTTCCTTGCATGTACACCGTGGTTTCTACTAAACCCCTTTTAAAAGCTTGTCCTATGTACTTTTCCATGCGCACCCTTCTTCTTATTGATCCTGCGCACCCACGCGTCCTTTGGAACTTAGCCATATTATGAGGCCCAACACAATTTTTTCTAATCACTTACACATTAGTGACTCTATCAGATCTATCCCTATTAATAACACCAAGGTAGATCCGTCATGGCCCATAAATGCATGTTCCATTCCACTTATTGCTATTGGCTATCCACTTTCACAAATTTCCTATCCAATGGACAATTCATATGGTGTTGTCAAAATCCACGTTACATTTGGTCCTCTCACTATAATGGTACCCTTCCTTGTCAGATAAGAAATCGATGGGTGTGAGATGTTCTTAGGCCTAAATTGGATCCCTAGGTCTAGGTCTATCATTTCCATGAATCATTTGTGTCTCAAATTCGTTCACAAAAATCAAGTCATTTCTATCAATGGTGTGCCTCTATTAGCTCCATGGTTATCATACCCTCTTATGATTAATAGTACATGACTTAGTCCATCTAGTATCCCACACCTCATCAAACATAAAGCACCATCTGCTCTTAGCTTGCACATTTGCACATGACCCACATGGTCTTATCTTTCTGCTAGACTAGTACATTAGTATAGGTCCATCACTAGGACAAATCCTACATATAGACATACTTCACTACCTTGTTTTATTCCACGTAGGTGTCCATCACCATCATGTTCTTCTCCACATAGGTCTCCATCACCTACACATTTTATTACACCAAGGTGCCCAAAATATACTCATACATCGCATGCATATAGAATTCACTCTCATGTATAGCATCTATCTCATATACCACCACTCTTAGAGCATAATCATGCGACTTTATCACCTCGAACACCGGGTAGAGGACATTCATCCTTTACATTTATTGGATAGCTAATTTATCAATACACATTTGAGGTGTATTATGCTTATTTATTTCCCCCTAATCTTGACACACACATATTATACTCGCATCATTTCATACCTACACTTTAGCATATACATATTCAATGATATGCTAGCATCATCATTACCCTATGACGCACTCTTGTGCTTTGGTTCACACTTGAATGTTGAGGGCATACTACACATGAACCTCACACACTACATAGTAGACACTACACATTACACATCTTCACACATCATGTGTTTTTCTACATATACAATCTACTTTCTATCATTCACATTTTGTACTTTATACATTTATACATACGCTACACTATCATACACTTTACACATCATAGACCTATTATATTTTTCTAAACACCACATCTATTGCACATTTTGCACATTCTACCCACCCTATATTACATGCTGCACTACATAGACCATACTTCTCACATATTGTCATTACCATACAAACCACACACATCGCACATCTCTCACATAATCAACCCAATACACTACCCGGTGATGCACTCTAGTTTAATATTTCATACTTGACTGTTGAGGGTCTAACTCAAAACTTCACCTCATCTCATCACACCTATCACATTCTAAATTTTAACTTTCACAATCAATAACTCAATCGTTTTATCCTACAATGCAACATTTATAGCTAAGCCCTTCTTCGCACATATTGTGATATATACTTTTAAGCTAAATCATCACTTTTTTCTAGCATCTAATCTATACATCATGTGATATACGCTTTTAGCTTCATCATCATGTTTTCCTACAATAATCATATTCATCCATTTCGTGATATAGGCCTTGTGTTACATTATCAAGTGTATTAACATTTTACTCATCCATATAGTGATATATGCTTTAGGCTAAATCATTACACATTCAAAATAAATAATCTATATGTTGCATTCAAGCTCATATACACATTATCATAATTCTAATAATCATAACTTCAGTCATCAACCCCGTCTACATATAACACATCGATCAAACCATTTCTTGATGACACACTCTTGGTTATGGTTCATTCTTGAATGTTGAGGGGGCATAAATAAATGAACCTCATTTCATAAATGTGCATCCACTTGGGGGCACATTGCTCCTATAATTCAATCTGGTTTCCATTCCACCTCATTCACAACATACTACATATCTTCATTGCATTTACTCTTGCTTACATTTACTTGTTACATCTTATTACATATGCTAGATAGATATCTTGTATGTCATTATCTCTATCCAACACACATGCACATTCACTTTCCTTTATAGTTATGATCAAAAATTATATAGATCTATTACTTGCAACATGGATGCTTGGAACAATACCTATCTCTAGTTCCACAAGGTGGCTCTTAGGGGCATCCACTTTCATACACTACATGTGCTATTGTTTCATTTTTGTACTTAGCACTTTACATTATTAGATTATACACACTTTGACATACTTTTAATCTTTCTAACATGCTAATGGGTGCTTCATGTGAAAAATTTATTACGCAAGTCTATTTACCACCTTTGTTGTCGTTACCTTAATTGTTCCTACTTTTCATTGTATGCCATTGTTTACGGGCTTTTCCCTTTGTCTTGCGTGTACACTTGCCTATTTGCAGCCACTATGGCATTGATTGTCTTGTGATATTGTGAGTGGTGTCTCATGTTTGCAACCCATTTTTTATGATCCACATTGTCTTCTTGCTTGTTTACTTGCATCTTATCTTTCACATTATCTAAGTAGATTACATTTCATCTTTTACACGAGTGTTTGTATTTTATTTTACTAACACTTGTTTTCCTAGGCACTTGTTTGCATGTTCCTTGGTTTCTATTAAGTACATTCCTTGCCCCTATAGGAGAAATACATCACGGTGGTTGGTCCTCTTTTGGGCCACATACTCCTTTAGCTACGTTACATACACCCAAAATGAGGAGGGGCATCATTTGGGTGAATCACTCACCCCATACAACATTTTACACATCATGATACCAATGCAATACAATTTTCTAGTTTCAGAAAGAGCTTAGAATTAGACTTCGTGCTTAACACAACGAACTTTCCTAGAAGCCCAAGACAAGGGGAAATACAAAAATATTTGTTGGATTAGTTGAGACCATGGTACAATTATACAACGTTTGGTAGTTCAAAACAGTCTACAAAACTCGATACACAATGAATTTTATAGGGCAGATAGTCCTTAACACATGCACACCATTTGAAGTGGTGTTTTATACAACGGGAAATAGTTAATGGTTAGTGGTGACATCAAACAATTATGCCTACACTTCGTCCATTACACTGGTATGAGATCGCTTGAAAAACTCGTGTGTTGACATCATTTACATGGTCCATTCTACACCCTTTTCTCATCACGGATTAGGTGCACATGTTCCTTTTTCATTTTCAACATTTTTACATACTTTACTTTCACACTTTTCACATAATTTCTATATATACATGCATATTTGACTACTTGTTGTCTTATCTTTTGAAAGTCCATTCGTATGGGAAGTGGAAGTCAACATCACCTGGACCAACAACAACATCACACACATCAAGTTTGATAATAATTACATGACATCTACACAAGCTTTTCCACCCTAGATTCATTTTCATCATCATTTTTTTACACTTTTCCTCCTTAACATCCACACTTCACATTTTTATCCCTCCACACTTTTTCTAGTTCCTCAACACGCGCTACATTGATCTACATGGATATTAGGTATGTATATCTATCTACTTTATATTACCAAACTTTCCACTCACCAACATAAAGCATGGGAAAATGGAGACACATAATCAAACATTTTGGGTAATTATCTAGTCTCAATCGCATACTACTATGCACATGGTTCCTAAGTAAGAAAACTACTAATTAAACCATGTATTTGGCCACCTTTCATTGATTTATATAGCTACTTTATGTATTGTACCCTTACTTGCTCGATCTGTATTTTTACTCTTTAACATTAGCCATTATGGACACTAGTTCCCAACCATTACACTAACACCTAGCCATGACACCAGCGCCCAACCAGGATACCGGTTCTAGATGCCCTCATCCCCTTTGGGTGCTTATGTCCCATTTATACTTTAATTTCACTTTTTGGGTCCTTTTTAGTTGTTTGAGCATCTTATCTTTTTATTAGTTGGTATTTTTAGGTTAATTATGAAATTCAAGCGATCATATAAATATAAAGTTAGGTGATCATAATAAGGGACCAAACACCAAGCACTATCTATTTCCACCTAAGGTTGCATCCATAAAGGCATCTAATATCTCCGTTACATCCATTGAGCTCCATCACAAGGGACACAAGGGCTGGTTTTTCTACATCACACTTCATAGGAGGGAATTTCATTCTATTCCATGCACACATTTACTACATTATACATTTAGCTACTTGCTCACTATTCCAAGTGCGACACACATAAGAGAAACCTAGGGAAAAATTCCACAGACACACACAAAACTACATTGGGTTTGAGATGTAGTGCAACACTCATTAGTAAGTCTATCATTGTGGCATCTAAGGAAAGTCGGCCCTTCATTTTACATCTTTATTTTTTAGGATTTGATGTTTATTTGAGGGTTTTTAGGTCTATTCTCCATTGCATAGGTTCCAACAACCTCAATTATCATTATGTGAATCCATAATGACAAAAGGTGAACATTAGTGAACATCTTGCTACCCTGAGAATTTGGATTTTTGAGCATTTCCAGTAGACCTAAGAACCTAGAAAAAGGCCTAGGGTGCCCATGGGTGCCCCTGTCCCTCTCCAGGTGCCCCAATACAATCAAATCTTCTAGATCTACAATTTTATGAGCTCTTGTGTGATGGTCAGTGCTTCATGTTTCTCTATTTTCTAGCTTTATGTACTCTCCAGAACTCAATAAATTAGCTAAGGCTTCTTACCCTTCTTTGCACATTAGGGTTTCATTATTTATTTGCTTAATTACTTAGATATTTTTCAATACTTTATTATTCATTTATTTACTGCTGCTATAAATTTCAAATTAGGTACATAAATTACATTTTAGCTTAATCAATGCTGAGGTATAAAAAGGTAGACTGAGTAAGTAAGGGTGTAAGACCAAACGTGGCAACATAAATCAAAGAAAGGTGGACAAAAACATGGGTTAATTAGTACTTTTTGTAATTAGGAATCATATGGATAATAATACACAAGCATAACTAGATTTACCACAAAGTGCATGATTTTGTGTCTACATCACCAATATATTTTTTCTTCAACAAGAGTATTATGAAATTCACTTAGGAGTGACAATTCTTGTTCATGCAAGAAAGGAGTTCTACCATGTAATTTAATATTGGTTATGAATTTAACTATTTTTAAGGAAATTTGATGCTTTTTCTCTCTTTTGTCTTTAAAGGATTTTTTTCTTCCAAATTTTAAGTTGTTTTTTTGATGAAACCGAGTTTCTTTGTGAATCTGTACATAGTTCCACCCCGTATATCCACCTTCTACCAATCCTCAATTAGCTTATCCATATTATGATTCAGAACAGTTCAATTCAAATATAAAAGGGTGATTCTTAGAATTTTGAAATTTTTTCACACTCAAAAGTAATGGGCTATGATCAGAAGTATCCTTGGGAAGGACCATCAAATAAAAGTCAATAAAGTGTGAGATCTAATACAAGGAGCAACAAATTCTATCTAACCAAATTTTGACATGATTAAAAGCTAATCTTCTATTTGACCATGTAAAGGAATCTTTATGAAGGTAAAATTCAAATAACTCACCTTGTCTAATAAAGATGGCAAGAGATTACATACTTCTACAACTAGCTAGAGCACCACATTGTTTTTTCAAAGAAAAGAGAGGGGTGTAAAATTCACCGGCAATGGGACAAGGTAAATGTTTGCGAGTTTCTTATGAATTCTACAAGGTATTTGTAGATGTTATCCCTTTAAGATTCCAAGTTTAGGGCATAAACATTTACAACAGTCTAACCTAAATTGGATCTAATTTCTTGAAAGAAAATACCCAAAAATGAGGAGTGTTGATGATACATTCCCCAAAAAGGACCGTAGGATTCCAAAATTACAAAGGCCTCCAGAGTTACTAGTTGAAGCATGAGAGGAAAAGGAGGTTGAGGGCCATATCCTAGGGAGGATATTATCCTCCTTGAGTTTAGTCTCTTGCAATATGATGATGTTTGGAGAATGTTTTAATCGGATGTATTTGAGTATTCTTCTTTTCTAGGGAGAATTTATCCCCCTAATGTTCCAAGAGAGAATCTTCCTTTTTGGGTTTGGATTTTCATCCACCCTTAATGGTGATCATACCATGAGTACCCTATGAAATATTTTGAGTGGTCTCCTACTAAATCTTGACCTATTTGGTGGGCCTCCCATTCTTTTTATTATTTCCTAGATCTTAGTTTCTTTTATAGTTGCTTATGGTATTTCTGGGAGGGCTACATTTTTCAATCACCAAAGATGAAGGAGAGGGTAAAGATGATTTTTCCTTCAAACAAGAAAATAGAATATGGGAAATAGGAATAGAAGAGATATCATCCTCAGAGGGTTGGGTGGGAAGAAAAGGGAGATCAACATTAAGCAAGAGTTTAAAGAGATCACAAATCAAGGAGAAGAGGGAGAAACAAATGTATCTACTAGAGAATAAAGAATCGATTGAATAGGGGGAACATCGAGGAAGGTATCTCACCTTCTTTTATATGAGTAGTAAAGGGATTTTAGGTGCCTACATTTGGGATATTTTTGGAAATATATTTACCTTTTATCTTTGGAGTGATCATAAGGTCCTTCTATTTTCGAGTGGCTTTGAGGGGCAAGCAGGGGCCCTATGACCGATTATCTTACAAATGAAGTAGGCTTGTGGAACATATTCATACTCTATAGGTTGATACTAAATACAAAAATTTGAGATAAGGTTACTAGATTTTGGTAATGGGTTAATAACATCAACATTAACATAGAATCTAGCGCGAATGAGCCTAGATTTTTCTTTGGTTTCTTGGTCAATAACAATGAGAGAGCATAAGGAGAGAGCAATACCTTCGATGACCACAACATCCCAAACTCCAATAGGAGACCTAATAGGTAGACCAAAATCAATGCTTGTGTCATAGTTACTATATGAGGATTAAAACCTGGGGTCCATTTTCTAAGATAGAATCCACATGTACTAAAGAACTAGGGACCACCAAGTAGCACCTGAGTAAAATTTTCTTTATGGCTAAAAGTGAAAAGGATGAAACCATTTGACATAGTTGCAATCTCAAGGGGCCATAGGGGACCCACTTGGTGTGAGAACATTTTTAAAGTCTTCTAGAGGGGACATAATATCCATAAGTTTTCTAATCAATGACAAGTATCTTGATGCCGAGTAGCTTCTTTGATCTATAAGGGAATTTGTAGAGAAAGCATCCCATCCAGAAAGTTGGGAAACATCTTGACAACTTGTGACACCTTTAGAGACCCAACAACCACATATTTCCATGACCTAGGAGGGACTCATGATAGTGCATCACCAGAGACGTCGATGATGGGGATAATAGGCCGGATTAAAAATATCTCTGTCATAGCTAAAGGGAAGCTTGAATTGGAAATTCAAAAAATGAGTAGAGAAAGAAGCGTTTAGTAATGTTTCATTATGGGTATATTAGAAAAATATGTTCACATATCATTTTCATACCCCCATGAATTTTTTTGAGATATTGGTTTCCCATTGGATTGTAATAGAAATAAAATGGACATGGGGACATGAAATTGCACTCTCCATCCTTCCACTCAACCATTCGTCACACGTGAAAAACCACTTTCAAGCCTCGGGAAGCCATTTTTAGCCCCTGGATCTCACTCACATTGAACAAAAAGTTGTCACTTATCATCATCTACCTGCAAAGAACACTTATCTATCCCCATTATATCCTTTTACCTTTACACCCTACTTTTTAGGGTGTAACCACACTCAAACTCTCCTTCAACCATGGTTTAGCTTGTTGGGTTTGATCCAAGTCAAAAGTTACAAAAAAAGTGACTAACTCCGAACTCATAAACTCTTAATAATTTTTGAATTTGAAGATTTTTTTACCTCCAAAATTCATCATTCCATAATGATGTTGGTAGAATTATTCAAAACCATCAAGCTTGAAAAATATTTTTACTCATATCTCCAAAACTATGCACCCGATTTCTACAAACATTTTCCAGTGTACTCCTCCAAAAATGCCTTCAAGTTGACTATAAGAGAAATTTAATTGATGATTTATATAATTTAAAACAACCATTTGAAATTTTCATCCTCTAGAGTTTCTTTTTTAGTTCTACGTAGTTTTGGCAAATAAAAATCATGAAAATGGAGTGAAAGTGCCTCGAGACAAAACCGAACCTTGTAAGACTGGTTTCATTCCAATTTGACACATAGAAGAAATCCATATAAAAATCATACGTTATACAAGGTATTATATGTATAAATATAATAATTTTCCAAAACAATGAAACTCTCAAAGTATCCTTGTACTCCAAATAATCAAAAATCATCAAAAGGTGAAAAAATGAAAAATCATTAAAAATAGTCACCGTAGTCAAGACCTGCTAAAAGTAGAAAGTATTACAATTGGGATTAGATCACTTGTATCAAATCACATTATTTCTATCTCATTTATTTTTTCCAAAATTGCAAGGCTAGGAAATTGTCTCATGATTCACACATAAATGAAATCACTCACGAATCCCAAAACATTAGTCTCAAGGTGAATTTTGTATGACATACTTAGGTGTAATAAAATGGATGATTCAACTCATCCTAACAATCAAAGAAGGGGGTCATCATGGTTGAATCATTTGGGTAGTTTTCATAGGGGTGATATTTGAAGCCACGGGGAGTAGGGTGATGATATCCATGTTCTAACTCCCGCCTTGTGATAAAATAAGACCATGATGTTTCCATGATCTAAAAGTGATCTCAAGTTCAAATGATGTAATTCACCTAGTAGAATTTTTGAAAAATCATTCAATGCCTTGGGGTGTGTCCACATATCCCAAAAGGAATATTTGCAATCACATTGTTTCAGTCCAACAAGAGTTCAAAGGTCAGAATATCATTCCAGGAGTTTATCCTCACAATTCACTGAGGGCCAGTTATTCATCAGTAAAGGATTTGTCTTCATTAGATCGATACATTTCTTCTTCTCTCACACCTTTCTTCTCTCTCCATATTCTAATTATTCATTAAAAATGTCCGTTTTCACTATTTTGTCTTATTCACTTAAGTGACTTTTAATTTGACATTGTAAGAGTTCTTTTTCATTAATAAGAAAAAGGTTCACTTTTATTTGTCATTTGTTAATGTAAAGTGGGGATACCATTTGGTGGACCGCCACTTAAACAACCCCTTGTCTTAAATATTATTTTAATAATCTTAGTTAGTCTTTCACAACTTTGAAAAAAGTGAAGCAAAGTATAACCACTCACCCATCCTATATAAATAGGATGATCCCGCACGAGATTGACTGCTTGGTGATCTTATTTGGTGCTAATAAGTTTATAGACTGATTGATCTAAGCTTAAATACTTATGTGAGATGTTATACAATGAGACAAAAGTCTGCTATTGTTTACTGTGAGACCGAGGAGTGAAGTGGAAGTGTTGGGTGAAAGTTTGATAAATTCTTAATATAAGATAGTGATTTTTTAGTGGAGTTTTTTCCTTCGGGTTTCTCCACTTAAATCTGGTGTCTCTTGTCTCATTTACTTTCAGCTATTGTTATTTTCTTTCATTCATAATTTGTTAATTGTATATGCATATGTAAACATTTGGTTAATGTATGCACATTATAATCTATAATCCTCAATTGTTTATTTGTGGATCTATAATTCTTTAATTATATCTTCCGCATTTGTTCTAACATAGTATCGAGAGCTGGTGATTATGTGTGTGCAGAGCTAGATCTAGATGTTTTTTGGCTTGCAAGAGTGAAGAAGCTTGAAGATCGTTTGATCTATGAAACACTAAAGGGGATACTTCAAGCTAAAGTTTAAATTTCCAATTCCCACCTAAATATTGTTTGGAATATTGGTTAAATATTGGCTAAATGGCTACTTAGATCATGTTTGAGCTATTGTATGCTTGATCTTTACTTCTGCATCTTGTTTCAATTGTTCATGATTTAAATTTGTTGTCTGCGAACTTAATTTAAGTTTTCATGTTGTTTATAGCTGTTAGGGTTATTTTTTCTATGGATCTAAAAGGATTTCCTTAGATCTAGTTAGTTCATGCATTTAAATCCACCCTATCTTTATAAATATTTATTTTTCACTAGATCTGATTTTACGAAGCCCGATCCAATCATTTTACACCATCTCGAAATTGCTTTGTCACTTTGTATTAAGATCCTATCAGTTTTCTCAAGAAGCTTGGACCAATAAAATTTCTCCAAATAGATTCACTATCCTTTTTTCATGTTTGTGAAGCCATACCCACTCTTAGAGTGCCAAGTGGCTTCAATATAACATCTTTTCTGATTAGATCTTTAATTTTTTGCAAAGTTTTGTCTTTGCATGAAGCTTGGGCCAATCATTTTGTGCCATCTAGCTTCACTTTGTCAGTTTTATTTGAATTTTTTTATTTCTACGAAGTTCTTTTGACTGCGAAAGCTTGAGCCAATCATTTTTCTCTAGCTAGCTTCACATTTGTTAGTCTTCTAAATAGACATTTTTGTCTTTTTGCAAAGTCCGAGCCAATGAGAGGGATCCATCTTACTCTCTTTTCGGTCATATTATTTTTCTCTGATTGTTAATTGTGAAACATGAGCCAATAAGGGATTTATATGTGTCTTCACATTACTATACCTTTTTTATCTTGTTTATGTTTCTTGTGTCAAGGGTGAAGGGTGAGCCAATAGAATTGCTCTAAGTATATTTTTATTTTGCATTTGTCGATTTGGAAAATGAGCCAATATAATTCTCCATATTTCACATTTGTCAATCTTTCATTTGTGGCAATAGTTATCTAATAAGAATTAGCCACCTTTTTGCATTTGTCAGTGTGTGTTAGTCTTGCAAAAAGTGAGCCATTTAAAAGGCTCCACGTGTCTTCAATTTGCTTTAGTCATTTTGGTTGCACTACGAAGTGTGAACCAATAGCATTTGGACATGTACATCTATTTTTTCACATTTGTCAGCCTCTTTCATTTGTGAAGTGCGAGCCATTTAAAAGGCTCCACATATCTTTTTTTTGGCTTAGTCTTTGTCAGATTTGTGAATCACAAAGTAATAATTTTTTGACACGTATATTAATATTTTAATTGTGTCATCCTTTACAAGTGTCGAGTGTTAGTTTTTTCTTTGACTTAGCCACTTAGATTGTGACACTTGTCTTATACCTTTTTTAGACCTAAAATTTATTTTAAGTTTGGTTTATTTTGGAGACTTTAAGCGTGCAAAGCTATCAATTTAAAGTTTGGAGGAAAGACACCAAGTGTCATTTTTTTAGCCATTAATTTTTCAACAAGTGGCTTTTTTTGACTAAGACTTTGATTTCACATTGTGTGTCGAGTGTGAAAAAGTGATCCAATTAATTTAAGACATGTATATATGGTTCCTTTTTAATTAATTATTTTTTGTCTTATTAGTTGCATTGCAAAATGTGAGCTAATAAAAAGTGACATGTATATTTGTTTTTTTTTTGTCATTCTTATCATATAGTTTTTTGACGTGTGTTTATTTTATTTATAGTCTCAGATCCGAAAAGGCATTAAATTTAATTTTTAAAGATTTCACATCCACCCGAGGATCTATTTTAAAGCGACACATGCCTCTCTTGTTTTTATTTATTAAGTAGCTTGTTTTTGAGCTTTCCTCGCGAGTTGCTAAATAACTCGTTGAGCTCTTGTAGCTCGAATTTGACTAAGGTCTATTCAATCTTTCTTAATATTGATCAAAGTTAGTCTTTTTTTTAATTAAATTCAAGTTTTTTACATTCATATAGCTATTAAGAAGATATATAGCTAGTTTTTGCCTCCATTTGGCTTCCTTGACTCATTTTTAGTTGTATTTGTTTCATCACCATTTGAGCATTAAAAATGGCTAGTTATGTCAGTTTTTCTTTAGATAAGTCTCAACTTTTGAATGGAACAAATTATAGCATTTGGAGAGTGCATTTAAAATCTTGTTTCATGGATAGAAAGCTCTAGGATCTTGTGACTGGTATAGAAAAATGTCCCACAGGGAGACAAGCTACCCCTGAAAACCTTAGCTCCTTCTCTCGAAATCTAGGAAGCTCTATCCATCATATTGAAAAACATTAGAGATGAATTCTTAATGCATATATGCCATATGGACTCACCTGTAGATGCATGGAAGCAATTAGAAACCATACATGAAGGTAATAGGTTGTCTAAGATAATTAAACTAGTTTTAGAGCTATTTACAACACCCATGAAGGGGGATGAGAAAATTGTCAATTATTTAGCTAAAATTAAGAACATTAAAGCTCAATTAGATGGCATGTAACTGTGAATTATTTCAAGATAAGATTCTAGTACTTTATAATTCAGATTAATATTCATGAAAAGTTCAAAAACTACATCTCAAATCTTAATTCTAAGTATCAGAATGAGAATGATCTACCTGATTTGGACACTTTGTCTTCTCTCCGTTGATTCAAGGAGAGAGAGTCATGGAAAAATTTGATTTAAAAGAGACTGATTCTTAAGATATGTTCTTATAGAATCATAAGTCTACTCATAATAAAAATAACAACAATCATAATAAGAAGTCTAATATCATATCTAGATTTAAATCAAATCCTAAGATTAATTCTACTAAGAACAATCAAAACTTTAAAGTAAAATTTAATGGAACTTGTAATAAGTGTGGAAAATTTGGGCATAAAGAGTCTGATTGTAGGTGAAGAATAAAAAATCAGCTAAGAATGCTAAGAACAAAAATCCTAATAATCATAAGAAAAATTAGAAGCAAACTCAAGAAAATGTGGCTGAGCAATCTATTTCCTTGTATACTACCCTTTCAACTTCAAATGACAATGAATGGATTCTTGATAGTGGTGCCTCTAGGCACATGACTTGTACTCCTAGTATCCTCTCAGATGTAGTTAAATGTGAAGAGAATATCTATCTAGGAGATAACTCAATCATTAGGTCTGAAGGTTGTGGAAATGTTAAGCTATCAAATGGTGTAATTAGGAATGTCTTGTATGTTCCTCAATTGAAAAAGAATCTTTTGTATTGCTCTCAACTAACTAAAGAAAACTGTAAAGTTGTTTTTTGCAAGATAAGTGGTATGTGAAAGATAAGTTTAAAAATGTTATTGCTTCTGGCATTAGAAAAATGGCTTGTATATCTTTGATGGTTTTATGTCTGAGTCTTTCTTTTCTTCCTCTTCTAGGAATGATATTCAACTTTGGCATGAAATACTTGGTCATGTAAATTTCAAAAGTTTGTATGATATGTCTAGAATGAATCTTGTTTTTGGTCTACCAAAGATAAAGTCAGAACATGAAACTTGTGAAAGTTGCCTACGTGGTAAGCACCATGTCTAACCATGAACAAGTTTCTTGTCACAAAAAAGAAAGGATTATCACAGAGGTAGAATAAAATTTGATATCATATTTTGTAATGCATCAAGTGCATTTATACATCATGAAAGTTGTACCTAGAGGTTACAAAGAATATGTGCATGTTCTTGATTTTTTTATAAATCTTCCTCTCTTCCCTCCTCTAAGTATCCTAAAATTGAAACTATTATGCAAGTTTTTTTTCAGTTGCCTTTTGATAGACATTGGGGGAGATATTTCAATCCTTGACTCTGAATAGGATTCATGTGTCAGGTGCTTTCACAAGCATGGTTTCTCTAACTATTTTTTGCTAATAATGATTCTTTTGTCAAAACAGTCATGATCTCTTAGTAGTAACAAGAATATAATTCTTAGAATCAAGAGAAGTAAGACAATGTTTTTGACTATTAAATCATGTTTTTGGCATAAAAATATGATCATATATGACATGTCTAAGCTTAAATTTTGCTTACATGGTCATTTTCTTCTATGAATATTGTGATCACTCTTGAATGATTTGATTATCTGATCAGCTCAGTTATCTATCAAGTCTTATCTTTGTATAAAAGGCTTGGAATAAGATATATATGTTTGTTGATAAAACATTTTATTTGATTACTAAAATATTATTATATGCATATCAAATGACACTTGGGGATGCCTTTGTGTTTATATTGGAGACATCCAATACTGATTGCATCTAATAAATATTTTAGTAGTATAATATGTTGGATTTTTTCAACATATTTGTAATGTAACATGGTTAGTTGTTAAGCATATTATTATGTTAGTTGTTATGCCTATTATGTTGTCTATCATGACTCTAACCATGCTGATGTTGTGATTGGATATGTAGCTAGATTTGTGTTCAAGTTTTGATGCAGGCACCATCACTTGGAGCAGAAAAAAAGATCCATGTGGCTAAAGAGGTTGCTTGGTAGTGATACACATAGGAGCTAAAGGAAGGATTCCTCCTCTATGTGAAGGCCAAATTTCTCTTGATAAAGAATCCAGTTCAACATCAAATATTATGTTGCAGATACCTTCCCCAATCCATTGTGTGTTGGGAACTACTACAAGTTTTGTGCCTTGTTGGGCCTATCAGAGTTTCCATTAAGGGGAGTGTGCATGAAAATGCCACCTCTTAATGACTTATTATAAAAGACCCAAGTTAAATTTTAAGAGTGGATCATGACCACCCACTTTGTATGTAACAAAGTGATCCTTTAGGGATTGGTTACACATGGTTGTAACATTGTATGTGAACTGTAAGTCTCATGAGAAAATGCATAAGGTAGTTCATTGTAAACTTCCAATACTTCCTCCATTTTGTAATAAGTAAATGTGTCACTCTATGTGAAGTTACTTATAAATCCCAATGAAGCTTTAGTTGTGGGTATGCCTTAGTTTATAAAAGGCTCCATAATCTGATGTAAGTCTTCATATGTAAATCAATTTTCTTAAGAATTTTTGTATGGGAAGATTAGTTGATTTCCCTTGTTTTCATGCTAGCCTAAATCACTATTGCTGATTCAAGGATCTGTAAATCCTTTTGTAGAAAAAGGTAAATTTGGCATGTTTGTTTTTTGTTTTCCCACTTAACATTAAGGGGGAGTGTTGGGGTGTTAATGTCAAGTGGGGATACCATTTGGTGGACCACCACTTAGACAACCCCTTATCTTAAATATTATTTTAATAATATTAGTTGGTCTTTCACAACTTTAAAAAAAGTGAAGTGGTATAACCACTCACCCATCCTATATAAATAAGATGATCCCTCATAGGATTGGACTGCTTGGTGATCTTACTTGGTGCTAATAAGTTTACATACTGATTGATATAAGCTTAGCTACTTATGCGAGCTATTATACAACAAGACAAAAGTTTGCTATTGTTTTTATTGTGAGACTGAGGAGTGAAGTGGAAGTGTTGGGTGAAAGTTTGATAAATTCTTAATATAAGACAATGATTTTTCAGTGGAGTTTTTTCCTTTGGGTTTCTCCACTTAAATATGGTGTCTCTTGTCTCATTTACTTTCAACTATTTTTATTTTCTTTCATTCATAATCTGTTAACTGTTATATGCATATGTAAACATATTGGTTAATGTCTGCACATTATAATCTATAATCCTCAACTATTTATTTGTGGATCTATAATTCTTCAATTATATCTTCCCGCATTTGTTCTAACATTATTCCCTAGGAATATGAAAGGTCACAAGTGATGGGAAATGTGAAAAGTCATGTGGGGGAGATGAAAGGACATTTTTGTAAGATATAAATTGGAATGGATTCTCCATTTCAAGGGGTTGAAAATTGTTGATTTATGTTAGTTGTTAGGATTTATATCACTATTATTGTAAGTAATAAAGCTACATTTCTTCTATCTCCTTATATGTATTCTTCCCTCCTCTCCACTTTATAACTTTGTAAGCAATCGCGATCTTGTATAACCAGGAAACAACTTTGTGTCTTTGATTCATTAATTCATAGAACTTTGTGTCTCTAATTTAGTGGTCTTACCATTGCTTACATGGTTGATTTATTTTATTTAATGTAGACCTACTCTTGTTACTCTTGGTGATAATATTCTAGTGCCTACTCATAACATTAACCTTCTCTCCCTATTTCTCTTACTCATCTTTACCTCCCTTCAAATAAAATTCCTACCTTATACATTGTACAAACACTTTGCCACAAGTTTAGTGGAGTATTCTTATCTTATCTCTAGCTTAACAACCACCCCATATTTTTAATTAGTTTACACTTAATAATGGTATCCTCCCCATACCCAAGAAGAAGGGGCTTAGACCCATGACCGTTGGTGAAAACCAATAATCTATACTATGAAAAATTATTTCACCAATAGTTTTTAGTGAATTTGCTAGGGAAATATATGTACTTTGTGCACCTATAAACAATATTTAAAAATTAAAAAATTTAGATATTTTAAAATCATAAAAATCATATATCTGGAAACTCATTGCTGAAAATTCATTGTTGATTTCTACTATAAAATGTCATTCCCAGTTGAAAATTTCCATTCGCATATTGGAACTTTACAAGCTAGCAGAAAAAAAGATCACTCATGTTGATCGTGCAAGTGGCATTATTGATCCCACATTGAAAGAACAAAAACAATCTAATTTCAGACTTCTTATTATCTAGGTAGCAAGAAAAGTTCTCGAAATTCCACTTGAAGATACATTTGGAGAAGTAGTTATAAAACAACTTGATATCCTTCCTCTAGAATAATAATAATAATAATAAGAAATGGATGCACATGTATCATGAGGACATAACACAGGTCCCTGCTAGCGTTGGCTCCATCACTTCACTAATTACCAAATGGACCAGAAAGAGCTTTCATAAATTATATGGAGACAGAGAGCAAAGTCTAGATGATCTCATTATGAATTTCATCATATCTTATGGAATTTTGGGAGTGGGACATGAAGATGTTGTCATTTAACCATTTTTGGAGTCATTGTAAGATATCATTATAGAATGGTTTTACTACTTTCCACCTCACTCCATTATTGAGTGGGATGTCATGAAAACCAAGTTTGAAACAAGATTCAAGATTATGGAAGATGCACATGCCCTCATTTCTCAATTGGATCAGATGAAGAAAGAACCAGAAGAGCCCATGAGAGAATTTGTAGTAAAAAGTGATAAGTTGATAAAAAGATTCCTATTGATGCTCATCCTGCAATAGATAATAAAAAATGATCTTCATTAATGCTCAATTTACTGAAGTTGGGTTCATATTACGTATAGCTCAACCAAATACTCTAGAAAATGCTCAAGAACTTGTCATTGAATTAGAATATGATATTATCATGTCAGGGAAGATCAAGAACTATTTAGTGAAAAATAAGGTTTGGATTTCTAGAGACAAAAATGTTGACCTATTGCTACAAAAATTAGTTAATAACCTTAGTACATTGAAGAAGTAAATTTATCAACATTACTCATATCAAAATCAAAATAGGAATCAAATTTTAGGATCACCCGAAGGCTCACCTTGGAGGCCCCACTATTTAATGCAATATGTGGAATCCGTGAAAATGAAGGAGAATAAATTTCTGAATTATATATATTGGAGAAGAAGATGAATGTGCTAGGATTGGGTATTTTGAATACTCACCGGATGGATATTCTGAAGAATCCATGGCTGATATGAATAGTTACTCTTGTGTTGTTTTCACCCACTCATAAACAAAGAAAGAAGCCTCTTCTTTCATTGCCAAAACAAAGCATTTGAATATTCGAATGGCGACTTTGTAAAAAAATAAAATGAAGATTGGGGCTTCCCATTTCCATGGGGTTAGCCAAGAAGAATCCTGAGACTACCTCAGTCAAGACTCCATCTACCTCTTTGAGTAAGTATCTTTCATATCCTTTTGTCAAATCAATTTCTGCTTCTATTGATCCTAAGAATTCAAATCCTACTCTTGTCAAGGTTGCCATAATTCTTGATGTACTTACCACTTCTTCACCTTTTGACATCATTGACCATGTCAAGAAAGCTAAAATTCAAATTTCTAAATATGAGTATTTGAAAACCCATCCCAATAAATTTGATAAACTTGTCTAGTTTATCAAAGTAAGTTCTTCAAGTTCACTTTCCTAAATTTCACTTCCAAAGAACTACCTTCCACTCCTCATATCACTCCATCTCATAACCTTCTTGTGTCTACATCCTCTAGTTCGGGAAGGTAGAACCTTTCTATCTAGCCTTGTTGGTCAATGGATATAAATTGAATAAATGCATTATTGACTTTGGTGCCTTTAACAACGTTATTCTTGTAAAAGTTTCTAAAGTGTCATTTGTAGATTTGTCACGATATGAAGATCATGATGAAATATTGGTATAAAATATGCTAGCCTCATATGGTATGTTGTTGAGCCAAAGTTTTTGTTAGGATATTGGTAGAGATATATAGATGGATTGGTCATATGCCACCATACTCATAAATGGAAAAATGAAAAATATCCTTCCTATAAGGAAAATGAAATACACAGTTCAAAAACCAAATGACCCAAGAAAGACATATATTTCAATATTCATGGTATGTAAAATTTTTCACAGCTTTAGAGGAAGATGACAAGCTACCCATGTTGATGGAGGAGTATCCAAGTGTGAGGGAGCCAATTAGAAAGAATCATGATTTAATGGATTAAAAATTTGGTAGTGTGTACTTCCCATTGAGCATGATGTAGATTATCTACTTTTTGGTGACGAAGGTCATAGAAATCTAGCTTACAATAAAGAAATCTCGAGATTATGAGCAATAAAGATTGAAAATAAGTGAAATTAAATGACCTCTTGGTAGGTGAATCCCAAATTTCCACTCATCTCCCCAAGGTCCAACATGAATTCTCATCTCCTTGAGGTCAAACATGAATGCTTGTTTAGTGAGTATGAAAATGATTGTGAATATTAAACCTTCTTTTTCCCATTGGGAGAAGATTAAGACCTTATCAATGAAGAATATATACATTGATTGGTGTTTGATTATCCCAAGGATGATTTCATTCAAGATAAAAATTCTCAACAAGGAATAAATGAATAAAAAGATGTCTAAATTTCTCAAAGTTGACTCTACTTAAGGAAATTATGCTTTCGTCATGGAAATGGATTTCCAAGATCTAAATGGATAAGATGGAGAAGATGATGATTTTCATTTTTCATATCTAGCCTTATAATCAATTTATTTTCAAGATAATGAAGCACTATGCACATCACATCATAGTAAGAAATAAGTCAAGAAAGATCCGTTGTGTGTGAAAGAAGACTATCCAGAGCAATTTGGAAAACATAGAACACTAAGAGGCTTGCGATATTATTGAACCTCTTAAAACATATGCCAAGAAGTAGTTCATGGAAACAATGGCTAGGAAGTTGATGACAAGTGAAGGAAAAATTCCCATGAAATACCATAAGCCTCAGTATGAAAATAATAAGCCTAGTATGATAAAAACTCAGTCTTGTATGGTAATAGAAGATAAAAATGGGATGAATTTGTAAATGGATAAATGGATGGAAATAAGATATTAAAGTAATAAAGAAATGAGTTTTCTAAGTGAACCCTCAGTTATAAGAACAATCATGCAATATTTCTCAATAAATTGAGAAAGGGGTCATATTTCAATGATCCAGTCAATGGATTTGTAGAACAAAGGCATTTAGTGATACCATGTATGGGTGAACATTCGAGTAAAGAATCAATGCTACAGTGAAAGTGGGTTGTCCCCCACATGTACCATAGGTGATTTAGGTATGTTGTATCATGGTTTCCATTTTAGTTGTGGTTTCCCTTTTTGTTTTTTGTTTCCCTTCTTGTTGTGTGTTTCATTTCTTTGTTATGTGTTTTTTCTATTTATTTCTTGGTTGTGTTTGTAGCTTTTCTAGTTGTTTAGTGAAGCTTGATGACTCTATTACCCAATGGATAAGGCATTGGTCTACAAATCCAAGAGATAATAAGGTTATTCATTAATCCTTAAGGCCTAATATCCCCAAGCTAGAGCCAAATGTTTTCATGCAAAATGTCTAGCATGCAAAATTGAAAATTTAAGCCATGACAACTAAGACCGACCTTTGAAAACCTTTTACCAGTCACTTTGAACCCTTCCTTAAACCAACATATTAGCTCACACAACCCCTCTTGGTTTGTTTCACCTTAATTTTGGATGAGAGGAAATTACTAACATGATTTTCAAGTATGTTTCATGTGTAGGGATGTATTCCTAAGGTGATTGAAGAAGCCACTAAGATTTAAGGAAGAACAACTATCCTTGAAGGCATAGAAAGGGCCATTTTTGAAAATTTTGAAACTGGTGAACACCATATGGAAGCTTACAAGGAATATTAAATCCATTTGGGATTTTTTAAAGAGAGAAATTAAGTTATCCATGGTAGTTTAGGGAAAAATTATGGAAAACATTGATTTACGGAATCAATCAAGCAAGATTGGTTCATTTTGGACACAGGGAATGAAGGCTTCAACAGTGAAATCTAAATTATGTGGATGGTTCTTAAAGTTATGGGAGGATTTTTAATCTCATTGAATACTCAATGTAAATTTCTTGGAATTATCCACATTATGGAAACATAATTTTTTTTCTAAGTCTTTAAGATTTTCTATGATACCTCAAGTCAATGTTGTTGCTCCTACATGCTTAAAGGGTGAATGGTGAAAAAATTAAAATTTTAGGAAGAATTGGATCCTAATAATGGATGGGATGATACCAACATGTTATTTTGAGTCAAAATCATATAAGGTTTTACCCCAAAACACCATCCATTCTCCCAGGGCAAAAAAAGCACTCCTAGTGTCCTAAAATGCATTTGATAGGTGACATCAACATTTTAAAAAGGATTGAGCACAATTTTTAACCCTTGGTGTTCAATTTTATTATACTTTAGGTGAAAATGGGACAATGGGCACATAAAATTTCACTCCCCACCTTTTTGAGAGGTTTTGTCACTTAAAACACAACTTAGTGTGTTAGATGGAACATATAAGGAGTTAAGTGATAGAATTCCCTTCCCATGATGGATTGACCATTTGGTGAATTTATTAGCATGTTTTGTTTCCATTGGATTATAACCAAGATGCAAGGGGGACAATATGGAAACCCAAGTGTGCTCCCCATGTTGGCTAATTACTCATAACTTGAAACTCACATATTTTACACCTAGGAACCTCATAACTTGTATTTCACTTGGCCCCTTCTCATGAGATTATAATTATGGTGATTTTTCTCACCCATTATATCCAATTTCATTACAATAATGTGTAAAGTGACATAGGGGACACAAAATTACACTCCCCATGTTGCCCTTCTTATTTGCAACTTTCCCCATGTATCTTTTGCACATAGGAACAACCTAAATTTGTAAAAACTTATCTCCATGCCCCTATCTCATTATTAAACCCCTCATGAAACATTTTTTAGTTTTTTTTGTCCTCTTGTATTGTACCAATATTAAAATTGAAATGGGGGACATGAAATTTCACTCCCCATCCTTCCACTTAGCCCTTGCTCAAGTGAAAAACCATTTTTAAGCCCCCAGAAGCCATTTTTAGCCCCAGGAAGCCATTCACACCTGAACAAGAAGTTTCCATTTAGCACCATATAGTGAAAATAACACTTATGTACCCAAATTTTCCTCTTTTGTGCCCTAAATTTTATGGTGAAACAACACTCAAAATCTCCTCTAACCATGGTTTAGCTTGCTTTGAGTTTCTTCTAGGTTAAAGTTACAAAATGAATGTGACTAACTCCCAACTCATAAAGAATTAATAATTTTGAAAATTTAAGGTGTTGTGTTTTCCCCTATATAAGTATATTATATTATAGTGATTTTTCTTGAATTATTTGAAACCATGAAGCTTGAAAAATAAATTTTACTCATATCTTGAAAACAATTCACCCAATTTCTACAAAAAAATTCCAGTGCACTTCATCTAAAACACCTTCAATTTGAATGTAAAATCACTTCCATTGATTCTCTATACAATGTATGAAATATATTGGAAATTTACAATCCCCATTCTTTCCTTTTTAGTTCTATGGAGTTTTGGAAAATAAAAAACATTCAAAAATTAGAAGAGAAGGTCGTGAGATAAAATTGAATATTTTGAGACCTGTTTCATCCCATTTTGACATCTAGAAGACCTCTATCCAAAAATTTTAAGTTTTGCAAGGTATCATATATATAAATATAGTAAGTTTCTAAAATAGTGAAACTCTCAACATCTATGTACTCCAAACAAGTAAAAATCGTCAATAGGTGAAAATTGTGAAAATTTACTAAAAATAGTCATCCTTGTTAAGACCTACTAAAATAGAAAGTATTTCAATTGGTCTCGAGATCACTCATATCAAATCAAATTATTCCTATCTCATTGTTTTTTGCCATAATTATATGGCTAGGAAGTTGTTTCAAGATTCAAATAGGAAAGAAAGTGCTCACGGTATCCCAAAACATTAGTCTCAAGGTGAATTATGTATAACATACTTAGTGTAGATGTGAAATCATGCACTTTAGAAATTATTTAGTCTCGGTCTCATACTACTATTCATATGGTTTTTGAGTGAAGAAAGTACTAATTAACCCCCATATTTTGGCCATTTTACTTTGCTTTTTGTCATCACTTCGACCTTCAACACATACTTTCCCAATCTATTTTTGTTGTTTTGTGTCATTTTAGCCTCATTGGGTGCCAGGATAGTATTGGGCCCCAACAAGCGCTCTAATACTTTTCCACTTTCCCACTTCTTTTTGGGCACTTTCTAGCCGTTTGAGCATTGTATATTCTTGGTGGTCAGCCTCTTTACGGTTAATTATGAAATTAAAACAAGAGAACCATATAAATATAAATTTATAAAACCATAATGAGGGACCAAGCACTAAACACTACTATCATCACCTAAGGTTGGATCCATCAAAGGCTCCATTTGCATCCATCTAGCTCCATCACAAAGAACAAGGTTGGTTCATCTACATCATGCTGCATATGAGGGAGGTTTATTCTATTGCATCCATCATTCTATGATATTTCTACACATAGTTATTGCTCACTACTTTCACAAAGTGTGACTAGCACAAGAGCACCTAGGGCATGATTGCACACACAAGCACATAGAACTACATCAGGTTTGAGATGTAGTGCAACGTTAGTTAGCAAGTCAACCATTATAGCCGCTAAGGTATGTCCGATCCCTTCATATGCATTTTTAAGGGTTTGATGTCTTTCCTAGGATTTTCTGGTCTCATCTTCATTTCTAATTTCCAACGACATATCACGTAGTGCAACAAAGCTAGTGTGAAAGGAAGCGGACACATGTGATCACTTAGTGACACCTTGGAGGATATTTATAGAGCTTTTTCATAGACCAAGGCTCCCATATCTCAGACTAGGGCATCCATATGCACACTGTACCTAACTAGGCACCCCAGTCCACTCATATTTCCTAGATCTATATTTTTTCGAACTTTGGCACATTCATTTATTCCTCCTAGTTCTCTAACCATCTCTACGACATAGTCAACAAGCTCATCAAATCAACTAAGTTATTTCTAACTCTCTTTACACTTTAGGGTTTTACATATCTACTTTCTTAGTTGCTTGGGTCACTTTCCTTATTTAGTTTAGATCTTATTTATTGTTGTACTTCTTAGATTAACTTCTAAAATACCCATTTTTAGTTAATAATTTTTGTGAACCCAACCACTTTCATGCTTAGGATCCTCATTTTTCCTCTATCATGGCTCCCAAAGTTGCTCAAGTTTCTTTATCTGATTTACTTAAGAGATATCCCAATTGTCAGAGTTGTTTTGCAAAAATCCCTAGACACCATGTATCTTGATGACAATACATCACCACACAAAATAAGTCCTATACTTTCTCATTTATTTGAATACCCTAGTGTTCCTCCATCTAATCAACCCCTATTGGACTCAATTCAATATCTACATGCTTTATTTCAAGACAAATTTAAGGCCATGGAATCCATGATTACATCTCTCAAATATGAAATTCAACATCTTAAGGATGCTTCTCAAGATCATGTTTGTTCTCCCTCTCCATCTCATTCTATGACTGCTACATGTGCTCATATTAGTGAGCCTCAAGTTATACCATTACCAGAACCTTTCATCTGTGATTGCAATACTAAGCAACATGAACTTATTACTGAGCTCCTTAATCAACACTTGGTCACTTTACCACCTACTCATTGCTATCCTCCTTATCAACTAGAAAAGTATCAAGGGAATACATACTTCCATTATCATCAAATCAATGGATATAATGAAGATGATTTCCATGATTTACAATGAATAATCAAACATCTTAAGCGTTAGGGATTTATCTCATTCAATGCGCAAAATTATCTTGCATGCCCATCTACAAATTCTCCACCTCAATGGGTTCATATATCTGATTCAAAAATGTCTAATGAGAATCCATTCATCACTTCTAATGTTTTTCTTTCGTCACTCAAGCACCACCATATGCAATATACTCAAGTCAAATAACCACTTCTCAAAATTAGTCTCACTCCCCCTCATCTTAAGGCATCTACACACTAACAAGTCAATCTAATAAACATTCTTTAAAACTCAGTGCAAGCTGGGCCCCTATCAAGACTTTAGTAGTGTCATCAACACCACCAAATATACCACCATTCAAGATACCTCCCCATCCTACACCACTTCAAAACCAATCATTTTTTTCAAAGCAACTACCCCTTCTATTGCTGGTCAAGACACATTACAAATTCCACCACTGCATGGTCCTACTGTTACTCTTGCTCACCATGCTTCCATCGCTTCACGCAAACTTGGTATTTGGTAGGTGAATCTTGTCACCCTACCCTCTTGATGACACACTCATATTCTTATGGTTATTATATGATTGTTGAGGGGTCTATTACAATAAAGAACCATGTTTCATCTTGCATTAATATATCTATCAATTACGTGACCACTCATCTATCACTTGTCACACATACCATATGATCTCTCATTAGTTATCCCATTACTGAATCAATCTTACACAATCTATGATATGTCACCACCTTCATTCATCATTTATCAAACATTTCACAAATTACCACACACTTGGGAGGCATAACATTTACACTTCCCTCCCCCTCATATTAATATCAACACATCTCCCATACTTGCATAATCATACAAGATCTTATTGCAGTCACATTCATCTACACTTTAGCATCGTCATTACCTAATGACACACTCTTGTGCTTCGGTTCACACTTGACTATTGAGGGCTACATACTATACATGAACCCCACACACTGCACAATAGATACTACACATTGTGTCTCTTTACATATCTTATAGTACATGTCACATTTTACATCTTACATCCCCAACTTACCTTACATCATTAGTGTTTTGAAATTTACACATCTATACATCATACATACTCTACACATCATACTAGTATTCATCACATATGTGTCACACTCCTATTGTCTATGAGTCTAGAATCATATAATACTCATCCTACATACTACATTTCACACACTCTCACATTATTATTCTATCTACACATCTTACATTGCACACTATACCTTTTATTTTACACATCTTGCACATCATATAGTTGTCTCCTATCTCCACACATACTACATATTCTTCTACGTGCTGCACTCACTACCCTATGACATACTCTAGTTACCCAGTCCATACTTGATTGCCAATGGTTTACCAATGAAATGGACCTTATTATAGACACACATTTATCACTCAACCTTTCATCATGTGACATTACTAAGTTAGTGACATACACTATAGGATAAATGGTCACATATTTCTTTATCTTGTAGTGGTATACACTTTAGGCTACATCATCACTCCCTCTATTTGTCTCATCGTGATAAATGCTTTAGGATACATCATCACTCTTTTGATCATCTTGTTGTGATATACGCTTTGGCTATAAGGGTCATGCACACATCATCTCTAGGTCACATAGCCTCATCACACATACACACTCATCACAATGCATTAGACATAACACACACTTCAACCATTTCCCAAAGACGCGCTCTTGTTTATGGTTCATTCTTGATTATTGAGGGGGCATACTAAAATGAACCTCATTGCATACACTTCCACTCACTCAGGGGGCACACGGATCCTACCATCCATTATGCATTCCATTTCATCTATCCACAACATGTTGCATAACTTGGTTGATTTTACTCTTGTTTGCACTTTTTTGTATATGTTATCTTTACTACATATGCTAGTTAGATCTCTTATATGTCATTTATTATACCACACACACATGCGTGTTCACATATTTCTTTAGTTGTTATTATAGATACATGTCTCTTCCATGTGGCATGGATGTTGGCTTCCTACCTCTCCTACAATGGTTGTTGGGGTCATCCACATTCGTCTCTTATAAGTGCTATTATTCCATTTTGTACTCGGGACTCTGCATTACTTGATTATACATGATTTTGACATATGAGTTATTTTTCTAACATGCTAATGGATGTTTCATGTGTAACATTTATTTACATGATTAATTTCTTCCATATCTATCTATTGTTTGTACTTTCTTGTTTTGTTTACTATTATATGTATACCTTACCCTTTGTTTAGTGTACACACTTGTTTGTTGTATATGACCATTATGGACTTGCATGTCTTGCGACATTGTGAGTGATGTACCATGTTTGCAACTCACTTTTCATGGTATATGATTTCTTTCTTTCATGTTTAATTGTATTCTAGATTACTCATTATCTACGTAGCTTACACTTTTCTTTTACATGCATGCTTGTTCGTACTAACACTTATTTCCTAGCCACTAGTTTGCGTGTGCCTTGGTTTCTACCAAGTGCATTTCCTTCCCCATGTAGGGCACAATTTATGCAATTGGTATTCTTTTAGGGCCACATTATCCTATCAAAAACATCACATGAGTCCCCAAAGAGGAAGGAATCATTTGGGTATTTACATACTACATAATGCTTCTACACTGGTGTAGTTCAATTTAGTTTTCACCCTTGGCATTATGGGTTATATAGTGAGTGGGTTTAGACCAATCTACAAACCCCGTACATAATGGATTTTACAGGACAAGTTGTCCTTAGTATTCTAGGGAGTAGTTATAGGTTAGAGGATACATTATATTTCCTCTCTATAGTACTTTAGCTTGTGGCATCAAATCACCTTAAAATCGAGGCCATTCAAATATCTCTTCACACACGATTTTAGGAAAGCGATTACATGTTAGAGAATGATGCACCTTTCTCCCTACACTTCTTTGGCCAGGGTGGCATGAGATCACCCTAAAAACACACAGTAAAAGATATCCTCTCTACACTCTTTTTCTCATCACGGATTAGGTGCACATGTTTCATTTACATTTTTAATTTCCATTACATACTTTTTCTATATACATGCGTATTTGACTACTTGATCATTGTCTCCTTATAGGTCCGATTGTATGAGAATAAACATTAAAAAAAAACAATGGTGTCTACAACAACAACATTTTATGGCAGCACACACCTCATACTAACATGTAGGTACATCACACACATCGGAAACTACACACGTGTTTTCACCCTAGGTTCACTCTCATAACTTTTTCTCTTTTGCATCTTTAGTTTCCACGCTCCATCATATTTTTTTCCACTCCACACTTTACCTAGTCCATCAACAAACTTTATACATCACCCCATATGGATATCAGGTACACATCTCTATCTACTTTATGTTACTGAGTTTTCCTCTTTCTAACGTAAAGTGGGGGAAAATGTAGACACAAAATCATGCACTTTAGAAATTATTTAGTCCCGTATGATACTACTATTCATATGGTTTTTGAGTTAAGAAAGTACTAATTAACCCCATCATTTGAGAATTTTACTTTGATTTTTGTCTTCACTAACAACCTTCAACACATACTTGCCTAATCTGTTTTTGTCATTTTGCGTCATTTTAGCCTTAAGCCTTGGGGCACTCGTAGGAACTCTAGTCCCATTTAGCCCCCTAATCCTTTTTCCACATTCCCACAACTTTTTGGGCACTTTCTAGCTATTTGAGCATTCTATATTTTTAGTGGTTGACATCTTCGGGTTAATTATGAAATTAGAACAAGAGAACCATATAAATATAAAATTATGAGACCATAATGAGGGACCAAACACTAAGCAATACTATCATCACCTAAGGTTACATCCATTAAATGATCCATTTACATCCATCTAGGTCCATCACAAGGCACAAGGATGGTTCATCTACATCACAATGTATAGGAGAGAAGTTTATTCTATCCCATCCACCATTCTATTACATTTCTACACATAGTTATTTCTCACTACTTTCATAAAGTGTGGTGGCCCAAGAGCATTTAGGGCATGTTTACACATACAAGCACATAAAAATACATCGGGTCTGAGATGTAGTGCAAAGTGCTAAGTAATTACACCATTATGGAAGCTGAGGATAGTCCTACCCCTTCATATGCATCTTTATTTTTAGGGGTTTGATGTTTATCTTAGGGTTTTGTAGGTCTCATATTTAATTCTTATTTCCAACGACATATTGTGCAGTCCAACGAAGCTAGTGTGGTAGGAAGCGAACATAGGTGATCATTTAGCGACACCTCAATGGATATTTGTAGAGCTTTTGAGAGACTAGGGTGCCCATATCTCATATTAGGGTGCCCACAGGCACCCCTATACCTATCTTGGTGCCCTAGTCCACTCAGATTTCCTAGATCTACATTTTTCTAGACTTTGGCACAATCATTTATTCCTCTTGTTTCTCTAGCCATCTCTATGACACATTCCAAAAATCTCATCGAATCAACCAAGTTCTTTCTAACTCTCTTTACAATTTAGGGTTTTACATATCTACTTTCTTAGTTGCTTAGGCCAATTTCCTTATTTAGTTTAGATTTTATTTACCACTTTGTATTTCTTAGATTAACTTCTAAAATACCCATTTTTAGTAAATCACTAAGATGCAAGAAAATGGATGATTCAAATAATCCTAATAGTCATAAAAGGGGTCATCATAGTTGAATCATTTGGGTAGTTGTCACGAGTATAAATTTTGAAGCCAAGGGAGTAAGGTGATGATCTCCATGTTCTAACTCCTACCTTGTGATCAAAGAAGACCATCATATTTCCTTGATCAAGAAATCATCTTGAGTTCACAAGGTGTAATTCACATAATAGTGTTTTTGTACACTCATTCAATTCCTTGGAGTGTATCTCTGCATCTCATAGGAGGAAGCATTTGCAATCACAATATTTCAATCCAACAAGAGTTCAAAGGAAAGAAGATCATTCCAGGAGTTTATCTCTAAAATTCACTAAGGGCTAGTTCTTCATCTACAAAGTCTTCATATTCATCAAATTTATGCATCTCTTCTTCTCTCCCTCATTTCTTCTCTCTCCATATTCTAATTCTTCATTAAGAATGTACTTTTTCACTATTTTGTCTTATTCACTTAAGTGACCTTTAATTTTACATTGTAAGAGTTATTTTTCATTAATAAGAAAAGGCTCACTTTTATTCCCTAGGAATATGAAAGGTCACAAGTGATGGGAAAGGTGAAAATTCATGTGGGGGAAATGAACAAAATTTTTTGCAAGCTATAAATTAGAATGTCTTCTCCATTCCAAGGGGTTGGAAATTGTTAGTTATGGGGATTTTTATCACTACTACTACAAGTAATACAACTACATAACTTCTATATCATTTTTATGTTCCTCCATCCTCTTTACTTTCTAACTTTCTAAGTAATTGTAATATTTTATAACGAAGAAAGAACCTAGTGTATTCGATTAATGAGTTCATAGAGCTTTATGTCTCCAATTTATTAGTCTTGCTATTTCTTACATGGTTTATTTCTTCTATTAAAGATGGACCTAATCTGGTTATTGTTAGTGAGAATATTATACTACCTACTCACAACATTAAAACTCTCACCCTATTTCTCCTACTCATCTTTACCTTCAAATCAAATTCCTCCCTTGTACACTATAAAAGCACTTAGCTACGGGTTTAGTGAAGTATTCTGTGTGATCCTTGGCCTAATGGCCATCCCATAGTTTTAGCTAGTTTATATTTGATAATGGGATCCTCCCCATACCCAATAATGAGGGGCTTATCCCTATGACCATTGGTAAAATCAAACAATCTGCATACAAAAATAAATTATTTCACCCATAATAGTCAAGAAAAAGTTAGGGATTATGGGCCTTATCTATTTATTATCCTAGATGAAAGGATAAACATGCACTTAAGGATTGACCTCTAAAAATGCACACGTGCACGCGTGTGTATTATATGTGACCTAAATCACTCTCTTGATCAATTTGAAATATTCTTAGTAATGAGAGATCATGAAAATAAAAGCACCCACGAAGAGGTATAACTTAATTATATGGGTCAAATATAAGGTCACAAATTTCCTTCAAGCCAATACTATGATCCATTTGTTCATATAAATCTATGGCCTATAAACCAATAGAATACACCATGGTATGATCCATAACATTGGGGTTAATTTATCCATCAAGAATGGAATAAACCAATATAGTCTAACCAAGTATTAATAAAAATGGGTACCTCAATAGTATACAAAATAATTGATATCCCAATACAATTATAATAAAAATTCTAGGGTCAAAGGCATAATAAATATATGTAAAAGCAATAGTAAATTTTGATGCATGGACCTTCCAATAATAATAACAAACTTCAATTTGGAGTAAGTTAATCAAACAAATTTTCCCACCCAAGTTGTAAAAATCCCAAAAAATGTTAAACAGGGAACCCTTGTATGTACTATGGAATCTGGAAACTCTTCTAACTTGAAAGCCATAAGTTGTGCTAATGTTTATGTACATTCACGGAAGAAACTTCCCCATACTTCTTCATCCATCATTGAAGAAACACCTTAGGACAAAGAAGAATTTGAATAATCAAATCATTAACCTCCTTTGCATGTTGATCATCCTAACAAAAATATTGATTCCCTAACTACACCATTTCTATAAAGACTCAAAGAAAAAGTGGTTTATCAGCAACCTAGTAAGTCTATTGAATCTAAACTTAATAAAGAACTAACATGCTTTAGTTTTGGAATTGCACTAATACAAGCCATTATGGATTCTCCTAAGATTAACAAAACTATTAAGGAGTTGTGCATAAAAACTCATGAAAGAAGAAAACAACAATACTGAAGACCATTCATGTAGATGGGAAATTGTTAAAAAACTTCTTCCTCCCAAGTATGGAGATCTAGGAAGCCCTATTGTGAGTGTTTCTATTAGAAATATTTGCATGCCCAATGTTCTTGTAGATTTATGAGTTTTTAATTTTATGAGTACCGATATGTTGTGAAATATGTCTTTAATCAACATGTACCTAACTTCTACACTTCTAAAAATGGCTTATAAAACTATTGAAAAACACAAAGTATCATTGAAGATGTTTTAGTCACAATATAATATTGGGAATACCATGTATAGTTCATGATATTAAAACCCAAAACTTAAAAAAGGATATCCCTTAATCTTAAGAAAACCTTGGCTTGGTACAATTGTTCTTATAGATTACGAGATAAGGAGACATGACTATCTCAAATGGGCGAATGTAAAGAAAAATTATTTATATCAACACGTACAACCATTTTTTCACATAAATCCTTGTGGATAGATAATCTTACTTAAATTGACATTAAAGGAAATATTTATTTCTTGGTAGTTATCATAGTCGAGAGGCATGTAAATGAATTAAGTGTCATGAATAAGATGATGATACAAAACTCGAAGCGTAACATATTCTCTATGCTCTTATCATTCCTTTGAATATTTTTTTAATGACGATTTAGTGACATACACAAATTACAACCTCATATATGTATACTAAATTCATTTATAAGTGATTTTCCATTATTAACATCAATCCATGAAGATTAAATCAACAATGTGAAACTTGTAATACAATGAAGATTAAATCATGCACTTAAAGACATTTTCAAAACTGAAATAGATAATTTATTACAAGTGGGTTTTATATATCCCATATAAGAAAATTGATGTGTGTCTCCTTTATTCATTTTGCTAAAGAAAAATGGGAAAGGAGTCTACATAGATTATAGGGAGTTGAATAAATGAACATAGAGACATTATTTTCCTTTTCCTTTGGACCAAGTTCAAGATAATTTAACAAAAAGGAAATATTTTCCTTTTTAGATGGAATTAGTGGATATAACCAAATTTAGGTAGCACTTGAAGACTAAGACAAAATAATATTTACTTTTCCTTGGGGTACATTTGCATATGTTTTCCTACCCTTCGAACTATGCAATGCACTGCCACTTTCAAAAGAGCAATGCTAGTAATCTTTGTAGATTTAACTAATGAATGTGTAGAGATATACATATATGACTTTATAATTTATGGAAGATATTTTGAGGAATCTTTGGCCAATTTGGAAAAAGTACTAACAAGTTGTGTGAAACATCAATTATCACTCAATCGTGAATAATGTTTAATCAATAAATGGATACTCTTTGGATATCACATTTTAAAAGAAGGAATAAAGTTAGATTCCAACAAAATAGAGATAATTAATGAAATCTACATAGTAGATTTATTATCAGGATACACAATAATAATGCTTTGTCTATATTATAATTTATACGGGATGTACACATATATAGGATGACACGATCCTATTATAGAGGAGATTACTAAAGATTGTAACCATACTAAACCTACTCAAACTTATTTAAGTAGATTGCTACAACAAAAACAATATATGTACACAATAAATTTTTTCCTAACATTCCCCCTTAGTTTGAACATGGGGAAAACATGCCCATGTACTGCAACGTGCCGCTATGTAGCCTGCTCATGATCTGGATGGTTTCAAGGACAATACCAACAACCTCTGGATGGTTTTCCCAATGGTGTACCAACAACCACAACTATAGATAGTTTTCCCAGTGGATTACTAACAACCACAACTATATATGGTTTTCCAGTGGATTACCAACAACCAAAATATCATGATACTTCAATACATTTCTCAACTCTCATCACTATCTCACTTCAGGGAATAACACATGAAATGTAACATTCCCATTTTAAGACTTTAGAAACAAGGATTTTTTTACATAATGTTCTCTATTCTAAATAAAAATCATTTAGAACACACATTCCATGCCAATTAATCTCATAAAAGATAACCATATGCAGGTGTAAATGACTCGTTGGTCACTTTGATATATTCATTTCATAATTCGGTGATCTACCAATCTATTTATGTCAATTTTAAGTATTGGATACTTATTGTATAATTCATATACTTGGTTTTCCTACCCTATTCAGTCTTGAGTGATCTGTTTAAAGAACCTATCTGAATATTTTTACAAATATTCATCTGACATCACATTGCTTTAAACTAGGTGACATAGGACAATGCAACTAGTAGCTTGTGATACTTTGGCCAAAGATTTTCAACATACTATTTATGTCACTATTCCTAGATGGCATACTTGTCATTCTAGAATACATCCTTCACCTCACTCCTATGTTATCTAGAATGGTCTTTACTGACTACCATCAGTCCACTTGTCCAAGGTTTAACCCTAGCTCTGGTTAGAAACATGATTTATTATAGGAAGACACTCACAATGTCTTAGGGTATATGGGCATACTTGGTTGACCTAAGTCAACCGGATGTGCCAAGGTACCCTGAGCCATTGAAAGCTACCACCTATCCTAAACATGCCACTAACTAGACCTAGAGAGAAACTAAGTTCAAGTCCTTATTTGTGTGTAGATCTAGATGATCAATGCAAAAGGGTGTTGCCACATGTCAACTACAATGCGGTATCCTCGAGAAGACCCTTGTCTTCTCGAAGGTATAGCCCTGTAGTTGGCGTGTACCAACATCCTATAGAAACTACCTCATTGAGATGTACATACCCCAAGGAGGTTATTAATAAATTATTAATTTGGATTAATACACCGATTACAAGCAACCTGCTAAACCCTAATCCAACACTCCTTAAGTTCTTATTCTATACTTGAATCAATTAAGTATTAAAGAACTTCCTTTAACTCATGATTGCTTTTAATGTTCATTTACTTAGTTTAACAAGCAGTTAACCAAAATAGGACAACAATATCATAAGTTTCAAAATATTGTAATTTAACATTCAGGGAGGTTTAGCAACCACATAGGTCCAACTAAAGTAGACTTCATACAAAATGAAGTCCTATGATTTACAATCATATCTCCAATCCTTTTTGGTTTACATTCATTTAAGAGAGGAAGAGTCTTCCTCTAAATGATTAAGTGTTAGGATTTATCATTCACAATATCCATAGTTCTTACTGCATGTTCATTATGCATCACATTACTATGTTATATTGTTTAGATAATAAACATCATCTTATGTAACTTAACAAGTTGCATCATTATAAGGGAAACTGAACTAATTCCCTTTATCCATCTTATCAAAGGATAACTAGATAAGCATATAACAATATGAAGAATATCAACAAGATAGAAATTCCATCTCCTTTATAAAAGTATGAGATAATTTACACAACCAATGCAAGTAAATCTCAACTCACAATTCATCATTATAAACTTATATATTTACAATACTATGCACTTTAGGCATACTGCATAACAATAACCTTCATTAAAAAGGTATAAAACTTTTCTTTTTCAATACAACTAAAGAATGAATTAGAATTATTTACAAAGAATTAGACTTATATCAGCCAATGCATCATATAAGTTTTTGCCTTCTTTTATCACTTACGATGTCCATCTGCAAAAATTGCTAGCATGGGTTAATTCAATGAACTGAGCATGATAAGCACTAAGCATTAAAATGAAGTGCATTCCACTAATTGTTTCATTAAAACAACTCTGCTTTAATGAGACAATTAATATATCATACAATAACATAAGTGATACCAACCAGAAAAGAAGTACAATAATAAATCTAGATCCACTTTTAAGAGAAGAGCAGAATATAATCCACAACATCTGTCTTAAAACTTAAAGTTTAATTGATTCTATCAATTAACTTTAAACAAACAATAGATCTTACCATCCCATTATTTCATAATTCTATCCTAATAGAATACAACATTTATCTTTTCTATAAGACAAAAGAAGTGTTTACAACATGGTTCATTTTAGGATGATTCATCTAAATCTTAAGCAAAGAATAAGAAGAACTATTACGTACCATACCCAAACTCAAAACATCCAAAAAATAGATCAGGTTCATAACATGAATTAACTATTTCCTTTCAGGGATAACAACTTATAAATTCAACATTTAAGATATACATCTAAGTAGAATTCCATATCAATCCAAGAAGATATAGAGAATCAAAATAGTCTAACTACAAATCTAATTCTACTTCTACATATTATAAGTTATCATTCAAAGATCTGAAACCAACGTTCACAAATCAAAGTAGTCCCATACAAAAGTTAATCTCTACTCGAGTTCACCCAAAAAGATAGAGTACAAGAGACAAAACCTACTCCTATCCATCCAAATAAAGCAAGGCTTAGTCAACAATAGTCGATCAACAAGTATGCATTCACTTATCAGTAGAACCGACTTAACTACTATCTTTCTACATCATTACAACAAATGATTCGAACAAGGTAGACCAACATACCATAAGGAAATCACCATCTCATAAGAGAATCAAGTGCAGAGGAGTTCAGTAATGAACTTATCCAAATGATCAGAGAAAAGGTATCTCTATTAGGTAAGGTCCATATAATTAATCATTTCATTAAACTTAACAAATGAATTTCCTATTTCAATTCAGTTCAGAATGAAAGACACATTACAGTCCCAAAAACAACATACTGATCCCAAGAGAATATATATTTTCTCTCTTTAAAAGAAACCCAAGAACTCATTCACTGTATCCAACAAGAATAGAATCCCAAAATAGTAAGCTAACAAGTTCAGAATTATCCACGAACTCAAGACTGAAGACTCTTAAATGCTTCACAACTTAATACGAAGAGTAAGTAGTTCGTGATTCAAAAATAACTATACACAAAACAATTGAACGGAGAAAGTAATCCTTCCCTTATAAATTCAGTGTATAAGGGTAATAACTCAACCTTCCAATGAGACCCAAACTTATTTTAAAGGATCTGAAGAGAGAGCAAGAAACCCAAAAATGTTTAAGTCAGAAGATGTCCCATTCTTATCTCCAATGCAACTAAAATAGAAATCCGAAACAAGACTTTCACAACCACAAAATTGTGACAAAGGAGACTTAGTTTCAAACAAAACAGTCAACCTAGAATGCGGGTTTCCTCAAAATAAAGGGAAAAGAACACCCCCAAATCTCATGCCATTACCATCTCAGAGAAGATGATACAGTCATAAAAATAGAAGTACCACATTCTTTTAAACAAGACGTTTCCAGTTCCAAATCTCGAAGGGATTACAAAATGACTCAATCAAACTATCACCCAGTTTTCTGGTGAGTAAGTTGTTCCATAAAAGAGTTATAAGCTTTAAGCTTTTAATACAAGTGAAACCCAACACAAAAATACTAGAACATAATCAATTTTTTTGATTTAATTAAAATTTTTAACACTCAAGTACCAAATATGAGTACATCATCGAACACGAGCTTCACATAAAATTTCAGAACTTCACAAGTAATTAAAATACAAGTATAGTGCCAAATATGAACTTCAAGCAACAGTTCAACATTGCATAAGTTTCCAAACACCGGTTCAGAACAACACGAAGCTCCAACACAAGTTTATATCAAAACACGAAGCCCAAAAACAAGATCAAATGGAACTCAAGGTTCCCATAAAGTTCAAAACCCTATAATGCAATGAAGGCCTATTCAAAACACAACAACCTCGAATGTAAGTTCCAGCAAGAAAAATAGAGCTACAGAGACAAGTTTCACATACAAGCATCACATGCATGCTATCATTGAACTTGCAGAGAGAAATTTTCCAAAACAACATTAATTTTTACCATGTATTCATATCCAAAAATCACAGAGATTCAAAAAAGCATATAAGTAATCAACTAGACAAATCATGAAAATATTAATAAGCATAAGAGCAGAGTTATTCTAATGAATCATTTAAAAGAAAGCATGAAATCTTAATGGGTAGAGCCTATCATGCTTGATAGTGCTTTTGCCAAATTGAAGGAGACTTCCAGCCGAGCTTCCAACTCTTTTTCTCCTCCATGAAAGATCAAAAATCAAACATCTTTTCTTCCTATGCCTCATATACTTTCCTTTGATCAAAAATAGACCATAGAAACCAAAAATAGCTTTGAAGTGAAGGTCGAACTACTGGTTCGAAGAACCAGATAGCTCCATGCAGAGAAAAATCTGTAATGCATGCAAAACCAAATAACCTCCTATAAACCGCCTTCCAAGTTTCCAAGATGGTTTACACACAAAAACTAAGGCCCATCAATGCCATTAATTCCAAATTTCTGTTTATCTTTCCTTGCCACCACCTCCTAAAACTGGCGAAGGCCAATTCCATCCAAACATGTAATTCCATCTTTAGTGGAGCTTCCATGTATGCCTCCACTAAATTTAACTAGCCCCTGCCAAAACTGGCAGTACCACCATCCATTAAACCCTAACAACTCACTTAAATTCCATTGGAACTATCGCCTTAGAGACATGCGACCCTTAGGTTCCCTTTCAAAAGTTTAGGATGGATCCCATAAAACTTAGGTTAGTCTAGCAATAACCACCTTAGGTCTTAAGACATTGTCAATAATAATTCCCACCTTAGGTTAGATTAAATTCATAACCATTTAGTATTAGGTATTAGTTAAAATAGCCTAACATTACTTTAGTAATCTCTCCCTTATTCATTTAGCACAAAGCTTAGGTTAGGACGCCAACCCAACAAAATAGAATAAGAGGCTTAGATTAGAATGAAATCCAAATAAGTAGACATAGCTAGAACATAGGTGTTCTTACCTAGCTTAGGATACTATTAGGATAATATTTTGGTTTTTGGACTTTGAATTCCTCCTCTGTCGTGAAATAAATTGAATTTTTCTTACGTCCATAATGTCCTACCAAGATCAATCACCAAAGACCCGAGCACAAACATACAACTGAATGAAAACATGTTCACATAAGACCAAGGAATTCATAACATACAAATTTTAGTCCACTATGTCCCTCAAACTACTGAATGTCAATTTACCATTTAGTCTATGAAGAAGATTTAAAACGTTCTTTGGATCACTGAAATTGATCCAAGGATGAGTCAGAAATAGGAATAAGTCTGTAACTCTTAAAGCCAGATTGCAGCTTACCTTTCCAAAGTGAAAATAAATTCTTGAAAGCCATACAATTTTAGTCTAATGATTTTTAAGAACAAAAATGATTTATCCATATCAAGCATGATCTTAGCAGTCAAAAAACACATCTTTATCAAGAAAATCACATGTTAACACTTGAAATGCAAAGGAGGAATATAACAATTGTCAATGGTGTTACAAGAAAATATGCTTTGAGTTCTAATGCTCATATAAACTAAAAACCAAAAATGGAACATTGGATCATGTTCACCCCTCAATGTGAAATTTCCATTTATAGAAAACATGAACGTTGCAATCGGGCACATAATATAAAAGCACACTTTGCCCAAACTGAAAGCAAACACACACACCACAAAAATGCCACCATTACTAATATGCAGCCCCATTATTGGTGATTGACGAGAGGACATTGTTTTTAATCCATCCTCCATTGCCTCTAGCCTCCAATTAATGACACTAATAGCTCATCCGTATTTGATCATGAAGCTCATTACTTTATTTGACGTCGGATTCCACTGAAAATGCATCCGTGAGACAATTTTTTAATTTTTAGACATTTGACAATGACACTTTTTATAATAGCATTGGTGACAATACACTTTTACAATGACCAACTAGATAAAGTTAGAAATGGTGACACATCAATATGTGGACACTTTTTACACTTTTATGATGCACAAAAAAATGAAAATTCACTAACAATGATTCTTTTTTATGATTGATGACTTTGACAATAAATATTTAACATGACTTCAAACTTAATGGCTCGTAGAGCACATTAACACCTGCATATGAATAATTGAACATTTACTTATAAAAAAATGAATATTTACTCAAAACATGACCCTTGACAAATACTAAGACAAGTTTTAAACTTTAGACATAAGACATTTAACCTGATTTTAATTGATAACACTCTATAATAAGACAACATATACTAGAGATAAAATACAAGACAATATATGCCAGTTTAACACAAACACATTGACCAAAAACACATATAAATAAGAAATGACCACTTTTACCCCCATAAAACCTTAATATAATCAAACAAAAGGCGTAATGAGGATCTCACAGAGCTAACTATATATATTAAAGGAGAATATGACCAAAATATAAAGTACACATGGAACTATAGTTGCATGAGAACTGATAGGTATGCATGGAATGTTCCCATTCACCAAATCAGTAACTACTTGCTAGGTGTTATCTCAAGTTGATTATCGTGAGAACTAGAGTACCGAAGAGTATGATAACATCGACCATTGGTGGCCTCCTAGAACCTTATTGTATGATCAGATACACATTTTCCTATAAACTTGGTTGATGTCTATAGAGGGAAGATCAAATTTGTGAATGGATGTAGATATAACAAAATACATATGAGACTCAAGAGATAAATGCCATTTTTTTGGGTGTACAATCTCTACAAATCTAGAAGCGAATTGTTGTGGGTATAACCTTAACTATTACCTTAAACTAATCTAAATTCTTACATACTAAATTATTCCGTACTCGCATAAACCAAAGAATAGTAATGGAGATGCCCCATTCTATACTCAAGGTTCCATACAAACTTTCATAGTTTCAACCCACTCTAATAATTTCTCTCTAGTACCAAATGAAATCTACATAGTAGATTAATTATCAGGATACACAATAATAATGTTTCTGTCTATATTATCATTCATACGAGGTTGTACAAATATATAGGATGACACGATCTTATTATGGAGGAGGTTACTAACAAATGTAACCATATTAAACCTACTCAAACTTAATTTAATAGATTGTTACAACAACAATAACAACAATATATGTATGCACTAAATTTTTCCTAACAATTAAACAACATATTCGCCTTCCACTCAAAGCGAGGTAATAAGTTTATTAGAACATGCTAGTTATTATAGAAGATTTTAGTAAAATAACATCACTTATGTTCTCCTTTCTAATCAAGTACTATTAATTTATATGGACATAGGATTGGCTACAATCCTTTGAAAGGTCATTAAATAAAAGTTTGTTTCTACCCATTTATTAAGAGGATCTAATTGGAAAATTCGTTTTTATATTTATACTAATGCATAAAATGAAGCAATAGGAGCTTGTCACAACCCAATTTTTGATTTCTTTTATTGGTGAGAAAACATTAAATCATGGATAATAACAAATCCTTTAAGACTAACTAAATGCCTATTAATCTCATTATTTTTAGTAATTACTTTCCCAAAATTTCAATTATTCAATAGTTGAAGGTTTTACACAATAGTCTCTTTGATTTGTTCTTCCAAATTCTCCTTCATTCTTCCACATCTATATTTTCTATATATGCCTCTAGATTTCTCACTAGAAGGGGATTTAATAAACCTTTCATGAGCTACTACTTTTGATTGCATTGTCAAAGTAATTACAAATCTACTAGGCCTATTTTCCCCCTTAACAACTACAAATACATCATTATCCTATTATTTCAATATAAAACTACCCTTTGTCTCACCATTCAAATATTTTTCACTTATTTCATCCAACATAGAGCTCTTAAAATTGACCAACTTACTATTGTTGCAAATCGCAAAGACACCCACGGATGTTGATCAGATTTCTAGTTTGATCATACTAGCATCCAGTGTGATTGCACAACATTGAATCCTCTTCCCAAGTGTGGGACTTGCAAAATGGAAGAGGAATCTCTAGATTAGAGGCTGGTTCCTCAACTCCTCTAATCAGCTAATTCACTTGTACAATTACAGAGGTTTAAACTCCTAAATCTACTCTAAATTCCAAGGAGACAGAGATAGAGAATGCAAAAAGAAAGAACTAATGCTAATAGGTGATGCACCAAAGGAGTTGTAGACACCTGATGCTGCATGAAATACAAAATCCACAAGGAAACATAGCACAAAACATGCACAAATGCTCAAAATGTAATGAAAGATCAAGAAAGCAATGATAGATATATGAAAGGATTGAGGGATTTTAATCACAGAACATATATCAACATCTCAGATCCAATACAGTACATTACAGTGATCCAGAGGCAAGAAAAGGTGCTGCATTACATGGAAAGGTAAAATTTCTTCACAAATTACGCAAGGAGGAAGAAAAGAAAGTTGCAGAGCTGAAAAAGTGTCTCTCCTTGCAAAAATGAAATCATTAAAGCTTTTACAAAGGCAAACCACGACCCCAAGAGAGAGAAATGTGGGAGAACATGCAAGGGGTTCAACCATTGACCAAAATACCATCAAAACATCATGGGCGCCATGACTTGCCAGACCCATTCACTGACATTTTTAACCATGTTGGGAGAGAATGCGAGCCATTCTTCATTAAAAATGGTGGTTGAAACGTCATTTCTGTCCATGACCACGTGCCAGAGGTGTTTCTTGATTTTATCTCTCCAAACTCCACCAAAATGCAAAAATGACCCCAAAATCTTGTAGAGAATTTTACCAACTTTCCATTGATATAAAGAACGTGAAACATCGAGCTCTGGATCAAAAGATATGGCGGTTTGAAGTTTTAGGGCAAAACAGGGCCAAATCGGGTTGGTGGGAATTTTTTTTGAATTTTTACCTTTTTGGTCATTTGGAATTTTTTTCAAAATTTCCCCACGCCTCCCCAGTCCAGGTGCCACGTGGAAAATTTTATTGGGCACGGGCCCCTTCCCGCTCCATTTTTCTTTGTTTTAGCCTTTGGAAGATTTTCCAAAATTTCCCGCCGTCTTAAAGCTGGGACACGTGTCACGCTTTGATTGGGAGCGGGCCCATTCTTTCAAATTTTCATGCGGGTCACTTTGATATTTTTGGCCTGGACACATGTCAAAACCCCATTGGATGTGGGTTTGACCCTCCTAAATTTCCTCGCGGGCTTGCTCGAATTTTTGCCCCACCTGGACACGTGGCGAGATTCTATTGGCTCACAATAAGGGGGGTGGGTTTTCCCTTCTGAATTTTCCTTTATTTTCTCCTTGGGAAACTTTTCCAAATATTCCCGTGCCCCGCCACTCCTTGACACGTGTCCTCATGTGATTAGTTGGCGAGAGACTCCGTAGGCATTTTAACTTTTGCACCAATGTTTTGGGAAAAATTCCCAATTTCCACCCGCGCTCCACCGGTCTGAACCTCCTTGGACACGTGGCATGTTTCTATTGGCCGCGGGGCCATCCTTCAAAAAATTTTCTTGCACCAACACTTAGTCAATTTTTCCAACTTTCTCCCCTGGGCACGTGGCAGCAAATGATTGGTCGGCGGGCCCACGGGAAAAATTCTTCCTTTTGAAACCTTTGCCAAAACACTTGGTAAAAAACCAAGTTCTCCTCGACCCCCGCCACTTCTTTGGACACGTGGCACATCCTGATTGGCTGCGGGCCTTCTAGGGGAAAATTTCCCACAAAAACTCGTCGAGCCATAACTTGAAAAATACATGGAGTTAGGAGGAAAACTTTACCTTTCTGGAAAGCTGAGAAAGAGCTCTATCTAATGGTGCCATTTCCAGAAGGTTTTGAGTGCTTGAAAAGCAAAATTTTGTGACTGAGGCACAAGAGAGGGAAGAATGAGAGGAGTTAGCCACAAAATCAGCAGGGGGCACATTCGGATAACACTTACTTTTAGTCGGGGACATGGATTTTAGTGATTTATCACCTTGTTCTAAAATTACATCTCCTTTTCCCTTCTCATGATCTCCTTCCAAACACGATAGATTTTTATTTTACATGATTATCTTTGAATGGCCCCATCCTTGACACTTGGAACACTTAATAATATTTTTTCAAATTTAAATTTTTGTGTCCATTGGCCCAACTTAGGTTAAGAGTTATGGAGGGAGGCAAGAAAGACTTTATCGGTTTATAAATACAAAATATAACACATACTAATATTGATTTTTAGTGGCACTATCAAAGGCCACAAAAGTACACAATGAGGAAATAATACCCTTCAATATATCCTCATCCCAAAACTCCAATGGTAGATCTAGGAGCCTAACCCATGAAACTGTTTAATATTTTTCTTTTAAGGTTGAAACTAGAAGACTATTTTTGATATAGAGCCCTAACTTACTAAAGAACCAGGTGCTTTAACAAAGATCTTTAAAGTATCCTCAACATTATTAAAATTAAATAGGAAAAAAACATTGGGCATATCACTTACCTCCAAATGTCCCTTAGGAGTCCATTTTTGAACTTTCCAAGCTCTAACATCATCAACATTAAGCTTTGACCCCTACAAATTTTCCAACTAAAGCACACTCTATAATTTTAAGCACATTACATCCATCACTAGATCGGGATATATAAAAACGTCATGAGGTTTATTTTTTAGGATGAAGAACCAAAACCTTACTATTTTTAACTCCTTAATTTTTAAAAATCCCCACACATGAGATTGGTCCCTTATATAACTTTATAGCATCCATATTTCCACCATCAATAATCGACCTTTCTCACGAGTCTCACTCGGGTGGAATCTCCTTACCTTGGTTTTCTGCTCAAAAGATTCAAAATTTTGGCAACCTCCAGACATCCCTCTTCAATAGTTTTCCCAATCTGGTATCATCTATCTATTTGGATGACTATAACACTTCCTCCATTTTACCCAAAAATTCACAAATATTAATTGTTCCCATGTGAATAGCCAACAAATTTGTAATCCCAATGTGTTTTTTAATGGATCCCCACATAATCAATTAGCCAAGATTTCATAACATTCTTGAATTTCCAAGATTTTTAAGGACCCTTTGGTTGTAAACACTAATATTTTATGGAGAATTTTTAAAATTTGATTAAATTCACCACTTATATATACATATATCTATTTAGTATTTACTCTAAAACAAATGATTTTTTAAAGCTTTTTTGATTCGTGAATTTGTGGTTTGGGCATTGTTCAAAGTCATAGAAAAGGATTAACCATATTTCTTACCAAAATCAAATAAATCAATGTCATGTAGGATGCTACATTTTAGTTTACATCCTACACATACTTAGTGCAGGTAAGTTTCAATTTAAAACTTGTTTTCTATCATGTCACATTGCTTTATATAATTTTGTAAGTTATGTTGTTACCAATTCTATAATCTATTCAAATATGTCTAATGATTTTTAAGTTGTAATTTTTCTTTTTAGTATGTGCATCATCTTTAGTGTCATTTTTCTTTCCATGTCATGTGACACTATAATGCCTTAGTCAATTTTTAACTTATTGTAGCTGAGATCAATTTTTTTCCTTACAAGAAAATGGAAACTAAAAAGGGAACCTCAAGAAAAATAAATAAATGTAACACGTCTTGGTTATGGCATAGGAAAAATCACATCTTATTTTGAGAAACCATCTATGGAATCCAATCCTGCTCTAGCACTATCAATGGATAATTATTACACTTAAAATGAAACTTAAAATGAGTTCATTGATGATTTGATGACTAATGTTATCAAGGAAATTCTTCCCCTTGAATACATCTCATTGAATGAGGTTAAAAACACATCACTAGATGATTTACATTTCCACTCTAATGTTAGGACATAAAAAATTCTATATTGAATGTCGGAGGTGAAACTTCTTACAAGTAAAATAATTAAAATTCCACCATACCAAATACTCAAGGGACACCTATTTCTTATAGAAAGAGTATGGTAAAAAGTGTGTCTTCACAAGGAGTTTCAGGTTAGAGTGGGTTTCCATGTTTCTATTTATTGAACCTATTGAAAATGAAAAATATAGATGAACATATGAAAGAATAAAAATGTATAATTTGTAGCTAAAATTTAGGCGGGGACAAGACAATGCAAGCGAAATTGGACACTATTTAGAATCATGTAGGAAAGATATATAAAAACAAACTATAGATGGAGTTACGAAGAATCGTTCTAGATGAAAAACTAGAGATGATTGTTTACATATTAGGTATGAAAAATATTTGTAGGAACATAAGATAAATGAAATAATATTTGTATAGAATGGAGGGATAATTACATCTCAATTTAACTACGTCATTTAAAAAAACATTTTAGGTAAAATAGTTTAACAAACAATTATTTTTCACATTTTATAAAGAGATCATCCTATAACATATTTTCCTAATCATAAGAATATGTTGTCTTTTCTTTGTGTCCCACAATTTCTTCATTCTCGCTGGTCTGAAAATAGTGGTTGGGATTGTGTGAAATGCATAACAATGGTTGAGAAAAAGGCTTGAAAGAGAAACTTAAGTCTCGCACCATACGTGTCTTTGTTTATTGACGATGTTACAATAGTAGATAATACTACTTGGGTTTATATGCATGTTTATACTATTGAGATTCATGTGAGATAACCTATCTTAATTTCTATTCACAAGATGAGAGATAAATCCAATGCTAAAAACTTTGTGAACTAGTAATGAGAAGTTTGAAGGAGATTGATGGCATAGATGATTCTACAATTACAAAAATCTAGTATGTGTTGTGGAAGACGGGGCATTTGTAATGCAAGTTCATAATAGTGGTAGGTGCTTAAGAATATAAACATCCCATTTCCCATATATATTCCCATTCATTATAGGGCTTATAAAATGAATCTAGCATACAAAATAGTCAAAAAATTTAAACTTGTAGCAAACGTCGAAGAAATTGTTCAAGAGGTGCATGTTTATTTATATCGTAGTCCTAAAAGGTTATTGAAATAAAAAGAGTTACAAAATTCCTAACAAATGGGCATAAACCATTAAAATATGTGAACATTAGGTGGATCTCATTGTATTGACCAGTTCATAGGGTATACAATGAGTATCAACCGTTATTAGGAGTAATGTGGCAAAATCACATAGACATGGAAAAGGCTCAAAATTTGAATTATATAGAGACATTTATGATGTTGTGTGGTCTCCTTATCATGTTGTATGAAATGCATCATTTAATTAAACAATCCCAAGAAAGAACTATATATATCTCCAATTTTTCTAGTTTGAGAATACATGTATGTTTGGTAATAGAATATGTTTTTGTCAAAGAGAGTGCTTTTTCGGTTCTAAAGCTTGAGAGTTGGACAATTTTTATAAATATTGGAAATACAAGTAGATAAATAAGGATCAAATTGTTTGGAGAAGTATGTGCTTTTGTACATGGATATGAGATACCAATGCATTTCTTTCAAATAGTAACTAGTAAGGTTGAGAAGGTAAATGTCACAGGGACGCTCTTTGATAACATTGTATCATTAATAAGGGTATGGTTGAGAAAAATTGTAGCTTTTGTACTATTAGAAATACAGGAATTTTTATTAGGGATACTTTACTTGGAGTAATGGATTTAGTAAATCCTACCTATTGGAATATTTTTAAAATAAATGATCTTTGTAGAAAGAATACCATAAGAGATTGACTACATTGATTCAATTTTTTTGTAAGGCCATTGATATCAATGAAATGAATATTTTGGGTATTTTAAACAACGATAATTTGATTGATCAATCCCATGAATTTTCCTCTGCAATTCTTGACTAATTCAAATGTTTGGATAATCCCTTAAAATGTGGAACCATAACTCGGGTATGGAAAAAAATGGTTGAAGCACTATTTTGCAGGAAATGATGAACAATTTTTTTATTTCATTAGATGATCTATGCTAAACAATGATTTTGGTCTAGTTGAAGATGAGAGATTTTTCGAGTGCTTTTCCTTTATAAATTCAAATTTAAAAATAAGCTTGACAAAATTTTTGAAAAATGTTTGAAGATTTACACATCATGGTACGAAGAAAATAATTTTCCCCATGACATGGATTTGAAAATATGGAATTCAATTAATAATAGGAAAGGGGCTAATAAAAATGCCTCAAATGCAATATATGACCCTATTAGTGATGAGGATGGACATATTGCACCAGCTGAATATTTACAAAGACAAATAATTGGTCAAGAAAATGATAGAGATGATCCACCATCAATACATTGGAAGATTCCATTTGTGGATATGTGATATAGATGTTTAGATAATATATTCAAATAACCAGTATGTTTTTCATATAATATATTTTTCAAAACACACATTAGAATAATTTAATATATTTTTCATCTTCGAATGTAAACTTGAAGGAATTGGAAGACTTTAGTTCCAGTCTTCATATTCACCATGTAGTGTCCATATAATTCGATATACTTGGAAACTAGACATGCCACAATAGAAATAAATTGATTAAAAATCACTAATTTTATTCATACACTTACAAAACAATAAAATAAAAGGGTTGTCTTGCAAACAACTATGTATTGAAATAAAAAAACACTATTCCTCATTCAAATTCCTCGAGACATGCCCTGTATAAAACAAATTGAAAAGTGCAACAAATGGAACACTTTCCAAAGTTAAATTACTCTTAATTACATCATCCTCTCCAACATATTGCACTCTTTATCTATTCGAATTAAAATTTATTGTAAGTTAGAGCGACAGGACATGTAACTTTGTTAGCAATTCATAACCGAGAATGGAGATTTCCTTTATTGTTGTATGCAAGCTTAATGGAAAGGTTATCAATGGTTCAATGAAGCCAAAAAGTTTTCCTCATATATTTTCTTAGGAATTCATTTTTTCTCTTGCGTAATTATTTCCTTCATATTATTATAAAATTCATCCTTCTTAATGAATTGGTGTGTTTTTTCAAAAGGTAAGCAGCAAACAAAGCTTGATGAGATCATGTACCTTTCCATGCATCTCACAGTAATATTGTTTGAAACTTATTCAACAACTTCTATGCTTCACCTAACATCACACACTTCCAAATGATAGATGATTTCATTATTCGGGCATTAATTTGGTTACGAATTCCTCTGGATGCCAATTCTATGTCATTGAATTTATTGATAGCTTCAAAATTTTTCTTACTACATCTTCCCTTCAAGCCATCAATTTTTTGCTATCAATTATGTATTTGTGAAGATTTATTAGATATTTCATATAGACCATCCATGAATTCAAATAATCTAATAAAATCATCAATTTTGTGGTTTATTTCCCCCTAAATGTTATCTATTGTATTAATAATTGTCTTTTTATAAAATTCTAATAGTTTGGTGTTGGAAGACTGTATTTCCTTTTATACTTTGTTCAACTCTTTTTGTAATATTTCATGTTGTTTTATCTCTTCCTTATACAATTTTTCATTTAGTTTTATCTCTTCATCTAGACTATATTACCATTGTTATCTTTTTACTTCTCTTCCATCACATCGTCTTGCATTTTTTCTAGCCTTTGTTCTAAACTATTATACTTACTTGTTGTTTCCTTTAATTTTTTCTTCACTTTTTCTAGTTCCACTTGTGCCTTTTCATTTTCGATGTGAAAAGCATAAAGGTAGATGATTTCATCCTCTTCTCTAACTCACATAACTTATTAGCTAATAATTTTCCATTTTCTTTCTCATTTTATAGTATACCATTTAATTTTAAATTTTATATATTCAATTTATTTTTCTCTTTCGTGTTTATCAATTCCGTGTAAACCACATCATTGTTCCTTTTTGAAAAATTTATTTTGTCACAAGGTTTCATTATAATAAAATCCATTTGAAGGGTGGTTAGTTTGTAGTCACTACAAATCATTTGATCCTCTATTTTTTCAACTTTGGGTAAAACATTTATGTACTCTATGATATATGTGCTTGGGTTATATGTAGGAAATACCCTGATTGTGGCGGGCGATGAATTTATAGTACCATGTAATATTTACTTGTTATTTATTTTATCTCTTTCCGATTTTTGTGAAAACTTAGTTTGGTAATCAAAACCTAAGGTTTGTAAAGGAATCCACTACTTTGATGTAGGAGTATTTAAGGTTTTGGGTGATTTTACCTATGGATTAGAATTTTTTTGAGGAATGGAACTACCTTTTGTAATTAATTATCTTGAGTAAATGATACCGGACATAAGACTAACTATATAAATCCCTATATTTTTCCTCTTCTCAAGTCCTTTATTTAACAAGAACTATTTTTATTATTATATTTTAAATAATTTTTGTTGTATTAGAATATTTTAAATATTTTTTTGTTGTGTCTATAACATATACTCGGTGTTTTTAATCTAGAGAAAAATTCATCGGAATACCACTTCTTATATGCAAAGTGGTCATTGCTCTCAAGCTCCAAGGCCTAACCAAGACCCATTTGTAACTGTAATTGAAGGAGGATTTATCATGCCTATGAAATCAAGTCCACACCGAGAAATTGGTTCATCTGTCTAAATAGGAAGAAGGGGAAGGGACACCATTTTCTTCTTACCAAAGTGACAAAGGAACATTCTATACATTTCGGACCCATGACATGCATCCACAAACAATGTGGGTCAAACATTTCCTACTCTAAGGATTTTCATTGTTTTATCCTTGGTTGAGAAATTTCTACCAAAGAAACCATCATGAAATTATACCAAGAATTTAACTATTTGTTCTCCTTCTTTGTATGTGAGTAAAATACCATCCATATTTCTTTTGAAAATAATTTCATCTATTAGTACATAATGAATTATTTATAACCTAATGTGTCTTATTCTTGTCTTATTCAAACCAAGAGGATAATCGGTGGTTACTAGAAATGTTACCATGTCATTCATCCAACTTTCACGACTAGATCAAATTTCTTTATCTTGTGGGTTACCTATATTGTGTGGGTTCTTTGTTGTTTTTTTATGTTCCTCCTCTATGAATAACCAATTTTATTCATGATTATCTTGAGCATATAAGGTAAGTTGTTCACATAAATATATGCCTCTCACAAAATTTTTGGCATTGATGGTGACATAGAAATCCATGATTTTGGTTGCCCATATGGCTCTTTTCTCACTAATTTCCACCCCAATGATGAAATATCTCATTTGGTGTGTGAAACAAAGACCTTGACACGGTTGGTGGCTAGCATGGGCTTGAATTTTTAAGAGCACGTAAGATGTTGAAAACGTAGTTTTCTAAATGGCTATACCTGAGCTCAAAATATTTCAAATTTTGGCTAAGGAAACTCACATGATGCTACATACCTTCATTGTTATTTTGAGTGAGAAACACAACTATATTAAGATCAGTACCATAATCATAAGGGATGAAATCCTTTGTAAAGTATGGATTGATGAGTTTTAGTTCTTGATTTATTGCGAATTTGATCTTATTGAAGCTTTCTTTTCCTTTCATGGTTCATTTAAGAAAATATCTTTCCTCAACATCAGGGTAATGGGCCTAAATAGTCTTGCAATGTTAGGAATGCATTTCCTAATGAACTTAATCTTACCAAGGAAATAATGGAGATATTTCTTATGAGTTGGTAAAGAGAGGGAGAGGATGATAGAGACTCTTTTGAATTCAATTGCAATTCCATCCTTTAAAACAACATGACCCAATAACTTACCATGTAGAATTGTAAAGATACATTTTTAGGGTTAAATGATACTCTAAACTCTATACATATTTCAAAAACTTTCTCAAAATGATCCATATATTTCTTACCCTATTTAGAAAATATTGTGATACCATTGAGATAAAAAAGGAAAAATTAGTTGATGAGACTGCAAAAGCAATGTCTATTTCATTATGAAAAGTGGTAACCACATTTGAAAACCCAAAAGGCATTTTATGATATGCATATGTTCCCATTGTTTGTGACTTTATTTTTGTACTTTCCCTCTTCTCTTATCTTTATTTGATTGAATAAAAATATCCATCAAGCATGGATAACCTCTTAGATATAGCCACTTTTTGAAGGATTTTCTCCATTGAAGGCATAATATGATGATATTTAATTAAGCCTTGTTTAATTCCCTGAAATACAAACATAGCCTTATCTCTCCATTTTTATTTTTGATAGAAACAAATTCAACCACCCAAGATGAGTATTTGATAGGAAATATTATTTTTGACTCAATGAGTTTGGATAACTCCTTCCTCAAAGTATGGATTCAATCCTAGGGTTCACATGAATCTACTTTTATCTAATTGATTTATTCGTAGGATGAAGATCAATAAAATATTAAGAAATACTAGGGTTAAAACATTTCAAATCCTCATAATTCCATGAAAATATATCATGATAATTATGACACAAGGAAAAAAAAGTTTCTTCTGTTCAAAGACTACATACCTTTCCAAGAAAAAATATTTTCTTTATGCAATGATGAGTTGATTATAATCCTCTTAACCGGTGGACATGTTTCTACTTTTCCCTTTGATTTCATCATCAAAATGAAAAATTACTTCAAGGGTAACTAATCTTGGGAGTAAATGTTTTATACATAACTAAATGATCTCGATCACCATAGTTTTACCGCACATTGGATTACAAACTTGAAGAGAATTCAAATTCATTTTGAATGAATTGAACAATTTACCGACCATATTTCCTTGGATGAGGTCTTTTGTAGGAGAAAATCTAGAACCAATGGTCACCATCTGATAAACATCCTTATTATGATTTTGTGGCAGCAAATGAAGGTTGAAATCCTTGAATATTTCAATAAGATCCCAAAACCAGTCCCTGTAAGATCTCAAAATATTGTTTTTAGCCACACATATTTATCTCACTTGATGGATAAAAAAATCAGTGTCTCAAAAAATCTACAGAGATTTTTTTTGTTTCTTTTCTACAATCAATAGACCATGGACCAATGCCTCATACTCTACTATATTATTGGATCTTGTAAATTATAACATATAATCAAAGAAGAATTATTTTTCATTGGGTAGTTAAGAAATAAACCCACCTAACTCCATTCTCGCTTACGGAACCATCAAAATGTAACTTCCATAACCCAAAAGTATCATTGTGTTCTTCTTGTGTGGCATGGGAACATTGAAGTTTTCCTCATGGATGTAATAAGTTCCCATGCTAGGTTACATAGCTATATCAGCGGGGTAAAATTTAGAGTGCTCTTTGGCCCATTCATCCATGTATGAATTATAAACAAGCTAAGATAATTACTAGAACCTAACACCAAGTAGATTCAATAACTAAGCTAGTTCAACATAAACAAAAAAATAAAGCCATTAAAAAGAAACCTTAAACTAATGCATTAAACATTTAAAACATCAAATACAAACCATTCTTTGGTTATTTATTCCTTTAGTGATTCATACATACCTACGTGTGATCAAAGGATTTCTCCAAGGAAGAGGAAAAGATCTCACCAATATAGGTTAGTTGTAATTTTTGGTTCTTCTCTTACTACTCTTAGCCAAGTAGAGAATGGTAAAATGTTGCTTGATCAATAAGCCTTCCAAGATTGAAATTCTCTTATCATATGTAGATGTCTTACAAGGACATGGTGTAAAATTGGAAGGAAGGGGATAGGGTTATTTTTATAGTTTCCCAAATTGGAGAAAATTTTATTCTCATGAATGTGGGATAAAAATAAATTTTAGGATTATAAAGTGATAAGTATTCTTAGGAATTGTTAAATATGAGTAGGGAATAATATTTATAATTTTTAAGTCATGGGATATGGGTGTGATTTGAATTAATCAATGAGAATTGATTAATAGACCAAGTTAGGCTTGTAAAAGCCAATTGGAGGGAAATTAGTGGAATTTGAATGATTTGAAAGGGGGATTCACCTAATGAGAAGGTAAATTCAAGTTTGAAAGGTTAATTAATTAATATTGATTAATTAATTAATTAATTAGAATAGGATTATAACTAACAAAGTAATGTTAATTTGTATCCAAAATGAAGGGGGAGACTAGTTAATTAACGAAGTGTCGTTAATTGTCCTAGATGGAAAATAATTTTAGATAAGTAGTGAGAAAGTCGATAAGTATAACCAAAGGAAAGAAAAATAGGATAAAAAGTGCAATTTTAGTGTTTAAAATGGCAGAGCTAGATTTAGGTGGCTACATTCTCCCCTCTTTGATGTAGTGTAGCACCAACGATGCCACTTCAAAGATAGTAGACAATTACGAGAAAAGTAAATTTGTAAGGATAGAAGAAAAATCACTAGGATGGAGGATTCCCCCTTGAGTGTTGATGGGGTGATAGAAGAGGTTGATGGACACTCGAAAAGAAGAACAAAAAGAAAATGCCACACGGGTATAAAATCCCATCACGGTGGCAAGATAGATGACGGTATACCAAATATGAATGTCCTGGAGATGTAGGTAGATGTCCTTGTATAATACCAATACAAACACTATTGTTGGTAATATCGTAAACTAGCTACCATGGATTCCAAGGTATGCTTTTATTAACAAATCACGTAGAAGAAAAAGGGGCATTGCATTGGAAGGGATTCAAACTTGGATTGGTTGGCTATTTTTCAAATTAATTTATTAGAAATAGATCTTGGGATTCTTCATGTGGAATAATCAAGGGAGTATGGGGAGGGAAGAAATAATAAGTAGAATAGAATATAAGATAGACAAGGAAATGGGAAGATTACGACGAAACTATTTATTTGATATAAACATATAAAAAAAGTGTAAAATGAAAAGAAAAACCATAATACCGATGTTTATTCCAGCTAAATAACCAAATCAAAGCAAAATACATAAAGCAATGCAATATGAGAAATTAAACAACCAAGAAAGCAAATAAATATGCACAAACAAACATACTTACACAAACAATTCTCTAGAAAAGTTGTATATAATGTTTTTGTTATCCAGTTTTAGTTCCCTAGTGTTTGAGGTATATGACATGGTTAAAATGAAGCCCCAAGCAAGGATATGTGTAAGGGAATAAATGAAGGACAAATAAGTCCCTTGAAAAACAATGTGTACTATGAAATTGCCCCAAGCAACGATATATGCAAGGGAAGAAAAACATAACAAGGAAACCATATTTTGTTAATGAAGGATGATAGAGATGATCTTCATGTCATGTGCTTTAGAACAAACAAACACTTAAGTAGGATGTTTTGTGGGGTAGTTTCTAATGTTTAGTGTTTTTGAATTTTTCACATTTATTGGATTTTTGATGTTTTACCGATGTTTAGGATTTTCAAGGGTTTTGTGAATGTTTTTGGGTTTTTTGAAGGTTTTCCGAAACTATGTACAAAAATAACCAAGTGCCAAGATTCCCCTAGTGAGAGGTGATAATATACAAGGGTGAATCTTGTGCATATATATAAGAAGATGATTAGCTGAATCAAGGCCAAGAGGGACAAGTTCAACAATATAACACATAAACGATAATGGGGAGACTAGGAAGAAGTTACCATGCCCCAAAGATGAGGTGATTATGAATAAAAACATCCTCTTATAACACTAGAAGCTTTTTTTTCACCAAAGTATCTATCCAAAGTGCCACAATTGTGTGGTTTTCACACTTGGACGAATTTAATTATCTTTACTTTTTTATTTTTAAATTTTATGATAGGTCTTCATGCTCATGCATAGAAGTGCTTTAGGTGCGTGGCATTCATGGGATCTCAAATCTCATCACCATTAGGATAAGAAAGATTATAAGCACCAATACAAAATTTAGCCTCCATACTATATGATCCTAACTAGTTAGGGTCAAACTTACCTTTATTTTCACGTTCCTTGGTGGTATTGAATTGATTCTCCTTAAGGACAAGGTATCCCACCTAAAATTCATGAGGGATGATGCACTTATTGTAAATATTGCGAACTTGATTTTGATACACTTTGAGATGATCCAAGACATGGAGGAGCCTTTCATCAAGTAGTTCAAGCTTTGTTAGTCTAGCCACTCTATAATCCTCATCATTATCAAATAGTCTCACAAGGATATCTATAATGAGGGGAGCTCGATCTATAGGGGTATAATAGATTAGGTTCCAAATACAAGGGAAGATGGGGTTGCATTTATGGGCGTGTAGATAGAATTTATGTAGGCCCAAAGGGCATGATGGATATGAAGGTGCTAATTATGTCAATATTTGATGAAGAAAGAAAAATGCAACAACACAAGGATCTATGGGATAATGCGAACATCAATTGAGTTGTACTCTAGAATGAAGTTCTATGGGGAAGAGAGCATCAACCATGAATGTGTGTGGAAATAAAATAAATTTTAGACATGAAATCACACACTTTGGGTACTTATTTAGTCATGATTACATGTTACTATTCATATGATTCTGAGTAAAAAAAAAGTAATGATTAACCCATATCTTTGGCCACCTTTCTTTGCTTTATGATTCTTATTTTATTCTTGCACTCTTACTTTCTTAGTATATCTTTTCTCCTTTCGAAATTTGTCATTTTAGACACTAGTGCTCAGCTAGGATGTCGGCGTTTGGCACTCCCATCCCCTCTGGGTGCCCTTATCTTATTTGTACTTTGGCCACACTTTTTGGGTCCTTTCTATCCATTTGAGCATCTTATATTTTTGGTAGTTAGAATTTTTAGGGTTAACTACAAAATTAAAGTGAAGGAATCATATAAATATAAAGTTATGTGATCATAATAAGGGACCGAGCACTAAACACTATCTATCACCTCCTAAGGTTACATCCATCAAAGAATATATAGATCCATTTGCATCCATCTAGCTCCATCAAAAGGGATAAATACTGGTTATTATGTGTCACACTTGATAGAATGGGATTTTATTATTTCTATGTAAACATTATTTACATTCTACATCTAGTTACTTTCTCATTACTTTAAGTCGACACACACAAGAACAAACTACGGTACAATTCCAAACACACACACAAAACTACATTGGGTCTAAGATGTAGTGCAACACTCAATATTATGTCCATCATTGTGGCGGTTGAGGATAGTTTGAACCCTCATTTTTCATATTTATTTATTGCGATTTGATGTATATTTAAGGGTTTTGAAGGTGATTTCTTTATTATAGGTTTACAAGTACTTCGATGATCTTGTAGTGACCTCGAGGAAATAAAAGGTGAATAATCATGAACATATTGCAACACCTTAGAGGAGGTTTTCTAAGAATCTACTTAGCATGGAACTTAGAAACAAGACCGGGGTACCCACAGGTTCCCCCATCCGTCTCTATGTGCCCTAGTCCAGTCAAAATCTGCTAGATTTACATTTTTCTAGGCTTATGTGCAGCATCTTCCATCTTTGTTCATCCAGTCACCACTGCGACACAATCCAACAACCTATACGAATCAGCTAAGGCTCTTCTAACCCTCTTTGTAATTATGGTTTCATTATTTATTTCTTAGTTGTTTGGGTTCAATTATGTATTTCATTATTCATTTATTTACTACTACTATAACATCTAGATTAGGCTATGATTTTAAATTTCAGCACAATCATTTTGGTAAACCCAAGCAATCAAACCATTTCTTCTGAATATGTATTATTATTATCAAGTTATGACTCAATCATCGTATCCTTATTTTGCACCCACTAAGGTTTCAAGAATAGTTACTACTACTAGTGATTTCATGCAAATTCATAGTCAACATCCTCCTCGCTTTATTATGCCTCGGGATGATCCCTCCATCAATGTGGTAACTACTCACCGAATTTTTGCTCCTACGACTTAACCCATTTCTATCCCACCTCCTATCACTTCTTTGGCTCCTCCTACTGCTTCTAAGGGCTATGATATCATTGAAAAACTTAAAAATACACTAGCCAAAATCTCTCTCTATGACTTGTTTGTGCAATGCGCCAGATTTTTGTCAAACATTAGAGGCTTCCCTTCATTCTATTCATATAGAAAGTGATAATTATACGATAGCCTTCACACATCTCATTCAATCTCTCAAAAAATTTCCACATGCTATATCATTCACCAATGATGACATATCTCCATTTGCTAAAGATAATCCGTGTGTGCCTTTTCTTATTATGGTACTATTATCAGCACCACTTGCATTAAACATGTGCTTATTGATAATGGGTCAGCCATCAACCTATGTGCTCATTCCCTTCTCAAACAATTGGGTATTAATGATAACCTAATTTCTAAGAATTCTACTCTTATTCGAGGTTATGAATCTATTACTCGCACATGTCTAGGGACTATTTCACTACATATTTGGGTCGGGCCTAAGACCATCCTCACCAACTTTTACGTTTTAGATGCATCATTATAGTTCAAACTATTACTAGGTAGGCCTTGTATTTAGGTAATACAATTAATCCCATCTAATATACATCAATGTGTCAAATTATTGCATGATGGATATGAGAATACGATTACTGTAGATCATAAACCCTTCAAAATGTTCCGCATAGACCCATTCGCTATGAACATCCCTCCTACACATCTCATTCCATATAGTAGTATTGATACATACGACGTTGGTCAGTCTAGTGCTTCACAACCTTCTTCTACCACTCAAAGCACTCTAGTTGTTTCTACTCACACTACTGCCATCATTTCACCCATATTTCCTGCTTCTACACAAGATACTAATCAGCTCGATAACGCTCCTATTACATATAATACATCATCTACTAACATACTTGATTATGTAGTAAAACATGATAATGAAAACATAGATAATTTTGATGACTCGACGATGACACATTAAGAAAACTCAACTTCACTCCTATTGATGTAGATGACTCCTATTTCAATGACACTTTCATGGCCGATGGCCCTAGTGAATACAAATTCAAGACCCCTCCCTCTACTAATGTTATAGTACTCTATCAGGGGTCTGTCCATACTTTAGATGTTATTTCACCCTCTTTTAAGCAATCAACACCTACACCACATCCTTTCACATGCATGTTTTTCATCAATAAATCTTATTGGCATCATATTCTAGTGGATCATACTTGTTCTAATACTATTTGCACATCTGATGGATTATCTAGGCTTGGATTGACACTTAATGATATCTTACCACCTCCTCACTCACCCCATCTTTATCATGGTTATTTTCACATCATAGCTGCCTATGGTTTTCATGTATTACATTTAGAATTCTTTGTTGCACAAAGTTCCTGCGCTTCTCCATTGACACTTTTCCAATCTTGGCTTGACTATATTGGAGGCACTATAGACTCCAGTCACACTTCTCTTACTTTTCCCATGCCATTTGACAATTTTTCTATTGATAGTGATTCATCTCCTGGATATTCCCAAAATCTTACTCGTTGGTATGCACATGGGTGTCCACTAGCACTTTTCTGACGAGGAATATGAAATGACCATATACACTTTTCATTGTAATGGATCTCTATATGATCCTCCTCATAATACTATCTATTAAGTCTCCAATGCTACCCTAGTCAACTTCAATCAGGACAATGATGATCTTCTAGAAAATGGCACTTGATCTTCCTTATCACTTCACACTTGGGGGAATTACATTTAATTTCCCCCTTTAACATCAACATGGGTTTTAAATTCACCTTATCACACACTAACTCCTCACATATACATCTCGTGTACTTTAACATTGACATTTACCGATGACACACTCTTGTGCTTCAATTCACACTTGATTTGTTGAGGGCATCGTATACACATGAGACTCACACACTTTGCACACTACACACTATGTATTCCACATACTCACACATATTACAGTCTTTTACATACACATTGTCTTAAATCTTATATCCTACATTTTACATCTTACATATATCATGCATCATTCATACTTTGTGCTTCATACATCATACATATTCTACACCTATATCATCTACACATCTTGCATTACATTATATACATCACACATTACACACTTTACATATCACACTACATCTACTACACATATTACACATTATACTTATCTACTTATACGGGCCACACTCACTACCCTATGACGCACTCTAGTCTGATAGTCCATACTAGAATTTTAAGGGTATGTATATCCAATGGATCACATCACATTCACACATTCAACCATTCAATATTTTTCTCATGAAAAATTCCTATAATAGTGATATACGCTATAGGATACATCATCACCTCCTCTAGCATCATCTTGTGATATATGATTTAGGCTAAATAATAACTTATTCTATCATCTTGTCATGATATAGGATTTAGACTAAATCATCACACATTTTCAAACCTCATCTCTATGTCACATATCATCACACCACACTATGATACATACAACACTTAGTTCTAACCATTTCCGATGATGCAATCTTATTTATGGTTCATTATGTACTGCGAGGGGCATAAACAAATGAACATCACCTTGCATATAACTCCATTCACTCAGGGGGCACACTGCTACTATCTTTCACTCTACATTCCATTCCATCCATCCAAAACATATTACATATCTTGGTTGCATTTACTCTTACTTGCATTTACTTGTACATGTTCTCTTTATTACACATGATAGATAGATATCTTATATGTCATTATCTTTATCATACACACATGTGCATTCAATTTCCTTTCTAGTTGTGATCAAAGATTATACAGGTCCATTACATGCAACATGGATGATTGGCACAATACCTAATACCAGTCCCATAGTGGCTCGGGGAATCTACTTTCATACACTACATGTGTTATTGTTTCATTTTATTTCATGTCACACTACTTTATTGATTATATATGCTTTGACATACATTTTATATTTCTAACATAATAACGGGTGCTTCATGTGTAACATTTTTTTTACATGACTATTTTATTCCATCGTTGTCCGATAAATTATATTCCATTGCTTATCATTGTTTTCTATTATTTTTAGGCTTTACCCTTTGTCTTGTGTGCAAATTCATTTGTTTTCAGCCACTATGGCCTTGATTATCTTCTGCAACTTCATGAGTGGTGTCCCATGAATGCAACTCACTTTTTGCAATCTACATTGTCTTCTTGTGTTCTATCTTACACATTGTCTGTTTTTCTTACATTTCATCTTATACATGCATGTCTGTATTTTCTTGTACTAACATTTTTTTCCCAACCACTTATTTACGTGTGACTTGGTTTCTACCAAGCACATCCCCTTCTCCCTATAGGGCACAATTTTAGTGGTTCATCCTCCTTTGGGCCACATGCTCCTTTAATGATGTTGCATGCACCCCAAATGAGGGGGACATCATTTTGGTGAATTAGTCACTCCATACAAAGTATTCACATGACAACATAATACCGGTATAGTACAATTTTAAGATTTAAGGGCTCAAAATCAAACTTGGGTCCATGACACAACATTTCCTAGATTACTTGAGACCGGGGGCATATCAAACAATGGTCTTACTTAGATTACCCGAGACCAAGGGGCATATCACACAATGATTGGTGGTTCAACACAACCTACAAAATTCCATAGACAATGAGTTTTACGGGTAAGACGATCCTTAGCACATACACACCATCTACGGTGGTGTTTTATACAATGGGAAGTGGTTAAAGGTTGGAGGATAACACAAGACAATTTCTCGCTAAACTTATTCCATTACATCAGTGTGAGATAACCTGAAAGACTTGTGCACATCGAAATCATCTACATGATCCTTTCTATACCTATTTCCTCATCAAGGGTTAGGTGCACACGTTCCTTTTTCACACTTTCAACATTTTCTTTTACATATATCCTTACATTCTTATTATACATACACATGTGTATTTGACTATTTGATCAGTTTCTCTTTTATACGTCCATACGTATGGGAAGAGGTAGTCAACATCAACAAAAAAATCATGCACATCAACACTAAAAATAGGTACAACACCATATTCATACACACGGTTATGCCCTAGGTTCATTTTCATCACCTTTTACACTTTTTTAGATTTAGTCTCCATGTTCCATCTTTTTATCACTCCACACTTTGTCTAGTCCCTAGGAACACTTTATACATCAATCTACGCATATATTATGTACTCACACACACACACACACACACACACACTTTATTTTATTGAGCATTCTTCTCACCAACATAAAGTAGGGAAAATGTAGACACAAAATCATGCACTTTGGGTACTTATTTAGTCATGATTACATAATACTATTCATATGATTCTTGAGTATGAAAAGTAATGATTAACCCACGTCTTTGGCCACCTTTCTTTTCTTTATGCTTCTTATTTCAGTCTTGCACTCTTAGTTTCTTAGTCGTATTTTCACCTTTTGGCATTTTTCATCCTAGACACGGTGCCCACTAGGATGCCAACGTCGAGCACCCCTATCCCCTTTGAATGCCCTTGTTATCTTTTTACTTGGTCACACTTTTTGGGTCATTTATAGTCGTTTGAGCATATTATATTTTTCTAGTCGACATTTTTGGGGTTAATTACAAAATTTAAGCAAAAGAATCATATAAATATAAAGTTATGTGATCATAATAAGGGACCAAACACTAAGCATTATCTATCACCACCTAAGGCTACATCCATCAAAGCATCTAGAGCTCCATTTGTATCCATCTAGCTCCATCGCAAGGGATGAAGGTTGGTTCTTCCGCATCACCCTTCATAGCGGGGAGTTTATTTTTTCCAAGCGAGACATTATTTACATTCTGCATCTAACAACTTGCTTACTACTTCAAATGTGACACACACAAGAACAACCTAAGGCAAAGTTCCACACACACACACACATAAAACTACATTTGGTCTGATATGTAGTGAAATGCTTAGTAGTAAGTCCATCATTGTGGCGAGTTGAGGACAATTTGAACCCTCATTTTACATTTTTTTTTAGGATTTGATGTCTATTTAAGGGTTTTTCACATGCTTTCTTCATTGCGGGTTTATAGGTACTTTGGTGATCTTACAACGACCTTGATGAAATAAAAGATAAACAAGTGCAAACCTCTTATTACACCTCGAGGAGGTTTTTGATCATTTACGTAGACCGGTGTGCAAAACAAAAGACCAAGGCACCCACAGGCATCCCCATCCATCTCCGGGTGCCCTAGTCAAGTCAAATATGTCGAGATCTTTATTTTTCCAAGATTTTTTGTATTTGTCTTCCATCTCTGTTTATTCTATCACCATTGTGACACAATGTAAAAAACTTTACAAATTAGCTAAGGCTCTTCTAACTCTCTTTGTAATTAAGGTTTCATTATTTATTGCTTAGTTTCTTGGGTATTATTTTTGTATTTAATTATTCATTTATTTAATTTTTCTTTAACATCTAGATTAGGCTATCATTTTACATTTTAGCATAATCAATAATGGTAAAATATCATACACTCCTCATAGATCCGAAAAGGGGAGGGGTACAAATAGGGGTCTTTATGTAACCCCAGAGTGTAAGCAATCATACCTCCTCAGTGGAGAATGGGAGTTACATTACCGGAATGGAATTAACTCCCATATGATGACACACCAGCACTGTGAAAAGTAAGGAATCTATCATAATCCCTATAACACCTAGAGCTATGAACTCACTTAAGTGATATGAGTCATCACATGATGTGGAAAATTACTCACACCAACACCCCCCTTCATCATAGCTTAGGATGAGGTAGTAATTCATAAATGAGAAATGGGTCCCAAAAACTAATCACGATGAGGTGCCCATGAACAATGAGGATCTCAAGAAATCAAAGAAAAATAGTGGGAAAAACATCCAAAAAAGAGATGAAAAAATCTCTCTAATAATATAAGAAATATGCCAAAAATATATCTCAAAAATTGAGGAGTTTGATAAGGTACCCATGTACAAAATTGAAATCTCTTTGGAAGAAGAAAAGATGAGAAGAAGAAGACAAGGGGAATGCGAGAAGAATCCATAGATGGATTTGAACTCTACAAATATAGGAATTATCTAAGAAGAGTGTCAATGATGATGTCATAAATAAATGGGTGAAGAAGAACCAACCACACAAAAGCTGTGCACCTACCCTTAGGAAGGACATAAATGGAGTACTAGAAGTCTTCCTACTCTATGAAGGAAGCCGAAGGTAGAAGTATGAAGAACTCGAATCGGGTGCCTGGAAGTGTGACATAGGTATGAAAAGTAAGTGCACATGAGATTAAGGTAATGTAATGAGCCTATAGTTGTCGAGTACGAGACATGAACATCCACCAAAAGGATGCCCAATTGATGTGAAGAAAATGCAATAACCCCCACAATATAGATAAGATCCATAAGAAAGAGTGAATGAATAATTATCTCTAAAAAGGTGGAAGTGATAAGAGTCCCATAAAGGGAAATCCCAACATAAGAGATGAATAAATCCTTTGAAACACATACAAAATGATGAGGAAATCCTGTCTTGCATCACAAGTAGGAGCTGTGAAGGGAAGAGGAAGGTCTAACAAATACTCTTCCGAAGAAGGGGGTGAAAAAAATAGAAGAGTGATATCTAACAAGTATGAATAATCACATGAAGGAAGAGGAGTAGAAATATCCTTGCACACTAGAAGTGGAAAGGACACAAATGTAATGAATTTATGAGGTTGAGAAAGAGACTGTTTGATGTCTAATGAGATAAGAGGGGTGTCAACATACTTTGGAAAGGTGAGAGAAGGTGGTGAGAGTCCTCGGTAGTAATATATTTATTAGAAATAGAAGCAAAATCCTCATCATCAAAGATTAAAATAAGTGAGTCTGCATCAATGAAACTCTCATCACATGAAGCAAAAGAGGAGACAATTTTATTAGTAGTAGAAACAACAATATGTGAAGGGTCCCTAAAAAGGATTGAAAATTTCTCCAAATGGTGTGGGGAGGATTTGACTACATGAAGGATGAGAGGTTTGGAGACATGTACCATCAAGTGAACATCAAAATTGTTGCACGTGTTGAGATAGTCCTCAAAATGACAAGAATCAGTGGGTGTAGGAACTGGCCCATGTAGAAAGGAGTAAGGCCCTTGTGAGAAAAGTAATGTTCCATAGAAGCACACCATGATGTGTATTTATCTCTCCTAAGCACAAGTGGTGGAGGCTTTAACTTGATCCTATGATGTTCAAGTATGGTAAGAATATCCTCTATGATGTGGAAGCAAGAAGTGCAAGGTGTACGAAAAAATCATGTTTGGATATAATCAAGGTTATAAGACATCGGACTCAGTTGAGAATGCGTCTACATGTAATTCAACTCCTAAGAATAGTAATAATCCCAAGTTTTGGAACTTTATAAGTAGTGCATGATTATAATAGGGTGTGTTTGTGTGACACGGGATAGTTTACTACTCACCTTGTAATAAGCAAATAATCATGCAAGAGTGGAGGCCTGATAATTCCTAGTAATAAGAAAAGGAACGACATGCAATCAATCAAAAAAGGGCGTAAGTAACACAAGAGTATAAACACTACTCAGTGTGAGATAAGGAATCTAAAATTGTAAAAAGAGGATCTCTTTCCATACGGATGTGGATGAGACCCACTCACTAGCCGTAGGTGAAGAGGAGCACTACAACAAGTGAGCAAAAAAATGCTGAAAAATCCCTATAACCCTATATGAGATCCCGAATAAAATCTACCCACATTATAATGATGAACTTTATGATTTTCCCATTTAATTAGCTTAATCAATTCGTAAAAGGGTAAAAAAGAAAAAAATTCAAAAAGGAGTGAGACGGGGTTCTAGGCTCAAGGGTGAGCTGGAGGAAGCTTGAAAAAGCTACTCGGCGAGCTGACTCGAGGATCTCATGGAAAACTATATAGGGATGAGCTATATGAGTCGGGATGGGGTGACTTGGTCAAGGTGGGGTGAGTTGGTCGGGTTGGGCATGCGGGGAGTTGGCCCCACTCGGTCGGTGATGTGGTCACATTGCACGGGTCGTCTTATGCACCAAGTTAGAATCGTGAGGAAAAATAAGTAGTGGAGCACACACCAAGATATGATGAGAGGTCCATGTGTCACCGAGTTGGTGTAGAAAATGGAAGGTGAGGTCGAGAGAGGTTGTTGAACAAAGGATGTGTCACTTGAGTAGGTTGAATGTTGTGTTGGTGAGCTAATCCGTTGAAATGACCAAAGCAAAGTTACTTCAAAAATTACAAGGTAACATTCATGAAGATTCCAACACCTTTGGAGGCCTAACATGAAAAACAAGCCAAACACGAAGTTTAGTGTGAAGCAAGAGTTTGGGATGTGGCCAAGGCAAACCAGGTAGATGAAAAATACAACACGCAAGGCGAGAATGAACTAAGGATCTGATTTAGTAGAAGAATCAATTAAAACATTTATGAGAAAAATGTGAGTGGGAGTATTTGAGTGCCAAGATCCATGTGTACGAACCAAAGGTCATAATAGCCAATGAATAGAGATGAAGAATTTACGAGAAGGGATGAGTTGACATAGGCATACAAGTTGGTAGGTAGGATGCTTCAAGGTACATAGGGTCCAAAAGATGCGGGGAGGGAGGCTGGGTTGCATGGTGATATGAGATGGAGTGGACAAAAGGATTTGTTCGGATGCGAGTGGGTAGATCTAAACACTAAGTCAACAAAAACAACCCGATCAAATGAAAACATGCATCCACAACAAACTAATGCAACACAAGTGGAAGCAGGGGTGAGATGGGTCTTCCAAATTTTTATCGCGGTTAGCTATGGCCAAGTTGAGCCTTAAGAAAACACATGCACACCTCTCAAGACCTTTAAAACTACAACTTTTAAACTTAAATTTTTTCTGCAAAGAAACCTGCAACCCCGAAAAATACGAATGAAGAAACCACAAACAATATTTAATTTTGAAATAACACAAATCAATACATATGAAGCATTTATGGAATATCCATGATGACACTTACACATGAAACCACGAGAATGCAAAACTAAGAGTATTAGAGAAATAGTAGACATTGAGTAACATGGATCCCAACAACGTGCATTGTGATACCATGAAGAAGAAAATGAAAATGCAATAAAATGAGGATCTGCGTGAAATAATGGAACATCAACCGAGTTACACTCTAACAACATGAAGAGGTTCCATAAGAAAATGAGCATTAACCTTGAATGTGCATACAAATAATGGAAACATAAAATATCATATACTCCTCATAGATCTGAAAATTGGAAGGGTTAAAAATAGGGGGTCCTGTGTAACCCGCAGTGCAAGTAATCATACCTCCTTAAGTGGAGAAGGGGAGTTACATTCAAGAATGGAAGTAACTCCCATATGATGCACTGACACATAAGGAATCTATCATAACCCCTATGACACCTAGACCTATGACCTCACCTAAGTGAGATTACTTGCCATGTGATGTGGAAAATGACTCACACCAACAATTTTACCAACCATTTTCTCAGTGATCCAGCTAAGAGTTTTATTAGAGGCCTCAACTTTCGTATTACCTTAAGGGTAATAAGGGTTAGACCACTTTTGGATAATTTTAAAGTTTTGACACAATTCCTTCACTTGTGTGTTCTTTAATGATTTTCCATTATCGAGATCAATGGCGGAAGGAATGCCGTAGTAGAAAATGGTATGATTCATGATGTATTTATATATCGAACACCAGTGACATAGGTGAGAGGAACAACCTCCACCCATTTGGTAAAGTATTTAGTGGAAATGATAATGTTCTTATGGCCTTACAAAAGAAGTTGGTGTGAGATTCCCTATGAGATTGAGTCCCCATTTTGAAAATGGCCACAATATAATAATAGGTTGCAAATATTGTGATGGAGCATGTATTAGATTACCATAATTTTGACATAGTAGACATTTATTTACATATTGACAACAATATGTCTCCATAGTAGGCCAATAGTATCTAAAAATAAAAAGCATATTTGATTGATTGGATAGCCTTGTGAAAATTAAGACAACATAATAGAGTCCCATCATATCCTTTATGTTAGAGAGTTCCCCCAAGTATGGTATAATGCACTATTCATTAGATAAGGTTTCACTTTTGGGAGTGGGAAATGATAAGAGGAAGGTACCATCTTATAAGTAACTAAAAATGTCAACGTACAAGGGAAAAAGGACCTAAAAATTCACATACAAAACATAATTTAGGCATGTCATAGGTCGGTACCATTAGATGATTAGTAAGGAACCGAAAGTCCCTAGTATCAAAGAAAGCTATTGTAGTAAAGATCTAATGGTAGTCATAACATCCACTTTGATCGGTTCTATGTGTGTCGGACTTGTTAAAAGGTGACTTGAATAAATTATTCTTTAAAGGTTTCCACCATCTGCTTATATGTAATGAGATTCTCATCCTTGACCTTATACTCATCCTTAACCTCTTCGATAATCTATTTGGAGTCACCTATAACCTTGAATTGTTTGATATTCCATCTAATAAAAACTTTTAGTCCTACAATGAGATCTTCATACTCAACAATATTATTGTTGTATGGGAAAACAAGTCTTAAAGCATGCGGGATGAGATCACATGTTGGGGTAATAAGAAAAATCCTTCCCCTAAGATATTAAATGTAAATGACCCATCAAAGTATTGTTGGATCTCAAATTTTCACCCATCCCAAATCAAGATGATCAGGGCTTTGAGGCAACATGGGATTGTCTCAAGTTATAAGACTCAAACTAAGACAAACCTTTAGAGAAGGATAACTTCCTCTACCTACTGTCTACATGCTAAAATAACTCCTAGAAAGGTAAATTCAACTACCTAACACTAACCTATAATTTGAGGACTAGGGAGAATGAAAAATGCATAAAATTAGAATCCTAAACTAAGCGAGGTGATAACACAAAGAGAAAGGGGTGGAGACAATACAATGAGTGAAAATGATAGGAATAATGGAGAAAGGAGAGGTTAGAAATGAGTGATACAGTCCCTAACTATATTAATCATCATCATTTTTGTAAAGCAATTTTTTTAACAATGCGAGGAGAACAAAGTATGCACAATATACTTACAATTGTAATGAAAGGAAATAAATGCAATACAACACAAGCTATTGTAGAAAGAACAAAAAAACATGAATTTTATTACTTAAAATGATGCATAATTCATTACAATCTAGGAAATAAGGCAAGAATCACCTTCGCAAAACAATAAAATATGAGGCTTACTGCAACTCACAAAAGTTCTAGAACAATTTTGATAGAGTTCCTTTTTATTTCAAAACATCCCCTTTCCAAATGAAATATTTTACAATATATAGACTAGAGAAGAAAGATAAGAGGGAAAAATAAGGGGAAGAATTTTTCAATTTTCAACTACCAATACTCTGCATTGAATTCACGAAAAGGAGCATGGATAGCTTGTCAAAGCCATTCCTTCATGATGTTTTTCTTGCTTTGGAGAAGAAATGGGCACCCTAATTCATTAAAATGGGTGGTTGAGAAATTTGTAATTGCACATTAATGGCTTGACCTATTTTTCCTCCTTTTCTCCCACCAAACACATCAAAATATGATATTGATGATGCAAAATTTAATCACTCAAGGATACCTTTCTAGCGATATAAATTTTGTGTGATCTGGAAGAGCTCTGGAGTGAAGGATATGGCTATTTGGAGTTTTTTTGATAGGAAACACATGAATATGAGACGTGACAACATATGATTGGCCTTAGATATTTCCTCTACTCACCTATGTATTTCTCTCACTTTTCCATGTGTTTGTCTCATATTGGGTCACGGGTTCGAGCTTTTCTTTTACGTGTCTATCCCCTTAAGAAATGTGAGTCATTAAGACAATGTCACATACCTTCATAGTGTCAGAATGTTCTTTAAAATTATTTAACCATTGCGAAGCATGAGCCAATATAAGAGATCCACATGCATTCCATGTGTAAGAATTTTTATAACCTTGAATGACATCCGCGACACATGAGCCAATGATAAATCTCCACGTACCTCATAATATCACTATGTTAGATTATGAAAGATGAGACAATAAGAAGGATCCATGTGTGTCTTATGTCAGATATCACTTGCTTTTTTGATTGCCTTTGATTTTTCATTTCTTTACATCACAACTTCTATCTTATTCTCGGAACCAACGCCCTTCAAAAGCTGGTTTATTTTGCATACTTAAATTCCTCGAAAGTCTACTTATTTACCCTACACTAGAATGGTGACACATGTTCACATTTTATCTTTGAAGTTCACCATGTCAGCTTTTTGACTTTGTGTTTGACTATTACAAAACTGAAACCATATTGAATTTAGTGTATTCCACATACTTTAAGTCCATGAGACTTGAATGGCAATGATAGACTTGGAAACTGTCACGTGGTTTGCTCCTTTGTAGGTGATATAACTCCTTTGGAGTGTAGAATTTTGATGGGCACATGAATGTCTGTTGGGATTTGAAATGGCTAAATCCATTTTTGTAAGGTGTCTCATTTTACATAGTGTGTAAAAACTAGTCAACAATTTTGGACACCTGGGGAAATATACATGCTAGATCAAAAATATTGGTGACTTGTATCATCCATTCGGCATGGATTCAACCCAAAAATTTGAAACAACTGATATGAAATTTGAAAATATGTCTCTTGAATCCGTTATGAACTGAAACTTTCGGATGAATGCTAGCCCAAACTTGATCTATGAAGCTCTGAATAAAACTTTGAAACTACTCCAACTATTTGATTTGGCCGTGAAATGAACTAAGCACAACAAAAAATCTTGTAAAAACTATGTACAAACATGAAAATCAGACATGTTCCAAATGGAACATGTAGAGTGTGCACTAACACTTATTTATAGAGAGTGGGCCTATACTATTAATAGAATAATGTGCTACAAGCACTTACACGAATAAAACAATAAACTAATATGTACAAGATGTAATATGATAGCCGAATGAGAATGCTTGAGGTAAATCTCATTAAATGGGATTTGTAATGCATCTCCATCAAGGTATGACATCTTAAAAGAGTTGGATTCTTTGCAATCACATGTGATATAAGGCTAACTCCAAATTGCATGAAATTTAGAGTGTTTCCCCAGTTTATCTTTTTCAACATCCCATTTCAAGACCAAATCACCAACCTTAAAAATTTGAAACTTGGCCTTTTTATCAAACCATTGCTTTGTTGATTTTTGATGCTTCTCTAATCCAATCATGGTAGAATTACTCAATTCTTAAAGTTCAACCAAATATGTGATTCTAGTTTCTCTTTAATTTGCCCCTTCAAATTCTAATTGTTGGGCCAATTCAAGTGAAGGAAATTCCAGTGACAAAGGAAGCCTAACTTCTTTGCCATAGACAATATTGTAAGGGGAAGTGCCAATTTCCTTCTTCATTGTGATCCTATCATCCCAAAGAGAGCATTTATCACCTTTGTGTACCACTGTCTTTGGTTAATATCCATCGTTCTCTTCATGATCCTAATTAGGTTCTTGTTAGTAGATTCTGCCAAACCATTACCTTGAGGGTAATAGTTGGAAGAATTCTTCAAATAAATACCAAATCTAAGAGCCCAATTAGAAATTTTAGATCCTAAGAAATATTTTTCATTATTAGAAATGATAGTTTGAGGGATACCAAACCTTGTCACAATGTCCTCAAGGAAATCAAAGATGAATGATTTAGTTGCTTCCTTTAATGGAACAACATTTGTCCACATGGTAAAACAATGCATTGTTAAAACCCATTTGTGACCAACACTTGATGCAGGGTTGATCATGCTAATGAAATCAAGACCCCATTGGGAAAATGGATGATCTACTCAAATTGGATGAAGTGGAAGGTAAACCAACCCCTTCTTACCGGTGAAAAGGTACATTCCCTACATTTTATGACCTATTTATGAGCATAAAAAAAAGTGAGCCAAAAGTAGCTTTGGTAGAGAAATTTCCACCCAAGAAACCACCATAGAACTCAGTCAAAACCTTGTCACAATGTTCACCTTCAATGTATTTGAGAAAAAAAACCATTAATATTTCTTTTCAATAAGATGTCATTAATAAGTACATAAGGAATATATTGCATCTTTAGATGTATTTTTTTGTTTAGGCTAAGAGGGTATGCACCAGTAGACAAAAAGGTAGCCATATTACCAATCCAACTGTGATTATTAATTGCATCTCCTTAATCCTGCTGAATTACGGTGTTATGTGGAAGTTCTTCATTCATGAAGGAGGTTTCTTGATCATATTGAGTATCCAAAGGTAGCTTCTCATAAAGTCCTCTACCTCTTACTAGCTTTATGGCCTTAATAGTCACATCATATTCCATTATTTTAGTCACCCATCCAACTCTTTTCTTACTGATTTCTTCTCCCATGATGGATTCTCTCACCTTTGGAATGTGAGACTCAAAATTTGATGTGATTAGTAGAAATCATACTCTTGAACTTATTTAGAAATCTCACTATAGAAAATACCTACTTTTGAATGTGGTTGTACTTCAATTCATAGTCCTTCAATGTTTGAATGAAGAAGGCTACTAGATGTTCCATTGCTTGATCATTTTTCTGAGTCAAAAAAACAAAAATGCTACATTCAAATCCATATGCATCTAGGATGAAATCCTTGTTATAGTTAGGATTAAAAAGTGTAGGAGTTTGAGCAATTTCCTATTTTATCTTGACAAAAGTCTCTTTTCCTTGAGATGTCCACTTGAAAACTGAATCATTCTTGAGCATAAGAGTAATAGGCATGGCCAATCCTGTAAAATTAGGAATGAATATTGTAGCAAAGTTAATATTTAACAAGAATGATCATGAGAGAGAGATAGAGTAGTAGAGAGAGAGATGGAAATGTCATCCTTTGAAACAATATTCCCTAAAAGGTTTCCCTTAGGGACTGCAAAATTAAATTTCTTTGTATTAAGAGACACCTAAAATTCCCTACATCTCTCAAATACCTTCTCAAGATGGATGATATGATATTTAATTTGTTTGAGAAAATGGTAATATAATCAAGATAGAAAAAGATGAATTCATTAATATACCCTTTAAAAGCAATGTCCATTTCCCTTTGGAATGTGGCACTTTCTTTGATAATCTAAAAGGAATTCTCTGATATGCATATGTTCCCCATTTAGTTTTAAATGTAGACTTGAACTGATCCTCCTCCCTAACCTTGATCTGATTGAAACTTGCATATCCATCAAGCATAGAGAACCTTTCAGCCCCGCCTACGGTGCAAAACTGCAAAATCTGTTCCATGGAAGGTAGAGGGTAGTGATCCTTTAAGGAGGCTTTACTCAAATCTTTGAAATCAACATAAAGTCTGATTTACCCATTTTTATTTCTCACCAAGACAAGGTTTTCTAACCATGTAGAGAATTTTATAGGAAAAATTATTTTTGACTTAATTAGTTTAGATAACTCCTTCATCATGACGGGATCTATATTAGGATTAATTGAAATTAGCTTTTTCCTAATTGGTTTTGTATTAGGATCAAGATCAATGGAACGTTGGACAATGTTTGGATTAAAGCCCTTTAGATCTTTATAATCCCATGAGAACACATCATTGAATTTTTGACACAAGGAAGTAAAATCTTAATTCTCATTCTCATCACATACCTTTCAAGTAGAAGTTCCTTACCTTGTGAAATTGTGATTGATTGATAGTATTCTTGCCTTGCTGTTATATTCTTTTCCTTTCCTTTGAATTCATCTTCATGAATGAAAATTTTCTCTAGAGTGACCAATCCCTTTAGCATTTTATTTGTGTTCAATTGAATAATTTAATCACCATAAATATCATGCAAATTAAATTTCATATTTGAAGAAAATTTAGCCTCATTTTGGATAATTTTCACAATGTTTTCATCACTAGAAAATACTTTCCAATTGGTTTCATTATTTAGAATGGAAGACCTGACTACCACCTTAATGTGTTGCACGTTTCCTTTAATTAGACCTTCAACGGTGAAAATTTGAACCAAGGGATGCCATCTAGTCTACTTCTTTATTTAAATTCATTACGACCACCTCTGATTTGAGAGCATCAAAAATATCTAAAAGGTCCCAAAATTTATTTTTATAAACTTTCAAAAGCTGATTATTTTTAGCATACTTCCCTCTTACTTGGTGGATAAATCTAATTTAGTCTCCCTAAAAATCTACAATGCCTTTATTTTCCTCTTTTCTATAATTATAAGACCATGCACCAATGCCTCATACTCTGCTACATTATTAGAGCATGCAAACTGTAATATGTGAGCAAAGAAGAGCTTCTCGTTCATTTGATAAATTAGCACAACACCTGTCCTAACTCTATTTGCTTCTAGAACCATCAAATAACATCTTCCACAATACGAAGCACTATTATTTTCTTTCTTGAGAGGTAGAGGTAAAACAGATCCTTCTTCAAGAATGTAGTAGGTTCCAAGTCCAATTTCTAAAATTTCACCATAAGGATCAAATTCATGGTGCTCTTTCACCCGTTCATCTAATATAAGATAAGGAATAGAGGAGGAGTGAGCTATTCTTTTGAAAATGAATGTTGTTGATGTTATTATTGTATTAGGAAATTTCATTAGGGAGGGTAGGATTATAAGAGTCAATATGGTGGGAAAATATGGGCTCAACACCTGTATGGTAAATTTTGTACCATACCTAGTCCTTAAAAGCATATGAGTCTAATATGAAGAAAAATAGCCACGTACTTTTCCTTTAAAATCTCTTAACATATTTTTTTTTATGGAAGTGTGAAGATAGGATAGGGAAGTTAATGTTTCTGAGAATAGAAGGAAGAATAGAGCCAATATCATGCGGGAGACTTAGTTCGACCTGAACCTGCTGAGAGGTAGGAGATGTCTGTTGAGGTGGAAAATCTACTCGAAAAGGTGGGTATGCTGCCCTTTTTCAATATTTTTGATGGCCACAATGAGAATCTAAGTGAATTTATGGTGAAAATGTGGAATGAGGGCCATGTTTGGGTCAGAAATTTCTCCTTTACCATTTCCCCTAAGCTTATTTCCAAAGTCTTAGGTTTAGCTCTGGAAGGTAGATGCATCTACAAGCCTAAGTCGGACTACAGTCTGGAGATTGAATGTTTCATGCAAGGTAAGGGTACACCTGTCTCTCTTCACAATGGGTATGCTTGGGAAATATACCCCACCCTTATGATGAAATTGCTCAGTTGTTTATGTCATACATCACCTTAGAAGGTAGGTATAAAGTGATTTATGGTTACCATTTTCCCATGTTGAACCATGTGCGTAACGCAAAGGCCTACAATTTCCCTTTCTTTCTGTATACCTCCCTAGAAAAATCTATTGGTATGGTTGAGAAAGGGACCTTCTCCCTTCCTCTACATCAGGGCCTCATTAAATCCTTACTCAGTGGGTACTCCCATTTTGGGGAAAAATGACAAATTTTGGGCGTCCGTCAGTCCTTTGATTGCTCGGTTTCCAAGGAGGACAGTATTAGTGAAGACCCATTTGGAATTTTTTTGGCTAAGTGTACTAGATCCAATATGAGTCATGGTGCTGTAAAAAACGTAGTAGGGTTGAGGAAGTGGAGATTTTAGATTTGGGGAAAACTAAGATGGGAATCCGGACTTGTCGGTTTCCAGTTTGGATAAGATAAGGTCATTGTTTTGATTGGGATAATAGTGATGAGGGGAGAGTGAGAAAGCTCTAGATTCTATAGATGATAAGTGCTCCAAGAATTCGGAGGATGCCATTGAGAGCTTGCATGCTCTAAAAACTACCCAATCTAAACTATTTACTACTCAAGACTCTCTTTGTCAAGTCTCACTCTTTCATGTGGGAATTCGAGCATTGTAGGCTTGATACCAAAATTAACAGACACATGATTAGTATGGTCTCCATGGACTTGAAGGATTTGACTGATAAAGTGGAAAATTTATCCTCGTTGGTCCTTAGTGAACAACTCAAGAATGCCAATGAGAGAAGCCTGGAAATGGCCAAGGATATGCTGAAGATGAAAGAAGTTGTGTTCTAGATTTGTGATGTCCATCTCCTCAATGTTAAGAGCACCATCCACCATCTCAAGCTTTTAGCTGAGATGATTCATTCCATGGAACTTGCTAAGGAAAGGGAAAAATATGGTAAAGGCCCCAAAGTGGAGATCCCAGAGCCAAACTACAAGTTTTGGAAAGCTACCATTGATTCCCTTGTCAAAGAATGGAATGGATGCATGAACTTAGTGGGGGACCTGATAAAAGAGTGACTGCATATATGGGATATTATCTTGGTGTTGTTAGTTCTAAGTTGGTTTGCTATTAGTTTCTTGGTTATGCTACTGTTAGTTAGTTTATTTTCTGTTTGGATACTTTCTTTTATGTTTGTATTTCCTTGTTGTTGGTCTTGTGTTGCTTTGGTTTTGTGGTAGGGATTCAATGGTATATCCCTTGGCCTTTTTGTAAGGAAATGGTAACATTTTGTATGGGGTAGGGTCCCCTCAACCCTTTTTACCTCTAATAAAAAAATCTCTTAATAAGTAAATGGAAAACATGGGAGGCAAGTCAATCACGATATTCCTTAGGTTATAGTTAGTCCGAAAATCATGAAGTGTTAACTCAAGATCTTTAATCACTCCTAATACACCAACGGTTGAACCATCAAGTTGCAAGAATCCTTTATAAACAAGGCTGTACTTAAGATTTAGGACATTAAAAATCCTTTTGAGCATTAGAGAGGTACTAGCCCCGAAATCAATCATACAATTATGCACCAAGTGTTTTCCCACAATTAATGACATATAAAATGGTGGGGTCTTGACAAATTTACTTATCTTCTCGCCTTTTCTTGGCACAAATTGATAATAGTGTGAGTCTTTTTCACCATTGGATCAGCATGGGGAACTTTCTTGAGAGATTTTCATAGGATGTACCTTTGTGATGGAATAGCCAGAGCATCCCACATTATTACATTGACATTTTTTTCTTAATTTCTCAATAATGTTGAAAGGAATGCCCATTGATTTATGCATTATTCATACAATATTCTCCTTCCTTGGTTGCTGCAAGATTGGGATAGGTAACTTTGGATGAACTATAAATTCTTTTACGAAAGAGAATCATTAGGAAACTCAAGAAATTTGTTTTTATCTATTCCAACTTCCTTCTCCTTGTTGAAAACATGGCCTTAATTATAAGAATATGAAGGTTGAGACTCCAACATATTTTTCTTAGACCTTGTATTATCAACAACACTAGTTCAAGGTATGTTATAACTACCCATTGCTTGATTTATTACACATACGTCATCATCCCCAAAGAACATGAGATTGATGTTAGGGTTGACTTCTCGAGACTTCCTCCACATTAGGATTGACTACTTCTACCAACATTTCTTGCTAATTGGAATAATTTTGAACCATGAAGGCTTGAGCATATAATGAATTTACAAAAATAAGTTGATTACATGGTTGGATGCATGGAAAACACCATAATGTTTCTTGTATTACATTGTTCTACATTGGAACCAATGTTTGACTTGAGTTAGAAAGCAGAAGTGATCGAAGAGGAGAAAGCTGTTGCTAGTGGAAGAGGTACATTTTGACCCTACTAGCTATTATTTTGTTGATTTTTCCATATCTCTAATTAGATTATCATTCTTAAATGGTTGATAACCTTGGTTAAATCCTTTGTTTGAAGATTGACATTAGTTAGCATAATTCGTATAAGATTGGGCATCTTTGTTTTCTAAGGATATGAATTTGTTGGAAAAATTTCTAATCAAGGCATTCATCTCTTCATCCTCGTGTGTGTCTTTGTGCGGGAGAATAAGATGTAGAGGCGGCGGAGTTAGGAATTCTCGCTAGGGAATAAGAGCAATAAAAGGATGAGAAACATGAGGAAATTTAGTGTATAAGGGCATTAGTGGTCAGGAACTAGTATCCTAGCTTGTATCAGCCAATCTTCAGCCCTAATGGCTATTGCATAGGCCTAAGGCAATTTTGCACCTCCCATATATTGAATCCTGAAAACAATATCAACATTAAATGATCCTAAAAAGTAAATAAAAAACCTTATGGAGTTTGTCTTACATGGGATGCAATTATTTATAGTTTTACCTGTTCTAATAAGGAGAGGTTATCTACTTTTTCCCCATAATCATAGGTTCAGAAGTTCTACCCCTTCTTCTTCTCCTTGGTGATAATTATAGATAATCAAAAGCTCCTTCTTTTGTTGTTCTTGACCTTGTCTAGATTCTTCTCATGAAATCAAGCACCTTGATTGCAGTAACCAGTTGATTTAAAGGTTGGAGTCACTAGATGTGTTAGAAATAATCCTTCAAAGGCTAGAAATTATTGAGTCACACACCAAAACTCAACAAAATGAAGATAAATATTTCAAATCTAGTCCCACTTTGGCATGCTAAAAGCTGTTGGAGCTCAAATTTGTGCCCATCCCAAATCGGGATAATCTTGGGATTTGAGGCAATATGGGACTCCCTCAAGTTGTGGGACTTGAATTGAGATAGACCTTTGAAGAAGGTTAACTTCCTCTACCTACTCTCTATACTAAAACAACTCCTAGAAAGGTAAATGCAACTTCCTAACACTAACCTATAATCCCAAGGGATTAGTGGCAGAGGAAAATGCATAAAATTAAAATCCCAAACTAAGGGAGGTGATAAAACTAAGATAAAGGGGTTGGGAAATTATAATGAGTTAAAATGAGAGGAAGAATAGAGAAAGGAGAGGTTAGACATGAGTGACACAGTCCCTAACTACATTCACCATCATCATTTCCATGGAGTACGATATATTTGAACACTGCGCAAAGAGAATAAAGTATGTAAAATACACCTACAATCGTAATGAAATGAAAAAAATATAATACAACACAATCTAAGGAATAAAGATCCAAAAAAATGAATTTGATTGCTTAAAAGGATGCAAAATTCATTACAATGTAGGAAATAAGGAAAGAATAACCTTGTAAAACACCAAAATATGAGGCTTACTGACTCACAAAAAGTTTTGAACAATTTTGACATAGATCCTTTTCATTTGAACCTCCTATTTCCAAATGAAATATTTTACAATATAGACCAGGAAGAAAGAGAAGAGGGATGGTGGTGAAAATTAACTTGAAACAATTAATATGTTGTTCATTAATTCACAGTCATTTAATTATCAAACCAAGGGACATAAACTTTAAATAATTCTAGTGTTGTATGCATAATTACATATAATTTAGAAGGTATGGAAAGAAATAAATAACACTACTATACTTGATATAACAATGCTCAAAAGTAAAACTTAGAGCTGAAAGTAAATGGTTTCTAACACTTACTAAAACAAAGCTTGCAAATTTAGAATGCAGATAAAGAAGATAAATTGCTTCCTAGTCTAGTCATGCAATGAAATAGAGAAATAGAACTATGGAGGGTTTAGAAAACCACAAATAGGCCCTTCCTTAGGTGTTAATACCTCCTAAGTCTTATAGCTAAAGTCTAATAAAAAATTCAGATCTTTTATTGAATTGACATGAACATTACATCAAAGCAGTCTATGTATATATGTATATTCTATTCTCCTCTATTATAGATAGATTTCCAGCATTAACCCTTTTCTTTTATACTCCTCAATTAAAAAAACAATTGTTAGAAGAAGAGTTAAACTAGGAGTTTAACAAACTAAGTAAAATATCTTCATTAGAACAAGTAGAAAATCTAAAGCAGATCAACAAGAGATTCAACCCATGCAATGATTTAATAACGGGTGTTTAGATATCAAACACATAACTCAAGTAACCAAACAATTACTTAAATCATATGTTAACTAATCAATCAATAAATTATTCAGTAAGTTACAAAAAATAATAATATCCATGGTTAAGTTATCTCCCGAGTTCTTAATGTTCCGATTGTGAATCGTAGACACGAGATTTGGGTCACACTCCCCTTGGTCCCCTTTAGTCAATTAACGTAATATATTTAATTAATCATGACACCATCACCCCATTATTAATTATTCATCTTCACATTATTAATTAATTTAATTAAGTTAATTTAACTCTTACACCTCCACCTCACCTAGACACCTCACCCTGGACCCATTCTAGGGGCATTTAACTCATAATGGTGAGTCATCACTCCTAGTCTTTGAGTCACCACTTGACCTAACTAACTAATACTTCTTCCTAAACCTAACTAGACCTTTTCTAAGTTCTTCCTACCTTATCTCACATAAATTCCAGTTTCCTAAGTGGAATCAATGAGAAAGCACACCAAATCTAGGAACATCTACCTCTTTTTGTAAACCTAGAATTTCCGCCTTAACCGATCTGTTATTAGTGAACAATGTCGGTAACCTAACCTTCATTGGTTACTTTATATACAACTTGGAAAACTTTTACGGGTTGTTCATTTTTCAATTTTTGGAGAATTATTGCATTCAAGCACGAATCCAAGCCTCTCAAAGCATTTAGACGCCACAAAATACTCAACCATAGGCCCAAATAAGCATTTGAATCTCATCCCAAGGTATTAGAGTATTCATGGGGACACTGGGAGTATTTCCATGGCACTAAACACCGAGGTTATTCATGGATCAAATACCATCCTCCTTCACCTATTGGATCTACAAATGCAAGTAAGTATATGTGATTTTAATCATTTGTGCTTGCTTAAAGGTTAGATCCATTACTTCCTTCATTATATTTTAATTCTCTTTGTATTTCCTTATCTCCACCTTATCACTAGTCCATTAACCCAACCACCTATGCAATTTTTGATCTCCACACCTACTCTTTACACATTCATGAGTCTTCCTGGTAATATTATGAACCCAACCACTCTCCCTTCATTCTCTGTGCAATCACAGAGAATTTCAAAAATGATTTTATTTAATTACTACCAAATTTCCCCTACCGAAATTGGTGACCTTAACCATCGTCATTTTCACCTTAACCATCATTAGTCTTACATACATACTGCATCGACATCAGTCATAATGTATTTTTCTAAACCTCCACCAAATAACCCATAACTCCACCCAACTCCATCTAGACCTTACCAGATATCCCAGTGACCTTACCGAACACCTTTGTGACCTTCCCTAACCAGAAACATACCTTTCCTAATGCTAGATTAGTTTGTATTTCAATATTCTATTTAATCTAGTGTGTTGATAATGTTTTGAGATACCTAAATCAAAGTGTTAGCAATAGGACATTTATTTCTTGTATTTAATTTCATTAATTTAAAATAATGGATTGACAACCATCTAGGAAGTATCACACTTCTCGGAACTAGAAATTGCTAGGCAGTCCACTATCATTTGCTATTTAATATCATTTGGTGGTCTTGTTTTGTTTCTTATACATGTTTTTCCTCTTAGCCAAAGGGAAGATCTTGCGTTCAATCGATCAAATTCTACAATGCGTGCATATCGTCTACATAACCACAAGTATTCCTCCTTGACCATTACCTTGTCTGTTTAATCACATCACTTTGAGGTGAAATAATAACTTCTCCTTTAACGAAATGTATAGAATTGGAATGTCAATCTTTACATTCCAAGAGATCTTATAACGTGGTTTATTTTACATTTTCAATAACCCCTTTGGTTGCAAATGGGTTGATGTGAATAGGTCCTTTGGTTGTGAATGAGTTGCTGCAAATAACGAGATTCTAACAAACAAGAGTGACATCACACAAATATCCATTCAAATAACTTATTGAAATCATAAGAATAAATGCACACACAAAATAAATATAACTAGTCATAACTATATTAATAAGTAAGTATGCCATATGTTCAAGTTGTGATGATAATGTTAAGCAAGTATAACTAGGAAATACATGGACATGGCTTTATGGCTTAAAAGCAAAAATATAGAAGGATGGGTTATTCATAAAGGGTATTTACATAGCTCATCACACCCATAGGATTAATTTATTCAATTTCCTAATTCAAGTGGCTTAATTTCCTTCTTTCTTAGATTACATTCATGCCTAAAATCAACTGAGGTATCCATCCCTTTCAATTTTGAGAAGAAGTAGCAACCATTTATCATGAAACTATGGATAAATCTATTTTGTATCCTTTCATTTAGTAGTCTATCACTTATCCATGGCGATGTATCAGAAATTGGAAGATTAGGGGTGATACCCAATTGAAAGCCATCTATCTGCACATTTAGTAGCAATTTCAATGCATGTATTCACTCTTCTTAGAGTTGGCATTATATTAGGGTAAGTGTGTATCTATTTATTTTACGAGTTCACGAGACATCTCATTCCATCACATCCTAGATGCTTGTGCCACCTGAATTCCATGGTCCCTAATAATGTCCCTTACTTCATCATATGTCACTTTCTTCATTTTCCACACTCTCCTTTTGATCACTTTCTTCTTTACATACTTTTCATACTGCTATACAACTTCTCTAGTTTTTATAGCTTCAACCTTGATCATCGGTGGTTATACCTTCTCTAAATGCATGTAATCCTTCAATTTTATTTCTCTATCCAAATCATTCACAAAATAAGAGTAGAGGGATTTAACTTGAACATCTCCAATGTATAGGACTAGAATCCAATCCCTATCACATTGAAGAGCATAGTTGTACATGCACATAATAGAGCTAAAGTTCATGAGTGTTGTTATGAGATAACTTAAAGAAGATCCTAGCTACATTAATGTTAGATGGTATGTTCGAATTAACACATGTGAGTTTGAGTTGCAACATATTTTCTTTAAAAAAATAATGTAAACATTGGATGGAAACTTGCATTGAAATATCTCATGGGCCACCTGGACTGTCTCTTTTTGCTTCTTCTTCAACCTTTCTATCTCTTTGTCCTTTTCCTCTAGTTCTTCCTTATGCTTAGAGATAAGGGATTATTTTTCCCTTTTCCATTTCCCTTTTATCTTATCAACATAGATATCAAATTGTGACATCAAATAATTAATGTCTGGTAGCATATTTTGTGTGGCCATCTCCTTACAAAGTGGTTTTATAGGGTCCCTTACAATTTCCTTAACAATAATTTTGGGGTTAACTAGTTCTACATTTATTTGTTGCACACTAACATGTGGTGTTTGTTCTAGTAATTTCTTAATTACATCATCCTTAACTACAGGAGTGTGTTATTTTTCCATGACTGGTTCAACTACTTGAGGCATCTACCTTTAATCAATTCCATGTATCGGTGCTTAATGACCTTATCAAAAACTTGTGGTATTTGTTCATGTTCAATTTTCTCACCAATTTCCTCTTTCTTTTCCTCCTCATGACCTTCATTACATCAACTATCTCCACATCACAAGATTCTATTGTATGCATTATCTGCTCTTCATGAGATTCCTCTTCTGCTCCTTTATGGGTTGGTCGGGGTTCTTTTGCTCATAAATATGGGTATCAATATATCCCTATTGTGTCTCCATTTATTGAGGCTCAAATCTCCCTTATGTAGCTATCAAATCACTATCTAATGATATGGGATTTGAATTTTTTTGTTTAGAGGTTCTTGGCCTTTTAGTTTTGAGCCTATGAGAGCACCTAAGTGGTGTAGGAGTGGATTTAGAAAAAATTGTCTACCCTTGGAGATGGAGGATTTAGGAGTGGAGAATTCCAATAGGGTTTCAGCAATGAAAATTATCTCAAGAGAGCAGTACAATGTGTTCTTCGGTAGATGTAAAATTTTCAGAGAAAAATGGTTCTTGAGGTGGGAGGTTAATGGTGTAGTCTCTGTTATATTTTTAGAGGCTCTTTCAATGATTTTCCTTCTCTTTCTCTTGTTTCGCAAAAAGTTAGCTATACTATCTACCCTTGTAACACATCCCCACTTTATCTCGAGGATAATCCTCGGTGAGGGTATGTTTTATTACCAAGGTTTTAAGACAATGGTGTGACAATGTAGACCTACCCCTTTGTATGTCTCTACTCATTCTCTTCAATATATCATATAAGAAATTAGGTACATTCACTTACATGTTTCTCTTGAGATGATTCAATAAATTGAAATGAATGATATTCAATATAGAATAAATTCCTTCACAAGTATAATACTTAATTACAATATTTTCAACTTCAACCCATAAAGGTTTAAGGGATGTTCTATGTCTACCTTGCCTGTTAGTGAATAATGCATCATCATTATCTGTAAATTCTCTCATGGCTATTTTTGGGTTAGCCTTTTATGGGAATGGTTCTCTGGAGTAGGTAGGCCGATTACTTCTACCAAAATTTCATCATTGAGTTTGACTGATAAATCCTTCAATTTTGCCTTCCCATTACTAAATGTGTTCGCAAATGCTTCCACCATTTCTTCATTAAATCCTTGAAACATGTTGATGTAGTCTAGCGAGCCATTATCTTGAAAAACACTTTAGAATTAGAGGATGTTTCAAAATTTTGGAATGCTTAGTGGGTTCACGCCTTATCAAATCTCATGCCATGGTGTATATGTAATAATACAACTCTACTTTGAAATAATGATACACAATTGAGGTGCGAGGAATTATTTTCATCTCCTTTTTTTTGAACTTTGGGACCGAGAGGACACATAAAATAACTACGGGAGAGTAATCATTAATTGATGTGACCATGTAAAGAAGGCAAAGATAAGTAATTTGATAATATTGACTTGCGTGGAGGGACACATCATGGCTTGAAAGACAACTATCATTAAATGTAGTGCATGCATAATGACTTTGCATAAATGCTAATAAAATATAATTAAACTAATTATACTTTTATTTAAATGATAGTTGAGTTCAGTTATATAAATGTTTATGTGGAAGTATGATTGTGCATGTTTAATTTGATCTTGTGCCTTGGATGCATGCAAGATTGTTGTGATGTTGCAGACATGTACCGAGTATGATGATCCGGATGTTGGTCACATTACTTACTAAAACTAGATGACTCCTGGAGAGGGAATTTTGATCTATTGGGGTGCCAATTGTTCCTTTTCCATCTCCCACACATGCATGTATCCTTGATCTTCTTCATACAATCATGCATTCTACTAAATGAAAACAACAAAATAGGGGTTTTATTCATGTTTCGTAGGTGTAACCCTCAGTCATTACATGCTCTCATTGTGATGGAGAGAATAACCTCCTGTAATTACTTGAAATAAAACATTGCAAAACAAAAATCTATGAAATAAAACGTGTTAGTAGAGTGCTACTGATCACCGAGAAGGGCTTATCACAACACTTTTATTCAACCTTGGAATATCCAACAAGATGAAAGCACCAAGGCTACTGAAATCTATCAATCCTCTGCTATCTCATAAGGTGGGTCAACAGGATCAACCCTTGAGGTTAACTTTGACGTCCTTACTTCCATCCTACTTGGACCTTCTTTGAACCGCATTTGCATGAATGTATTTATGTCAATTATATTCTAATACAATATCAACCCATGGTCATTTGCCAATAAATTTAACCTCATAATATCTATGGTAGTGAGGTTTACAACTCCATTAGGGAATATTTTCTCAATCTCATATGGACCTAGCCACCTTTTCCTGAGATTTCCTACATGATCCTTGTATTTTGAATCAAACAAGAGTGCCTAGTCACCTTCTTGAAATTGTCTTGTCTTGATGTACCGGTCATGCCATTTGACTCTATGCTTCTCCACTACTTCTGTGTTGTGTACTGCTTATATTCTCAATTCATGTAATTCATTGAGTTGGTGAATTCTCTGTCTTTGAGCTTCTGATAAGTATATTCCTAGCTCAAGTAAAACCCTCAATGTTTGTGCTCAAATTCAATTGGTAAAACAACAATCTTACCATATAAGAGTTTAAATGGTGTAAAGCCATTTATGGTCTTCCAAAATGTGTTAAATTCCCAAACTACCTCTAGAAGCCTATCTTCCTAATATTTCATATAGAGTGAAATGGTCTTTGTCAAGATGGCATCAATATCTATATTTATAATTTATACTTGACCATTAGATTGGGGATGACATGGTGTAGACTTCATATGCCTTATTTCATACTCTTTAACTAGATCATAAATTACATTAGAAATAAAATGTGTACCTCGATCTATTACAATTTCTCTTAGAACTCCATACTTGGTGAATATGTGATCATATAAGAACTTGGAAACTTTATCACTTTTCTGATTTGGCAAAGCCTTCATCTCTATCTATTTGGTTAAATAGTCTATTCATACCAAGATGTATTCTTTTTCTTAGATTTAGGGTCTATAGGGCCAATAAAATCTAAGCCCCATTTTTCAAAAGGCTACAAGACCAATTGAGGCTGCAATGACATCTCATAAGATCTGGTGGGCTTACCCATTATTTGAAATCTATCACATCTCTTGGTGTATTGTGTTACATCCTTATGGAATGATGGCCAACAATAACCAAAGTATTCAAGACTTTTTCTAATGTTGTTTTTTTGCAACAAAGTTTCCTCCACAAGGTTCACTATGTAAATCTCTCGAGGACATCAAATATTTCCTCATCATCTATACACCTTCTCATGATTTGGTCTTATCCTGTATGAAATAGAATTCAAGTTATCTAAGAGAAATGTACACTCTTTTCAACTATGTATTTCTTCTCGAGAGTATAAGTAATGTGGAGGTGTTTTACTGAAACCAAATAGTTGGTTGTTTGCATACTAAGGTTTTTTTAGAGATAGAAAATAAGTGCTCATCTTAAAAGGAATAATCAAATACAATATCTTCATAATTAGTATCCATCTGGAGAGAAAATATGCTAATACATTATACTTTAGTGACATCAAACTCTTGCAAGAGGAGAAACCTCCGATGATTCGATACTTAATAGAGGTTTGCTTATTAGATATTTGATTACAACATGATCAATCTGTATGGACACTAGATAACCTATGATGTAGTGTCTGAATTTTTTGAAAACATATACAACTGCTAAGAACTCCTTTTCTGTTATTGTATAATTTATCTATGCATGTTGTAAGTTCTTACCTTGATAAAATAAATTACATAATTATGAACTCCATATTTTTTTCCTAAGATAACTCAAATAGCATGGTTAGATGAATTAGTGTGGATTTGGAATGGAAGGTTCCAATTAGGCCCTCTCAATACAATATCAGTAGTGAACAACTATTTCAAGGTTTAAAAATCACCTTCACAAGGCTTAGTTTAGACAAGATCAACATCTTTGCATAGTAATGCAAAAAGTGGCACTTTGTAATATTGTTGAAATCTTGTATGAATGTTCTATAATAACCAACATGGTCTAGAAATACCCTAACATCCTTTTGTTTTCTTTGTGTTGTCATATTTATTATAATAGATACCTTCTTTGGATCAAATTGATTTCCTTCAGAGGAAAGATACTTTTCCAAAACTATATCTTCGAGAAATCATCATGTAGAACTTTTCATTTCTCAAGGAAAAATTGTGCTCTTTTTGCATATTTTCAAGACCTTGTCCATATTTTTCATAGCTTCCTCAAAATTGCTTCCATGTAATGTGAATTCATCCATGTAGACTTCCATGTAGTCATTTTTTAAATATGAAAAGATACTCAAGAGTACCCTCTAGAATGCACAATGTGCATTACACAAGCCAAATGGAAGAACTGAATATGCAAATATTCCCCATGGAAATGTGAAGGTAGTTTTATTCTCATCCTCTTGGGAAATTTGGATATGATTATAGCCACTATATCCATTAAGAAAAGAGAATTATTTCTTACTAGCCAAAGTGTCAAGCACTTGATCATGATAGGAAATGGAAAATGATATTTCTTTGTTCTTTTGCATCCAACTCTCTATAATCTAAAAAGATCCTCCATTTTCCATTATTCTTTAGCACAATGACAAGATGTGATACCCACTTGATGTCTGATATGGGATGTATCAATCTAGCATCCAGTAACTTCTCTAGTTATCATTTTACAATCTCTCTTAATACTGGGTTAATTCTCCTTTGTGGCTGCACTTTGATTGGTTTACAAATTTTGTTGATATAGATTTGATGAGTGCAAAGCCTAGGATGAATCACAGACATGTCACCATAATCCTAAGAAAATGTTGTTCTATGCTTTTGAATAATATGTATCAATAATTTCTCTTGTTGCATATTCAATATATTGTTTACATTGGTGGTATTCCTGTGTTATTTCCACTTGTTTGGAGAGATCCACCATTGAGCATACATTGCTACTAACTAAATTTAGTATGCATTCAAGGAGAAGAAGTTAGTGAAGAATATAATTATTACCTAGAATACTTTTGGTGTTCTATTTCTGGTAGAACTTGGTTGAAGGGAAAACTTAAGCATCTTAACTTATCATCAACTTCTTCATTTCTTCCATATTTATTTTGTAGGATGTTGGAGATACAATTCTTCCTCCTGGTCTTCAATTGTAAAGACTTCTCAACATCATGAAGTGTTGTACAAAGTTTTGATCTACTTCTGGTTCTTAAACCAAAATCATTTGATCTTCATCATTCAACAACTTGGCAGGAGGATAAAGCATCGGCTTATTAGTTCCAATTCCATTGGAAATAATCATGTTGCCAGACCTGCAACCTATGAATGCATCAACACGTGTAGCCAACCACAACCTTCCTAGAATAATAAGATAACCTTCTAAAATTTCTTTTGGTTCAAGGATAATAAAGTAAAAGGGTATTCCCAAGAGTATACCACCATAAATATGTCCTCAAGGACTCCTTCAGGTCTCACTATTGATCTATTTGTAAGTTATAAGACTATAGTTGTTGGCAATAGTCCTTCCAACTTCTGGTCATCCATTATTTTCTTGGTCATGAAATTTTTTGCTACCAAGTCAATTAGAGTGTTCTGTATTGTTTTTCTATTAATTTTAACCTTTAATAAAGGATTACCTAGATCTATATACTTTAGTAGAACTAAATTTCCAAGAATGATATAAGTCAACTGTCAAATAACTTGTATAGTGGATGGATCCCTACTTATTCTAGTTGGTTTCTTTATGCATGTATCCTTTACCAACTTATTGTAGATGTGCACATTCTTAATGACTTGAATAAGTGGAATTTTGATACAAATATCCTTTAGATGATTAAAAAAATTAGAATCAAAATCTGATTTAGGGTTAGATTTTTTTCTTGTAATCTCTCTAGAAATGATGGTTCATTAGCTTACAACTTATCCTTTCTAGAAATCTTCTCACATTGTTGTGGATCCATTTTCAAAGTGCTTTTTGGCTTTACTACTGATTATTTTGCTAAAGCAATTGTGGTTCATCTGTAATTTTTGTGATGGTGGGTTTACTTGGTGGGAGAAGTGATCTTCCTGAGTGAAGATGGATGTCATTAACATCAACTGAATAAGTAGATTATTGGGATGATTTAGTGGTATAGGATGGCTGAGAAAATTTATTGTTGGGGTTAGGTGTTGGTTGAGTTGGTAATTTGAGTGGATTTTGGTTGAGAGCCTACTTGGGTTTTGGCATCGAGCTACTACTGTGGGTAGTGAAATTGATGATATGATTTATGGTAGTTTGGAGGTGGGTTGTTCCATTTCTTCCCTCCTCTCCAAGGTTAATGCCATGAAGAAGGGGGTTGTTTCCATTGTTGGCCTTAGAACTGAGGTTTCTATTTTTGTTGGTATTGGTTAAGGTATGGAGCCCAACCTTTGAGTATTATCCCAAGCTGGAGGGTGCATATATGGATTACTAACACAATGTTAAAAATATGAAATTGGGTTTTGTGGCATACCTCCTTGTCTTGGTGGCCAAGGACTTCTTTGAGAAATGTAAAAGACTTTCCCATCCTCTGTTTCTATCATCTTGAATTCAAGTGCATCCTCCTTATCTTATGTAATTTTGGCCAATCCCCTACATCTACAATTAAATTTCTTTGGTCTACATGCATGGTAGAACTCTTTAAGTTTTAACTTTGTATCTTATCTTTTCTTCTTAACATGTAAAACGTCAAGATGAGTAGTGATGTCAATGGATATATCTTGTTTCATGTTCATGAACATGTTCACAATGTATGTTTTAGATTTGTCCCCAACTCCTTTGGTAGTTGATCCACCCTTTGATCTAATAGTTTGATTCTTTTAATGGCTACTCTAGAGTAATTTCTGTAGGCTTCACAAATATCATCAAAGGTATATTTTGAAATATATCTAGCTCCCATCAGGTTAAAAGTGTCCATATCCTCCTCATTAAGTCCCTTCTAGAATATTAATTTGAGATATTCAAGAGTTAATATTTCATGTCTTGACTTCTTAATGCAAAATAAGAACCTTTCAGGTAATCTTCAAGTGGCTCATCTTTCTTTGTGTGATCTGAAGAGTTCATCCCCCTTCTTTGCTTCTTGGTCTGTAGTAGCCTTTGTACTTGGTGATAAAATTTTAATTCATCTACTTCCAAGTAGTCACAACATCTCTTCCTAGGCCCATAAACCATCTCAAGGCTGCATCATTGAGTGTAGTAGGAAATAGCTTCAACTTGTGTGCATCATTTTTATAATCATAGCTCCTACATAAAACATCAAACTCAAACAAGAAAGTGTCTGGGTCTTTAGTTATGGATCCATGGAAATTAGGAAGGGTTGATGGAGAGATATTCTTCATTATAACAATCTAATTGTTATTGGATATTGGGAACTCAAATGTAGTTACCCCTTCTTTAACATTTTGATTCAATTATTCTTCCATGATAGGTTATTCAAGAGAAGCCTCAAAAGTCTCACTTGGAGGGGGATCTTCTACTATCAAACCTTGTACAAAGGAAGATGTGTATTCTTTAGAATCAGATATAGAATTTTGTGCTATTTGTGGATTGGCTAAGAATCTACCATGGAAATATCTTAGAAGGTGCATGCATTTTTCTAGCTCAACTTAGTCAAAATATATTAATGGGGGATCGAGGTGGAATTTACTAAACTTAAACTATTTATAAGGACTAAAAAAACCTCTCAAAAACCCTATAACTTGGCAGTATCCCCAAAAATGGTGCCAAATATGATGGTGCAAATTAATTTGTATAAATTAATATGTTTCTCATTAACTCACAGTCATTTAATCATCAAACCAAGGGAGGTAAACTTTAAATAATAATAATGTTGTATGTAAAATTATAGAGAATTTAGGAGGTATGGAAAGAAATAAGCTGTCACTACTATACTTGAAGTAAAAATGCTTGAAACTAAAACTTAGAATTGAAAGTAAATGGTTTCTAACACCATGACTAAAAAAAGATTACAAATTTAGAATATAGATAAAGAAGATAAATTACTTCATATTCTAGTCATGCAATGAAATAGAGTAACATAACTATGAAGGGTTTTAACGGACCACAAGTGGGCCATGCCTTAGTCTTAATCCCTCCTAAGTCTTGTAAATAAATGCTAATAAATAGAACTCAAATATTTTATTGAATTGACATGAATATTACATTAAAGAAATCTCTATATATCTACGTATTGTATTCTCCTGTATTCTACATAGATTTACAACATTAACCCTTTTATTTTATACTCCTCAATTACAAAAAAACATGAGAAGAAGAGTTCAACTAGGAGTTTAACAAAATAAGTAAAAGATCTTTGGTAGAACAAGTGGAAGATCTAAAACAGATCAACAAGAGATTCAAAACATGTAACAAAAATAATAACAGGTGATCAAATATCAAACACATAAATAAAGTAACTGAACATTTCCTTAAATCACATGTTAACTAATCAATCAACCATTTTTTCAGTAAGTTGGAGTAGATAAAATAATCAAATCCATGGTTGACTTATATCCCGATTCTTCATGTTCCAATTACATCCACTCCTTCAATAATATGTATAGACTTAGAGTGTCTCTCTTCACGTTCCAAGAGATCTTCATAATGTGGATTCCTTGTTGTAAGTGATCCCTATGATTATGCAGATGAGTTGTTATGGATAGGTCCTTTGGTTGTGGATGAGTTCTTTTGTGGATAACAAGTTGCTTACAAATAGGAGTGGCATCACACAAAGCACCATTCAAATAAACTATTGAAATCATAAGAATAAATGGACACACAAAATACCAAAAATAAAGATAAATATTCATAACTATATTAATCAATAATTATTCCATAAGTTCTAGGTGTGATGATAATGTTCAACAATATAATTGGGAAATACAAGGACATGTCCTCTATGGTTAAAAAATACAGAGGATGAGTTATTTATAAAGGGATTTACACAACTCATCAAGGAAAGCGAATGGAATAGATTTTTCAATTTTTAACCACCAAACATTTGCATTGAATTCTGAAAAGGAGCATGGTCATCCTATCAAATCAATTCCTTAATGATGTATTGCTTTTTGGAGAAGAAATGGGCACCCTACTTCATTAAAACACGTGGTTGAGCTATTTGTAACTACACATTAATGTCCCAAACTATTTTCCTCCTTTTCTACCACCAAACACCAAAATACGATATTGAGGATGCCATATTTAAGGGCTTGAGGTGACCTTTCCAATGATTTAAATTTTGTGTGATCGGAGCTCTAGAGAAAAAGATATGGCAATTTAGAAGTTTAAGCGATGGGAAGCACAAGAATGTGACATGTGGAAACATTTCATTAGCCTTAGAGATTTCCTTTTCTCACGTGTGTATTTCTCTCACTTTTGCATGTGTTGGTCTCATATTGAGTCGGAGGGTTAGGATTTTATTTTCTGTATTTGCTCCTTAAGAAATGTGAGTCATTACAAAAATGCCACATACCTTCATGGTGTTAACCTTGATTAACCATCACAAAGCATGAGCCAATAAGAGAGCTCCATGTACCTTCCTTGTGACATGCTTTTGATAACCTTGAGTGAAAAGCGTGAGATGTGAGCCAATGAGAAATCTCCATGCACCTCATAATATAATGGTGTCAGATTGTGAAAGATGAGCCGGTAAGAAGGTTACATGTGTGTCTCATGTTAGATGTATCTTTCCTTCATTATTTCCTTTGATTTATCACTACCTCACATTGTAACTTCTAGCTTGTGCTTAGACCCGATGCCCTTTGAAAACTAGTTTATTCCATGGACTTGAAGTCAGCAAAATTCTATCTTCTCTCCATGTGCTATAATGGTAATACGTGTTCACCTTTTAGCTTTGAAGTTCATCGTGTCCACTTTTTGACTTTTTCTTAGTTGTTGCAGACCCAAAATTGTATTCACTTTAATTGATTTAACATACTTAAAGTCCACAAGACCAGAATGGCTATGATACACTTGGAAACTTGCCACATGGTACCTGCTACTTTGTGGGCACTTGAAATTATTTAGCGGTGTAGAATTTTGATGGGCATGTGAAAATCTATCGGGTTTTGAAATGAATAAATCCATTTTCGCAAGCTATCTAATTTTACACGGGGTATAATTAATTGGACAATAAGTATATCTACCAAGTAGAATATTTTTCAATATATAAAACATAAGTTTCGATGAATCTACGACTTAGTGGTTCTTTTCTTGGTAGATGAGATTTGACTAGTTGATCATCAAGTAATCATCCTTTCACTACTTTCTAGTTAACATACTCAATATGAAATTTGCTAAGAAAGATGATCCAATAGCCCATCCTATAGGTAAGAAGTCAACTTTAGATATAAAATTGGTTTTTTTATTTAGAAGGTAATGGTGAGGTTTTTAAAAGTGAAAACAACATCCAAGCATGCTTTTTCAATTTGTGGATAATTGAGCTCATAAGAGATCAATGTGTGGCTAAGGTAATAGACGGATCTCTCTTTGTGATTTAAATCATATTGAGCTAAGAGCGAGCAAATAACAAATTGAGTAGCTATGATATATATCGGGGGGTTCGCTTGAGGTAGGTAGTATAAGAAAAGGAAGGTTAGCCAAATACTTCTTGACTAAGGAAAATCATTGTTTGAAATTAGTTCTCTAGTGAAAATCAACATCTTTCTTAAGAAGATGAGTGAAGGAATGAAATTTATTTATGAGATAGGAGATTGATCAAAGGATAGCTTGATTATTTCCCTGCAGGTTGTACAAATATTTGATGTTCTTGGGAGGAGGAATTTCAGTAATAGCAGTTACCTTTTCCAAGTCTACTTCAATTCCTCTTCTAGAAACTATGAATCCTAGTAGCTTTCTTGAAATCACACCAAAGACACATTTCTTTGGATTGAGCCTGACCTTATAATCCCTTAATTGTTCAAAGATATGATGTAGGATTTTTGGATGTTCTACTCTAGTCTTAAATTTCCCAGGATATCATCAACATAATCCTCCACAATATCATGTAACATGTCATGGAAGATGATAGTCATAGCTCATTGATACATTGCACCTACATTCTTGAGGCCAAAAAACATGAATTGATAACAAAATGTACCCCAAGGGGTAGTGAAAGAAATTTTTGTTGGTCCTCTTATGTAATATTTATTTGATTATAGCCCAAGAATCCATCCATGAGGGATATCATTTCGTGACCAGCAGTTGAATCGACGATCATGTCAATGTTTGGAAGAGGAAAGTTAGTTTTAGGAAAAGATTTGTTAATGTCCCTAAAATATGTGCAAAATATGATACCTATAGGCTTTCAAAAAAATAGGGACTATCTTGGAGATCCACTCTAAATAGTCAATAAGTCGAGATAAAACAAACATTAACAATTTTTCTAGCTCTTCTTTGAATAAAAGAGAAATATGTGCATGCATATTTGTTAATTTTTTTGATTGGATTTGAATATTCATGCACAACCAGATTGTGCGCCTCTAAAAAAGATCTAAACCTGACATGTTTTCATAATACCAAACAAACATGTCCAAAAATTCTCTAAGGGGTGTAGTAAGTTTGACAATTTTAAGCTCTTCTCCCGTGTCATGGTCAACATCAATAGTATCTTCAAATAATATCTTAGAACAATATTCCATACATGTAGCATTAAGAGGGAGACTGAGCTCTTCATCTATTGGTGCCTCTGGGAGATAATAAAAAACATGACAGTCCTCAAGATTATCTGTTCTAGATTTTGCATACTTATCATCTGCAAGTTCCTCAAATATGTTTTCATTATAGGATTTGGAATTCTTATTCTTTGGATTTCTTGAAGGTATTTAAACCTCCATTTCTCTTTATTGACCATAAAACTAAGCTTCCTCTCCAAATTAGGCATAGGTATCAAGGTCAATAGATAAAACTTTCATATGATCTCCGACATGAATATAATCACAAATTCCCATGAATTCTCTAATAGATTCCTAATTCTAAAAATATCGATTGATATGTGTCATTTTTGTCCCAATATATTAGGGATGGATGTATAAGGTCTATTTTAGGGCTAGAGGGGGATAGCGTTAAAACAGATGTATTAGGAAATAGGTTCATGGAAGGAAGGTCTTTGTAAATACTACAAAGGAAATCTTTTTCATGATTGTAACCATACGAGCTACCCCCTCATGTTAAGAAGAGGTAACGTCGAATTCTGTAGGATGGGATCCATAGGGATGAATAGCAATGCCATATATTTCCATTTTCTCATGTGTTAGAAGAGGTTCTTGTGGGTCTTGTTCATTGATTCCGCATTTGTATCATTGGTATCCTATGAAATATTCAAGGGATTGATAACATGAGGCCATCCTTTCATCAAGATATTAGGATCTGTAAATCTTGCTCAATATTTCATCGCCTAAGAGAATAATTTGGTAAATCTATCTAGAGTGTCGAAGCTTGAGCTATTTTTGGTTGGAAGTCGGGCTTACGACATGTTTTAGGAGAAAATGGAAGATATTACATAAGAAGGGCTTATTGAAGGTTGTATTATCCACAAGCTGGTATGAAGGATTTTCATTTCCCATGTAGGAAAAGGGGATATGGAGGTGGAAGTACCACATTCATGTGGTTAAAGTGTATTTGGATATATGTGAGAGGCAAGGGCTTTCAATTTCAAGTCAATGACCAAATCAATGGAAGTAAATTCAGAGCTTGATAATAACTAGCTAATTCTCGACAATGGGCAAAGGGTTGAAGGTCTCCAAGAATAATAAGTTTTTTTCCTTGATAATGGAGCTTGATACATTGATGAAAAGTGGACGGAATGATGTGCATGACATGGATCCATTGGTGACTAAGGAGAACATTATAGGAAGGTCCAAGTTAATGACATATAATATTTTGTCATGTGTGATAGGTCAAACTTCCATAGGAAGAGTAATGGTTCTAGATGATTGTCACTTTGTACATTGTCATATTCCTTGATAGTGATCACATCAGGCTCTAGCTCATCAGTATTGTGTCCTAATTGTTTCATAAGCTTTACCCTATAGATGTTAAGATTGGATCTATTTTCCAAAAGCCCCTTTTGATATTTTGGTGAGTAATGATGACTTCTATATATAAGGGTAAATTTTGTGTTTGATTATTCAATAGAATCTCATTTTGGATAAAAATAATATGTTTAGATGGAGTGATTTGTGTAACCAAGTCTTTGAAACATGAAGTGTGAATGTTAAAAGGAAATATTAACTCTTGAAGGGTCTTATAGAGGATATACTTATTAATAGTAGATATCTTGATAACATCCAAGATAAAAATCTTAGTAGTTGTATTCTCAATGTGTTCAAGGAGATTGTAATGACCATCTGAAGGATTAGATAGAGGGGTATTGGGAAAATACAATGAGTGCATCATTTTGTAATGACACACACCTAAGATTTGATTTTAATGGTATGGATGTGGGTGTTAATGGGATGGGCACAACCGATAAAATATTCAAAGGAATTTGAGGTTTAGCAAAAAACATGGTTAGTGCTCTTTCCTTGAGAGGATTGATGTCGATCTAGCTTATTTTTCATATTTCTATGATTAAGGAATGGTTACTTGTGAATTCCCAATGGATTATTATATGTTTTAGAGGATGCTTCTACATCAAGCTCAATGTCTCCTTGATCTAGGATATCTTGAATGAAGTTTTTAAGATTCATACATCTATCTGTAGCATGAATTTTAATGTGATAACATGCAAAATATTCATGTTCCTTGTACCATGATGGATTAGGTGCATAGTCAACAAAAGGTGTAGTGGTGGGGAATGATAACATAATGTATGAATCCAATTACTTTAGGATAACAGATAATGACTTCATAAGTGGAGTGTATTCTCTACATTTTACTATAGATTTAGACATTGAACACATGAGGTTTATGTGTGGTGTGATTTGATCCATTTGTACATGTTTGGAATATTGCAAGCACAATGGACTGGGGTAAATCATTCATACAAAAATTTCATTTCAATTGTCATTAAATACATTTATCATTTAAACTATTCATTCGATCATCCATGAACCATGTGAGATTATTAAGTGTGTACTAGGAATTCACAAGTGCATACAATAAGAGAGATAAAAAACACTTTGGATATAAGTAGGAAACCATAAAGGGAATAAAACCCATGAAAATAATCTACTTATATTACACAAAACAAAGGACTTGCAATAATATTACAATTCTTGCAAGATTTATTTAATGAGGCACCCAGTCCACAAGGAGGACCAACCTCTAAATTTTTTCTAATATGACTCATAAAAAGGATTTGCATGAATATTACTCATAAAAAAAAATTTAAGTGAAGGATCAAAAAATATATGTTTCTCACATAACTGATTTTGATCTAAGTTCACCTCCAAATACATCAAATCCTCTTCAAAATTTTCTCTCTCTCTCTCTCTTAACTTATTCAATTATTTTTCTTCATGGGATGAATAGGTCAATTACCCTTCCACATATTGTCCTCAATCTTATTTATCTATTCATCATTCTTCTAGGATTTTTCCATGACCCTCTACACTCTTCTTAAACCTCCATAGGTTGCTCATTTCCTCCTCATCACAATAAGTCACAAATAACCAAACACACTAGCTTATATCTACAACTCAATCTCGTGACACCTCTAGGTCAGCCATGACCACATAGGTAAGTCATATAAACTCAAAAAATATACCAAGAAAATCATATAAACTCACTCCAAAAGATCTCAAGGGTCGGTAATAGCCCAAATATCTCATATAAGAATAACTAGCCCAAAATAGGCTAAAACCAAGCACTCCATCTCCAAGGAATGAATCATGATCTTTAAAGGCATAAGAAATATTTGGAATGGATCCAATAGATATAAAAAATTAAGGTACATCCCATAAAAACTTAAAAATCTCAAGAACCCCTACATTAGCTCCAATCATCATGAAGCACATCAAGAAGTAAGCAAGCAAGACTAGGTCTTGAGTCTTGAAGAATGACCAAATTCACATAGAAAAACTAATATTCATGGATAAAGTAATATAACATTGGAAAGGTATCTTAATATAGTTTATGAAACAACTCACTTAAAAATACAAATCATATTACAATAGCTCCAAATAGATAAAACGAAAGCTGCTCCAAATTGCCATACGGGACCCAAGAACTAGTCTTGAGAGAAACAAACACAAACACCTCCAGAACCTCTTACAATATAAACCACCACCTGGAAAAATTGTAAAAAAATTATCAAGCACTAATAGGAATGTTCCATGTGGAGAAATATGATCCAACACACTGTTTCAGTCACCTTCTTGAGAAAGCCTAAGAATAGCTCTTTAACTAAAAACCATCACTCTAGATCAAATAAAGCACTCCAAAACATCATGCTAGGATACTATCAATTATCCATGACCATCATCTATAGCTACAACAAAAAAATGATCAAACTCAACTCAAACCACAAGACTAGCATTTTAGCCCTTAAGGCCAAAATCGTTAGTACTACTTTGAGGACATGTATCATTCATTTTATCCACTGAATTAACATAAACATTGTCATGGAAATTTAGATAAACTCCAAAGGATTTCAGAAAAATTCAATTTTCATCTTAAATCTTCCATCTCAGCCTTGAAATTGTAAATCTCCACAAAACAAGGGATTTTCTCTCACTTCGTGAAACAAGTATAACACAAAACCCACCACCAAAATAAGCATGGAGGAATTCTATAGAACCCTTGTGCATCACCATTTCTTGAAAACATCATTTGAAGACTAGAAAATGAAAATTCCAAGTCACTCTACTATGAGGGTTTAACTAGGGTTTTAGATCACTTTACCTTCCCAACATTTGTTCATAAAAGTATGATGATAAAAGCACTTCATTATTTTTTAAAAACTCCATTAAATCAATGTAAAAACATACCCCAAATCCACAATGTATCTTGGAATTTTTCGAGAAAATGTGAGCATATGAAGCTACCATATGGAGCTGATTATGCCTTCTTCAAAACTCAATTTTGCTAAAAAATAGTTTTCTTGCAAATCCTTCACAACTTTGACACTGAAAGTTGTCATGAAGCATCATGAAAATAACCTCGATGCATGCCAAGTCACATCCAAGATTAAATACTTATGTAAATATTTAACCATAGCTTACTGGGCTTACTTGGCTATTCTTCACCTTCTTTGTTCCCAAGGACCATGAAAAATCATCAAACCATTGAGAAAACACATGAAAATCCTTATACACTTTATATGAAATGTCAAAATTCTCTAACCATATGTGATCATGAATTCCCGACTCCATTTCTCATGTCTCTGTACAAAACCACATGTTATAGGTCTAGGAATGGGCCTAGAATGACCTGACTCAACCATTAAAACCCATAAAATTACCATGATGACTCATTGCATACAATTAGACTCTCTTTTCACATCATATTGAGCATCCTTAACCTCATAACAATGTTTGGTACTCATACGATGACCATATATGCCTGCACTATACTCAAGACCATGCTTGGACACCATATTAACTTGACCAAATCATGATACTACTAATCAAACTTCATGTTTGAATTTGAATTACACCTCATGGAGGCACATATGAAACCATGAAACCCTTTACCATAAATGTAATTTGACACCAATGACAACAACTTAACATAATGGAAAACATGAAATTAGTGATTCTATCACCGATGACATTATTAATCTTGTGAAAGAATATGAATTTTTCATTAGGATTTGAGGCATAATTATCTCTTTGGAAGGGTTTAAAAACCCCTTTAGCAAGTAAATCCTTTTCAATTTGACTAAATTTTTCTCTAACCTCTTTGAATATGCCGAGACAATGCATTTGCAAGTGGAAGGTTATCTCAGGATGTAAATTAGGTAAAAAGATGCATACAATCTATTTTTTAGGGATGGAACAAGGGAAACAACTAGCTAAACCTTGTAATATTAGAAGGAAATAAATGAAGTTTTCATTTCTTCTTTGTTTCAAATTCTCAGATCATGCCCAAACATGATGATTAACAAGCTTAAAACACCTCCTCCTAGACTAACATACTCACCTTGATACCTTGTGATGTAGGAACATCCCTCCTTATATATAAATAGGTCATAAGGATATTTTTTTAGCTTTTCAAGTGTGGTAGCAGAGTCCTAGAGATCATTAGGTGTTATCTAGTAGTCTTTTTGGTGTCTAGGATTTTAGAATTCAAAAGATACTTTTTGGCTTGATTTTTTTGATGTTGTAAAGTGTTCTTGAAATTTGGAAACTATGTAAAGGGTGTGTAATGAGTATTTATGTGAGATGAGTTATTAAAAATTCTCAAATTAGTGAAAAAGGAAGCTAAGAATATTGAGGACATATGGAAGTTGAAGAGTCACAAAATATCAGTTATGAGTGATTATGATATGTGTCGGTTAGGTAGAAGTGGAAGTAGGAGTTACATGCATGTGACTTAGAATTATGTGAGAGGTAGGAGTGTTAGGATCATCATTCCTCATTGAGAGGATGAAGGGAAAGATGGAGTAGAGTAGAATGAAGTATTTTTGTATGAATACTTGCAATGGAATAGATGTATGTATTTGTTTATGGTGTGTTTATCTTGTCTTTAAAGATAGATATGAGTTTTACATTTAGAAATGTTGATCCTTCCCCATAATGCTTAGTTGAAAGCATTGTAAATATATCATTGGAGAATGGAGATGGGTCTTTTATTCACCTTTTCATTTTACACCCAGTAAAGGGAAAAGTGTATTTTCAATTCCAAATTCCAAAGGGGGACACGAGTCATCTTTGTAATCAAATTCAATAGCGGGTGATTGGGTCAAATTTACAGTTTTACACCCTTTCGACAAATGAGTAAAAAATAAGGTAATATGTGAAGACAAAGGGTCAAAAATCCGAGAAAAAAGGGAACATAGTTTTATGATTCTTTGATACATGAAATTAGTAAAAAAAAATCGAAGGCCCGATGACTTAGGTTTGTGGACTATGCATTTGGCATATGGGGGAATAGAGAAATAAATGCATTTCGCAAGTTACAATGCCAGTGTAAGGATCATCTTGCAAAAATATTATGAATCCTATTAAAGGCTAAAAAGGGGTTCATTAATGCACTAGCCATATGAGAGTAAATCCCATTAATGTGAAGGACTCATGTAAGGAGGATACACGGATGATAGGATGTAAAATTATTGCAATGGTTGAAAAGAAAGAAAAAGCTAAAAATTACCCACAAATGTAATCTTTGGCATTAATGCATGAATTTATGATCCATTAATATTATAGCTACTTATAAATAATTCTACTAGTGCTCCAAAGGTTTGATGTTCTGAAAGGATTTTCAAGTATTGAAATATAGTTAAAGAAAGCATTAGCCCCGATGATCAAAATTTGGTTGCAGTATTTTTTACTCAAGTTCCGAGCAATGACCAAAATTTTGTTAAAAGGCGAGCTCCTCAATTCCCATATCCTATATGTCATTTTGAGAAACAATTTTAAAAGGTCTGGTTTTTTTTTTTTTGTGAAAAGGGGTTTGATAAAATTGTGTCAGAACCATGAAGCTCCAAATATTACCCATGAAAACAAGTTCCAATCTTAGTTCCCATAGAAAAAATTGCATATTTTGACATTGCATTTTTCAACCTAGAATATTTAGACAGAGGTTATGTTCCCTTAAAAGGAGTTAAAACATGACCAAAATATCTAAAAATTGTATTGACCACTTTTTTTTTTCCACGGTGCTATTCCATTCCCAAAGCTTGTATGGGTGTGTGCTCAACACTATAATCCTATAACTAGAGAAGTTTAGGATGGGAAAGGAGATTTGGTTTTATCTTTCCAAGAGCAGGTATTTGACAGAATTTTGGGTTTTCCTCCCACAAGAGAAGAGGAAGCTATTACCAAAGATTCAACATAGGAATACTTGAATTCACATTTGAAGAAATGGACAGAGTTTATGAATGCCCATTGGCTGATCAATCCGTGAAATTCTGCCCCTAGAATGACAAAGAAGTTGAATAGAATTGAGTTTATTGAGGAAGTTGGAGATGTGATTGTATTGTTGAACCGAGTAATGGGTATTGAATCTACTTCCTTTTTCTAGGAATGGATGTTTCAGTTTATTCAGGTAATACTTACAAACAAAAACCTCTCCCATGGGTTGAGATAATAAGTAACCATATTCATGAACAAATGATGGGAGTTTCCCAGATTAGAGAGAAAAAATCCTAACATGGCAGAATTTTTGATGTCTTCTTAGTTGATTTATAATATTTCTTTACGAGAGACTTTCCAGAGTTACTCATGGATGGTGAGCTTAACATCTCTAAGGTATATAATGTATTCTTACAGATGAAGCTGGAAAATTGTAAAATACATTACATAAATATTGCAAATCATTTCTTTTCACCCACAATTTGTTTATACCACATTGATTGGGAGAATCAAATATTTTCCCCTAATGTTAAGATAGTTATTACTCACTATGGGTGTTATTTTATTCAATTCAAGAATTTTTGATATACTAGGGTTAGTGGTTATGATGGGAAACCTACTTGCTCCCCAATTCGTAAGTCATAAATAGAGTCTTGATAGAATTGGTGAGGTAATTGTTATTAGTACACCAATTCATTTCCGAAAAACATCTAACATCCCCTATCAAGTTCCCCATGAACATTTGGAAGTACACTTTCCCAAACATCTAGAAAGAAAAAAATTGGAGGGAGAAATGAATAGATGTATGCAGGATAGATTGGAGGAAACCAAACATTATGATATAACACATCTTTTACACATTTTCGTACCTACTCAGATAAAGCATAAAACTCATTATGAGGATTTCTAGATGAATTGTTTAAATGGAAGGGAAGTTAGGCAAAGAGAACATTCAAGAATGACATTATCCTAGATGATTGATTTTGGGGTTATCTAAGATCCTGAAGAGTTAGAAGATGATGGGAATGTGATTAGTGAAGAATACATCAGGAATGATATTGCTTCTCAACATATGCCACCAGTTAATTGAGATGTTGATGAGAAGAAATATAATTAGGAAAAGACTACAAATATCATCCGACTTTCTTTAAGGTGGTTATTCTCAAAAGGAGTGGATGTAAGTTACCAAAATACCCCATTGTTAAGGGAATATAGAAATAAAAAGCTTATTGATGATGTTCTTCCTCCACATTGGAAGGTTTATGCCACTAGGGATGTTTCATGGAGAAAAAAGCTTAAGATTCATTCTAAGAGGATGGAATCTATGCCAATAATGGGTGATGTAGGTACCTAAGTTAGTATAACTGGAACTTCCCTTCCTCAAACAACGAGAAGAACTAGAGAAATTATTCAAGAAGGTATGTTCGAGGGACCTATTGTTCATGCTACCCCCTTACAAGTTGTTCTAGTACTTGTTGTAGGATCCAAAAGAAAGGAGAAAATAATGGAATCCCCTCCGAAGAAGCCTAAATAATAATTTTTTCTGAAACACCTCATCAATTTCAAAGACCAAAGAATGATATGTACGAATAAGAGGAGGAACAAGTCCATCTTAGGAAGTGGAAATGAACTAAGATGTCTGAATGGGCTGATTTAGAGGAGTCGAGAGACCACTAAAAAAACATCACATCTTGATATCCTTGTTGTTTCATATCTGCTATCACCAAGTATTTTGAGTTTATTCTCATTAAACAACCTATATTTATGATGGAAAACCTTTCCATTCCAACATCTCTAGTTGCTTCACCCATCAAATAACATCTGTTGTGAATGCTCCTATGCACGATGTCTTAACTCTTCCACGACAATATCTTGTGATTTCCTCATAGAAAACTCCAAGTAGTGGGACGACATAAGAAGAGAATATTAGTAAACATGAGTAAAACCTCACCTGAGAAGGTTCTAATGTAAACAACATAGGGAGAAACTTTAGGTGTCACGGTTGTAGTAACACCTCGGAAAATGAAGTAATTGCATACGTTATTGAAGCCCAAAATTCCTCCAACTAAATTCATTCCTCAAGAAATTTTTGAGATGATCCCTACTCTTATTACAAAAGTGGGTGAGGGCTCAGTATATGAAGAAATGGATGTTGGTGACCAATAACCCTTTATAGTTGAAGAAATAAGAGACCAATATAAGCATATGGATGGAATTGAAGATCAGGGTGGGCTTATAGAAATAAACACTCAAGAGGAACCAATGTATGTAGCTCTAGAAGGTATGTATACTCCTTCATCTTCCAAATCCCTTGCAATCATCCATATAACTCCAATTTTACAATTACTTGATGAACATGAGTGTCCCATAAGGGAATGGATGAATAGTTCTCTCTCAAAAAATAAAAAGGGTAGAGATACGGTTGGATGACAATGATCTACAAATCTGGATCTCATCAATAGAGAAAGGCCACTTAAAAAGGAAAAGGTTATTTCGAGGAAGAATATAAATAGGAAAGGAATATGATTCATGGATATTGCAACTCACAAAGATGATGTTCCCGAGGAGAAGCCCCGAATAATTTTTAGGTTTCCAGGATCTCACTAGGTAAGCCTTCTACTACAGAAATGAAACATGATTTTTCTATGGCGGTAGAAGGAGTGTTCAGAAAATTAACGAGTTCAAAGAAGCCAAGAAGGATTTAAATGCTAAGAATGAAGCATTTTTAAAATTGGTTATAAAATTGACCGGAAATCACAAAAAAATACCGGTTGAAATCCTTGAGATAATCAATGATGATGTCGGTGGGTAAGTGACTTAGGAGAAAGAGGAGATGCCTTTATCCAATGGGAAAATATTTTGATTACTAGAGGTGAGGAAATAATCAGGGAATCTGTGAAACATTATTCCCATAAGTTTGAAAAGGTTGAAGAAACCATAGTATTATGAGATAAATGTGAAGATGAACAATTAATGTGGATTGATATCCTGCCAAAAATAGAAGTTATAAAGGATTTAAGTGATGAATTGGTTGTGAAGGAAGGGATTGTATCTCCTTTGATTGTAGGAAATAAAAATGAATACTACAAAGTTGTAAAGGTAATAGTGGAGGTTCAAAGAAATCTATTGAAATCCTTGATGGGTTAAGAGACAAAACAATGGATTATATTGGCAGCCTTCATTCCCTAATAGACAAACTAATTGGGAAAAATAGTGGAGAAAATATCGAATGGAGATTACAAAGAATTTAATCACACTTTTCAGGAATCATGCTTTAGGTAAACCTAGGGAGCCAAGGGTTTTCAATATATCTACCATGCAGAAATGGGCACAAATTGAATCAAAAATTGATAAATTGTCAAGGAGGATAAAGAAAGAAATATTTATCTTTGCGGAGATCAATGACACAGGTATGAAGCATGAAATCATTTTCCACTATCACTCAAGGCCCGATGAAGAAATTGTCACAAAAATGATTGAAAGGTTTGATGATTATAAGAATAGGGTAGGGGATAGCTCGATGAATTATCCTACTAGAAAGGACCCTAAAAAGTAAATAAGAATGAATACAGAGATAAAAACAAACTTAACTCCATAATACATTCTAGATCAAAGATTTCTTCAAACAATATTTTGTTTACTAAAAGACAAGTTTGTTAGAAATAGAAAATTATTTTTTTCATTTCTCCCATGCATCGCCATGTCATTCCTCCTTCATGACCCAATCGAAACAAAGGAATATTTTCAGTTAAAAGATACTTCCTTTGAGAAGATTTTGAATTACAGGGAGCTAAGTTCAAAGGATCCTTTGGGACGTTTTTTGGGGGGAAATTAAATCAAGTAGTTGTATAAGTAGAAGGGTCTGTCCTCATACTAGAAGGGGTTTTTATTAATATTTTTGCAAGAAGAAGAATTAAGTCATTTTTGTGATACTACTTAATTGTTTGGAATAAATACATTTTAAGTTTTTACTCTTTCAAATTCTAATGTTAAGATGATTACAATGTATAGTCATTAGCATGCATTGAGATCATTTGTTTTCATGTTCCCTTGTCAATAATTTGATAAATTTAAATGAAATTTTTCTAATTATGAGCTTATTTTACATGTTTTAGATTCTGTATATTGAGAATTTGGTTGATCAATCATATTTTTGTTGCAATTTTGTATTTCTTTCTTCTATGAGTTACATTGAATATATCCTTAGTGATTAAGTTTTGGTTATTTGTTAAATATTGTGGTGTGAGTATATAATTTGCAAAATTAAATGAATTTATAAAATCCTCACTGAAATCATTTTTTTGATGGATTTTTGTAAGATTTTGAGTGAATCTTAAGCATATGAGATCAGAAGCAAGAAACACTTCATTAAAATATTTTCTCAAGCCTTTGTGCTAAGTATTTTAAGGATTGTGTGGAATATTTTTGCTAATTGAGTATCAATGAATGCAAATCTTCCTTTAAGTAGAAATTGTGATTAATTGGTGAATTGTTCTTTATTATCTAGAATTTTATATGTGTCTGAGTGAATACTGTAAGCAATTGTCATTTAAAGATCCATTATCTTGCAATCCCCCATCTTTACAAATATAAACATACCTCTAGTCTTATCATGTAATACAATCCCTTCATTAGTCATTCTATTTTCTTACTTACACATATTGATTAGAGGAACCTTTAATTTCATTTTAATTTATCAACAATGCAACAAAAATGCAACTTATCTACATATAGTAACCTGTGTCTAATGAAATAAGTATATACATTACTTTGTGTGACAACTTGTGAAAGTAAAGTGTTGTGTCTATGACCATGCTTATCCTAGATTGATCCATTGTTCTAAAAAAAAGAGAAGTTAAATATTTACCTCTCCGGCTATATTTTCAGGTTACCCCTTGGGTTCTCTCACCTTGGTAGTGAGGATGGCCACTCTTTTTGTATGTGTCACCCAACCCCTCCGAAAACATGGTCTAACTAAGTTGTCTTGACATCTTCCCAGCTATAAAAGACCTAAAATTACAATTCGCCATTCTTACAGTTCCCAACTTACTTTTTGATGTTGTCTGGCCCCAAAAGAGGTGTAAATTTGGGTACCAAAAAGTTAGATGATCTATTTCAGAAAATTCATCATAACATTTTATTTTCAAATCCAAATGACCTAACATTTGGACCATAGAAGGTTTATGACATTTTGTAGATGGTTTTTCAATAGTTTTCCTTGATGATGAGTAATGTTTTGTGTTATGAGGTGTTTTCCTAGTTAGAATGAGGATGCATAAAAATTGTTTGACATAATTCCTACATGGTAAGTGAGTATATCTCTCATCTTTTGAGGATTTAGGTTATGAAATTTGGAAGGTAGAATTTTGAGATAATTGTTCAAGTGGGTTTTTAAAGGTTTAGGGATATTAAAACTATACAATAAGTTTTTATGACATAAATTCATGGCTGATTGTTGGTTTTTGAGAATACAAAAAGGTAGTATGATCCTCAATTGTAGAGAGAGGGTATAGTTGATGTTTGAAAATTCTTGAAAGGTGAATTTATGCCTGATTGTTTTTATTCTCTTTGCATCATTTGGTATCAGAGTGTGGATCTATTATTTTTGGTTTTATGAGTTGAATGTTTCCTTTTGTGACTAATAGTGTTGTAGTGGAAAGTGACAGAGATAAGAAGATAAATGAGGAGAATATATTGAATCCAGTCATAGACCATGGTTATAAGATGCCATAATGGATGAATAAATCAATAGTATAGATGGAGGATGTCAAGTAAAAAAATGCATGAGAAGATAAGAGAACAAGAGTAATATAGAAGATTAACAAAGATGATGGAAGAAAGAATAAATTTTATGGAAGCAAGGAGAACAAGCATAAGTAGAGAGTTGAGGGCTGTTAAGCCTTGGGAATTATAAGACACGAGATGATGAAGGTGAAGTATAACCAACACCATACATGGTTAAGAGGTTGCTTGGATTATTGTATCAAAACAAGAGAAAAAAAAAAGAGAGAGAAAGGGAAAGAAAAGAGGAAAGGAAGAAGCATTTAGCAAGAGAAAGAGAGTTGAGGATGCAAGAAGAGATACAAGAGTTGAAGAGAAATTTGGGACAATTATTAGAGATGCTTTGGAAAGATATAGAGAAGCAGATTAAATAGTTGGAATAGTGGTTAAGAAGAAGGTTAAGTGGCCATTAGAGCTACTTGTGAGGAAGAAAAAGAGAGAGCAACTGAGAAGAGAGATAAGAGAAGAAGAGAGGAAGTTGAGACAAGAAGAAAAGGATGAGAAAACAAGAGAGAAGTTGACAAAGAGATAGTGTATGAAGAAATTTAGAGTTTAGATGAGGAAGAGGTGATTGCAAGCTTCTTGTCTTGCCTTAGAGAAGATGAGGAACAAGATGAAGAAGCAGATGAACATGGTGAAAATGAGAAAGAGCTCATGGATGAAGCATCTCATGAGGCTACAGAGCCTCCTTAATTTTGTTCTAATGTTTAATTTGAGTGTTTTCTTGTAGGTGATAGAGATGAGAGGATAGAAATGGAGAAAGTTGCTGATGAAGAGATGAATAAAATAATGATAAAGAAGAAGTATTAATAGTTGAAGAAGAGACTTTGTGGTAGAAAATAATGCAAGGACCAGAGATTTAAGACTTGTTTGAGAGTGATGAAGAATAAAAGAGAGAAGAATAAGAACTTGATAAGATATTACAAGAAAAGGAGAAAGATAAAAGTCATGAAGAATCAGATGTCATCAAAGGAGAGCAGTGACAACAAGTCCAAGAGGAAGACATGAAGATTGAAGAAGAGAAGGAAGAAGAAGAATCCTAGGGAGAAGCATACTTCCTTTATAAAGACCAAGTAAAAAGTGATATCCAGATAGAATAAATGAAATAATACATAAAGGATGAACAAGTTGGAGATGAAAACCAAGTTATAGTGAAGATGAAGAAGCAAATAAATTGTAATAAGAAGAAAAAAGAAATATGAGGCCTAATCTTTTCCTAACCCTAGAGGATGATGCAGGAGCATCCCTCCTTACATATAAATAAGTCATAAGGACATTAGTTTTAGCTTATCAAGTGTGGAATTAGATTCCTCTAGGTCATTAGGTTATATCTAGTAGTCTTTATTGGTGTCTAGGCTTTTCAAAATTTAAAAGAGACATTTTCCCTCCAAAATGCAAATTCGAATTCGAAGAGCCATTTTTGCTTGATTTTTTTGATGTTGTAATATGTTCTTGAAATTGGGAAACTATGTAAAGGGTGTGTAATGAGTATTTATGTGGGGTGAGTTATTAAAAATTATCAAATTAGTGAAAAAGGAAAGTTAATAATCTTGAGGGCATATGGAAGTTGAAGAGCCATAAAATATAAGTTATGAGCGATTACCAGTCTTGTAGGATAGGTATAATTGTAAGTAGGAGTTACATGCATGTGAGTTTAATTTATATGAGAGGTAGGAGTTTGTGGATCATCATTACTCATAGAGATTATGAAGGGAAATATGGAGTAAAAGTACAATGAAGCATTTTTATATGAAGACTTGTAATGGAATAGATGTATGTCTCTTTGTATGGTGTGTTTATCTTGTCTTTAAAGGAATATCTGAGTTTTGAATTTAGAAATATTGATCCCTCTCCATAATTATTAATTTAAAACATTGTATGAATGTTGATGAGACCTTTCATACATTTCTCTTAGCTTGGTTTGGTAATTTAATACATTGTTTGGTGAATGGAGTGGAAACACAGACTGTGTGTGAAAGTTAGATGATATTTTTAGGGATAGTCATCAAAATTTTTTAATTTTAAATCCAAATGACCTTAAATTTGGACCATAAAAGGTTTATGAAATTTTTTTAGATGGGTTTTCAATTTTTTTCCTTGATGATGAGTAATGTTTGAGTTATGAGGTGTTTTCTAGATGGAGTGAGGATGCATACAAATTGTTTGACATAATTCCTTCATGGTAAAGTGAGTATATCTCCCGCGTTTTGAGAAGTTAGGTTATGAAATTTAGAAGGTATAAATATCAGATCATTTTCAAGTGGGTAGTTAAGGGATTAGTGATTTTAAAACTGTACACTAAGTTGTGTATGATATAAATTTATGGTTGATTGTTGGTTTTTGAGAGAATAAATAAGGTATTATGAGCCTTAATTGTAGAGAGATGGTGTAGTTGATGTTTGAAAAATATTGAAAAGTTAATGTATGCTTGATTGTTTTTATTCTCTTTGCATCACCTTGAAATGAATTTTTATATTGAGATAGAAACCCTTCATCCTTCAAGAGCACTAGATCATGAAACATACATGGATCTCTATCTTACAATGCTTTGAAAACAACACCATGTGGTTCATAACCATTAAAATAAAAAATCCACCTTAACATATTAAAACTTGTCCTAAACCTCAGAAAAATCATAGTATCCATCTTCACATGACTTTCTTCAAGTCATGTCAACTCCTTGATCACGTCGTCATAGCTTGCTCCATTGTCACCAAACAAATAGTGCTACCCGGACTTGATTGCGAGGAACATAGAATTATTCTTTGGAATTAGGTCAACAATCAACAAGCATTGTTATGAAACAATAACCTCACCAAGCCTTGAAAATTAATTTAATGATCCATACACCCTTGATATCCACGGGATCCTTTAACCTTTATAAACCTTCTTGGAGAAAACACAAACCACAACTTTAAGGTACCTTTGTCATGACACAACCCAAAATCGCAACAAAAATGACAACATTTTTATTCTTTTATATATGTTGTGGAACCTTCAAGGATTATTGATTACCATGGGATATGACTGCCCCTTGGAATATGCATATTAAATCCTTGAAATCTTCTAAAAATCCTTGGTGAAGTATTGACTTTAAATACCAGCGACATAGACAAAGGACCTCATGGCTTCAAAAATTCACTATTACAAATCAATTGTTTAACTTAGACTCCAAGACACATGACACTAACATAAGCATCTTAACATACTGTGATTATAGATAATTTTTCACTAAAGACTACCTTTTTTATGCTACACATAATTTTGAGACAAAATATAAGTTGACCATTTTCAGTAGATTAAACCCTTTCCATTAATACATATGAAACCAAGACTATTCCTTTATAATTAGATCAATGACTCAAATTTTTCCATAGAACTTTGACACATTTCAGAGCATAACACAAACTATACTTCATTGTTTTTATCCTAATAACTAGATCATAAATTAATCCTTCTAACTTGAGTTAACATGACACATCATGCTTTAAGACCTTTTAACTAATATTTTTCAAGACAAGAACATGATGAATATGAAAAAGGAAAAAAGTACATATACCTCAACAAGATTTAAAATAAAACCTTGTAGAAACATAGACCTTAAACAAGATAAAACACCTTTATTTGACTTGACCACAAGTATAAACTTCAAGAAAGCCAAAGAAATTTGACCAAGAATACCAACAACTTTTTGATGACAACACATAATAAAGTAAACAAGGGAAAACTACTCATACCTTAATAGGACTAAAGAAACTTCTTCGGAGCTCACAACCAACACCAAATCTTCCTTTGTCATATGATTTTCTTCTAGAATCCTAGAGAATAAACACAAGACATTTAGGAAATAAAACAATACATAGTCATCAAATAATCCCAAAGATTTCATTATCTCTCTTTATACCTTTGAGATATTTTCACTCTTCTTGGATGACCTTTTAGGCATGATCATTTCATTTAAAAATCCTACATCTTTTGATTGGTGACCTGTAAAAAACTCATGATATCCTCATTCACTTTATCTTTCTTAGTTAGGGCTAATAGTCCTTCATGAATTGGATTAGGCTTGAAAAACATGATTTCCTCCTTATTAGACTTTTCAATAGAATTTGACACCTCGTTTGAATTTTATTCCTTCTCCTTTACATCCTTTATGCTCTCTACCTTATTAGATTTGTCAATTTTTGAAATCACTTCACTAAGTTTATCATTCTCCTTCTTATCATGATTTTCTCTTCAACCTTCATGCTCTACATATTAGATTGAGAATCAGTTCTCTTGACCTCATTTTGTTGATCAACATCCTTCTTGAACATAACAACAAAATTGACTATCTAATATTCCTTCTTAGGATTGATTTTTCTATTGAACAATTTCTTCTCTTGCCTTTTGGATGCTTGAAACCTACTACTATAACTTGAATATTCACTTTGGTGGCAATATCTTATAATGTGACCCTGTTTATGACAATTTTAACACACAATTCCACTCTTTCTCTTTGAGTGATATGAACTAAGATTCCAACCATAGTCAACTGCCTTATGATCATACTCACAACATGAATAACATTGAACATTGAAAACACCTTCATGACTCCATGAAAACTCATTCCTTGAGGAATTATTCTTACAATCCCTAGATTTATGACCAAACCATGAAAAAGTAATAATAATCACTAAATGAAGAACCATACCTCATTGCATTAGGTTGTTTAACAAGGTTAAAACTTCTTGAATCAGCCTTATTTGTTTCCTTCTTGTCTCATTGAGTGCTTAGTACAAACTTTTCATCATTCTCCACATATTTTCCTTTGAAACCTAGGTTTGTCTTGTCAATAATAGTTCTTTGACTCTCAAATATCCCATCAATAGCTTCATAACTCTTCTCTAACCTCAATACATCTTCAACCTACTAGATACATCTTAACTTATTATCATACTCGAGGAAAACATACTCTTTGAACATTAGGGTTTTAGTCACACTCTCAACTTATGATTTGAGCTATTTGATTGCTTGAACATTCTAAAATTCCATGCTATTGATTTTCTCTTATAATCCATGAATTAAGGACTCAAGAATCTCATACTTCTCATTTAAAAGCTGTTTCAACATCGGATGATTTTCCCATTGCTTATGCTTCAAGAGGATCCCTTTTAACTATTTAAAATTACTTCACAAGGACCTGCTCTGATATAAATGGTTAGAAGCATAATGGACTAAGGGGGTGAATAAGTCCTAAAAATAATGATTACACAAATTCATCATTTAAACCATTCATTCAATCATCCATGAACCATGTGAGCGTATTAAGTGTGTATTAAGAATTCAAAAGTGCATAAAAAAGAGAGATAACAAAAAAACCTTATGTAAGTGGGAAACACTAAAGGGGAAGAAAAACCACTAAAAAAATATTTTTATATTACAAAATACAAAGGAATTGCAAGAGTATTATACATATTGCAAGATTTCTTTAGTGAGGCACCCACCCCACAAGGAACACCAACTCCTAAACCTTTGATAATATAAATCATAACAAATGAATTGAATTAATATTACTCATCACAAAATATTTTAAGTGAATTATCATAGAATATATTTTTGTCACATACCTGATTTTGATCCAAGTTTACCTCCAGACACACCAAACCCTCTTCAAACTTATCTCTCTCTCAACTCACTCAATTCTTATTCTTCATTGGAATAATAGGCTATTTTACCTTACACATCTGATCCTCGATATTCCTCAAATATTCATCACTCATCTAGGCTCATTCCATAACCCATGTACATTCTTCTTAAACCTCCTATAGGTTGATCATATTCTCCTAATCACAACTAGTCATAAATGACCAAACACACTAGCTTATATATCAACCTCTAGCTCATGACACCTACATGTGAGACATGAACATATAGATCAGCCATACCAAATCAAAAATATATCAAGGAAATCATATAAACTTAATCCAAAAGACCACAAGGGTTATAAATATCCCAAACATCTTATCCAAGCACAAATAGCCCAAAATAGGCTAAAAAAGCACTCCATCTCCAATGAATGAATCATGATCTTTAAAGGCATAAGGAAATCCAAAATATCTACACAAGTTAGGGACAACCTATAAAAATATTTAACAAGCTCAAGAACCTCTACATTAGCTCAACCATCATGAAGCACATCAAGAAGCAAGTAAGCACAACTAGGTCTTCTAGCACCCAAATTTTAGTCCTAAAGAATGACCAACTTAACATAGAAAAAATCATCATCATGGATCAAGTAATATACAATTAGAAAATTTCAATATAGTTTTTGGAACAACTCACTTCAAACTTCAAATCATAGTGAAATTCCTCTAAACTATAACAACCACTTTCCAAGCATCATAATTACAATATTTTTTTTTACTTCCCAAATTAAACATATACCTTATATTATTTAAATGTACAAACTAATATTTAAATCTATAAAATTATAATTACAATCATTCAAATTAAAAATTAATAAAGCATGTGCATATTTATGGGTCAAATGGATTCAATGATCCCCCATAAGATACTCTTTCGAGTATGTATACAATGTATACCCTTTAGTTCCCTTCTTGACATTGATTTTACAAGTGTTGCTCTAAGTGTCTACCTGAAATTCATTTAGTTGAATCCCATATGACATGAAACAACCAAAAACACCTCAAAACCTCTTCCAAGCTTAAGCGCCACTCGAAATTATTCAAGGAAACTTGTACCAACATGCTCAAGCACTAAGAGGCATGTTCTATGTGGGGAAATATGATGTAAAACACCTATTTTAGTCACCTTCTTAATCAAACCTAATAGGACCAGTTATGCGGTAGGTCTTCAACTAAGAACCATCACTCCAAATAAAATAAATAAATGCAACACACCATTATATGATCCTATCAACTATCCATGACCATAAAATGTAGATACAACAAGAAAAATGATCAAACTCAACTCAAACCACAAGACTTGCATTTTAGAACTTAAGGCGGAATCGATAGTGCTACTTTGAGGACCTATATCATTAATTTTCTCCACTGAATCAACTTGAAAATTTTCATGGATGTTTATAGAAACTTCAAAGGATTCTTTAACAATTCACTTTTCATCTTGAATCTTCCATCGCACTCTTCAAAATGCAAAACTCCACTAAACAAGGGATTTTATCCCACTTCATGAAATTCCTAGAAAACCAAACCACCAAAAAAATGAGGATGGAGGAATTATCTACAACATTGGTGTATCAATGTTTCTTGAAAACATCATTTGAAGACAATAAAATTAAAAAATTTCAAGTAACTCTGCTATGAGATTTTAACTAGGGTTTTGAGCACTTTACCATCTTAAAATTTGTTAATAAAATTATGATGATAAAATCACTTCTTAATTTTTGTAAAAAATATCATCTCAATTTAAAAACATCCCCAAAGGCACATACTCCCATGTAAATTGTGTGAGAATAGGTGTGCATAAAAATTTACCATATCAAGTTGATTTTTCCTTCCTCAAAGCTGGGTTTCACCAAAAATAAATTTTCTTACAATTCCTTCACAAATTTCACATGAAACGTGTCATGAAGCATCATTAAAACATCCTCAATCCATGCCAAATCACATCCTTGATTAAATCCTTCTTTAACTCTCCAACCATATTGAATTACATGTGCTTACTTGGATTGTATTCACCATCTTACTTCCTAAGGACAACGAAACATCATCAAACAACTAAGAAAAAATGTGAAACTACTTATACACCTCACATGAAATGAAACAATTCTATAACCATGCTTGATCATGAATTCCTGATCCATTTCTCATGTCTTTGTATTAAACCACATGCTATAGTTTTAGGTATAGGCACGAAACGACTTTACTCAACCATGAAAACCTATGAAATGAACATGATGACTCATTACAAAAAATTAGACACTCTTTTCACATCATATGGACTATTCCTAACCTAATAAAAACCTTTAAGACTCATAAAATGAATATCCATGTTTGTACCATACTCTAGACCTTGGTTGGACACCATAACAACCGACCGAATAATGACACTACTAATCAACCTTCATTTTGAATTTGACCTACACTTCATGAAGATACATATGACACCATGACACCATTTTCCATCAATGGAATTTTACATCAATAACAACAACTAAACATAATGGCCAACAAGAAATCATTGATTCCATCACCAATGAAATTCTTATTCTTTTTAAAGAATTTAGATTTGTCATTAGGCTTTGAGTTGTAGTTATCTCTTTAGAAGGGTTTCAGAACCCATTTAACAAGTAAATCCTTTTCAATTTCACTAAATTTTTCTATAACCTCTTTGAATGTGTTGACATAATTCATTTACATGTAGAAGGCTATCTCAAGATGTAAATTAGGTACAAAGATCTTTGACAAATTTTTTTAGGGATGGAATAAGTGAAGCGACTAGCTACCCCTAACCGTCTTTAAAGGAAAGAAATGAAGTTTCAATTTTTATTTTTTCATTATACATTGGTCCAACATTGTTATATCACTTTCCATATTTAATCAAAATCGGTGAACAATTTTTTAAGCTAAGTCTACAAAGGTAAAAATGGAATTTATAGGGAGATGGAGAAACCATTTGATTTCTGGTCTCCAAGACTCTAGAAGATAAGTGAATAAGATAATTACCGCTATATGATACTTATTGGAATGTCATGAAGAAGTCCTTGAACTTGTCACAAGGATCACCTTTTCCCCTATATTCATAAAATTTAGGGTAGTCAAAGCTTGGTGGGAAAGGTGTACCAAAATTTTCGATTGAAAGGGTGATGACATAGTTATTTGAACTGATAATTCTTATTATGTATTTGATTACTTTCTTGTTAAATAATGAGGCAATATTTCATAGTATTTAATTCTTGGTCAAATTTTTTTCATGCAATGATTGGTTGGTATATATGTGTGGTTAGATTTGGAGGATTTTACACCGTGGTTTTTAGTATAGCTCTCATGTAAGTTACTCTAGGTTTTTAGTCCTAGGAGCTATACTTATATCTGATAGAGATGAGAAGCTAATTTTGTGAGTTGTTGACTAAGGATTCTAGTTTTTTTGTATAGTGATGTCCTCATTGTGAGGTTCGTGTTCTACTTCCTTGTTTAGGGGCATTTCATCTTCTATTTTATCTTCATGAAATGTCATTAAAAAGGGTATATTGGGATCAATCCTAATGTGAGATACTTTGAAGTCATCATCATGACCTTTAGGATGAGAAGACATGGAGGCACTGTACATGATTTAAAATGTCTTCATCAGTCCAAAGAGGTGGGGAAGAATTTTTACTCTTCATCCTAATCTTGTGAGAAAGAAAGGTAGGATCTATTTACTTTTCAAGTACCCTTTCTAATTTACCTTCTTTTCTAATATTTCCCTACAACATTTTTCCTTTTTCACCAAAATATTTTTCTTTGAGATTTCACAATAATTTCCTAAGTACCAAAATTTTCTTCATATTTCAAATTTCAAGTTTTGGGAATCGAATTACAAATTTCATGTAAATTTCTTCCGAAAACCTAAAATCTGAAATACAAAGGAAGTTAGTCTATTTCAAGTTTTGGAACCTGATTTGCAATTTATATGCAAATTACAAGTTGAGTCCTGAAACCAAAACCCTAAGTGCATTTCAGGTTTTGGAACCTGATTGTAACTTTACATGGAAATTTGAAACCGAATTCTGAAACATGACTTCCAATCACATAGACCATTTCGAGTTTTAAAACCTAATTTTCAATTTCCATGCAAATCGCAAGTCAACTTCCAAAACCCAAAATAAAATGGAATATAAAACATTTCAAGTTTTGGGTTTGAAATTATAGTTTTCATGTAATGTGTATATTTACTCATAAAACATATAACTTTGATAAAGTTGTTGTAACACCCTTGACAGTTGTTATTTTCCTCCTTTGCATCTCAAGTGTTGGCATGTGATTTTCCTTTTTAGGATATGTTCTTTTGACTTTGGGAAATCATGCTTGATGTGGATAAGTCTTTTCTGCTCTTAAGATCTTCTAACTGAATTGGAATAGTTTTCCTGAATTCATTTTTCACTTCTTGTAGGTGAGATTGCAATTTGGTTTTAAGAGTTGTAAACTTATCTATTTACCTGACTCATCCTTGGATCAATTTCAATGATCCAAGGAATGTTTTAAATTTGTTCAGAGTGAACAATTGATGAATTGGCATTCCATGAATTGAGAAACACATCGGATAAAATTAGTAGATGCAAGTTCTTTAATTCTCTTTTGTGTGAAACTATTTCCATTCAGTGGTATGTTTCATTTGGGTCTCACGGAGATCGACCATGGCGAGTCACTATTGACATAATTGGGATTTCAGCCTATTCATGGTGTAGGAGGGAATGAGAATCCTATAAAGGACTAACCTACAGAATCCTAAGCTAGGTAAAATTATTTCCTACCTAAGCTATGTAACTTGATATAATTCTGATTCTAACCTAAACTTGGTGCTAAGGGAATTAAATAAAAAAGTTACTAGGTATTAAAACTAAACATTGAACCTATTACTATAAGGCTATATGGTGATCTAACCTAGTGCTTTAAACTATGGAATTTTGAATTATTTACCTATGTGGAATTATCTAAACCTAATTGCTAAGGCCTATGGTGGGGGTTAGTTGTTAGTGTTATATCCTAAGGTATAAACTTTAATCTACCTAAGATCTAACCTAAGCAAGTAATCTATCCTAAACTATTGGGCATGAATGGGGACTTATGTAGTCACATGCATATTGGCGATGGTTCCTAAGGCATTTATGATGTTGATAAGGTTTTTATTGACGTGGTCTTGTGGAGGATTAGGTGGCAGTATCACTAAAATGGAAATACATGTTAATTTAGACTTGGCATTCACTAGACTTGGCAGGCGGTGGCAAGGAAGATTAGGTGGGAGATTTGGAATTAATAGAATTAATTTATTTTGGTTTACGAGCCCAAACCATCTTGGTAGGCATGCCAGTGGATTTTTCTTGGGTTGTTTCACTTTGCATGTTTTCTAATTTTCACTCTGCATGTGCTCTAGTTTTTCGAACCAGTAGATTGAACTGCACTTCATGGCTATTTTTGAGGTTTCAAATCTATTTTCGTTTCATGGAATTTATAAGAGGCATTGTGGAAGAGGTATCTGGTTGTTCAATATTTCATGGAAAAGAGGAGGAGTGAGCTCGGCTAGAGGTCTTCTTCAATTTGACAGAGACACTATCAGGCATGATAGGTTGTAAGCTCATTAAAATCTCTTGCTTTCCTATAAGTGTTTTCATTAAAAAAATCTACTCTGCATGAGCTTTCATGCATTGCATGATGTATTTAGTTGTTTGGCTCCGAGTTTATTATGTCTTGAATTCTTGGTTTGAATCCTTTGCAAATGATGCAGTTTAAGATATAGTATGTAATTGGTTAAGCACATGAAAAATGCATGTAAAAATGATTAGTAACTCTGTTTTCGCTTAAGCTGGATCATGGCGCTCAGATTAGGATTTCGAATCTTGGGCAGAAGGTATCTTGTAATTATGCTGTAAGATCCTGTCATATATATTGAGTTTATTACTGTAGGGAACTATTTTAAAACTCTGAATTCTTAGAAGGAAACAGATGCATGTGCATGGAGAAAAATGGAAATATGGTTTTATGAGTTGGTTGGTAAACTCTGTTAGATTTTGACTGGAACCATCTTTGTAGTTTACGATTCTTATTGGGAATTCATTCTTTATTTTTATTCTTGAAGCAATATGTTGAAAAGTATGGTAAATAATATTGTTTGATTTAACTCTTGGGTAATTCTAGGCATTAGCATCTACTCGGATTTCTCTTCTGTTAGGTTCCCTTAAAGAAATGAAGAACCCAGAAAAGAATTAGTTATGGTTCTTTTGTGTATATGGACTGTGTATGACCTTCACTACTCTAATGTTCCTATTTGAATAGATCCTTGCTTACTATAGGAAGTTTTTAAAGGAAAAGTTTCATTAGATACCTTTTCACTTTAAGGTGTTCTTGTTCTTCCTTTGGAATTCTTATATGAACTCGAACTGTATATATTTGAAGAAGGGACTTTGTTAATTAAGTTGAAGGAAATGACTACGGGTTAGGATCATTTCTGTTAAGCTTCTTTTCTAATACAGTTGGGAATAAGTTCATTTGTTTGGAATCTTTTGTTGATTATTCTATAGGAAAAGTTAATCGTTAATTTGGCTAACCTTCTCTTACTTATCATTAATGGAAATGAAATAGAAGGAGAGTGATGTCTGGTTTGTTAAAAAAAAAAGAGAATGTATCATGTTGGTTGGTTGATGTTTCATCCTTCCATCTGGGATCTTTATTTATTCTTGTTCTGATGAATATCTTAAATGTTTGATTTGAAATAGTTAATCTTAAGATGAAACAGCTTAGGTTATCATATGAACCTATTTCTGCCTTGTGGATATTATGTACTTCGGCATAATGAAAATGGTTTCTCTTCTTCTTACTAGAAAGTTAGACGAAACATCCTAGTATGAACCTTCTGAAAACACTTCTTGTATCTTATAGTTAAGATAAGTGTTGTATTCTGAGTTGGTAGAATGGGAACAATAAGATGTTATGTTCTATTGATTAAGATGAATGATAGGACCAATCATACTTTAATTTGTAAGACAGATATTATAGATTATATTACATTTCTTCTTTAGAAGTGAACTCTGGTTCATTAATGCTCTTCTTTTTTATTGTTATTACTTATGTTTAGAGTATGAAATACTAATTGTTCATTAAAGCAGGGTTGTTTTTATTGGAACAATTAGTGGAATGCACTTCATTTTAAGGCTTAGTGCTTATCATGCTCAGTTCATTGAACTGACCCATGCTAGCAATTTTTGCAGATGGACTTCGTAAGTGATAAAAGATGGCAAAATATTATATGATGCATTGGCTGATCTAAGTTTGATTATAGTGAAGAATTCTGATTCATTCTTGAGATGTATTGAAAAAGAAAAGTATTATTCCTTTTTGAATGAAGACTGTTGTCATACAGTAAGCCTAAAATGTATAAGTTGTAAATGCATAAGTTTGTAAATGCATAAGTTTGTAAAGGTATAAGTTTGAAAATGAAATTGAAGGATGAGAACTTACTTGCATGAGTTGTGTAAATTATCTTGTACCTTTGTAAAAGAAATGGAATCTTATCTTGTTGATATTCTTCATATTATTTATATGATTAAATGAGGATTCTTGAATAAGTAGGATAAAAGGGAATTAGAGTAATCTCCCTAATTAAGATGTAGCTAGATAAGTTGCAGAATTCAATGTTCTTATATAAACAATTTAATATAGTAAGGTGATGTGTAATGAACACACAATGAAAACTATAGATTATGTAAAGAACAAAAAGGGTGTGTTAAACCCTAGAACTTAACCATGAAGAGGAAGAATCTTCCTCACTCATGTAAAAGTAAACAAGAAGACAAGGAAGATATGATTTATACTCATTAGACCTCATTTAATAAAGTCTAATAAGTTATGATCTAGGTGGTTATTACACTTCCTTGAATGGTCAAGTCACATTTAACAAAACTTATGAGGTTTTTGTCCTCTCTTTTTGGTAACTACTTTTTAAGCCAAAATTAATGAACATCGAAAGCAATATTGAAGGACATATTCTAGATTGATGAGTATTCCGTCAAGGAATGAGTAATACGAACAATATGTTAGAAATTTTTTTCCAAAGTATCACAAGCTACTGATTGCGTTTTCCTATGTCACCTAGTCTAGGGTTCGAGATGAAAATGAATATTAGTAGAAAATATTCAGATAGGTTACTAGACATAAGACTCACTACCCTGAATAGAGTAAGAGAACCAAGTATACATAGTATAAAGAAAAGTATTCAATACCTAATGTTAAACATGAATAGATCGGTACTACTCCGAGTCATGAAATGAATAGATCGGTGGCACATCGAATCATTACAGCTTCATATGGTTATCTACTATAAGAATGGATGTTATGGAATGTGTGTTCTAAATTATGTATTTAGAACAGAGAACGTTACTTAAAAAAAAAATTCCCTTGTTTCTAAAGTCTTAAAATGGGAATGTTACAGTTGTAAACGGAAGATGAGTTCGATGCCGAGTAAATGTATTAAATGCAACCTATCCACATGTGTCACCTATGTGGTAATTAATTCCCCCTTTTCTATTTAAGGTCAAATTTTTACACCTAATTTTAATGTAACATTTTGTACGTCGACTTATAGACACTCCATCAACTTACGATTGCACTCCTTAACAAAATTTTAGGTGATTTTCACATTTTTATCTCCAACCCATTTGATCTTTTTGTGAGTTATACTATTTTGATGATTTTTGCAAGGATTTGTGTTTTCTTTGAAGACATTTTTTCATATTTTATATGGCATGATGAATGATCTTGATAGATTTGTTTTTGGTTTATTTTTAGGGTTTCCTTCCTTGTATTTTTGATTTAATGTTCTCATTTCTCTTTTAACTTCACTTGTATTTTTCATGAATTTAAGGATTCAAAATATAAATTTACTTTACAAACATAGGATTTTTCATCATCAATAATTATATCAAGAGTTTGGAGTTGCAAATAACGTAATGAATCCTTCCAAAGACCAAGTCGAGAAATTTCATTGTAGTTCAAATCGATGTCATGGGTTGTAAAACATATAGCGAATTCCATGACTAACCATATAATAATTCAAGGGTTACAAACTACTTCCATATGTATTCGAGAGGTTATAAGTCATTTTACAAGTCTCCACTTCCAACCATTGTTTAAGAAGCCTTCATTAAATTTTCCAAAGGTTCTTCCCGAAGAAAATGTCTCGAATCATGTTGGAAGCACAAGGGGCTAAGAGGGGGGGTGTCAATCCACTAAAAAATTATTCCATTTTCATCCATTATTCATGAGTATTCATATAACCATTAAATTAAATATTAACCATATCTGTGTTTACTTAAGCATTGAATCAACCATACACAAGAGAAAGAGAAATAGAGCACACATGAGAACTAAATTTAAGTGGGAAAACCTAAAGGGGAAGAAAAAAACTGAATATCTAGTTATATTACACAAAGAAAATATATTTAGCTAAGCATAAACTTCATAAAGAGCACCTGACCCCTAGTTTAGTAGAGCACCATCTTTACATGCATCACCAACCCATAATTTAGTCAACCACCCACTCCACGAGGAGGCTACAACCCCCTAAGATGATCAAGAACAAAATAAACTATGTTTATATGAATATATCTTAGATTTGTTTTGCCAAATTTAATAGATATCACTTATTCAGTTCACACACCTTCAAAACCGAGATTTAAACCCTCAATCTTCTAACTCGCTCAAACTTGACCTTTCACGACTCGATTTTTCTTCAAACCCTTAAACACATGCTATATAACCTTTGTTAGAAATTAACACACACTCTCAGAACTTATTGGATGCTTGCATACCTATTTCACACTCTCACTTGGGTTCTAGTTTTTCCCTCTTAATTCACTAGTTCAAATTTGAACCTAAAACACTTGCTTTATACCCTTCTTAACTCAAAAACATAAGGAAATTAAGTACTAAACCATCAATCGAGCAATAAAAAAAAAAAAAAAAACATTAAACTCAGAAATATTCATATCATGGACCCATATAGGTCATTCATTCTCTAAGACACCAAACAAGCTCAAGAATTACCGAAAAATCCCATCACCGATTCACCAAAGAGCTAAAAACTCATCACCATTAATATTGAGGTCTAAAAAGGCCTCACACATGTAAAATATGACATAAAAATATCATCCATGGTCACACATTACACATTAGCTTGAACAAATCAAATTATTCATTACTCTATCAAAAAGGCTCATATCCTTCTCAAAACAGATTGTTTCAGAACCAACCTTCACCTATGGCCCCGAAGATCAAATCAAAACACCTAAGCTAAGAAATGTAAACAATAATTTTAAAGCTAATAAAATTTAGAACACATCCATGCTTTCTATAACTCTTGAAACATCCATCCATGTAAACCACACTTACTTTCCTCTTCACCAAACTGAGCTTCCCAGAAATTAGTTTTGGAAACACAACTAGTTTGCAACCTTAATACAAATTTTGAGTGTTATAATTAACTTAAATAAGGAAAAATTAATCCCTCCTCAATATATAATGCATATAAATCATCAACTAGTGTAAAACAAGAGTATTCTACCTCCAACTTCTAGCCAAAGTAATCTTGTCCTAAAACACAAATAACCTTGGTATTCACAAAATGAGCTAGTTCACTATAAAAACTCATCATAAAGAGAAAACATATATATATATATATATATATATATATATATATATATATATAATTGGAAATCATTATGAATATAATTTCTATAACATTTTACATTTTCTTCCAACTCTAAATGGAAGGCCTTGAACTAGGTTAATCTCTGCAACTGCTCATTTAGGCTTCTAGATCTCAAGAATCAATTTTGAGAGCAAATTTCTCCATCACCTCCAAAGTCACTTCAAATATTAAAAAAAGTATGTAAAAACCTTATAAATGTTTTGAAGCACTCATAAACCCTGTTAAAACATGAAGAAACTAAAAAAATCATCAACATCATGAAGTTACGCAAGACCATGCTTAACTAAGAATCTTCAAGAATTTACCTTTAAAGATAATGTCATAACTTGCTCATACATTATCAAAAAATAAAGTTTGATATGTCATTGGAAATATATTGTAACCAGGATCATAGGAAAACTTTAACCAAGTAAAAATCCACTTTTACCATAGATCGCTCCAAAGCGCCCCCAAAACTAGTCCTCATAAATAGGGCACACTTTGAATTTTAACACCTCAACCATGATATGAAAATATCATGGACATGTATTACAACTCCTATGCTAAAAATAATTTCAATTTATTTCAAACAATCTTCTGATAACTTTATTTTAAACTGAAAATATCTTGAAAAATGCCATTTTGAGTGGGGCCTACATAATGTCACATGATATAATATACCTTCTTAGAAATATGGAGGAGTCCTCTACAGCCTATAATAATAAATTTTTAAAAATGAATCAAAACAGTCTTAGTATATTGCTTTTTCTCCAAGTCTCTTTGAGCTACAATTTAATTTGGGTTTCAAAGAAACTTAACTTCTTAATGATCATTCATAAAATGTGAAAATAAAACCACCTCATTATTTTTTGAAAAATATTCATAGATATATGTAAAAACATTCCCCAAAACCTCAGGGTAGAATTTAAAGCAAATAATCCACAATGAACATCATAAGGTCAACTTTTAACACAAAAACACTCTCTAGAAAACCTGGTTTTACCAGAAAATTCATATCTAACAAATCCTTCACCATGACCTGAAAGTTATCATGAAGCATCATGAGAACATAATATACATATGCATACTCACTATATAGCACAAATAGATCTGAACATCTTTATCCATAGTGACTTACCTATGCTTTCTTAGCCTGTCTTCACCTTCTTACTCTCTAAGGACCTCATCCATTAACTATACCTTTGATTATTGACCTAAAAAATCATCATACAAATCATGTATAAAATAACCATGTTGTTTCAATTCTTGGATAGAAATTATCAGATCCAAAACTCATACCTCCATGTAATACCACATGTTCAAGGTCTAGGAATAGGCCTAGAATGACCTGAATAAAGCCATACAACTCATGAAATAACTTTGTTGACCTCTTAAAAACTCGTTAACACTAATAACACACCATAAGGACCATTATTGACCTCAAGAAAATATTTAATCAACACTAGAGATCTCATACAATGAATATGTAAACTAGAACCTTATCAAGACAACATGACAACTGATTTAGAAAATATTGAATACAATGGTAATAAAGAGTTACTACAAAAAAAATGTTAAAAATTTAAAACTTGTTAACATGTTATAATGATAAAAATTATGTAAAAATATGTGTGATCCACTATAATTTAGTGTGCTAGTATGAATAGGAAGTAGTGTAAATAGAAACAATAGTACCTAAAATGTATACGAAAGTTGATGCCCCCACATGTGTGTGTGTGTAGTCATTAGTTTAGCCTCAATACTTCTTTCTAACCCCAAGTGCACTAACCCTATCACCTAGCATATGCTACGCACTCACCCAAGGCACGCACGGTCATTGAGTCCGTCCTTTATGAGAGCTTTGCAAGAGAGTTTCGCCATTAATGGAGGATTATTTACATAAACAAAAGTACATTCATCTACTTCAAAAAGGTAGAAGATATAACTATCAAATTTATACATTAATGCATAAAAAAGGTAAAAAACATTGTAATAAGTACAAGAAACAAGATTCGAGTCATGATAAGACAAATAACAAGAGGGTTTACACCAATAAGCAAGTTTTACATAATAGATCCATGTATATTGACTTAATAGAGTATTTTTTGTAGCCATATTACATTCAAAAGGGACATCTAAGACCATATTCATCAAATGATAAAGACTCAACTCATGCAAACCTATCTCGATAAGAGATCCTAACTATGTTTTTTCTTATTATATCCCTTGTTATGATCCCATAACCCATACATATGCTTAACAATATCTCTTTAAACCCTCTAGAACTAAGTACTCTAAACCCTAACATCACGAACTCCAAACCCCTTAGCATTTGATAAAATTTATGTAGGACTTTTTACTCTCCTTCTCTTTCTCTACTCTCCTTCGCACTCTACACTAGAATATCTATCCATATATTTTGTGTCTGCTCATGTCCCAAACACTTATTTAAATAGGACCTGTTGGTGCCATTTCGAACTTCCATTGTGTGCCCTAATTTCTCATGTCCGATTTTTCCACGAACGTTTTATTTCTCAATTTTTTGATTTGCAGTTCAGACCCTCCAAATGAATGTTTGAAAATGCCCATAAACTGGTTGTTTTTCCCTATTGCGAACAAATATTCCAAGTTCACCTATTATTTGTGCCCAGGTATTTTCCATTTTTCAATTTGGTCGTTTCCTTTCCGTGTCATGCAAAAAGGTTGAAATTGATCAAATCTTAATCATTTGCAATTCGGGAGACACATTCCCAAGGTTAAAAAGAATATCAAATCATCCTTTAATTGAATTAAAATAAAAAAACAAGCTATCCTTGTTGAAAAATTTGATTTCTAGGGCATCTTTTAAATTTTCCATGTTTTAACAAATGACGGGTGTTTTTGCCTGTGAAATTCATCCTTTGCATGCAAAGGCATCGTGGTGGGTTCCTATTGGCTAGGCGTGGTAGGCTTTCATTAGGAATTTCTAGTTTCATTTTGCAAAATTTTCAAAAATCAATTTTTGGCCCGAGGGCCCGCACCAAATAGGGAGAGGAAACGTGGCATCGAAGGCATGCGGATGGTGGAGGGGACTTGGAGAATTTTTGTGTTTTATGGCTCAAAGTGTTAAGGTAAAAATTTGGCCCGAAGTTTCAAAACCAATCAAAAGAGAACACGTGTCCAAAATTTACAAAAATGAAGGAAGAGGCCGATGGAAAACATGATGATTTCTTGCTTTATGAGTAAATCGGGTTTTTTTTAAAGTGAAAAATGGATTATAGCCCCACTCCAATCGGTTTTGTAAGTTGTAACATCGAGATGGAGACATGTGTCAAAAGTCATTTGATGTGTTTTATTATTGGTTTTTTCAAAACTCAAATTTTTGTGCGTAGCCACGGAAAAAGGTGTAAATTTGAGGCTTATGCTTTGGATCGTGGGCTTTCGGAGGTAAAAGTAAAATTTTGCCGTTTTGAATTTTTTGGCCAAGGAGCTAAAGTTAAAATGAGAGGCATGCATCCACAGCTAACCTAAGGTGGACACGTGGCATCACAATTATAAGGTGTTAAGGGGTGGCACGAGTCAACATTGAAATTTGTGAATTTCTAAAAAGGTTAGAAGGCAGGAATGGAGACTTGGACCCGATTGAAAATTGGAGAACACCACGTGGTAAGGAAGAATCGGGCTTTCGGGCCAAATGTGGTGGGGTTTTATGAAAAAATTTTCCTTTTCAATGTGACCCACCGTTGGACACGCGGGCGCTGCCCAAAAGGCGGGGCAGAGAAAAGTGGCAAAATTTTCCAAAATTTCAAAAGGTCATAAAACCATTTTTGGAAGCATGGGCTGATCCAATCATGTTTTGACATGTGTCCCACCTTATCTAAAGGTTAAAAAGGTAATTTTGAGCTTATTTTTTAAATGGCCTTGTCCACGTGGAGGCCAAGTTCCTTACAGAGATATTGGATCAGTCGTGGCGAAAGGCTGATATAAAGGGAGGATAGGATCAAGAGAGGAGAAAATCGTGCTTTTGTTCGTTTTGACCGCCATGAGATCTCCAACAAGCTTGGAAATAAGGTTTTTCATTTCAAATTTCATCGAGCCTTATATGATTTTGGGTCATCTTGGCCTTCCGAGAACATTGAAAACATTTTTTTGACCTAATTTGTCAATCTATGGTGTTTTTGATATAATTTTTGCTCAGGCCGATCAAAAGACGTAAAAAATCAGATTTGGAAGTTACAAAGGTAAAATTGAAAAGGGAAAAAGGTAAAAAATGATAAATGAAAGATGCTTGCATGCCTGAATGATAAAAACATGGCCCTGGGGTGGATAATGGTCCAAATTTTGTAATGATTTAAATTTTTTGGCACACCTGGCATTCATTGAACGTTTTTCTATTTGTTGTCTCTTTCTGCAAATCATGAAGGGTTTTTGTAACCAATTTTAATCCTATAAGAATATAATTAACTTGGGGAGGAAGAATCCATTTTGACCTGGCTTGGGACTCTCAGCAAATACCTGACAGGTGGCATGAGGTATATTATGCATTTTGGAGAGTTTTGTAATGGTCGGGAGTTGAAAATCATGAGTTAATTTTGAGAAAAAGCTCATTTTTTGAGAAAATCTGCCAAAGAACCAGGTTGATGTCTCATTTGTTGGAAAATTCATGCATGTGGGTTGGTTACAAGTGTATAGCCACCACACAGCTATGAGATTGTTCATGTAACACTCCCCTACTATTGAATCTAACAAGATTTGAATTAAATCTATGTTTTTCTTTGGGCAATATGATGTCTGTTATCAATTTTACATGCTTACAGATAAATTTTTGTGTTCTTGTTACAATCTCACATTGAAAGTCTCTAGAAATCATACATGATATCCATTTTTGTTGATAGTTCAGGTGGCATTTTCAATCTCATACTCGAAGAAGAGCTTTCATTTGATAAGGAGATAAACAAATTTAAAATCACTTTACCTTCCTTGACTACTACCGTGCTTCTTTCTCAGAGATTTCTTATAAGCCTTTAGGGGTACCTCCTTTTAGGGGTTTGACAAAATCATCCAAAGGCATGGTTTGATCATGGATTTTTGTGTTTAATTGAGTTATTTACTTCAAGATTTTGTGGTGAGTTCTCAAATATTGTGTGAAGAGTGTAACCTAGGATTCCATTTGTGCCTCTTCTGGTTGAAGGAATAGCCTGATTACTTTAGGCATTTCATTTGATGGTTGTTCATTGTTTTGTGCAGATTGTCAAAGATCTGATATATCCTAGTTTGTCTTATTAATATCCCACCAAAAAATCATCCAACAACAAAGATCCCATCATGTAATACTCATGATTTACATGTGTATACCCACGAGAAGATCAAAATCCATTTGTAAAAGTATGCACAACAGATAAGGATTTGAAATGTCTTTAGTAACCTTTTCCTTGCTTGAGAACATACCCATGTTTTGAGAAGTGACAACTTGTGAGAGTTCAGATATGGGGTGTTGATCATGCTTTCATCAAGGTCTCCATCATAGATTTTCAAGTAAAGAGAAGGATATCTTCATCCCCTTCACCATTACAAGGTTACAAAATAGGTCATCTTACCTTGGTTTGTGTTTAAGGCACAACCTAAAAAAGCTAGGACAAGATCAAGTCCTTTTGGAATGCTATGCATTTCTCGACAACCTTGAAAAGTGCTTAGCTAGACCAATCCCCAACTACCAATGACATACAACATGGTCTAATTTGTTTTTAAGCTCCATGAAATAACCGTGGTGCTACTCAAAGGGATGAAAAGGAGAACAAATTTGGATACCAACATGAGTGACACCATTGCCTGCAGGACTTCTTAGAATTTCTTGGTGTTTTGAGGGGTTTGAGCATTTGTGTATTCGAGGTATTTGAGATCTTTGCATTATCATGATATCATCCTATGTTTCAGATCTACAAGTTTTAAAGGAAATATTTCAAAGCTCAGCCAGCCCTTTTTCATTTCCCAATATTTTAGACACTTTTGTTACATTATGGTTGGTTGATTTATTAAGAAGAAGGTCTGGTTTATAAAGCCTTGCAAAGTTGTCAGTATTAGCAAACATTTGACAGAATTATTTTAGTGCATTCTTACACAAATGAGGTGAAATTCCTTAGTGGCAACTCCATGCTGATTTGAATTTGGAAATACCAGTGTCTTAAGATTTCTTTCATTTATTTTTGTGTTGTTGATCTCTTAAAAATTGGAGGAAGAAGATCTCTCGCCTTAAAGAATCTACTAAGAAATTGTTCTCGATTTAAGAATTTTAGAGTTGGAAGGGAGAAAAGTTTGCAAGGTGGTTGAAGGGTAGGCATCAGGCAAAGATATAGCCATTGGTGAGAGAGATCAGTCTTTAGTAGAGGACTATCACTCTTCTCCAAGTGATTCTCGATTCAATAAATCCTCCGATAAACTTATTTACCTCAGCTAGTGAAGGTCCTTCTTCTACACTGGTAAGTTCCTTCCCCAATTTGTACCTCCGTGTTTTAATTCGAGTAAAAATTTCCAAGAAAACCAGAACTTAGAGGATACCAGTCTTGTGAATCACATTGTTGAGCCCCAAAGATATAACACCCCTCATTAGCTTCTCTAACCTCCAAGATCACCCCCACCAAAAAATATGGCTCAGCCTAGACCTCCATTTGTTGTTAACACCTTTGGTCATATAAATTTTAGAGGAATGGATGGTTACCCAAATGATGTCCCACAAGATGTCAGAAATAGGTTGCCAAAATTCCAAGGTAACAATGCTATTACTGGTGATCAGCGTCTCAAACTTTTTGATAATATGATGGAATATTTTGAGATAGAGTTTGAAGATGTGTATATTAAGTCATTTATTCATACACTAGAAGAAGATGCTAGGGATTGGTACAAGGCTCTACCTAATAACTCTATTGATTCATGGACTGAAATGAAAAATGCATTTAGGTTGCAATATGGTGACAGGACTGATCCTAGATTTCTTTTATCTAAGTTTGAGAATATCAAGAAAAACCCTAATGAATCAGTCCATGAATTCAACACAAGGTTTAAAAAAACTTTGAGAAGGCTGCCTGTTGTTTTGAGGCCTTTTGATGAATCATGTTTAATCAAATATTTAGATGCATTTAAGAAAAAAGTAGCCTATTACCTAAGAGACAAGAACCCAAACAATATAAGACAAGCTTTCACCATGGCACTTCAAATTGAGAACAATATCAAGGCTATTGGGAAACCTCTTAAGAGAGATGGTGTAAAATTGATAAACCACGAAAAACCTCAAGCTAGCAAAGGTGCTGATTAAGAAGAGGTTGTGAAGACTTTGCAAGGATCATCAAGGAGATCTCATGCAAGTTGGCAGGAGATGAGAAGGGGATTGGGTAGAATTCACATGGTTAGCCTAGGCAACGGGCATAAGATAGATTTGGCAATCACCATAGGAATGAGAAGAGGTTTGATGACAAGGGTAAAGGGCCTATTGGATCTGTAAATAGACAACCCCAAACACATGAAAATAGATTGGTTCCCGACCCTTTGACTACTAGGGTTCTTGTTATTGATGAAGTTCTGATATGGAATGGTGTGATAGATGTTTTCTTCCTCATCCTCCATGTGAAGTGAACCAACAAGTTGATGAAGATGATAATGAGGATGGAACTGATGATGATATTTACATGGTGGGTTGTTCTTCAAGCTCATAAGTAGGAGAAACATCTACTAAAGTAATAAGTGTTAGATGCTGCTACCTTTTTGGATTGCATCAAGTGGGTACAGTCTTTCTCCCCCTCATGCACTTGAAGTTGATGTAGTGCAAGATTTTGAGATTCCTAACAATGACTTTGAATACTTGAGAGCTTTGATGATTAAGAAGTATGATGGTGGTATCCCTTCAAAGGAAGATAGAAAATTGTTGATGAATGATGTTGTAGCTCAAGAGAGGGACTATAACACTAGAAGCAAAGTTGTTAAGGGAGTTGGGGCTCAATCCAAACCTAAAACACCCTTGCTCACAAGCATTCCAAAATAATCTCCTAGGAAAGAAGCAATTGCTAAAAATGTCATTGTCTCGAGAAAAATTACAGTCTTCATCACGCCCAAGCTGCTAATAATCCTTTGCCATTTGATGAATCTTCTTGTATCCCATCCAATGTTGTTTTTCCAAAGAGTGTCCCCTATGACATATCCTAGGTATTGAGCCAAATTAAAGTGAGTGTTCCAATCATTGAGTTGCTTAGAATTCCTGAGCATAAGAAGAGAGCATTTGAGTACTTGGGATTGAAAGAAGTGAAGATCACCCCAAGCAGAAATGTAAATGTTGTTGAGACTCCTCTTCAAATCATTGCTGGCCTTGAAAAACCACTAGTAGTGGAAGATCTTGGAGATGCACCCGAGGTATATTTGGGGACATCCTTGGTTGATTCCCAATATAATGTTGATGCATTATGTACAAATTTGCTCATAAAAGGTAGACTACTTCAAAATTGTATGTTTGATTTTGGTGCATCATGTAATGTCATGCCTCTAGAATTCATGAATGAGTTAGATATCAAAGTGACAATTTGCATATGGGAAGTGTACTATCATGGATTCAAGGGAAGTGCCGGTGGTTGGTTGTGTGAAGGGTTTGGTAGTGCAACTTGTAGCCTATCTAGGTAAGAATTTGAAACGGATGGATGCTGTAATTTGACCGCCTTGCTAAACGGGGTATGCTTTTGTCAAGAAAATGGGTTGCATGTGTTGGTGGTAGCATTCAAATGGATATGTCTTTTCCACCATTCTAATTGAGGGCATCTTGGTCAAATTGTATGGTGAAAATAAGATGTTGTACCTAATTGAAGATCCTAACAATGCTTCTTATGAAGTGTTGTTTATGATGTAGATTTGAGAATTTCATTGGTTTCTTTGATGGAAAAGAACACAAGATGGACAGATCAAAATGCCTTGATATGGTAGGTTCTCCTTGGACCTTGCTATTTGATGGAGCTTGCTCCAAATTTGGAAATGGTGCTGGTATAGTTCTACTCTCTCCTAGTTTAGAAGAGTATGCTTTTTCCTTCAAGCTTAATTTTGAATGCACTAACAACGTTGTTGAGCATGAGGCATTGTTGTTGGGGTTAAGAATTGCATGGAAGTATTGAGTGAAACAATATAAGCATGTAGTTTGGGATCTAATTGAAATGTTTGATTCCTTTAACATTGTTTACCATGATAGAGGTCTTAATGCTGATGTTGATAAGTTGGCGGTTGTGTTCTAGATTTTAAAATTGCACCATTTCACCTTATTGTGAATACAAAATTGAAGTCTTGTTAGGCTAGTTGTCTCCCGATAATGTGAAACATTGACAAGTATTTAACAATGATGCTCAAGTGATGAGGTTCTTGCAAAACCAAGGTGAGTTTGCAAGTTAGAATATTTATTTGGAGCCAATGGTATGCATGATGAAGGAAGATAAACTTTGTTTGGAAAAGATATCATCCAATTGAAAACAAACACCATTCCTAGAGGTCTTGTTGCACTTGAGTCAAATTTTAACAATTCTAATTGCATTATAAATAGAAACATGTATGCTTCAAGGGATGTGGAAGAGCATGATTTGGGAACAAAGTACAAGCCAAGGAAGGTTTTGTTGGGCAACAATTTAAGTAAAGAAGAAAAATAGTCCTATGCCCAACTTTTGGAAAAATATCAAGATTGATTTGCTTAGTCCTATTTAGAGTTGAAAGCATATAGAGAAGATTTATTTCAGCATGAGATCCCTCTTGAAACAAATGCCAAACCATTTAGACAAAGGAAAAGGCCGATTAATCCACTTCTCACTATGAAAATGCAAGAGGAATTAAGGGAGTTGAGAGAGGGAGGTATTATTCAACGCACTAGATATTCATCTTGGGTTGCAAACCTTGTGCTTGTCAGAAAGAAAAACAGAGACATCTGACTTTGTGTGGATTTTAGAAATATAAACAAATCATCCATGAAGGACAACTATCCCTTGCCATATATGGAAAATATGTTGTAGCTTGTGACAGTGGTCTGAATTGCTTTCTACATTGGATGGTTTCTCCGGATATAATCAAGTGGTAGTTAAAGAACCAGTAAAGACTTAAGACAACTTTCACTACGCCTTGGGGACATATGTTTTTGTTAGGATGCCCTTTCATTTGATGAATGCTGGTAACACTTTTCAAAGAGCAATGGATGTTGCTTTTGCTTTTACATCTATGAGTTCATTGTAGTTTACCAAGATGACGTGACTATATTTTCAAGGCATAGAGGTGATCATTTACATCACTTGGAGAAGATAATCGATCGGATGTAGGGAGTATGGCATTTATCTTAATACAAAGAATTGTCATTTTGGCATGTAAAAGGCCAAGATGATTGGTCACATTGTGTCAAAAGATGGTGTAATGATAGACCCTAAGAGAGTGGAAGAAATCAACAAAGTACCTATCCCCGAACTAAGAAAGGCATCCAATCTTTCTTTGGCCAAATCAATTTTATCAGAAGGTTTGTTTCCAACTTTTCTGAGCTTACTCTTCCAATCACAAGCATGTTGAAAAAGGACCAAGTTATCAAGTGGGAGGAGGCTTCCATTCAAGATTTTGAAGGAATAAAGGATGCACTTAAGCATGCACCTGTTCTAGCAGCACCAAACTATGAGAGGCCTTTCCAAATTTTTTCTTTTGCCTCTGAATATACCATTGCTTCTATTTTGTTACAAAAGGATGAGAATGGAGCTGAGAGGCCTATTGCCTTCTTTAGCAAGGCTTTACAAGCTACTGAGTTAAAGTATACAATCATGGAGAAACAAGCATTTTCCTTGGTGAAGGCAACAAAAGTTTTCAGGCCTTATATATTGAGTTCAAAAATTGTTGCCTATGTTCCCAAACCATGGTGAAAGACATCTTATCAGAGATGGAGATCTAAAGTAAAATATGTAGATGGGTGAACAAACTATAGGAGTATGATATGGATATCAAAACCGTAAAGTTGGTAAGAGGTTTGGGTCTTGCTAAGCTCATGGTTGAGAGCAACTTGTAGAATGTGTAAGTGAATCAACTAGAAGAAGAAAGGGTTGATGTACTTGCTAAGTTGGTGAATTTTGAATGGTACAAGAATGTAATCTTTTAACTTAGACACCTTTGCTGTCCTAATCATTTAAATAAATAAAAAAAAAAGAGCCCTCATGCTGGCTTCTCAAAAATATATCATTACAGACCTTGGGCAATTTGGGAAGAACCACGAAGGTGTCCTCTTGAAATGCATAGCTGAAGATGAAGCTCCCAAGATAGTTACTGATTTCCATGGAGGAGTTTTTGGGGACACTTTGTTGGGAGAGTAACAACACATAAGATTTTGAGAGTTGGTTATTGGTGGCCTTCTCTTTTAAAATATGCAACCCATTTGGTTAGAAAATGTGTTAGTTTGCCAACATTTCTCTGGAAGACCGAAAGCTTCAAGTTTCCTTCCTTTGCAGCTTGTATCAATTGAAGATCCTTTCAAACAATGGGGAATGGAATTCATTGGTGAGATTTCAGATCCTTCTCTGCTGGTCATAAGTGGATTCTTGGAGCCACCGATTATTTTACGGTTGGGTTATAGCAATCCCATCTAAGAAGGCAACACACAAAGTGGTAATGGATTTCTTATTAAATCATATCATATGTAGATTTGGAGTTCTAGTTAAGATTGTATTTGATAATGACATGCGCTTTAGTTGCAAACCTTTAATGGCATGTGTGCAATGAATATGGGATCAATTTGAGTTATTCTTCAAACTACGACCCCAAGGGAATGGACAAGTTGAGTCCAATAATAAGAACTTGCTAAAGATCATTAGAAGAACATTGGAAATAAACAAGAAAAAGTGGGGTGAACAATTGAAGTTTGCAGTTTGGGTGATAGAATAACTCCTAAAAGAGCAACTTGTAAAAGCCTTTTGAATTGGTGTATGGAACTTAGGATATTCTTCCTTGCACCTATAATTATCTTCATTTAAGTTTGCTCAATAGTTGGAAGATCAAGAGCATGGCCCATATGAATCAAGAATTAATTAGATTATTGAGTTTGATGAGGAGACAAGAGCATCCCATCAGAGGCATATCAGATTTAGAGAGAAATTGAAGAAGTTGTTTGACAAGAAGGTTACTCCTAGAGCCTTCAGTGTTGGAGATCTGGTTTTACTATGGGATAGTAGGCATGAAGACAAGGGCAAGCATGGCAAGTTTGATGCATTATGGATGGGCCCTTATGCCATTGATATCAGAATTGGTGAGCATACCTTTTTCCTTAAAGATTTAGAAGGGGAATTATTGGAGTGCACTGTTAATGGCGAGACATTTAAAAAATTTCTTGGATTAATCCCTAAAGTAAGGTATGCACAAATTGTACAATTGTATAGTCTTTGTTTTTCTCTGTTTTTTGTTGTTTGGTGGTTTGTGGTTTTCCCTTTGTTCTTGGCAGCCATTTTGGTTGGTTTCTCGGATCGTTTTTGTTGGGTGGTTCTAGTTTTGGGCTTCCTTGTGTTTTGAATCCTTTTACCAATGGTATTTTGGCACTTGGTCTACATTTTTTCCTTGTGGCACTCACTGGGAGTGCCCATCCCAAGCAGGAGCCAATGTTGGTGCCATTTCTAAACTTCCATTGTGTGCCCTAATTTCTCATGTCTGATTTTGCTCAAGAACATTTTTATTTCTCAATTTGGTGATTTGCAGTTCGGCCCTTCCAAATGAATGTTTCAAAATGCCCATAAACTGGTTGTTTTGCCCTATTTCGAACAAATATTCCAATTCTGGCTCTTATTTGTGCCCTGGATATTTTCCAATTTTCAGGCTGCGTCGTTTCCCTTTGCCAGGTCATGCAAAAGGTCGAAATTGATCAAATTTTAATAATTTGCAATTGGATACACATTCCCAAGGTTTAAAATAATGTCAAATCATCCTTCAATTGAATTAAAATCAAGAAAGCGACCATCGTTGTTGAAAATTTTGATTTATAGGGCATCTTTAAATTTTCCACATTTTGATGGTTAGGACGGGTGTTTTCTCGCCCATCAAATTTATCCTCTACATGCAAAGGCATTGTGGTGGGTTCCTATTGGCTAGGCATGATGGGCTTTCCTTAGGAATTTCTGGTTTAATTTTGCAAAATTTTCAAAAATCAATTTTTGGCCCGAAGGCCCGCAACGAATAGGGAGAGGACATGTGGCATGGAGGGCATGTGGATGGCGGGGGGACTTGGAGAATTTTTATGTTTTATGGCTCAAAGTGTTAAGGTAAATTTTTTTCCCAAAGTTTCAAAACCAATCAAAAGAGGACACGTGTCCAAAATTTACAAAAATGAAGGAAGGGGCCGAAGGAAAACTTGATGATTTTTTGCTTTGTTTTCTAAAAGTGAAAAATGGATTATAACCCTGCTCAATAAGATGGAGACACCTGTCAAAAATTTAAAAAGTCAAAAATTTGTGCGTAGCCCCAAAAAGGTGTAAATTTGATGCTTATATGGGATCGTGGGCTTTCGGAGGTAAAAGTAAATTTTTTCCTTTTTGGCCAAGGGAGCTAAAGTGAAAATGAGAGGCATGCCTTTGTAGCCAACCCAAGGTGGACATGTGGCACATTATAAGGTGTCAAGGGGTGGCATGAGTCAACATTGAAATTTGTGAATTTCTAAAAAGGTTAGAAGGCAGGAATGGAGACTTGGACTCGCAGAAAATCGAGAGAACGCCACGTGGCAAGGAAGAATTGGGATTTTGGGCCCATGGGGGTTTTATGGAAAATTTTCCTTTTTTCAAAAAAAAAAAAAATTAATAGAATTGGTCCATGTTTTCAATGTGACCCACCGTTGGACACGTGGTGGGCCTAGAAGGCAGGTAGAGAAAAGTGGCAAAATTTTCCAAAATTTCAAAAGGTCATAAAACCATTTTTGGGAAGCATGGGCCCAATCCAATCACGTTTTGACACGTGTCCCACCTTATCTAAAGGTTAAAAAGGTAATTTTGAGCTTATTTTTTAAATGGCCTTGTCCACGTGGAGTCTTAATATTAAAGGGAGGATAGGATCAATGGATATTGTGCTTTTGTTTGTTTTGGTTGCCATGAGATCTCCAACAAGCTTGGAAATAAGGTTTTTTCATCAAATTTCATCAAACCTTATATGATTTTGGGTTGTCTTGGCCTTTTGAGAACATTGGAAACATTTTTGTGACCTAATTTGTCGATCTATGGTGTTTTTTGATATAATTTTTGCTCGAAGTCGGTTAAAAGATGCAAAAATCAGATTTGGAAGTTACACAAGCAAAATTGAAAAGGGAAAAATGTAAAAAATGATAAATGAAAGATGATTGCATGCCGAATGATAAAAATGTTACCTTAGGGTGGATAATGGTCTAAATTTTGTAATGATTTAAATTTTTTTGGCACACCTGGCATTCATCGAACGTTTTTCTGTTTTCTGTCCCTTTCTACAAGTCATGAAGGGTTTTTGTAACCAACTTTGATCCCATAAGCATATTCTTTGCTTGGGAAGGAAGAATCCAAGGTGGCATGAGGTATATTATGCATTTTGGAGAGTTTTGTAATGGTAGAGAGTTGAAAATCATGATTGAATTTTGAGAAAAAGCTCATTTTATGAGAAAATCTGCCAAAGAACCGGGTTGATGTCTCATTTGTTGGAAAATTCATGCATGTGGGTTGGTTACAAGTGTATAGCCACCACATAGCTCTGAGATTGTTCATTTAAATCTCCCTTGTTGAATCTAACAAGCTTTGATTTAAATCTATGTTTTTCTTAGGGCAATATTATGTTTGTTATCAATTTTAAACATGTGCGAGATAAATTTTAGTGTTCTTGTTACAATATTGCATTGAAAGTCTCTAGAAATCATACAGGATCTCAATTTTGGTTGATAGTTCAGTGGCATTTGCAATCTCATACTCGAGAAGAGCTTTCATCTGATAAGGAGATAAAAAATTTAAAATCACTTTACCTTCCTCCTTTAGAGATTTCTTGTAAGCCTTTGGGGTACCCAAGACATGGTTTGATCATGGATTTTTGTGTTTAATTAAGTTCTTTACTTCAATATTTTGTGGTGAGTTCTCAAATATTGTGTGAAGAGTGCAACCTTGGATTCCATTTGTGCCTCTTCTAGTCGAAAGAATAACGATTAATTTAGGCATTTCATTTGATGGTTGTTCATTATATTTGTGCATTGTCAAAGATTTGATCTATCAGTTTGTCTTATGAATATCCCACCAAAAATCATCCAAAATAAAGATCCCATCATGTACTACCCCTTATTTGCATGTGTATACCCACAAAAATCAAAATCTATTTGCAAAAGTATGCACAACAAATCAAGATTTCAAATGTCTCTAGTAACCTTTGCCTTGCTTTGAGAACATACCCATATTTTGAGAAGTGACAACTTGTGAGAGTTCAGATATGGGGTGTTGATCATGTTTTCATCAAGGTCTCCATCATAGATTTTTTAGCAAAGAGAAGGATATATTCATTCCCTTCACCATTACAAGGTTACAAAATAGGTCCTCTTATTGGAGTGCTATCTATTTCTCCACAAACTTGAGTGATAGCTAGACCATATCCCAAGCTACCAATGACATAAAACATGGTCTAATTTGTTTTTAACCTCCATGACATAAGCGTGGTGCTGCTCATCTTTTGAAAAGGAGAATTTTTTTGGATACCAACGGGACCATTGTCCACCACCATGACTTCTCTCGAGAATATCATGCACCAAGTGTCGATGTGGTCCTCTATTTGTGAATGCTTATCCTCTTTTCAAACCTTCCACTAACTGTAATGATGCCTCGGGAAAATTCCCTACATGGAATATCCTTTTCTAGACCTGCAAGGTTCCAGGATGGCACCTTATCCACTTATCACACCTAGTTGGGTCCTCATGATTTTCCTAAAGTGACTCTATGATGCCAAATATTTATAAGTCCTTTAAAACCTTGTTCTTCCTCTTGTGCATTCCCTAGTTTAACTTAAAACCCTTCTTAAACCCATTTTTCCTACATGCTTTTCCTTGAGCGCCCGTCTATTCATTAATCCTACTCGAGCACACCTCTTGGTACTTAGCCAATATTTTAGGGTCCAACATCACCCCACATATGCATGTTCTTTGTCCTCAGAAACATTCTTATTCCTCAAAGAATAAAGAATAAAGGTATTGAAACAATTAAAGAATGTAAGGATGGAAGAATGGAAGAATATAAGAATATGCTATTGCTGCATGAGGAGTGGGAAATCCTTCTTCATGGATGCCTCAATCTTCTCCCAAGCATCTACTTCTCCCTATGCTTGATGAAGTAGGTCACCCACTAATGCTCTTACTACATCAAGAATAAGTTCCTCACTCTTAGATTTCTTGTATCTACAATGTATTCTAGTTGCTTGCTAAGATCACCTAGTGTATCCATCTTATGAGTGACTTCGGGGTAAAGTTACTTTAGCTTATTCTTAATTGAACCCCACGGGGTTTTGATTGCATCAACGTCTTCTCAATTTCATCTAAGATATTTTCAAGCTATGCCCTATTACCTTTGTACTTTTACTAAAATTATTTTAGATGCTCCTCATGTGTAGCAACCAATATGCTTGCTACCCTTTCTTTTTGGCACATTTGTCCTACACAACTTTGTCCATTTGCATGGCGATCTTTCTTGAAAAAATGATCTCAGAGTATTGAATCACTATCTACCCAATATATTAATTTTCCTCCTCCTCCTAGCATGCCATCACCTCCTCTGTTGACTCTAATGCAAGTGGTCACCTTTCCATGGTGAGGATGTGGGTCAGGTCTTCCATGCAATGCATGGTTGACTCATATTTTTTCTTAGGAGGGGAAAGGTCTGGGTGCTTCAAGATAATGACATCCGAAATGGCCTCTATCTTTGTATTGACTTCATACACCTTTTCCTTTCCATCCTTTAGCTCGCACCTTAACTACACACACATCAATTCCTTGTTTTATCTCCTTATCCCACTCAATGATCTCGTCATTATTTTTCTCAAGCTCTTTCCTCCAAGACCCTTATCTTGTCATTTGTACCAAAGAGTCTTGCCTCCACCTCCACCGATTATCTTTTGAGTGCATTGTAAAATTTCTCATCATATAGTATTTATGAATTTACCAAAGGGTTTACTCCTTGACATCTAGTATATTCACCAATGCATCTTGATTTACCTTGAACTCGAGTTCATCAACGGGGGACTCAAAATCCCAAGATAACATTTTCCTTTTGCGCGATTAAGCACCTTCTTCATCAAAAGAAGACCAAGTGAGGAGTTTGTTTGTATAGTCATTATTTTACCAATAATACTTCTTTCTAACCCCAAGTGCACCAGCCTATCACCCAACAAGAACTAGCCACTCACTCGAGGCACACACATGCGTTGAGCCCCTCTTTTATGTGAGCTTTGTGAGAAGGTTTCACCATTAATGGGGGTTTATTTGCAGAGATAGAAATACATGCATCCTAAAAGAAGAACATAGAAATAACAGATCCACACACACACCCATGTATCAGAGAAGGTAGATATGGGTGTTGATAATAACAATACTAATGTACCTGTCCAGCCAGAAAACAAAAAGGCTAGGTTGGTAGCTGAACTCACCAATGATATAAAAATGATAAGTCCACCTAAGTTTGATGGCACCACATTAGGTGATGGAGGTGAGAATTGGCTTAGTGAGATGGAGAAGTACTTTGTAATAAGAAAATTCTTGGAGGAAACAAAAGCTATTTGGGGAGTATATCAACTTTCCCACGAAGAATCTTCATGGTGGGACAGCCGTAAAGGCTGAGCTAAACATTGATGAAAATAACATCACTTGGGATCAATTTAAAAGTTATTTTAGGCAACGATGGCTGCCAAAACTTTATTATGATTAGAAAATGACTGAATTTTAGAACTGGCTCAAGGGAAGTTAATTGTAATCGATTATTGGGAACGGTTTACAAAACTACTCAAGTATGTACCTTAGAATCAAGCGATGAGAAGTTCGGGATATAGAAATTTATCATGGGATTGAATCCCATTACTGGGGGAGAGGTTGATGTTCACAACCCAACCAATATGGAAGGAGTTGTTGAAAAAGCCATAAGGCAAGAAAAGAAATTAAAGGCTATTTCTACTCACAAGGAGAAAGTACAGAAGAAAGTTTGAAATCTTCTTCATCTTCTCTTGCACCTAAGAAAGGACCATGGAAAAATTTTGGTAACAAAAGTAAGTTTCCAACTCATAATAATAAGAAAATAGCAATGAATAAGTCTTCTGGAATTACACAGAACAAGTTTTCCAAGAATAATAATAACGGATGAAAGTCCTATGGAGGTCAAAATGATAACTTTAACATTGGAAATAATTATGAGCCTAAAAAGTGACCGGTATGAGGCTATTATAACTGTGGCAAAGATCAATATGTGAATCAATTTCCTTTAAAGAAGGATGATGGTAATTAGTAGCATAAGATACATGCTATAGTAGCTGACAAGCAAGCTAAAAAGCAAGTTACACCTATAGAAGTTCTTGGTAAGTTATTCGGCATACCTGTAACTATTATTTTTGATACGGGAGCTATTGAATGTTTTATTTCTAGATTTTTTTTTCAAAACTTATAAGAAACGCTGGAAAAATGGATAAATCATGGGTGTACATTATGGTAATAATTCTATTCATATAGTTTGTATGTGTCTTTTTGGGCAGTCCTTGACTTACCTAGCTTTTCCATAGAAGTCGATCTCTATGTAGCACCTTTGGGATCTTATGATATAGTAATAGGCATAAATTGGTTAGCATAGCAGAAAGAAAAGGTAGACTATTTTGAAAAGCATATTAGTTGTTTAGATGATCTGTAGAAAATAATAGAGATTCAAGGTGTAAAATGAGAAATTTCTGTTAGGAAATTGTCAGCTATGTAACTTAAAAAGGCCAAAAATAAGGGTTGTACCTTATATGCAGTAAAAATTTTAGAATCTACGGAAGAAAACAATGATTTCATGGAACGTTATCCATTATTACAGAACTATAGTGATGTGTTTCGGAAGAATTACTGGGGTTACCACCCAAAAGGGAGTTTGACTTCACGATTGAAATCAAACCAGGTACTGAACCTATTTCTAAAGCACCTTATCAAATGACTACCACAGAGTTAGTAGAACTTAAGGCTCAATTGCAAGAAATTTTTTCTAAGGGTTTGATTAGACCAAGTGTTTCACCTTGGGGAGCACCAATGATCTTTGTGAAAAAGAAAGATGGAACACTTAGATTGTGCATTGATTACAGGATGTTAAACAAAGCAACAATCAAGAATAGATACCCACTTCCTAGAATTGATGACCTATTTGATCATATGCATGGGGCATCAGTATATTCTATGATATATCTTTGATCTAGATATCATTAATTAAAAATTAAGGATGAGGACATTCATAAAATGGATTTTAGGACAAGGTATGGGCATTATGAATTCACGATTTTACCCTTGGATTAACGAATGCACTGCAACTTTTATGAACTTAATAAATAATATCTTTCGAGAATACTTGGACAAGTTTGTACTTGTATTCATGGAAAAATTCTTATATATTCTAAAAGTATTGAGGAGCATCATGAACACATGAAAATAGTTTTGGAAATTCGAGAAAGAGACGGTTATATGGTAAGCTATTCAAATGTTCTTTCTATGGCGAAGTTCATTATTTGGGTCATGTTATAAGTAAATATGGGATTACTTGTAGATCCTTCTAAAATAGTAGCTATAAGCGAGTGGCCTACACCAAATAATGTTCATGAAGTTAGAAGCTTCATGGGCCTTGCAGGTTATTATAGAAAATTTGTTAAGGATTTTTCTAAGGTGGTGCACCAATAACTTCATTGCAGAAAAAGGATAAGAAATTTATTTGGAATGATAAATGTGAATTTTCTTTTAAAATTTTGAAAAGTCAATTTACTTCAACACTTATCTTAGCTGTACCTAATCCTAATGGAGACTTTCTTGTTGTAACGGATGCATCGGGGAACCTCTTGGAGGTATTTTGTTATAAGATGATCATGTCATAGCTTATGAAAGTAGAAAACTTAAGTTACATGAGTTGAATTACTCTCCCCATGATTTAGAGCTTGCTGCCATAATTCATGCACTTCAAGTTTTGAGGAATTATCTGCTTTGGGTAAACTATTTGAGTTGGCTCGATCATCTTGGGCTGAAGTACATTTTCACTCACCCAAATCTGAATGCAAGACAACAAAGGTGATTAGGGTTTTTGTCTCAATATGATTTTGACATAATTTATATTAACGGGAAAGAGAATAGAGTGGTTGATGCTCTAATTCGTAGGAAGCACATTTCTGCTCTTATAACACTAAGAACTCAGTTTAAGGATGAAGTAAAAAGTGTTATGGAATTTGAATCTTACTTTCCGCAAGTAAAAATTATGCTTGCACTTTGCAGACCCAAAGGATGAAAGATATAAATGTTTTCACTTTGATAATGAAGGAATCTTACGATATGAAAACAGAGTATACATACCTTTTCCTAACGATTTGAGAAATAAATTGTTAGTAGAGTTTCACAATTCACCTTTTTCTAGACACCTTGAAATTACAAAAATGATTGCTAATATAAAACAACAATATTTCTGGAAATGAATAAAAAAGGATGTTATTGATTTTGTGACTCATTGTCTTGAATGTCAACATGTAAAAGCAGAGCATATGCACCCAACTAGTTTATTATATCCTCATAGCATATCATAGTACAAATGACGGGTAATAAACATGGATTTTGTACAAGGATTGCCTATGTCAAGAAATAAACATGATGTTGTTTTGGTAGTAGTTGACAAACTAAGGAAAGTAACTCATTTTATTCTTTGGAAATCTAAAGGATGATTCTCCTATTTTGGCTAAAAAGTTTGTACACAAAATTTTTAGATTACATGGAGTACCTGAATTAATCATATCTGATAGAGACCCTAGAATGATGTCAAGGTTTTGGAAAACGCTTAATGCAGCTCTTGGAACTAAATTGAATTTCATTTTACGTATCATCCAGGAAATGCGTGGATAGGTGAAAGAGTAAATAAGGTTTTGGAGGATATGTTACGGATGTACTATATGGATCAGTAGTATAAGTGGGAGGAGTACCTTCCATTAGTTGAATTTGCATACAATAACACATATCATGCTTCTCTTAAGATGGCACCTTTCAAGGTGCTTTACGGAAGGAAATGCAGAACCCCTATTAGTTGGGATAACATTGAGGATAGAGAGGTAATTGGACCTAAAATCCTTATGGAAATGGAACAACAAGTTAAAATGATTCGTGAATGCTTGAAAGAAGTTGCAGATAGGCAAAAGAGTTATGCTGACTTAAAGTGGGTTGACAGGAAATTTGAACTTGGAGAGAAGGTTTTTCTTTGAGTTAAACTGAAAAAGAGCTCTATAACTTTTGGCAAGGCTGCCAAGTTATCACCTCGTTATGTGGGACCTTTTGAAATAGTTGAAGTAATCAACCCTGTAGCTTATCGTTTAGCACTACCACCTACTTTGTCATGAATGCATGATGTTTTCCATATTTCTTTGCTTAAGAAATACGTTTTAGATTTATCACATGTGTTAAATTGGAATTCCTTGCAGGTCCAAGACCCAAGAATCGTCATGGTTAAAACCATTCGAGTGCTGGAAACTTTCCAGTTGCATTTAAAAATAGAGAAATAAGTCAATGTAAGGTCTAGTGGGACCAGTTTAACGAGGAAAGTGCAACTTGGGAAAATCTAGAGGATATAAAAACTACTCTTCCATATCTATTTGAATAGAATTGAATCTGTTGATTGATAAAGATTTATGATTTTATCTTTGTATGACATTAAGTGAGCTATTTTGGGGAGATAATTATTTAATTCGAACAAAATAGTTATTTAATGCTGATTTACGGAACTATAAGATTTTGAAAAATTTGACTTTGAGTAAGAAAAGTGAAGGATTTGATTGTCTTTGATGTAAATTGTTAGAAGAAATAATCATCGGGACAATGATTCCTTTTAGGAGGGAAGCATGTAACACCCTTGACAGTTTTTATTTTCCTCCTTTGCATCTCAAGTGTTGGCATGTGATTTTCCTTTTTAGGATATGTTCTTTTGACTTTGGGAAATCATGCTTGATGTGGATAAGTCTTTTCTACTCTTAAGATCTTCTGACTAAATTGGAATAGTTTTCCTGAATTAATTTTTCACTTCTTTTAAGTGAGATTGCAATTTGGTTTTAAGAGTTGTAAACTTATCTATTTACCCGACTCATCCTTGGATCAATTTCAGTGATCCAAGGAATGTTTTAAATCTATTCAGAGTGAACAACTAATGAATTGACATTCCATGAATTGAGAAACACATGGACTGAACTTAGTAGATGCAAGTTCTTTAATTCTCTTTTGTGTGAAAATATTTCCATTCAGTGGTATGTTTCGTTTGGGTCTCTGGAGATCGACCATGGCAGGTCATTACTGACGTAATTGGGATTTCAGCCTATTCATGGTGTAGGAGAGAACCAGAATCCTATAAAGGACTAACCTACGGAATCCTAAGCTAGGTAAAAGTATTTCCTACCTAAGCTATGTAACTTGATATAATTCTGATTCTAACCTAAACTTGGTGCTAAGGGAATTGGAAAAAAAAAGTTACTAGGTATTAAAACTAAACATTGAACCTATTACTATAAGGCTATATGGTGATCTAACCTAGTGCTTTAAACTATGGAATTTTGAATTATTTACCTATGTGGAATTATCTAAACCTATATTGCTAAGGCCTATGGTGGGGGTTAGTTGTTAGTGTTATATCCTAAGGTATAAAATTTAATCTACCTAAGATCTAACCTAAGCAAGTAATCTATCCTAAACTATTGGGCATGAATGGGGACTTATGTAGTTGCATGCATATTGGCAACGGTTCTAAGGAATTTATGATGTTGATAAGGTTTTTATTATATGTGGTACTACCAGCTTTGGTAGGGGCTAGTTGGCTTGGCGGAGGCTTAGGTGGCAGTATCACTAAAATGGAAATACATGTTAATTTAGACTTGGCATTCGCCAGACTTGGCAGGTAGTGGCAAGGAAGATTAGGTGGGAGATTTGGAATTAATGGAATTAATTGCTTTTGGTTTATAAACCCAAACCATATTGGTAGGCATGCCAATGATTTTCTTGAGTTGTTTCACTTTGCATGTTTTTTACGATTTTCACTCGAATGTGCTCTAATTTTCGAACCAGCAGATTGAAGTACACTTCATTACTATTTTTGAGGTTTCAAATCTATTTTTCATTTCGTGGAATTTAGAAGAGGTATTATGGAATAGGTATCTAGTTGTTCGATATTTCATGGAAAAGAGAAGGAGTGAGCTCGGCTGGAGGTCTTCTTCGATTTGACAGAGACACTATCAGGCATGATAGGCTCTAACTATTAAAATCTCTTGCTTTCCTCTAAGTGTTTTCATTAAAACAACTCTACTTTGTGAGTTTTTATGCATTGCATGATGTATTTGGTTGTTTGGTTACTGAGTTTATTAAGTCTTGAATTCTTGGTTCGAATCCTTTGCAAAAGTGGTCTGGTTTAAGATATAGTATGTGATTGTTTAAGCACATGAAAAATACATGCAAAAATGATTATGTAACTCTGTTTGGCTTAACTGGATTTGGTAATTAATGGTTAGGTTTTGTTGATTTTCAAATGAATGTATTCTCACTAAAGTTCTTTAGAGAATCTTGTGTTCCGCCTGTATCTATTGAAGCTAATGTTTTGTTATCCTGTGCTGGTAAAAAGCTCATGTTTGTTAGGAAAACTTGTATGTAAGCTCAAGTTCTATTGGAAACTTGTGGGTATTCGAGAACTGTTGTCGGGTTCTTGATGCTATTATGCTTGTGTTTCGTTTCATAAATATATGGAGCTGTGAATAGAGTAGTAGTTGGTTTGGTTCTTATTTTCTAACCTGCAAACATTTTTGCGTTCTTTGGAACCCTAACTTGGTGTGATAATTGTGTAGTATTATCATGTTATTATGGACTGTTACTAGTCCACATCTGGTTGGTGTTTGTGTTTTACTGAGACCTTGTGTATTGTATTGAGAGTTCATTATGAATATGGCCTTAACACTTATATGGTGATAGTTTGAACTCTTTAAGTGATCTTCCAAACCACTTCAACTGTTAAGCAAGGTTTGATATAATTATTCAAAAATGATGCTTGATTTTTAATTTGAACTGTTTAAATGTTTGTTCATTGCATTTTATCTAGCATTAGAATGCGAAGTTATAGTAACTCAATAAGGAGTATTGTGATGCAAAATGAGTCGAGGGAATTGTTTCTTATTGTTGGAATTAGAAACCTGAGCAAGGTGTCGGTCCAGTTGGGATTCTTTCTAGTTTTCTTTGTTAAAAGATACAAATCAAAAGGGAACATAAGTTGCCCAAACTTGTTTAAAATCAGTGAATGATTTTGATCTTGGTAAGAACTTATGTTCCTCATGGCACTCAGATTGGGATTTCGAATCTTGGGTAGAAGGTATCTTGTAATTATGCTGTAAGATCCTGTCATATATATTGAGTTTATTACTGTAGGGAACTATTTTAAAACTCTGAATTCTTAGAAGGAAATAGATGCATGTGCATGGAGAAAACTGGAAATATGGTTTTATGAGTTGGTTGGTAAACTCTGTTAGATTTTGACTGGAACCATCTTTGTAGTTTACGATTCTTATTGGGAATTCATTCTTTATTTCTATTCTTGAAGCAATATGTTGAAAAGTATGGTAAATAATATTGTTTGATTTAACTCTTGGGTAATTTTGGGCATTAACATCTACTCGTATTTCTCTTCTGTTAGGTTCCCTTAAAGAAATGAAGAACCCAAAAAGAATTAGTTATGGTTCTTTTGTGTATATGGACTGTGTATGACCTTCACTGCTCTAATGTTCCTATTTGAATAGATCCCTTGCTTACTATAGGAAGTTTTTAAAGGAAAAGTTTCATTAGATACCTTTTCACTTTAAGGTGTTCTTGTTCTTCCTTTGGAATCCTTATATGAACTCAAACTGTATATATTTGAAGAAGGGAATTTGTTAATTAAGTTGAAGGAAATGACTATGGGTTAGGATCATTTATATTAAGCTTCTTTTCTAATACAGTTGGGAATAAGTTCATTTGTTTGGAATCTTTTGTTGATTATTCTATAGGAAAAGTTAATCGTTAATTTGGCTAACCTTCTCTTACTTATCATTAATGGAAATGAAATAGAAGGAGAGTGATGTCTGGTTTGTTAAAAAAGAGAATGTATCATGCTGGTTGGTTGATGTTTCATCCTTCCATCTGGGATCTTTATTTATTCCTTCTTCGATGAATATCTTAAATGTTTGATTTGAAATAGTTAATCTTAAGATGAAACAACTTAGGTTATCATATGAACATGTTTCTACCTTGTGGATATTATGTACTTGACATAATGAAAATGGTTTCTCTTCTTCTTACTAGAAAGTTAGATGAAACATCCTAGTATGAACATTCTGAAAACACTTCTTGTATCTTATAGTTAAGATAAGTGTTGTATTCTGATTTGGTAGAATGGGAACAATAAGATGTTATGTTCTATTGATTAAGATGATTGATAGGACCAATCATACTTTAATTTGTAAGACAGATATTATAGATTATAATCTGTTCTTTTTTAGAAGTGAACTCTGGTTCATTAATGCTCTTCTTTTTTATTGTTATTACTTATGTTTAGAGTATGAAATACTAATTGTTCATTAAAGCGGGGTGTTTTTATTGGAACAATTAGTGGAATGCACTTCGTTTTAAGGCTTAGTGCTTATCATGCTCAGTTCATTGAACTGACCCGTGCTAGCAATTTTTGCAGATGGACTTCGTAAGTGATAAAAGATGGAAAAATCTTATATGATGCATTGGCTGATCTAAGTTTGATTATAGTGAAGAATTCTGATTCGTTCTTGAGTTGTATTGAAAAAGAAAAGTAATATTCCTTTTTGAATGAATATTGTTGTCATGCAGTAAGCCTAAAATGTATAAGTTTTAAATGCATAAGTTTTAAATGCATAAGTTTGTAAAGGTATAAGTTTGAAAATGAAATTGAAGGATGAGAACTTACTTGCATGAGTTGTGTAGATTATCTTGTACCTTTGTAAAAGAAACAGAGTCTTATCTTGTTGATATTGTTCATATTTTTATATGATTAAATGAGGATTCTTGAATAAGTAGAATAAAAGGGAATTAGAGTAATCTCCCTAATTAAGATGTAGCTAGATAAGTTGCAGAATTCAATGTTCTTATATAAACAATTTAATATAGTAAGGTGATGTGTAATGAACACACAATGAAAACTATAGATTATGTAAAGAACAAAAGGGTGTGTTAAACCCTAGAACTTAACCATGAAGAGGAAGACTCTTCCTCACTCATGTAAAAGTAAACAAGAAAACAAGGAAGATACGATTTATACTCATTAGACCTCATTTAATAAAGTCTATTAAGTTATGATCTAGGTGGTTGTTACACTTCCTTGAATGGTTAAGTCACATTAAACAGAACTTATGAGGTTGTTGTCCTCTCTTTTTGAGAATGCTTGTTAAGCCAAAATTAATGAACATCGAAAGAAATCATGAGTTAAGGAAGTTCTCCAAGGATTAATGGAACCTGATTTGGAAAGGAACTTAGGAAGAGTTGGATTAGGGTTTGGACAAGGTTGCTGAAATCTACTATTAAATATCCAAATTAATTAAATATTAATAATCTCCTAGGGGTATGTACATCTTGACGAGGCTGTTCTATGTAGGATGTTGGCACACGCCAACTGCAGGGCTATACCTTTGAGAAGATTAGGATCTTCTTGAGGATACAACATTGTAGTTGACATGTGGCAACACCCTTCTACATTCATAGTCTAGATCTACATGCTTATGGACCGAACTCGCTTTTATTTAGGACTGGGATGTAGCATAATTACGATACAAAGTAACCCTCTAGGACTTTGGGTACCTTGGCACATGGGGTTAACCTAGGTTGACCCAGTATGCCAATATATCCTAAGTCTTTGTGAGTCTCTCCCTATCATAACCTATGTTGTTAACTTGAACTAGGGTTAAACCATGGGCAAGTGGACTGACGGAAGTCAGTAAAGGACATTCTAGATAAAAATTGAGTGAGGTGAAGGATGTATTCTAGATTGACGAGTATGCCATCAAGGAATGAGTAATACGAACAGTATGTTAGAAAACTTTGGCCAAAGTATCGCAAGTTGCTGATTACATTGTCCTATGTCACCTAGTCTAAGGTTTGAGATGCAGATGAATATTAGTAGTAAATAATATTCTATAGGTTACTACCGAACAAGGTAAGAGATCCAAGTATACATAGTATACAGAAAAGTATTCAATACCTAATGTTAAACATGAATAGATTAGTAGTTCGCCGAGTCATGAAATGAATAGATTGGTGGCACACCGAGTCATTACAATGCATATGGTTATCTGTTATAAGAATGGATGTTATGGGATGTGTGTTATAAATTATGTATTTAGAACAAAGAACGTTACTTAATTTTTTCCCCCTTGTTTCTAAAGTCTTAAAATGGGAATGTTACGGTTGTAAAATGGAAGATGAGTTCGATGCCGAGTCAATGTATTAAATGCAACCTACCCACATGTGTCACCTATGTGGTAATTAATTTCCCATTTTCTATTTAAGGTCAAATTTTTACACCTAATTTTAATGTAACATTTTGTACGCCGATTTACTTGACACTCCATCAACTTATGATCATCTTTGCTTAACAAAATTTTAGGTGATTTTCACATTTTCTCTCCAACCCATCGATCTTTTGGTGAGTTATATTGTCTTGATGATTTTTGCAAGGATTTATGTTGTCTTTGAAGACATTTTTTCATATTTTATATGGCATGATGAATGGTCTTGATAGATTTTTTTTTGGTTTATTTTTAGGGTTTCCTTCCTTGTATTTTTGAATTAATGTTCTCATTTCTCTTTTAACTTCACTTGTATTTTTCATGAATTTAAGGCTTCAAAATATAAATTTACTTGACAAACATAGGATTTTTCATCATCAATAATTATATCAAGAGTTTGGAGTTGCAAATAACGTAATGAATCCTTCCAAAGACCAAGTCGGAACTTTCATTGTAGTTCAAATCAGATGTCATGGGTTGCAAAACATGTAGTGAATTCAACAGCTAACCGTATATGAATTCAAGGGTTACAAACTACTTCCATATGTATTCGAGAGGTTAGAAGTCATTTTACAAGTCTCTACTTCCAACCATTGTTTAAGAAGCCTTTAATAAATTTTCCAAAGGTTCTTCCCAAGGAAAAATGTCTCGAATAATGTTGGAAGCACAAGGGACTAAGAGGGGGGGGTGAATCAGTCCACTAAAAATTATTCCATTTGCATCCATCATTCATTATTATTCATATAACCATTAAATTAAACATTAACCATATCCGTGTTTACTTAAGCATTGAATCAACCATACACAAGAGAAAGAGAAAGAGAGTACACATGAGAACTAAATTTAAGTGGGAAAACCTAAAGGGGAAGAAAAAAAATGAATATCTAGTTACATTACACAAAGAGAATATATTTAGTTAAGCATAAACTTCACAAGGAGCACCAACCCCTAGTTTAGTAGAGCACCATCTTTACATGCATCACCAAACCCTAATTTAGTGAACCACCCACTCCACGAGGAGGATACAACCCCTAAGATGATAAAGCACAAAATAAACCATATTTATATGAATATATCTTAGTTTTTTTGCCAAATTTAATAGATATCACTTATTCAATTCACACACCTTCAAAACCGAGATTTAAACCCTCAATCTTCTAACTCGCTCAAACTTGACCTTTCACGACTTGATTTTTCTTCAAACCATTGAACACATGATATATAACCTTCTTTATAAATTTACACACACTCTCAGATCTTATTGGATGCCTTCATACTTATTTCACACTCTCACTTGGGTTCTAGTTTTTTCCTCTTAATTCACTAGTTGAAATTTAAACCTAAAACACTTGCTTTATACCCTTCTTAACTAATAAACATAAGGAAATTAAGTACTACACCAACATATCAACCAATAAAATAAAAAACACATTAAACTCAGAAAAATTCATATCATGGATCCATATAGGTCGTTCATGCTCTAAGAAACCAAACAAGCTCAACAATTACTAAAAATCCCATCACCCGATTCACCAAAGACCTAAAAACTCATCACCATTATTATTGAGGCCCAAAAAGGACTCACACATGACAAATAAGACATAAAAACATCATCCATGGTCACATATTAGCTTGAACCAATCAAATTATTCATAACTCTATCAAAAAGGCTCGTATCCTTCTCAAAACAGTTGTTTCTAGGAACCACCTTCACCTATAATACTGAAGATCAAACCAAAACACCTAAGTTATGGAATGTAAATAATAATTTTAAAACTAATAAAATTTATAACACATCCATGCTTTCTATAACTCTTGAAACCTTCATCCATGTAAACCACATTTACTTTCCTCTTCACCAAGTGAGCTTCCAAGAAATTAGTTTTCGAAAGACAAATAGTTTGCACCCTTAATACAAATTTTGAGTCTTATAATTAACTCAAATAAGGAAAAAATTAATCCCTCCTAAATATATAATACATATAAATCATCAACTAGTCTAAAAAAGAGTATTCTACCTCTAGCTTCTAGCGAGTAATCTTGTCCTAAAACACAAATAACCTTGGCATTCACAAAATGAGCGAGTTCACTATCAAAACTCATCATAAAGAGACAAAATATATAAAATTGAAAATCATTATGAATATAATTTCTGTAACATCTTACATTTTCTTTGAACTTCAAATGAAAGGCCTTGAACGAGTTAATCTTTCGTGAATTGTTCATTTAGGCTTCTAGGGCTCAAGAATCAATCTTGAGACCAACTTTCTCCATCACCTCCAAAGTCACTTCAAATATTAAAAAAGTATTTAAAAACCTTATAATTTTTTTGAAGCACTCATAAACCTTGTTAAAACATGAAAAAACTCAAAAAAATCATCAACATCATGAAGTTATGCAAGACCATGCTTAATTAACAATCTTTAATAATTTACCTTCAAAGAAAAGGTCATAACTTGCTCATCCATTATCAAAAATAAAGTTTGATATTTCATTGGAAATATATTGGAACCAGGATCATAGGAAAACTTTAACCAAGTAAAAATCTACATGTAGCTTCTACAAATCTACTTTTACCACAGACTACTCCAAACTGCTCCAAAACTAGTCCTCATAAATAGGGCACACTTTGAAGTTTAACACCTCAACTATGATATGAAAATATCATGGACAGGTATTAAAACTTCTATTCTCAAAATAATTTCAATTTATTTCATTCAACCTTTTGATAACTTTACTTTAAACGGAAAATCTCTTGAAAAATGCTTTTGAGTGGGACGTACATAATGTCACATGATATAATATACCTTCCTAGAAATATGGAGGAGTCCTCTATAACCTATAATAATAAATTTTTAAAAATGAATCAAAAGCAGTCTTAGTATATTGCTTTTTCTCAAGGTCTCTTTGAGCTACAATTTAACTAGGGTTTCAAAGAAACTTATCTTCTTAATAATCATTCATAAAAATGTGAAAATAAAACCACCTCATTATTTTTTGAAAAATGTTCATAGATATATGTAAAAACATTCCCCAAAACCTCGGGGTAGAATTAAAAGAAAACAATCCACAATGAGCATCAGAAGGTCAACTTTTAAGACAAAAACACTCTCTAGAAAACCTACTTTTACCAAAAAAATCATATCTTACAAAGCCTTCACTATGACCTGAAAGTTGTCATGAAGCATCATGAAAACATAATATACATATGCATATTCACTATATATCTCAAATAGATCGAACATCTTTATCCATAGTGACTTACATATGTTTTCTTAGCTTGTCTTCACCTTCTTACTCTCTAAGGACCTCATGCATTAACTATACCTTTGATTATTGACCTAAAAATCATAATACAAATCATGTATAAAATAACCATGTTGTTTCAATTCTTGGATAGAAATTATCAGATCCAAAACTCATACCTCCATGTAATACCACATGTTCACGGTCGAGGAATAGGTCTATAATGACCTAAATAAGGCCATACAACTCATGAATTGGCTTTGCTAACCTATTTCAGACTCGTTAACACTAATAACACACCATAAGGACCATTATTGACCTCAAGATAATCTTTAATCAACACTAGAGATCTCATATAATGAATATGCAAACTAGAACCGTGTCAAGACAACATGATAATTGATTTAGAAAATATTGAATACAATGGTAATAAAGAGTTCCTACAAAACAAATGTTACAAATTAAAAAGCTGTTAACATGTTATAATGATAAAAAGTATGTAAAAATATGTGTGATCCACTATAATGTAGTGTGCTAGTATGAATAGCAAGTAGTGTAAATAGAAACAATAGTACCTAAAATGTATATGAAAGTTGATGCCCCTGACTATGTGTGTGTAGTCATTACTTTACCCTCATTACTTCATTCTAACCCCAAGTGCACCGACCCTATCACCTAGCATACGTTGTGCACTCACCCAAGGCGTGCACGGTCATCGAGTCCCTCCTTTATGCGAGCTTTGCAAGATAGTTCTGCCATTAATGGAGAATTATTTGTAGAAATAGAAGTACATTCATCTTCTTCAAAAAGGTAGAAGATATAACTATAAAATTTATACATTAATGCATTACAAAAGGTAAAAAACATTGTAAGAAGTACAAGAAACAAGATATGAGTCATGATAAGCCAAATAACAAGAGGGTTTACACCCATAAGCAAGTTATACATAATAGATCCATGTATATTGACTTAATAGAGTTTTGGTAGCCATTTTACATTCAAAAGGGTCATCTAAGACCATATTCATCAAATGATAAAGATTCAACTCATGCAAACCTATCGATAAGAGATCTAACTATGTTGTTTCCCATTATATCCCTTGTTACAAATCCTAGTACCCATACATATGCTTAATGGTATCCCTTTAAACCCTCTTGAACTAAGTACTCTAAACCATAACATCACAAAATCCAAACCCTTAGCATTTGATAACATTTCTGTAGCACTTCGTTACTCTCCTTCTCTTTCTTTGCTCTCCTTCCCACTATGCACTAGAATATCTATCTATATATTTGTGTCTATTCATGTCCAAAACACTTATTTAAATAGAACCATCGTCCACGGCCATGACTTCTCAATTTGAGAAGATTTCTTGCCAAGTGTCAATGTGGTCCTCCATTTGTGAATGCTTATCCTCTTTGCAAACCTTCCACTAACTATAATGATGCCTCTGGGAAAATTCCCTGCGTGGAATATGCTTTTTTGGACTTACAAGGTTCCGGTGGCACCTTATCCACTTATCATGCCTAGTCGGGTCCTCATGATTTTCCTCAAGTGAATCCATGATGCCAAATATGGATTAGTCCTTTAAACCATTGGTCTTCTTCCGTGCACGCCCTAGTTTCACTTAAACCCTTCTTAAACCCATTTTTCCTACATGATTTTCCTTGAGTGCCCTTCTATTTATTAATCCCGCTCAAGCGCGCCTCTTGGTACTTATCCAATATTTTAGGTTCCAACATCACCCCACACTACATGTGTTCTTTGTCCTTAGAAACATTCTTCTTCCTCAAAGAATAAAGAATAAAGGTATTTAAACAATTAAAGAATGTAAGGATGGAAGAATGGAAGAATAGAAGAATATGCTACTGCTGCATGAGGAGTGGGAAATCCTTCTTCACGGATGCCTCAATCCTCTCCCAAGCGTCTACTTCTCCCTGTGCTTGATGAAGTAGGTCACCCACTAATGCACTTACTACATCAAGAATAAGTTCCTCACTCTTAGATTTAAGTGTATTTACAATGTTTTCTAGCTGCTTGCTAAGATCGCCTAGTGTATCCATCCTATGAGTGACTTAGGGGTAAAGTTCCTTTAGCTTATTCTTAATTGAACCCCGTAAGGTTTTGATTGCTTCCAACTTCTTCTTAATTTCATCTAAGATATTTTCACGCTACGCCCTATTACCTTTGTACTTTTACCAAAATTCTTTTAGATCCTCCTCATGTGTAGTAACCAATATGCTTGCTACCTTGTCTCTATCTGGCACGAGTTGTCATACACAACTTCATCCATTTGCATGGCGGCCTTTACTTGTGAGAAGGATATCAAAGTATTGAATCACTATCTACCCAATATATTAATTTTCCTCCTCCTTCTAGCATGCCATCACCTCCTCTGCTGACTCTAATGCAAGTGGTCACCTTTCCATGGTGAGGATGTGGGTCAAGTCTTCCATGCAGTGCATGGTTGACTCATATTTTTGCTCAGGAGGGGAAAGGTCTAGGTGCTTCAAGATAATGACATCTAAAATGGCCTCTATCTTCTTATGGACTTCACACACCTTTTCCTTTTCATCCCTCGGCTCCTACCTTAAGCTGCTAACTAATCAATTCCTTCGTTTTATCTCCTTATCCCACTCAATGATCTCCTCATTATTTTTCTCAAGGTCTTCCTCCAAGACCCTTATCTTGTCATTTGTACAAAAGAGTCTTTCCTCCACCTCCACTAATGATTTTTTGAACACATTGTAAAATTTCTCATCAGATAGTATTTGGGAATTTACCAAAGGGTTTACTCCCTTGACATCTAGTATATTCATCAATGCATCTTGATTTACCTCAAACTTAGGTTCATCAATGGGGGACTCAAAATCCCAAGATAACATTTCCTTTTTCACGATTAAGCACCTTCTTCATCAAAATAAGATCGAGTGAGGAGTTTGTTTTTATAGTCATTATTTTACCAATAATACTTCTTTCTAACCCCAAGCGCACCAACTGTCACCCAAATGCAGGCACTAGCCACTCACCCGAGGCATGTGTATGCATTGAGCCCCTCTTTTATGTGAGATTTGTGAGAAGGTTTCACCATTAATGGGGGTTTATTTGTAGAGATAGAAATACATGCATCCTAAAAGAAGAACATAAAACTAACAGATCCACACACACACCCATGTAAGAAGGTAGATATGGGTGTTGATAATAACAATACTAATGACGAGAGAAAACAAAAGGCTAGGTTGGTAGCTGAACTCACCAATGATATAAAAATGATAAGTCCACCTAAGTTTGATGGCACCACATTAGGTGATGGAGGTGAGAATTGGCTTAGTGAGATGGAGAAGTACTTTGTAATAAGAAAATTTAAGATCCACACACACACCCATGCATCAGAGAAGGTAGATAAACACCAAATGAACCATAGGAAACAAATCTGAGCTATAACATGCTAAATATCAGAAGGGTTTACACCCATAAACAATATATACAAAACAAACCCATATATATATATATATATATATTTATTAGAGTTCTGGTAGCCACATTATAGTCAAAAGGGTCATCTTAGACCATATATAGTAAGTGATAGAGGTCCAACCTATACAATAGGCTCTGAACGAAGCTCCTAGCTATGCCATTTTTACTATAACCCATTTACAGACCCTAACATCAATGCCAATGCTTAATGACATTCTATATAACTCTCTAATACCATGAATCCCCAACCATAGTGCATGTTAACATTTTTGCAGCAATTCGTTTCCTTGCCTTCTGATTCCTGGTACCCATATATGCATATGTGCATCCTGGCTCTCTTTTATGCCTATCCATACACAAAATAATCCACCTCTCTTTCTCTGCATTCTCTCTACATTCCCTTTATGCCTCCATGTATTTATGCTCCTGTGTTCTCTCTATCTCTCCTTGTTTCTCGCTCGAGAATTCCTTTATATAAGATCAACACCCACCGCCATGCCTTCTCCAAGTGCTAGATCACATGCCAAGTGTTGATGTGGTCCTTCATAGGTGAATTCTTATCCCTTTGCAAACCTTCCACTCTCTATAATGATGTCTCTAGGAATATTCCCTACATGGAATATCCTTTTCTTGGCCTCCAAGGCTCCAAGCTAGTACCTTATCCACTTATCATGCCTAGTCGTGTCCTCATTTTCTTCCTCAACTGTCTCTAGAATGCCAAATATGGCTAAGTCCTTTAAACCCATATTCTACCTCCCATGTGCCCTAGTTTTATTAAAACCCTTCTTAAACCCCTTTTTAAAACATGGTCTCCCTTGAGCGCCCTTATTCTCACTTTGGTCCCGCATGCGTGTGACTCTTGGTACTTAGCCAATATTTTAGGGTAAAAAAATTCATGGACGGGTACATTGGAAGAACACATGTAGTACCTTATTCAGATCATTAATGTAAGTCATTTCTTGTTCCTTCTCCATTACTATGCCTTTTCCACCTATGTGCACTACCTTTGGGAAGCTTACGGCTAAGTGGGGTCTTCACCCATGTTTTTATACTCCTTTCCCACACTCACGCTATCCTCCATTTGCTTTAACACTTATTCGAACTACACTCAACTTCATGCTCCACCAACTATTGGATAATTTTTGCCACTTCCCTCTCTATGGTATTGTTATCCAAAATGTACCCCACTCATTTTGTGGCTAACTCCTTGTGTTCTTCTCCTCTCTTGTGCCTTTGGCAGTGACACCATTGGATAGAGCTCTCTCTCAGCTTTCCAGAAAGGTAAAGTTTTCCTCCTAACTCCTCATATTTTTCAAGTTATGGCTCGGCGGAGTTTTTGTGGGAAATTTTCCCCTTGGAAGCCCGCAGCCAATGAGAACGTGCCACGTGTCAAGGAAGTGGCGGGGGTTGGAGGAGAACTTGGATTTTTGCCAAGTGTTTTGGTGTAGGTTTCAAATGGAAAATTTTCTCTGTGGGACCCATTGACAAATCAGGAGACGCCACGTGTCAGGGGAGAATTTTGGTAAAAAATGACTAAGTGTCCGCAAGCAAAATTTTGGAGGAGTGGCCCGGGCCAATAGGAACATGACAAGTTGTCCAGAGAGGGGCGGGGAGTTCATGGCGCAGAAGAAAAAAAAGGAAAAATTTCTAAGTGTTGGCCAAATTTTTCAAAGGGAAAATTTAAAGAAGGGCCCACGTGTGAATGAACCTAGAACATGTGTCCTAGGGTCCAAGAGGAGTTTGGAAGACAGGAAGAAATTTTAAAAGTTTGGCAAAGTTTTCGGCAAAAATTTCAAAGGAAAAGGATGAGCCCGTGCCCCCTGTTAGCCAGTCATACGCTGACACATGTCCCAGACTGGTGGGGTACAGAGGAAAAATTGAATTTTTTCCAAAAGTAAAAAATGCCAAATTTTCAAAGGGAAAAATGCGCCCCTCTAGCCCGAAGCAATGAAAGAGTGCCACGTGTCCGAGTGGCAAAAATGTTAAGGGCCCGGAGAGAAAAATTTAAAGGATGAGCCCGTAGCCAATCACATCATGCCACATGGCATCCAAGTGGCAGAGTGTGGGGATTTTCGAAAAAAATTTCCAAATGCAAAAAAAGAGGTAAAATTCAAAATTTTTTCCCGCCGATCCATTTTGGGCCTGTTTTTGCCCTAAATCTTCAAACGGCCATAACTTTCAATCCAGAGCTCAAATTTTCACGTTCTTTATATCAATGGAAAGATGGTAAAATTCTCTACATGATTCCATGGTCAATTTTGAATTTTGGTTCAGTTTGGAGGGATAAAATAAAAAAATGCTTCTGGTATGTGCCCATGGATAGAACTGACGTTTCAACAACCAATTTTAATGCGAAATGGGTCGCATTCTTCTCCAGTATGGTCAATAATGTCAGGGCATGGGTTTGTAAGGACATCCATTCTATTTTTAATATATTTTGGTCATTGAGGAATGGCTCCCATGTTTTTTCACGTTTTCTCTCTCCTAGGCTCGACCCATGCACTTTGTAAAACCCAAATTTGGCTCATTTTTCAAAAGAGAACACCCTTTTGCACAGAAAGCTTCTGTTTTCACCTTAAGCACGTGATTTTGGAAGGATCAAACCTTCCAAGGATTGTAACAGGTTTTTCTACCTCTTTGGTGTTGAAATACAAGGATTATGATGTTGAAAATCACAATGCAGGCTCTGTGAATGCTTTCAGTCCTTTGTATGTGTTGTTTGCTTCATTTCAGACCTTTGATTATAGTTATCAACCTGTGCATGATGTTTTATGTTACAATTTCTGATTTGTGTCAATTTACATGAACAAGAAGTGCTCACCACTGCTTTGGTGTATCACCCTTATCAGTTTAGTTTCAATTTTTGCATTTCTTATCCCTGCCTCCTTGCAAATTAGGATAAAATTAGGATTTGAACCTCTCCAGTTGTGAAAATAATAGATCTAATCAGAGGATTTTGAGGAACTAGCCTCTAATCTGGAGATTCCTCTCTTATTTTTACAAGTCCCACACTTGGAGAGAGGTTTCAATGTTGTGCAATCACACCTTTGGATGCCTAAAACATCAATTTAGAAACTGATTTACATCCGAAGTGCTTTGCTGATTTGCCACAAATGGTTTTGGCATGCCGGTGGGACCTTAGAGGTCTCATTTTTATTACAGCAAAGTTGATGTGCATCTGCTTTAATTTTCTTGCTTCAAAAGAGCTATAAATTACACATCTGGCGACTTCAAACGGAAGAATCAACTGGTTTCAGCAGTGCAGGCCAGGAAACTCATGAGAAGAGTCACCACAAGGTCAAGAGCTGGAGTAGAAGAGGCGCTATTTGAATACTGCAGTTATCTCCAAGAAGAAGGAAAAGAGGAAGAAGGATTCAAAGGTCTCCATCTCCACCAAATAGAACTCTCTCAACTCCTCCACGGTAGGTGTTTCATTCGATCAACAAGGGTTTTAAGACCAATTAGAATGGCACAAAACAACCCCTATGTCAATTTCACAGAAGCGTGACCCACTTGCGCTTAATGCATAACATCCAATTCCAATCGCAGCCTTGAAGAACATTCCATACTTCACTGGAGAGAATCAGACTACTCCAGGTGATCATGTTAAAGACATTGCCAACCTTTGTGTAATTCATGAAATCAATGAGATGCAAGTGGCTGTCAAATTGCTAGCATCTTCATTCAAGGGGAAAGCATTGCAATGGTTTAGAAGTCTTGCCTCAGGTTCTATTCAGAATTGGAACTAGCTATGTATAGCACTTCATGAGCAATTTGGAGAGAAGGGAGACAACTTGTCTCTTTTGGAGCAGCTGACAACCATCAAGAGAGCTCCCAATGAGTAGCTGACTGATTTCAACTTCAGATTTCAAAAGACTTGGGAGAGAATTCCAGTGGCAGTCAGGCCAGCAGCGGAAGGTTCTTTTCTCTACTACCTCAAAGCTCTAAATTCTAATATTTCTATGTTGATTCAGTCCATGGGAGGCATAACTATCCCTATGGCTTATAGCATTTCCATCGGGGCTGAAAATTGTTTGATCAGTGGCAAACTAGCCCCTAGACCTCCCATGCCATTGTTTCCAAGTTTAGAGAGCCCAAACACTAATCAAGCACCTAATTTGGCTCCTTCTCCCATTCCTAGAAATCAGAGTTCAAATGAAGCTTCTACTTCATCTCCAAGTGCCCCAAATGAGCTTCAAGAAGTCATGAAGCAATTGCAAAACCTAGGCAATGAGCTGGTTACTCTCAAGAGGCAACAAGCCCAAGGTTTTAGACCTTCTTATCAGCCCCAAGCTTAGCCTAACAGGTAGCCATACCAACCACAAAGACCTCCTAATCTAGCTGTAAATATAAATCAAACAAGGCCTCCTGCCAATAGACCATTTCAGCCCTATAATCCTAATGCCATATCTGCCTCTAAGGCATTGGTGCCAACACAAAACAACGTTGCTCAGGAGTATGATTGGTGTTTTCCATGCAATGAACCTCACAACCAATCCATGTGCTTCAATGGTGCTTTGAATCAAGCATTAATGGTGACAACTACTGGTGTGGAGGGTGAGGGCAGTCAAGGAAACAACCAACAACAAGAAACATTCCAACAACAATCAGCCCCAAATGACACCACGTTGGTAAACTGGCAAGTAGAGGATTTTTGTGGCATGAATCAGATAGTCTCTCAAGGTGTTGCAGCCAACACAAGGTCAAAAAGAAGGAATTTGGGTGAAGAGCAGCCATTAGCTCCAACCAATCCACAACCTTCCATGGCTCCACAAATGGTTGGCAAACAAAATCCAATTTCAAATGCACAAGGGCAGCCAAGAACAGCTCCTAGACCAACTCAAATACCAGTTGTTGCTGCCCACATGCAAGGAGTGAATGTGCCAACCAAGGGACAACAAAGAGATCCTTCATCACCATTCAGTATCATTGATCAGATGAAGAAGACAAATGTAAATATATCAATGTGGGAATCCCTATCTATCCCAGGCCAAAGAGATTTGCTACAAGCTGCCATGAAGGACTGGCCAACTTCGAATCAGCAAGTTCAGATGCAAGAGAAAGTGCTCACAAATGCTGCCCAGCCTGAGGGGAATCATGGAGGACAACAAGGTAAAATGTTGAAGCCCCCTCCTTTCTATGTTTCATTAATAATTGGAAATCAGTTAGTGCACAATTGCATGATAGATTCCGGGAAAGTATCTCAGTGATGCCTAAACAAATAGCTGATCAGCTAGGGCTCCAGTATGAAACCATATCCAAAGGGGTAGTGCAGCTGGATGGGACAGTAGTAACAATAGTTGGAGTGATTAGAAACTTGAGTCTTACCTTGCATGCATGTCCAAATGTTGTTTTTTACAAGATGTATCAGTTATAGACCTTCCACCACTCTTTGCCCTATGCTTGTCAAGGGACTTCACAGCCAAGATTGAAGGATATTTGTTTGCTGATTGGTCACACATGTTGTTCAGAATGAGGTATAGAACCAAAGCTACAATCAGGTATGAACCTATTGCAAGCTTCCACATTGAGCCCTACACTCCAAGTCAGATCAATGCCAATTGTTCAGCATTTGATCAAGAAGATCACCCAAGCACTGATGAAGCTGACACCAAGGTTGGAAGCATCCTAGATCTAACTCTTGATGAATGGGCAAACAAGGTACATGATTTTGGTCCTTATCAAGAAGTAGAAGAATCTAAGCTAGGGGTCTATTGCATACATGAAGAAGATCAGCCCATTCGACATCACACAAGCCAAACCATAAGGATGACAATGAGGTATGGCAGATGTTTTTTGATGGATCAAGGAGTAGACAAGGTGCAGGAGGTGGATCCATGCTTGTTTCACCTCAAGGAGTAAAGTACTATTCAGATTTTAGATTTTAGTTTGCATGCTCCAATAACACTGCTGAATATGAAGCCTTGGTGCAAGGGATGCATTGGGCAATAAAGAGAGGAATAAATAACTTGCAAGTCTTTGGTGACAGTGAATTGATTGTAAATCAGGTCAAGGGATAGCATGTTGCCAAGAATGATCTACTTAAGTTCTACAAGAACAGGGTGTGGGACCTCATGGAAGATTTTGAAGGTTTTGGCATCAAATCTATTCCTAGGAAAGAGAACCAAGCTGCTGACAGGCTTGCAGCAGTAGGTGTAGCCTTTGACATTGTGGAAAGCATTCAACAAGACAAGGTATAGCCAAACATCCATGTGATTGTGAGGCCTTCGGTGCCAGATAACAATGTAAGTTGGCAAGTGTTTGAGAATGACCAGCAAATCATCCATTTCTTGCAAAAAGAATCTGAGTTCTCAGCTAAGAATCAAGAAAAATTGGAACAGCAGTATGGTGACCAAGTGGTACAACTGAGAACTAACAAGTTGCCCAAGGGACTTATCACTTTGGAGTCCATTTTTAATCCCAATGATCAGTTTAGTAAGGAGAAAGAAAACATTTAGGTCAAGAGAGAGGACTCAGTATCCATCTTGGTGGAAGAGAAAAAACCATTGCAAATTGGAAAAATACGACAATTGAACAAGAAAGGTATGAGTTCATGCAGCTGTGTCAAGAGTTCCACGATGTCTTTGCTTGGAACTATGAAGGCTTGAAAGGTTTCAATCCTAACTTAGCTCAAAGCATACCATTGAATTGGATGCAAATACTAAGCATGTCAGGCGAAACAAAGAATAGTTGATCCACACATGGAGCCTCTCATGAGGAAAGAATTAAACAAGCTGATTGAGTCAAGGATCATATTCCTAATCAAGCATTCTAGCTGGGTTGCCAACTTGGTTCCAGTCAGAAAGAAAAGTGGAGAGATCAGATTGTGTGTTGACTTAAGAGACTTGAATAGAGCATCTCTCAAGGACCATTACCCACTCCCTTCCATGGAGTAAATCTTGCAAGGTGTGGCTGGCTCGAGAGGTTTTCACTACTTGATGGCTACTCAAGCTACAATCAGATTATGGTGAAGGAAGAAGACCAGTTCAAGACAGCCTTCACAACCAAATGGGGAACTTATGCATACAGGAAAATGCCATTTGGGCTATCCAACACTGGTGCTACCTTCCAAAGAGCAATGGACATGGCATTCAAAGGTTTGATTAACAACATGGTGCTGATATACCTTGATGATATCATTGTTTTTTCCAAAAATGCAGCTAGACCACCTCTCTCATTTGAGACAAGTCTTCACAAGGTGCAGGAGATTTGGAGTGTCTTTGAATCCTAAGAAGTGTATCTTTCTTACACATGAAGGAAAGCTCCTTGGCCATATTGTCTCAAAATAAGGATTAGCAATTGATCCAGAGAGGGTTGAAGCCATAAGAGCACTACCATTGCCAAGTCACAAGAAGGCCCTTCAGAGTTTCTTGGGGAGAATAAACTTTGTTCGGAGGTTTGTCCCAGATTTTGCAGCCCTTGTCAAACCTATCACCAAAATGTTAAAGAAAAGCATGGATTTCAAGTGGACATCAGAAGGCAAGGAGAGTTTTGAAGCAATCAAAGAAGCCATCTCCCAAGCACCAACTCTCATCAACGCAGATTTCTCCAAGGATTTCATCCTCTATGCCTTTGGAGGTAATGATACTATTTCTACCATTTTGGTACAGCAGAACAAGGACAATGATGAGCAGCCAATTTCTTTCTTTAGCTTGAGCCTAGATGACTGTGAGGTGATGTATTCTTTTATTGAGAAGCATGTACTTGCGTGAATCGAAGCTTGAAGAAATTCAAGCATTTAGTCTCAAACAACAAGGTCCAGATTGCTAGTCTCTCATGCTGGGTTAAATACTTCCTCCTCAACAAGGATTTGAATTAGAAAAGGGCAGGTTGGATCACTCGTGTCATGGAGTATGACATTGAGATCAAGGTCACCAAGCTGGTAAGAGGAAAAGGATTGTGTGAGAAGCTGATTTTGGGGAAGCAAAAAGAAGTATGCAATGAAGAAGAGGTTGTTTTGTGATTCAAGACAGCCATGAGCCAAGTGGCACTCAAGAAGAAAATAATGCTGTCCCCACTCCTTGCTGGACCCAAGGTATAATACACTTCCTAAGCACAGGTCTATGCCCTCCAGAGATGAACAAGACCCAAAGAAGACACTTGATTGCGAGGCTGTCCCATATGCCATTGTTAATGGAGTTTTGTTCAAGAAAGATGTGAATGGAGTGCTACTGAGATGCATTAGCACAAATCATATTCATAGGGTGTTGGAAGAGTTCCATGGTGGACCAGCTGGTGGTCATTTTGCACCGAGAGTGACAGCTCTAAAAATTATGAAGGCTGGTTATTATTGGCCCAAGATTTTCAGTGATTGCTTTGCATGGATCAAGAGGTGTAAGAATTGTGCATTCTTCATAGGAAAAGAGAGACTTGCTGCCCTTCCATTGCATCCAATCTCAGTTGACCAGCCATTCATGCAATGGGGTTTGGACTTCATTGGAGTCATTAATCCCAATTCAAGCCAAGGGCACAAATGGATTTTGACAGCCACAGACTACTTCACCAAGTGGACTGAAGCAGTAGCACTCAAAGAGGCAAATGAGTCTAGCATCTTAGACTTCTATGAGGGTATAGTAACCAGATTTGGCATACCTGCTACAATAATCTCAGATAATGCATTGGCATTCATTGGATCCAAGGTGACTGAGTGGGCTGTCAAGAACGGGATCTACCTAAGTACTTCATCAAACTATTACCCTCAAGGTAATGGCCAGGCTGAGTCTACAAACAAGAACTTGTTGAGGATCATTAGGAGAAATCTTGATGAGAATCAAAGGTCTTGGCATACCAAACTGAAATCAGCCTTATGGGCTGATAGGATAACTCCCAAGAGATCCATGGGTAACTCTCCATTCAGGCTTGTCTATGGAAGAGAAGCAATATTGCCCATGTCACTTGAGTTGCCAACATTGGAACTCATGAAGCAGTTAGAGTTGCTATATTTTGAGCCCATGGAGGTGAGATATGCAGAGTTGATGGAGCTTCAATAGATCAGAGATCAGGCATCCCAAGCAATGGAGAAGGATCAAGCTTTGATCAAGAAGACCTTTGACAGGAAGGCCAAGAGTAGATCTTTCCAGGTTGGAGATCTAGTGTTAAAATGGGATGCAGATAGAGAAAAATAGGAAGGCATTCAAAATTTGATGCCATTTGGAGTGGCCCATACATGGTCACGAAGTGCAAGAACAACAATGCTTTCCAATTGGCTTCATTGGATGGTGAAGAACTGCAGATTCCAGTCAATGGAATCTATCTCAAGCATTGCTTCTAAAGGGAAATTCTCCACCTTGTAAATATTAGCTTAGGTTTCCATTCCTTCAAGTGCTTGTGCACATTGTTTTTTGTGTAGGTTAGTTTTGCTTTCCCTAAGTGCTTTGGCACAACTTGTTGTCCCTGGAGATGTTTTGCAGTCCTTGCTTCCATCAGGTGATATTCCATCTTCCTCCTTGCAACATTCTAAGTCAGTTGGGGTTCCAAACAGAAAATTTGATGACTCCATGCCCAATGGACTACTTCAAGAAACTGGTATTTTCATCTAGCAGGTAGATGACCCCTCTGAGTCCAAAATTGTTATCCAAAATGTGCCCCTGACTCATTTTTGTGGCTAACTCCTTGTGTTCTTGCCTCTCTTGTGCCTCAGTCTTCATTTTTTGATTTTTAGGCACTCAAATCTTTCTGGAAGTGGCACCATTGGATAGAGATCTCTCTCAGCTTTCCAAAAAGGTAAAGTTTTCCTCCTAACTCCTCATATTTTTCAAGTTATGGCTCGACGGAGTTTTTGTGGGAAATTTTCCCCTTGGAAGCCCGCAACCAATGAGAACATGCCACGTGTCAAGGAAGTGGCGGGGGTCGGAGGAGAACTTGGATTTTTGCCAAGTGTTTTGGCATAGGTTTCAAATGGAAAATTTTCTCCGTGGGACCCGCCGATGAATCAGGAGACGCCACGTGTCAGGGGAGAATTTTGGGAAAAAATGACTAAGTGTCCGCGCAAGCAAAATTTTGGAGGAGTGGCCCGGGCCAATAGGAACATGACAGCTGTCCAGAGGGGGGGGAGTTTACGGCGTAGAAGAAAAAAAAAAGGAAAAATTTCTAAGTGTTGGCCAAGTTTTTGAGGGAAAATTTGAAGAAGGGCCCATGCGCGAATGAACCTAGGACACGTGTCCTAGGGTCCAAGGGGAGTTCGGAAGACAGGAAGAAATTTTAAAAGTTTGGCAAAGTTTTCGGCAAAAATTTCAAAGGCAAAGGATGAGCCCGTGCCCCCTGAGTCGGCCAGTCAGCGGTCACACCAACACATGTCCCAGACCGGTGGGCGCGGGGAAAAATTGAATTTTTTCCAAAAGTAAAAAATGCCAAATTTTCAAAGGGAAAAATGCGCCCCTCTGGCCCGAAGCAATGAAAGAGTGCCACGTGTCCAAGTGGCAAAAATGTTAAGGAAGGGCCGGAGAGAAAAATTTAAAGGATGAGCCCATGGCCAATCACATCATGCCATGTGGCATCCAAGTGGTGGAGCATGGGGATTTTGAAAAAAATTTCCAAATGCAAAAAAAGAGGTAAAATTCGAAATTTTTTCCCGCCGATCCGTTTTGGGCCTGTTTTTGCCCTAAATCTTCAAACGGCCATAAATTTTGATCCAAAGCTCAGATTTTCATGTTCTTTATATCAATGGAAAGATGGTAAAATTATCTACATGATTCCATGGTCAATTTTGAATTTTGGTTCAGTTTGGAGGGAGAAAATCAAAAAATGCTTCTGGTATGCGCCCATGGACAGAACTGACATTTCAACAACCAATTTTAATGCGAAATGGGTCGCATTCTTCTCCAGTATGGTCAATAATGTCAGGGCATGGGTTTGTAAGGACCTCCATGCTATTTTTAATGCATTTTGGTCAATGAGGAATGGCTCCCACGTTTTTCACGTTTTCTCTCTCCAGGCTCGACCCATGCACCTTTGTAAAAGCCAAATTTGGCTCATTTTTCAAAAGAGAACACTTTTTTACATAGAAAGCTTCTGTTTTCACCTTAAGCAAGTGATTTTGGAAGGATCAGACCTTCCAGGGATTGTAACAGGTTTTTCTACCTCTTTGGTGTTGGAATACAAGGATTTTGATGTTGAAAATCACAATGCAGGCTCTGTGAATGCTTTCAGTCCTTTGCATGTGTTGTTTGCTTCATTTCAGACCTTTGATTACAGTTATCAACCTGTGCATGATGTTTTATGTTACAATTTCTGATTTGTGTCAATTTTCATGAACAAGAAGTGCTCACCACTCCTTTGGTGTATCACCCTTATCAGTTTAGTTTCAATTTTTGCATTTCTTATCCCTGCCTCCTTGCAAATTAGGATAAAATTAGGATTTGAACCTCTGCAGTTGTGCAAATAATAGATCTAATCAGAGGAGTTTGAGGAACTAGCCTCTAATCTGGAGATTCCTCTCTCATTTTTACAAGTCCAACACTTAGAGAGAGTTTTCAATGTTATGCAATCACCTTTGGATGCCTAAAACATCAATTTAGAAACCTGATTTACATCTAGGGGTGTTGCTGATTTGCCACAACGGGTATTATCCATCTTCTCCTTTCTTGGGGTTAGGGTCATTTGACCCTTAATTATTCCTTCTTCACTCCCCCTTTATCATGAGCACCTTCCTCATTCTCATCCTTCTCTTCACTTCCTTCTTGATCGACTCGTGTACATAATACACTGGATGGTTACGAGCCTTGTCGCTCTCTTCATCATCTTCATCACCCTTGTCGACCTCTATGTTTTCTATTTCTCCCAAGTATGAATCTTTTTCAACCTCGACTCTTCCTTATTGGTGACTCTAATCCAAGGGACTTCTCTATTTATTCTTTCTTGGGAAAATATCCCCTTACCGATGACTCTTCCTTCTATGATGACTCTTCCTTCTATGGCGATTCTTACTTCTGCGATGATTCGTTTCTTACGGGAGACCTCTTCCAATAGATGTAAGTACTTGTGCCCACGTCTAACTCATATGCCCCTATTATGCATGTACTTTCTACAAACTGGACACATTTTTCTAATAAACATGTCCTCTATCTCTTTTCCTTAGCACAATATTTTTCTACGTGGTGGGGTTTTAGGAATAGAGAAATCATCTTCAACATAAGTTCCCTTTTCATACTTAGGCCTTATACGTAAATACACCCTTGTTGATGTCCTCCATGCAACAAGTAATGTTACTAGTTTTAACATGTGTACATCATGGGAGACATACTTCTCCACATAGGCACACTTCTTGGGGTATATTAGTTTCTGCGCAACACGTGGTAGTCATGATCTACTACACTTAGATCAAATCTAAGTTTCTTCACCTTTTGAATCAATCAAGCCCAACTTTGTAAGTAATTGACTATGAAGGAGAAAGGTAATTTACATGAAGGAATCTTGGTGCCATCTACCAAAGTAAATTTTCTAATACAAAAATGCTCGTATACGATGAAATCAACCTCTCATTGTACTAATGAGGGAAACTATTTAGGTATTCTCCATTCATCCCTGAATGCACCACGTATCCACTTATACCACTTTTCTAGGTGTGCCTTACGAGTGGCCATCATGGTGTTAAAGGTATACTATTCAAACATCTTGGCAGGGGAGGGGTTCTCGTCTGGGTATTTCCAAACATACTAATTTGGCCCATTGTGCACTCAAATATTTGAAAAGAAAATATTGAGGAGGAAATTACCAAACATGACCTTCTCTCCCCCATGCATGGAATTTATGATCTCCTTTACAATGAAAGATGAGAGGTTATATATTGTTCCCTCTGATATCTTGTGGCACACATTAAACCGAGAGCCTTGTTGATATGTGTCCATATATCTTTCCCATTAATATTTGTAACCAAGCTCGTGTCCATCCTCATCACCGAGTAAGTAATTACAGAAATTTCGAAGTAGCATGAACCCTTCTTGTATTCATAATCCTCAATGGTATTTTTAATGGCTTCCTTGTCTTTTAAATCATCGTCAATGAATCTCCTTCACGAGATAAGGTCAGTGAACTTAGAAATTAGTTGAGGGTTATGCACATCCTCTAACTTTTGAAATAGAAGTGGTATTTATGCACACATGACATCAACCATTGGTATAGTCACTCAATATTTCCAAAATAGGACAACTTGTAGAGTTACAACAACCTTGACCTTCTCCATTTTTACCTTTACCTCATTGTCATAGATGGGCATTCCATCTGGTGTCCTCTTCTCTCGTAGGTAAAACCAGTTCTAGTGTCATTTCATTCTCTATGGTGCTCGTTTAATGGTTGTAATCACGATGGCCATCTTCTTGATGAGAGAAATCCATTTTTACCAAGTAATACATCATCCGGAGTACTTGCATTTTCATGTACCATTCTTCATTGAAACTAGTAGAAACAACTTGTTTTCCCTTTTCTTTCTTTAGTGAAACATTTTATAATTTCCTTGGTGCCATTCCTTCATCAAGTCCTTAAAACTTATTCCTATCTCCTATTCCTGGCTCTGCTCAACTTTATGGCTCCACTACTTTGCAAAAAAACCTTCAAACCATGTGCCCTAGATATGCAATCCTACCATGGAAAACCATTTTTCCACAAGATAGTGTAACACCCATGGGATTCTTTGACAAAACCTTCTCCACTTACACCTATGTACTTATTTCCACTCTGGTTCTCTAATCAAACTAGCTATACACATAAATCTTCACAATTATTCTCAAATCTTCTTCACAAGGATGCCCTAGTTCACGAGAGCTCTTTGATAACTAAAAATGTAATGTAGAAAATAACGCACCCCTGATCTTCTATTTAAAAATTTTCTCTTCTCTCGTAATGAATGCCATGCCACCTACCAACATACTTTTACAATAACTTGGTGGATTTTTTCAATGCCGACCTTCAACACTTTTCCTTTGCACTCAATCCTACATTAACACTTATGCAACCTTCTAGTGCACAACCGCATAAACCATATAATTCTTTGCACTTTCTCCCCCACCAATGTCAATTCATCCTCTATGTCTTGGACCAAGGTCTTTCCCCTACTTACCTCATGTTTCTCATGTGCTTTTGACCCTTGTAACATGGTTTGTCAAATACTTTTGACACCATGCTTCCCTTATGTTCATCTTTTCCACGCGTGATCTTCCAATCCATGTTTTTTTGATTTTTAACTGGGTCATCTAAAACCATAGCTTCCAGCACTTTTCACATCACTCCACTTTACAAAAAAATGGATGTGTGTTCCTTTGTGCATAGATTTTTTTGAAAATAATAAGTGGCTACACACGCACAAAACAAAAAAACAAGAAAGGGAAACACAAAGAAAGGAAAATGCATCAAAGAAAAATCTAGGCTAGCTGCAATACTACCTTATTTACAAACACATACAAGATTTATTTATAGTAGGTTGTAGCCTAATCCCATTGAAATGGCACGACAAGCTGTGTTCCATCTAGCGCTTATTACGGGTAAGTGCTTGAATAAAGTATATAGGATAAAATGTATGGGCCCATCGAAGGAATTTGAATTTCCCAAGATCAAGCATAAACTTGGAATCATAAAATAGAACCATCTGCCATACCTCAAATTTCTTGTTATTGATGTGTCTATCATGCCATGCCTTCTACCTATATTTTTCTATTTTCTAACTCTAGTGAGCAATAGCCTACCTCTTATCTAACTGCATCAACTTATCAATCCTCTCCTTAAGCACTTTTTGATCATCTAATCCTCTTGCATGTGATATATGTAATGATGGTAACATGAATCCAATAGGTAACAAAGCTTCCATGCCAAAATCCAATTGAAAAGGTGTGGTCTTGTTTAGTCTCTTATAAGAAGTCTGATATGACCATAACACAACAAACACTTTATCATCCCAATCCTTTCTCCCCACATCAAAAATCTTGGTTAATGTGTGATTAATTTTTTTTTAAATGCCTCAACAGTCCCATTAGCTTTTGGGTGATAAGGGGTAGTCTTGTGGTGGGCTACCATGAATTCTACCAATAAGATTCTAAGTGTCTCATTTAAGAAATGAGTACCCCTATAACTTGTTAAGCTAAAAAAGCATGCACATATACTAATTATTTTTTCCCATAAGAACCTAGATGTTTTTTCCGCTATGCAACCCTTGTAGGTGCCACTTCTTCCTACCTTTTAAGGTAATCTATGCATGTAATGATATAGCATGAATGCCTCCTTTGCGCGACTAGAGAAATAGGGCCTATGAAGTAAACTTCCCACTTATCAAATGGTTTTGTCTTTGGAAATTTGTCTTAATGAAATTTCATCTACTTTCCTTGGTTTACCAAGGTTTTGGTAGTGGTCATAAGATTTGTAATACTCGATATAATATTTGTAAACCTTTTCCTACCAAAAGCATGCTAGAAGGATCTTACCCGTGGTTGCATTCCCTACATTGTTTCATCCTATAATTCCAATAGGTGGTTCCTCTATGATTGTAGCCCTCATTCTCAACACACACCCACACAAAACCTCATTATGGCTAGGATTGCATAACTCTCTACTAATTAGCACTTGAGGGTGTGACACATATGGCTAATTTCTTCATTTCCAAAGTCTTCATTCCTTTTGGTACCACACCCATTTTGAGAAAAACAATAATATCTTTCAAGTCGAGAAATTTGTGTATAATTTGAGTAGTTATGTATCTAGCATTGTGTCCTTAATGATTTGTGTGTCCTCTCCTAAGTAAATCCTTGATAGATGGCTAGGCCCCAAATTACTCTTACTGGTTTTACAATAACCGAGAAAACTCAAAATCTTGAAATAGTAGGACCCATCGACATATTTGCCCTTGCGAAGCGAGATTATTTACCAAGTCCTTCAATGCCATGTGGTGCTGTAGAATATAAATGGTGTTGCTAAAAATACCGCCTAGATTTTCTTGCACGTAGATAATTGAAAATGCCTCACACTCAATAGTAATATAGTTCTATTCTATTGGTGTTATCTTCCTTAAAAAAATCACAAGGGTGGTCAACAATTCCCTCTCTAGGTTGTGCTAAGATTGTTCTAATCGCCATCCACGAAGTATCAACATATACATGGAATGGCTTATCCCAAGAGGGAAAGCATAATATGAGAGTGGAGATAAGCTTGTTCTTTAATGTGTCAAATTCCATCTGTTGTGCCTCTCCCTAGTGAAATATACTTTTGTTCTTTAACAAATTCTCCAATGGCGTGGTGATCTTGGCATACCCCTGAATAAATTTTGGGTAATACCAAGTATGCCTAAGGAATTTGTGAACCGCACTCTGGCTGGTATGTTCCACCAATCCACAATAATGAAAAATTTGGTACGATTCACCAACAATCCTTCCTTACATATGATATGCTCCAACATGGTGTAAAATAGAGTAGTGAAAACACATTTCGTAATGTTAAGGGATGTACTCAACTACCGACACCTCTCAAACATCAGCCCAGATTGTCACAATGGTCCCTCACTAGTCTATATACTATCCAATCATCGAAGTAGACTTGTAAAAACTTATGGATGAAGTCTTGAAATTCTTGAACCACAAAGTGCGCAAAAACAAATTAGGCACATTCTTGAGTCCAAAAGGCATGACCATGTAGGAAAAATTCCCCATCCAGTTGTGAAAGTTGTATTTTCTTGGTCCTTTTTTACAATTCTAACCTAATGATATCATGAGAATTCAACTGAGAAAGAATAGATCTTGCTCCCATATAATCCTTCTAGGATCTTCTTGGTGAAGGGGGTTGGATAAGCGTTAATGACACATATTGTATTCAAATATCTATAATCAATGAAAATCCTTATTCTTCCATCCTTCTTAATGTTGATGACCATTGGAATTGTCCAAATAGATTCTTCAACTACCTTAATGATGCCTGATGTGATCATCTTGTCAATCTCCTCCTTGAATTTGACACAAAGATTTAGATTCATTCGATAAGGTATCTTCTGAATTGGGCACGCACCCTCCTTTAACTTGATCTTCATTTCTCTTAAGGAGTGGTGAAATCCTTTAAGATCATGGTACCTATTGGTATCCAAATTTGTTCTCCCTTTCAAGTCGAACAACAAAGCAGTTGGACATGGAGCTTAGAGGCGAGATAGATCATAGTGTGTGTTGATTTGTAGCTAGGGATGATATCTAATTGGCCATTTGTTACTCATATTTGTTGAGAGACGGATAACACCTTTAAGAGGATTTGACCTGTCCTCACTACTTTAGGTCGTTCGTTTTCGACCGGGGTGAGAGGACCCTTAGTGTAACCTTTGTTTGATGAAAGAGATGGAGATGTCCTTCGTTTGGATAAATTTTATGAAGAAAACCTTGGGAAAATACGGTCAATACTCCATAATTTAACTCTTAAGAGCTGCCACTTCTAAACGATGGAGATAATTTCAACACAAGGCTAAGGTTACTGAAGACATTAAGAAATCCTGAGTGTTCTACATATTTTAGTAAGTAGATTTTGTTCCTTTGTTGATATACAGGGAAAAATAGGGGTAGTTCAGGATGGATCACTTGGTTTTTGAATGATTTTGGTGGGAGATGAAGCAAGATAAAGTTGATTATACCAGATCTTGAAGGGAATTCATAACAATCAACAACTCAACAACAAAATACTTCACAATAGTTAAGACGTTCCTTCAACCATAAGGTGTGATTTAGTGGAGGCTATAATTAATTAAACCCCAAAGTCTTTGATTAATCATGCCTAAGGTACACCATAAGACTTACAAACAATCTTTATCAACAAATGATAGTGAATTGATTTTAAATTTGTTTATCTCATCTAGGATGAAGACTCTTCTTGAAATGAAATTGCAAATACCATTAAATTGTCATAGGGATGAGATCATGTGTGATTTCACAAATAATTCAATGTAAGATTGCAATAGGAATGAAAGAAACTATTTTCAGACATTTTAAAACAAAGCGAGATGCAAATTACTAGAGATTGGACACAAATTAATTTCAAAATTGCTGAAATTCATTAGCAGGGGAAAGCTTCCAGATAAATATTAGTACTTGTTAATGGCTATACATTTGTAACCAAATTGACATGATAGAAAATATAACACAAAGGAAATTAACCAGGTATCTCATACGGGTTTCTCAGAATACGGCTTTCTCAAATTTTCTCCTAGGAATTCAAACTCTGACCTTTTGCAAGAGTATTCTCATTGCATTTATACATTTTCTCACTCAATTTCCGCCCCCAAAGATAAGAATATTCGAGGGACATTTTTTTGTTACCAATTTGTTTCAGACAGTGATGTTTAACAAATTTAGATCCGAAAGCTGTCAGGTGGACCAATTGTGAACTAATCACGTTTCTTGGGCCCTTGACTAATGACTAAGATGCCATGCCACAATGTTTTGGAAATCCTTCTTATCATTATGATTTTGTCATGCGAGAAATCCCCTTTTAATAATTTCTAGAGACTTTGCGCAGCTAGATATGACAGGTAATATTTTTCACTCTCGAGGCAACACCTTTTTCATCTTTTATGCCTACACTTTCATCATTTCATCCTTTTTCCTCTCTTTCCTCTACAATTCTACCCCACATCCATTTCCTCTAGTAATTCCCATTTTTGCGAGTGCCTGAGCAATTCCCACTTCAAAATATTGACCATTAACAATCCTTGGACTCACAATTTAAGTTTCAAATCCATTCAATGGCACCTTACAGACAGAGATGAAAAGGAATTTCATCAAAGAATGATGAAAAATAGTGCGTATTCACATCTCCAGGAGTCTTGGAAAAAAAGGCTAAAAAAACATGAAATGCACAACAATCATTTATTTTTACCCTTTCCTACTTTATATCACGGCCGTCCACCTGTTTCCTTGGTGCAACTACAAAGGACAAGTACGAGGGGCAAGTTTCTAAACAAGCGTTGGACTTCCACGTGCCTTGGGCCTAAGAAAAATGCATTTTGGCCTTTGAAAAGTCTCAGTGTAAAAAGGAGCCAACGAAGCCTCCACATGTCTTCATGGTGCTCTTTTGATATGGTGCCCAAAAATAGAGACCCCAAACGAGTGCGGGCTCACCACGTGTCTCATTCAGGTAGAGTTGTTGCAAAAGTTGAAAGTTTAGTGGAAGGTGCCATGTGTCTAGGGTTCGAGATAGTTTCCTTTGGCCATTGAAAAGTCCAAACAAAGGGCGAGTGAGTGGAAGCCTCCAATTTTCCTCCTGGTGCTTCTTCAAAATAAAACTTAGGGGCCGAGTCCCCAAACAGGCGCGGTCCCTCCACGTGTCCCAAGGCCTCAGAAAGTTACTTGAAAATTTTAAGTATGGGAAGACCCAGTGGAAGCCTCCACATGTATTCATGGTGTAACTTCGAGATGGTGCCCAAGAGTGGAGACCCTAAACAAGCGCGAGCTCACCATGTGTCCCAGGCCTTAGAAAATTGCTTTGAAAAGTTTAAGTACAAAGCGGAGCCGGCGGAAGCCTCCACATGTCTCCCTATCATAATTGTTAAGGTGGGACCTTGAGGTAGATCCTCAAATGAGTGTTAGCCCTCCACATGTCTATGGTTTTCCAAAACTGTACCGGATGCATGAATTTTTTTTCTAATTATGGGAAAAGTAGCGGGAATCTCCACGTGTCCCCCAACAAAACTCCAAGACCAAACCAAAAGGTAAACTTTTCAAATGAGCGTCATTCCTCCATGTAGACAAGTTTTGGGTTGAAGCGAGCCTTATATTTTTTTAAAGTGCCCCATCGAGCCACATCCAACCAAAAAGGGACACATTTTCACTAATCTTTGAGATGTAAATTTGACCGGGAAAAATACACTGTCAAATTGTAAAATGCAGGAAAATTGACATTTGAGCCAGAAATGAATCCTTCTTCAAGGAAAAAGAATTTGGAAACATTATAAGGCTCAAATATGTTCCTCTCGAGCTACATCCAATCACGTTTCCATAGTTATTTGGGACAAAATTGTAGGGGCAAAAAAATGTGACTATGGAAAATGGAAGGAAAGGAAAAACCTAAGTTTTATGCCCAAGTTATAGACTCTTTCATATGGAAAGAGGAATGAAAAAAATCTAAACTTTTAAGTGATCCTCGACCAAGGAAGGGACTAATCATGGCAACCAAATGGAGGATAGAGTCTTCAAGCATCAATACAGGGAGATAGAAAACATGAAAGAGCCTGTAAACTAGAGAACTTCAAGGAAAAATGGGGCGAGACTAATTTGAGCACAAACATCAGCTCCAACTCAAGGATGGGCACTCCTTATGGGTACCACAAGAAAAAAATAGTAGAACAAGTGCCAAAAATAGATCATTGGGCAAAAAAGTCAAAGAATCAGCTTGCAGAGCAGACCAACCATAACCATCCTCCAAAAATGAATCGAGAAACTAACAAAAACGGGTCACCAAGGACCAGAATGAACAAAAACCCAAAAGCAGATGAGAACAAAGAACTATACACTATACACATGGAGTATACTTGATTATGAGAAATCAATCAAGGAAATGTTTAAAATGCCTACCATTAATAAGCAATTCAAATAGTTCCCCTTCTAAGTCTTTTAGGAAGAAGGTATTTTCACCAATTCGAATATTAATTGAAGAAGGGCCCATCCACAATGCATCAAATTTACCATGCTTGCCCTTATCTTCATGCTTGTTATCCCATAAAAGCACAAGATCCCCAATGTTGAAATCTCTAGGAGTCACCTTTTTGTCAAATAACTTCTTCAACTTTTCTCTGAACTTCACATGCCACTGATGGGATGCCCTTCTTTCTTCATCCAACTCAATAATCTAATTTATTTGAGCATCATATGGACTAAATTCTTGGTCTTCAATTTTTGAACAAACTGAAATGAAGATAATTGCAAATGGAGGGGAAAAAAATCTTGAGTTCCATATACCAATTCAAATGGGATTTTACTAGTAGCTCTTTTGACAGTGATTCTGTCAACCCAAACAACAAACTTCAATTGCTCACCCCACTTCCTTTTGTTCAGCTCCAAGGTTCTTCTAATGATCTTCAACAAGTTTTTATTGTTAGACTTAGCTTGTCCATTTCCTTGGGGATTGTAGTTAGAAGCATATGTCAGATTTATTCCATACTCTTTGCACATTTCCACCAAAGGTTTGGCTCTGAAACTCATGGCATTATCAACAACAATTTTAGCTAGCACTCCAAATCTACATATGATTTGATTTAGCATGAAGTCCATGATAACTTGGTGTGTTGCCTTCTTGGTGGGGATTGCTTCCACCCACTTAGTGAAATAATTAGTGGCTACAAGAATCCATTTATGACCAACACTGGAAGGATAAGAAATTTCCCCAATGAAATCCATTCCCCATTGTCTGAATGGGGCTTCAACTGACACAGGCTACAAAGGAAGGGAGCATGAAGCTTTCATTATTCCATAAAAATGCTAGCAACTTTCACATTTCCTAACCAATAGAGTTGTATCCTTGAAGAGAGTTAGCCACCAATAACCAACCCTCAAGATTTTGTGTTGTAACTCTTCCTATAAAATTTCCCCCATAGACTCCTCCATGGAGATCAACAATTATTTTGGGGGCCTCATCTTCAGTAATACATCTCAAGAGCACTCCCTGGGGTTCTTCCAAGCTAACCCAAAATCAGTAATGACATACTTTTGAGAGGCTAACTTAAGAGCTCTTTTATGATTTTTACTCAAATATTCAGGGCAACATAGATGTCTGAGATAAAAGATTATATCTTTGTACCATTCAGAACTTACCAACTTTTCAAGGACATCCACCCTTTCTCCTTCTACTTCATTCACCTCAATATTTTGCAAGTTACTCTCAGCCATAAGCTTAGCTAGGCCCAAAACTCTTACCAATTTTTTGGTTTGGATATCCATGTCATACTCCTACAACTTGTTCACCCATCTGCATCTTTTGCTTGAGACCTCCATCTCTAATAAGATGTCTTTCACCATGGTGTGGGGAACATAAGAAAAAAATTTAGAGCTCAAGATGTATGGTCTGAAAACCTTTTTTTCTTTCACCAATGAAAATGCTTGCTTCTCCATGATGGTGTACTTTAACTCATCTCCTTGTAACGCCTTATTAAAAAAGACAATTGGTCTCTCAACCCCTTCATCATCAATTTGTAACAAAACAGATGCAATGGTGTTTTTGAAGCAAAATAAAACAATTGAAACAACTTCTTGTAATTTGGGGCTGCCAAAACAGGGGCATGCTTTAGTGCTTCTTTGATCCCATTGAAAGGTTGAATGGAAAGTTCTTCCCATTTTATAACATAGTCCTTCTTCAGCATACTAGTATTGGGGATGGTTAGATCAACAAAGTTAGACATAAATCTTATGATAAAGTTTATTTTTCCAAAGAAGGATTGAATTCCCTTCTTAGTTCTTGGAATTGGAACCTTCTTTGATGGCCTCCATCTCTCTGGATCAATAATGACCCCATATTTTGATACAATGTGACCAAGTAGCTTTGCCTTTTACACTCCAAAGTGGTACTTATTTGGATTCAATGGTATGCCATACTCTCTACACCTTATCAACATTATCTCCAAGTGTTGCAAGTTATCATTTCTTTTTCTAGAAAACATAGTTACATCATCTTGATAAACAACAATTAAGTCATTAGTATAACAAAAAAATGCTACATCCATTTCTATTTGGAAATTTTCTCGACATTCATTAATCCTAAAGGCATCCTGACATAGACATAAGTTCCCCAAGGAGTGGTAAAGGTAGAATTTATTCTTTCTGGCTACTTCACAAAAACTTGATTATAGCTAGAGAAACCATCCAGAGTGGATAATAGTTAGAACTAGTTACCAATTGTAGCATATTCTCCATGTTTGGAAGAGGGTAATTATCTTTCAATGATGCTTTATTTAGGTTCCTGAAGTCTATGCACAACCTTATATCACCATTCTTTTTTTGATAGGCACTAGGTTTGTAACCCAAGATGAGTACCTTGTGGGCTAAATGATCCCTCCATCCCTCAACTTCTTCAGTTCTTCTTGCATATTTAAAGAAAGGAGCGGATTGATGGGCCTCTATTTTTTCCTAAAAGGCTTGGCATTAGATTCAAGAGGAATCTCATGTTGGAACAAATCTTCCCTGTATGCCTTCAACTCAGAGTAAGACCAAGCTAGGAAGTCTTGATATTTCCTCAGTAATTGAATATAGGATTACTTCTCTTCCTTGCTGAGATTTCTTCCTAACCAAATTTTATGTGGCTTTTCCTTTGTGCCTAGGTCATGCTCTTCCACATCTCTTGAAACATGACATACTCCTTTTAATAATGTAATTAGCATTATCAAATTTTGATTCAAGAGCCACCAAACCTCTGGGAATCATGTTTGTCTTTAGTTGGATGATGTCTTTGCCAAATAAAGTCTCCTTTCCTTCAGCGACACACACCATTGGTTCCCAATCTTTTTTTGGTCAGTAAAATCCCCTTGGTTCTATAGAAACCATTTCACCTAGGCATCATCATCAAACACTTTCCAATTTTTAACGTTATCAGGGACATATGGTCTTGTTAGTATTTCAACATCATACTCACAAAATGGAGACACTGTACAATTCCCAAATATGGATCCTAGCACTACTAAATTTTCTGCAGCAGAACATTAAACTTCCTATCATGGTGCACAATATTAAAAGAGTCAAACATTTCAATCAAATCCCAGACCACATGCTTGTATTGTTTCATTCTCTAATTTTTAGTAGCATATAGTTTTCTAATTTGCTTGACAATCAATTCTGAATCCCCTTTGATAATGATATCATTTATACCATATTTCCATGCAATTCTCAAGCCTAATAACAATGCTTCATATTCAACAATGTTGTTAGTGCATTCAAAGTTAAGTTTGAAAGAAAATACAAACTCTTCTTGGCCTAGAGAAATCAGAACAATGCCAACACCATTTCCAAACTTGGAATAGGCTCCATCAAATAACAAGGTCCAAGGTAAACCCACTTGTTTAAGACATTTACACTGATTAATCTTGTGCTCCTTGCCATCAACAAACCCCAAAAATTTATCTACATCTACATCAACATATAACACTTCATAAGAAGCATTATTTGGATCTTCAATGAGGTGCAACATTTTTTTCTCTCCATACAACTTTACAAGGCTACCATCAATTAGAATGGTGGAAAAAGACATATCCATCTGAACACTTCCACCAACACTTGCATCCCACTTTCTTGATAACAACATGCCCCATTTGGCAGGGAAATCAACAATGATAACATCAAGTTTTAGGTTCTTACTCGGATAAGCTACAAGTTGTACCACCAAACCTTTCACACACCCTATAACTAGGACATCTGTAGAATCCATTGCAGTACACTTGCCATAAGCTATTGTCACTTTAATGTTCAATTCATTCATGAATTCTAGAGGCATAACATTGCATGATGCTCTGGAGTCAAACATACAATTGTGCAATAGTCATCTTTAATAATTTGCTGCACTCTCTCCCATAGTTATGTACTTAAAAACTTATCAAACCTCATTTACCAAGGGTTTAGTACTGCAGTACTCGAAATACTAAAGGAGATCAACCATCAAATCCTACCCAAGTAACCTATTTGGCACAACTATGAGTGAATTTACCATGCGTGCGTGTAACCTTGTAAGGTGGATTAAAGCTTATGCAACCATTATAATAGAGGAAATTCTTCTACACCTTCCATCTATACCTTCTCACATTCTTGGACATGAAATGAGGTGGGTTCCTTCCCATGATAGTTTTGTATAGCAGTAGGTGCATTGCTTCAGAGAAATCTAATAGAGAAAATGATTCCAAAATTGTGCCACTTTAGAAGGTTATCATGATGGGTCTCATACCAACATGTTGCGGTCTCGAGAAAAGTATAGCTAAACATCCTTCTCCTTCCGATCTCACATATCCACTAGGTCTTCATTGCGTGCGAGGAAAACATTAGGGTAAGCTCCCTCATGTATCTTGGCAACTTCTTTCCTCCTAGGATCCTAACTAAGCACGCCTTTTTACACTCATCACAGAGCCTCTTAACTACCTTTTGACTAACTCATATGTCCCGTGCACTTAATTATCACATGCCACACTAGTTATATCACTTATAGAGTGAGCGTCTTCATCTTGAATAATGCATTCTTTTGTTGGTTGCACAACCACAGGGGTCCCCGATAGTGTGCACATAGATTTGGTCTAGGTATTCTTCTTTTAAGGGCTCAGTATAGGAAATGACTTCCCATCCATTAAAGGAATGATAACGAGGCTCCTCTTTGTTCTCAAAACTTATATACCGCTTATTGAAACGTAAGTAAACATTGTTCTTATAGAAATAGGGGCACCCAATTAACACCAAAAAGTTGTCTTCCTCAGTAAGTGCCAAGACTTATAAGTCTCCAGTGAATTTTCCCCTTAGATAGTGATAACAACATCCTTTAAATCACCAATGGGCAGTAATTTTATCTTATTAGCCGTCTAAAACACATTTTAAGATGGCTGTAATAGGGTCTTTCCACTTGATTCCATGTGTCTAGGGTGATAAAATTAACTTCCACACCTATGTTAATCGAGGATACTACTTAGGAGCCATCCATCAACTACTCAATTGAAGGTAATCTCCTTATCATAGTCAATATTGTGAGGAGGAAAGTTAGCATTCAAAACATTCCTCTCACACTCTCCTCCAACACTTGGTACTTTACCTCTCAACCATTATACTAATAAAGGAATGATATTCTCTTAGCACAACATCTTAAGCACCTCTATGAAATTATCTATATTTGATTGAGGGACCTCTGCACTCTTCTTCTACTCCAACTTCTTGGATTTCTCCTTTAGACATTGGATTTACCCTTGAAGACTTATGATTGCATCCATGATATCTTGATAGACTTCCTTCGATGTGTAGGGTCTAGATACTTCCCATATACCACCTCCTCTCTTGTAATCAATGACATTTTCTTTGGTATCTCCCTAGCATGTGTAGCCTCGGATCGTGTCATCACTAGTACAGTTCTAATTATAACTCATGTGCTATTCTAGGCATCCACTATTGATTAACATGCTTTACGCTCACCATCACATTGCCCTTATCCTTCCACCGATTCTCGGATCATGTGTTCAAAAAATTTCAAGCATTCCTAATACTTGTACTTCTTTGCACACTAAGAGCATTACATCAGATCAAGGCATTCATGCTTATAGTGTTCCATAGACCCATAATTTTAACAAGTTCCATGTGAGAACTCACTTCTTCCACTTCGACGATTACCACGACCTCTAAATCCTCCGCAAAATACTCTTCCATGAATCCTTCCATCCGTGCACCATTCATAATGACAACCCTCATCCTTCAAAATATTTTCAATACTAGTTTGGAACACACCAATATCAATGGCATCATGTATTTGGTTAATCAATCTACAATCATTGGTGTCATGAGTAGTAGATGTGAAAATTTTAAAATAACAAGACACATTGTTATGAATCGTGCACTACAAAGAGTAGTAGACAACTACTTTCATCATGATCTCCTTGGAAAATATCATAGTTTATCATCATCACACGTATTGATCTCCGAGGAAAATATCCTTCGTATGCCCTTCTACCTCATAATCCATACACCATAACCCACTTTGTGAGTATCATGAGTTGAGTTCATAGACAATTTCTCAAATTGCTTTACCATTGTAGAAATTTGGGATTCTAGGAATGGACTAACTCATGTATCAATGCATTCTACTACCTCAGCTTGTAAGGCAACCTCCAAGGCCTTGCGCAGATCTATCAAAGTCTTCGTGAAATGTCCCTCCCGTGATCAATCCTCTAATGAACCATTGAAAATGCTATAAAAGATGAATGCCATAAGATAAGTTATATAGGAGAGTCTTGAAACACATGTCATACTCCCACACACTCTCTACCATTCCTTACTGAATATCCTTCAACATGCTGATGTTTTTCTATTCAAAATTAGGTATGTGGAACTCGCTAAAATGGAATTACATAATGCAATGTAATCTACCACATTGGTGGTGTTGGTCATACTTCTTATACAAGATATACATGTGACCTTGCAATGTGGTTACAAACTAACTTGCTTTCCACTCAGGGTTAGTGATCCCCTTCACGTTCCATAGTAACTCGCACTTGTGTACCTGTTCCATGGAATCCTCAATGCCCTTTCAATCAGGTAAGTGTAGTTACATCTCATAAAACACCTGTTGATAGTGTTGTGGACCTTTTATATGAGATCCAGGACCTTGAATCCCTCTGATGTTACCTCCACCACCAGATACACTAGATCAACTAGTTATAACTCCTTAAGATCCATTAAATCCTCCTCCTATCATAGGTAATGGTCCTAACATAGTTGCGGCCTATGAACCCACCATCATGCTAAACTACGCGCTAACATTACGTGATAGCAAACCACTCCCATATGTGTTTCCCATGCCACTCCAAGATGTGATAATTAAAACTTGTGCTACCACACCTTCTCTAATTTTTTGTGAGAAAAAATACCCCGAACACAGAAATGACTATGCCACCATAGATGTACCAAATGAAAAATTATACCTCCTAGGTTTCGTTCAACTATGAATAGCGATACTAAGCTGGATTATAAAAACTTATGTTAGGTAATGAAAAACTAAGTGCAAGGATCTATTCACCATGTGGGTTAAGATGCATGCCTATGTCTCTTCTCTTTTCTTCATATGACAATCTCTCTCAAGAAGCCAAGGGGGTTTCTCTTCCGCGCTTGCCAAGATGGGGTAGCTCAGACCGCTCAAGATCCACATCGTCCACGCAAACCTCAAATCCTTTTTCGCAATGTCTAGCTTCATAAATCCATCACTCCTCTAGCTTTACACTGTCTTGCTAACTCCCTCTCCTAAGCTTCATTATACTTTAGATTCCTCTCCTCTCTCTTCATTTCTGCCGCAAGGTCTGCCATCCTTCTACCATGTTAGTTTTCGCACCTCGCGCCTAGAAAGAGTTTATTCGGCCATGGGAAAGGCTTCCAAACTCAAAGTAATGATCATGATCTTGATAAAAATTGGAATAACATGTAAGAATGATCCTCTAAGATCCCTTAAGAACTCAAACTCAACAATATTTGGTAACAAATACGTAGAAATAGCATATTCCAAGGTATAACTAGTCAACACTCTACTCCACCAGTGATCAACAACACGGGTCCATGTTAGATCGACATCATGCAACCAATGATATTCATCCTTTGTCCAAACATGAGGTATATAGTACTAACTCTTCCTTGATGCATATGCTTATATACATTCATATAACTCTACTGAGAAACAACATAAGAATGTCTCATAGAGTTCGTGATATAGGTTCTCCTCCACCCATTTTCGTGCATCAAACTTTGATCCAAAGTATTGAACATTTGAAAAAACTCATCCTTCATGCTTTTAAGCTAGGTCTTGATGTTGTCCAAGGTCAAGCACTCTATCATTACAAATTTCTCTCACAGTAGCTTCAAAATAGGTCCCAACAATAGAACCAAGATGTAGTCATTATTTTACCCTCAATACTTCTTTCTAACTCCAAAGGCACCATCCTATCGCCTAAAATACATTTTGTGCTCACCCGAGGCATGCACAAGCACTGATCCCCTCCTTTATGTGAGATTTGTAAGAGATTTTTACCATTAATAGAGGATTATTTACAGAAATAGAAGTACATTCATCTACTTTAAAAAGGTAGAAGATATAACTAACATATCTACACATTGATGCATAAAAAAATCTAATAATCATTGTAAGAATTACAAGAAACAAGATCTTAGTCATGATAAGCCAAATAATAAGAGTGTTTACACCAATAAGAAATTTCTACATAATAAATCCATGTATATTGACTTAACGAGTTTTGGTAGCCATATTACATTCAAAAGGGTCATCTCGAGACCATATTCATCAAATGATACTGAGACTCAACTCCTGTAAACATATCCGATAAGAGACCCTAACTATGCTTTCTTCCATTATGTCCCTTTACAGATCCCAATACCCATACATATGCTTAATGGTATCCCCTGACAACCCTCTAGAACTAAGTAATCTAAACCCTAGTATCACAGATTCCAAACCCTTAGCATTTGCTAACATTTCTATAGCACTTCATTACTCTCCTCCTTTTTCTCTTCTCCCCTTTGCATTTACGCACCCGTATATCTCTATATATCTCGTGTTTTCTTTTATTCCAAACACTTCTTTAAATAGGACCATTGTCGACCACCATGAATTATCTCGTGAGCATATTGCATACCAAGTGTCAATGTGGTCCTCCATTAGTCAATGCTTATCCTTTTTGAAAACCTTCGACTAATTGTAATGATGCCTCTAGGAAAATTCCCTACATTGAATATCCTTTTCTTGACCTACAAGGTTACAAGTGGCACTTTATCCACTTATCACACCCATTCGGGTCTTCATGTTTTTCCTCAAGTGAATCAGTGATGCCAAATATCGTTAAGTCCTTTCAACCCTTGTTATGCCTCCCACGTGCACCCTGGTTTCATTTAAACCCTTCTTAAACCCCTTTTCTTGTGCACTTTTCCCAGAACACCCTTCTATTTCGATCCTACATGTGTGCTCCTCTTGGTACTTTGCCAATATTTTAGGGTCCAACAACATGTATGGATCTTTGTAAAATATGTGATCACAACTATAAAGGAAATTGAACGTGCATGTGTATATAGAAAAGATAATTACATACAATGTATCTAGTTAGAATCGTAAGCAAGATGTAACATGTGAGTACAAGTAGGAAAGAGCAATATGTGACCAAAATATGCAATATGCTATGGATGGGTGAGATGAAATGAAGTGAAAAGTGAGTGTGATCGGAGCCACATGCCACCCAAGTGAATATGAGTGAGTATGTATAAGACGATGTTCATTTATACATTCACCTTCAACATTCGATAATGAACCTTAGAACAAGAGTGAGTAATCGGGAAATGGTTTGAATTGTGTGCTAGAAATATGTGATTTTTAGAGCATATAGTATAGAGAATGTGTGAATGAGTGTGGTGAAGTTCATTTTATATTGATACCCTCAACAGTTGAGTATGAACTATGGAAATAGAGCGTGTTAGAGGGTAATGAGCGTAACATGTAGAATTAGATGTAAAAAGATGTGATATGAATTATAGAGCATGTAGTGTGTATGATGTGTAACATAGGCTGCGAGAAAGATATGTGATGAATTTGTGATGTGTTAAGTGTGAAGTGTGTGAGGTTCATGTCTATAGTATTCCTTCGGTAGTCATGTTTGAACTGTATTATGAGAGTGCATCATTGGGTAATGAAGATACAAATGTATCAAGTGGTTTGTAATGATGCGTAGGATATATTAGAAATTTAAGCATGGAGTACCAATTGCATGAGATGATATAAACATTTGATAGCAATGCAAGGGGGAAAAGCTATGATGCCCCCAAAATATGTAAGTGATGGAGATCTAGTCGATGACACTAAGTGGATTAATGTAAGGAGTAGTTTCCTTGACAAAAGTGATTGGATGCTGAAGTGGTGATGGTGAAGGGAACTTGAGTGGAAAAAACTGAAACAAGAAAAAAAGAGTTAGTTGGTCTTGTGTAGTGGGTGGTTTCTTATTTGGAATTGGTAACACCATAAAATACTTGAGAGGTGGAGGAGTTATATTGATATTTAGAGGAGGTTGCTTAGTTTGACTTGGTAATGTTGTAGATGACTTAGTAGGAGGAGGTGATGGAAGATGAACCTTGAGAGGTGATTTCTTAATTGGAATGAGTTGAATAAGTAGAACTTGAGTGACTAAAGAAGGAACATGAGAAGTGATAACATGATGTTCATTAGACATAGATGAATCAGATTAGGAAGTGATGGACACCACCTTTAGAAATATTGATGGAAACTATAAGACAAAACACACCTACTAGACCTCTTTTCCACATTTCTGATACTTCTCTCCCCCTTTTACATCTATGAAAAAGGATACGATGATGACTAAACATGGTAAATTACAACAAAAGACATGACATAATGTAAACAATGTAAAACCCGACTTACTTGCTCAATTAGCTCCCTTTGGACTATACTCTCTCATTTTGACTTTAACAATAACAAAACTAATCCATTGACCTAAATGTGAGCTTCCACATAGCTCCACTTGAACTGATATCCTCATATTTTGTTTTCATTAACCTTCTTTGGATAAAAAATATCATCATTCAAGCATGCATACATGTATTTCCTTCTTTAGCTCTATTTTTGAGTTCTCCATGACTTGCTTATCACTGTAGCACTTCCTTGAACAGAGGTACACAAAAACATACACTTATGTCAACTAACATTTTACCATTATTCATTACAAAAATATCATGCCTATCTCCTATTTATACCATTCTCAAGTAAAGATAACATAAAATAAGTTGACTCCACCTTTTATTGGTTACAAATAACTTGAGAGGTGAGTTCCTAAGTCTCATTTTTAGTCAATTTTAGTCAGAATTATCCAAGATAAAGAATCAAATAAAACATAAAAAGTAACCTACAAGTTCCCCCTTGATTGGATATCACCAATATATAACAATAACTAAAAAAACAAAACCTAGAGCCCATATCTAAACCAAGCATTTGTCATGGAAGAGGATCAACCTAGTAATACATTCGAAACTTCATTTCAGTGGATACTTCCATTATGCCACGATATTGTACTTTGTTGAAGTGAAGACCCATATCCCCCTATCTTGTAAAAATGTAATCCTATTTATGAAGCATAATTATAGCTCTTGAATATACTAAAATATTTGTCATCCATTCACATTGGCTTCTTAACCATATGTCAAAGTTTTATCCTTCTTCATATTGCCTTGAGACCTAGTAATGACTTCAAATTTTCAACACCAATATTCATACTTGTTTGAAAATTAGATTCTAATTCATAGTATTTATGAGAATACCACTATAAAAATACACTTATCCATATTTTCATGTTCGAAAGACACACTTTATTTTTAAAACAAGACTAAACGATCGCACCTCTTTGTTGTCATAGTCATCCTTAGTAAGATGCATCAAGTATACATAATTAAAACACTCTTATGTTCTTGGTGTAATACTGATGGTTGATTTACATGCTACAAAATGTGAAACCCATGACCATTCAGATTCATTTTCACATATTAGCAACTTTCCATTTTGACACTATAGTCTATTGTACCCTTCACATCTCTTGATCATAACTTTCAACCCTTCATTTCCTCTTAAGAATACTCCAAGCAACAATATGCTATATTCTACCATGATGTAATGATCAATCTTTTGAAAAAACATGCTCCTCTAAGCCACTTACAGAATGCCATTACAGTCTTCAAAACCATTCCCCGACTGTATCTATAAATTTTTTACCATTTCACAGTCATTAGTACCTATTTGTCTTCCATAAGTTCTCCAAATATTTTTCCCCTTGAGACTAATATTTCAACCTTTGTCTTATTTTTTTGATTAGTGATCAAAACATACTTTTTAAATACCTTTATAGACCAAATTAAAGATATCTTCCACCTCATATGCTCTACCACTCATCAAATCTCCTTCTAGCCATCTTAGCTAGAGCATACTGTACCTACCATAGAATCACTCTTTCACATCGAGGAACCTTAAAGAACTTAAATAAATCCATTTAAACTATATCATATTTGGAATAAATAAATACTTGGACACACAATATAAATCTTGTTGATTCCATCGTAAGTCATACTATATCATCTAAGAATCCATGAACGCATTTTCTTCTTAATATTAAAAAAACACAACTTCATGAGTCTAGACAGAAATGAGAAAGGATTTAGGATGATCACAACCATTTGGACCCAACTCCCCTGGGTTAATGATATCCTCTTAACTCCTTTCACACTTGGAAAACACAATTTAGTTTGTTACAATCTTAGAAAGGCTTTGACAACTAGAAATTTTATGATTAAGACATGATGGAATTTGAAAGACCTAAAAAAACTCATTCAAGGACATGACTTTAGAAATATTTTCCTCACTTAAATATTCATGATAGATCCTACAATGGAAAAATTCAATAACAAAGACTCACATTTATTAAGAACACCAAAATCATTAAATTGACCATTATAATGACTTGATCCACAAGCGTTAGAGACATACCTTTTGATTAATATGAAGACACAAACTTACCTCCGACTATTCACATAGACCTTTTAAGAATATATGAACACATAATGAATTCAAGCTAATGAAATTCAAAGTAGTTAAAAAATTAATCATGATAAACATTGAATGAAATACCTAACAAAAATTTAAAGGATGAATTACATACCTTTAATGAAAACATCAAACTCAGACTCAACTTTACTTCTTGAACTATACATCCTACTAATATACAAGAACTTAAACCTCATAGATAGATCATCTCCCATACCTTATGGCTCTTGAAATATCCAAAATCCTAGACTTCTTAACTTTTAATGTATTAAAGTAGTGATACACACATGATCTTCTTCAACATTTTTCCTTTTAACCAAAGCAAACATACCTCCTAGATCTGACTTAGGCTTGATGAACTTGTCTTCCTTCTTGATTGAACTAGTCCCTTCTTTGACAAACTTCATTGGTTTTGTCTTCATACTGAGCACTTCTAATTTTGAATCATCCTTCATAGTTTTCTGTGACTCTTCAACTCTCATACTTTGATAATCAGTTCTTTTGACCGCATTTACTTTGTCAACCATCTTCTTAGCCTTTGGATCTGATATGAAAGTCTTGGTCTCATTCATGAGACTGATTTTCCTTTTGAATAATCTTCCATTTTTCCCATTAGTAACTTGAAACCTACTATTAGATCTTGGAGATTCACCTTGGTGATAGAATCTAGTAATGTGTCCTTGTTTGTGACACTTGAAACACACAACACCCTTCCAACTTCTAGGCTCATACATACTAAGGTTTGAATCAAAATCCTTAGCCTTGTGACCATACTCATAACATGAGTAAAATTCACCCTTGAAGATACTTTCAACATTCATAGAAGCCCTTCTTTTGCAATGTCTAGCTCGTGATTAAAACTATGAAAAATATAGCAAGGTATCCATTGAAATAAACATCATAACTCATAGCAATAGGTTTTATAATAGATTTAAACCTTCTTAAATCAACCTTATTTTTCTCCTTCATATTAAATTGAGTGCTTGGTAGAGATCCTTCATCATTATCCTTTTACTTTCCCTTGAAACCTATGGCCATTTTGTAATTTACAACCCTTTAACACTCTAAGATCTCTCTAAGAGATTCAAATATCTTCTCCAACCTACCATACATCTCCAATCTGTTGGATGCATCTTATAAATCAGATTCTATGGATTTCATTTTTCTTCATACCCAAAACAAGATTCCTCTTTGTATTTTATGGATTTATACACCCTCTCAACTTGTGATCCCAAAACCTTAATAGATTTACCATGCTCTATCTCCATGTAATTGATCTCGTCTTGTAAACTATGAATCAAGGAATAAGAAATTTCATACTTTCTTCTCAATGCGGGTTAAACATCTGAAGTCTTACCCATTGTTTTTTCTTCAAGGATCTCTTTTAAGTGATCAAGATTATTTCTCAAAGACATGCTCGATACCAATTGTTGGAAGAAAAAGAGACCATGAGTGGGGGTGAATTAGTCCACTAAAAATTTATTCCATTTCAAATTATCTTTCATTATTATTCATACAAGCATTCAATTAAACATTAACCATATGTGTGTTTACTTAAGCATTAAATCAACCATACACAAGAGAAAGATTAAGAGAGTACAAAAGAACACCAAATTTAAGTGGGAAAACCTCAAAGGGAAGAATAAACACTAAAAATATACTTATATAGCAGAAATAAAATAAATTTAGTGAATCACCAACTTCACAAGGAGCTCTAACTTTTATTTTAGTAGAGCACCAACCCCTAATTTAGTGAAGAACCCACTCCAAAATGAGGCTATAACCCCCAAATATGATCAAGAACCAACTCAACCATATGTAGATGAATATATCTAAGTATTTTTTCTACGATAATTGATGGATATCACTTATTCAGCTCACACCTTCAAAACTTCTTCAAACCTCCATTCTTCTAACTCACTCAAACTTGACCTTTCATGACATGACTCTACTTGAAACCTTTGTAAATATGCTCTATAACATTGCTCAATTTTTTTACACTTTATCAACTCTAAATTTATGCCTTCATACCTATTTTACACTCTTTATTGGGTTACACATTTTCCCTCTTTATTCAATAGTTCAAATTTGAACCCAAAACACTTGCTTTATACCCTTCTCAACTCAAAAATAAGAAAAGTTATTCCTACACAAATATATCTACAAATAAAACATAAAAAACATAAAAATAAACTCATAAAAATTCATATCATGGACCCATATAGGTCGGACATTCTCCAAGACACCAAACAAGCTCAAAAATTGCTCAAAACCCCATCACAGATTCAACAAAGACCTCTAAACTCATCACCATGATTATTCAAGCCTCCAAAGGCCTCACACATGTCAAATATGACATAAAAACATCATACATGGTTGTAAATTATCTTGAACCAATCAAATTAATCATAAATCTATCAAGAAGGCTCATATCCTTCTATAAATAGTTAATTCCAGGAACTAATCTTTGACTATGGCCCTCAATATCACACCAGAACACCTCAAATATAGAATATAACCACTTGTTAGAAATCCATGGAACTGTAGAACATAATTTTGATTTATAGAATTTTTAAATATTCATCCATGTAAACCATACAATTACTTTCCCCTTCACTAAACCGATGCATTTGATGCCACTTTTAAGACCTATAAAGGAATTAAATAGGGAAATTATTCATCCCTTTTCACACTCCAATGGATAAAAATCACAAACAATACAAAACAAGAGCCTTCTACCTCCATATTCTAGCCGAGTGATATCTGCCCTGAAAACAAGAATTCTTGGTATTTACAAAGTGAAATTTGGTTCACCTATAAAAATCATCATCAAGAGATAAACCATATATCATTAGAAATCCCTCGAATATAATTTGTAGAAAATCTTACTCTTCCTTACATCTCTATATCTTCTCATTTAGGCTTTTAAGGCTCAAGAATTAGTCTTAAGAAAAACTTGCTCCATCACCTTCAACGTTAATTCCATGCTTAGAAAAATCATAAAACACCCTTAGAATTTTTTTATAATAATTTACAAACCTCCAACAAGCATGAAGAAACTCAGAACAATCACCAACCTCATGAAGTTACTCAAGACCATGCATAACTAAGAATCTTTAAGAATCAACCTTTAAAGATTAGGTCATAACTTGATCATCCCTTATAAAAAACTCAAGTTTTATATGTCGTTGAAAATATATCAAAACCAAGATCACAAAAAAACTTGAACCAAGTCAAAACTCCACATATAGCTCATACAAACCAAATTTTACCACATACTTCTCTAAAATGCCCTAAACACTAGTCCTCATAAATAAGGCACACTTTACAATTTAACACCTCAAACATGATATTAAAATATCAGGGACATGTATCAAAACTCTTAGAGTCAAACAAAATGTCAATTTATTTCATACCTCCCTTGGAAAAATTTTTCGTGTACTGAAAATATCTAAAAACATGCCTCTTTGAGTAGGGCCCACATAAAGTCACATGCTCTAATATAAATTTATGGAAAGATGGAGGATTCCTATACAACTTAAAATAATCAATTTTACAAAAGGAATAAAAATTCTTAGTGTACTCCTTTTTCTCCAAGTTGCTTTGAGCTAGAATTTAACTAGGGTTTCAAAGCAACTTATCTTCTTAAGGAACGTTCACAAAAATGTGAAAATAAAAACACCTAATTATTTTTGAAAAATATTCTTAGAGGTATGGAAAAACATATTTCAAAAAATTTGGGTCCCATGCAAAGCACAAAATCCACAATGACCATTAAAAGGTCAACGTTTAACACAAAACACTCTCTATAAAACCTAGTTTTACCAAATAATTCATATCTTGCAAATCCTTTTTCATTTTTTCCTGAATTTTTCATGAAGATCATAATGAAAGCATACTATGAATATCCATAGTCACCATATATCTTGGATAGATCTGAAACTCTCTATCCATAGTGACTTATTTGTTTTTTCTTAGATTGTCTTCACCTTCTTGCTTCCTAAGGACCTCATACATGCAATATACCTTTGAGTGTTGAATTGAAACTCATCATACATGTCATTTATACCATAAAAATTCTATTTTTATGCTTTGATAGGACTGATCAGCTCCAAAAATCATACCTCCATTCCATACCACATGTTCTAGATCTAGGAATGTGCTTAGAATGACCTCGACTCAATCCATACAACTCATGAACTAACCTTACTGACCTCTTACAAACTCATTAAAACTTATAACACACCATATGGACCATAATTGACCTCAAGAAAACCTTAAATTAACCCTAGAGAGATCATTCGATGACTATCTAAGCTAGAACCATGCCAATACAACATTAAAATTCATCAAATCCTATCACTAGCAATCAAACTTCATGTTTGAATTTTGAATGACATCTCATGGAGACTCATATGACCTCAAAAAAACTTTTACATAATTGTAATTAACATTAGTGACAACAATAATAAAAAAATGCCAACAAATCATCATCAAAGGGAAAAGGGAGGATGAAATATAGTTTCCAAGGGGCAACTTCCCTTAAAGCATCACATCGACCTTGAAAATATTAGAGACAGTGATCTTGGTCACATTAATTTACCGAGTTTTGGGTATTAATATATCCCCATTCAAGACTTCCTAGATCAAATGGCTTTAGGAAAGCTGGAATTTCCTTGGCTTTTACTTTTGTACCTGTAATGCAATGTCTATAATTTGTACTCACAACCAAAACACATTACGATGCAGAGTCCCTAATAGTAAAAGATAATGATGGGAAAATTGAAATCATATTGAATACTGATTACTTTGAGGATTTTCTATAACATCATGATGTTAAAGGATATGCCTCAATCTCTCCCAATTTTTCTCTCCAACACTGGAAGGAAAATTTTGAAATTTGTTGCAAAATACTTAATCAAACATATCTCACAAAGCCTAGGTCTTTGAGAACTAAAATTCCAAAGACCATCCATCACTTGGATTTCATACAAGAGGTGAATGATATAATCACATTGTTGAGTAGAGTTAGAGGTCTCCCATCATTAAAATATTTTAAAGAATGGAGAAAAATATTTGTATAAATTATAGAGATGAGATAGTAGTACGAGAAAAATACTATAATAGGTTGAATCTCGACAAGGTAGATGGATATGGAATCATGAATGTAACCAAAGGCATCTATGATGACAGAGAATTTTAGATTTTTTTATAAGAAAATGTATCTGAAGGATCAAATGCTTCCATGGATCAATTGGTCACTCTAGGAGTGCACCAGTTCTAGAGAGTGTGAAACTCATATTCTCAATAAGACCCACCAATGGTTAATGTCATTGGGAATTAGAAAAAAATAACTAGAGAAGGTCCCTATTGCAATGACACATGTAAAAATCATAGTGAGAAATCCCACTACTTCAAAAGGAGGGAAACCCATTCCAAATCCTCACAAAATCACAATTCTATAAAGGAGTTTGGATCTTCTTCTCAGGTTCCTTCTTTAGAGGTCATTGACAAAAGTAGTTCCCTATCCACCACTCAAGCATTGTAGTGACCTCCTCCTCCTCCTCTTCCTTAATTCCCATTTCCACTCCTCTATCTCCTCAATCTCTCACTCTTCCTTTTCCCATAGCTTCCATTTCTTATCTCCCATTTCCCCTATCCTCGCCACCTTAACTCCTATCATGGCCTAATTTTTTCCTCTCTCTACTCTATGTCATCTAGGGTTGGTTGGCTCTAGGATCCCCTCTAGGAACTCCCCTTCCTCAACAAATTCTCTAAACTTCCTCTAATACTACCCTTCTAATTTAATCCATCCCCACAACTATAGTTTCCAACCCTTCCTCTCTTGTCACCAATTCGTTACCTTTCATTACCCATCCATCCTACTATCATGATATCCTTTCAAATTTCATCCTATGAATAATTGATTTCTACTTCATCTACTCTTGCATGGTTGAGTAGACAAAACCCCAAACAAAATAATAAGTTAACTATTAGAGATTATTTCAATCTCAGAACCTTGGATATGACTCCTTGATGCCAAGAAAATAAACCAATGGTTATTTATCACCTTTTGGTCAATTAGACAGGAGAAAGGTTTTTGAAATAACAAAACCAACTTTTGATAAGTCAATAAGATATCACTACAACATATATTTAGATATGTAATTTTTCTTTGGGAAAAGCTACCCACAAAGATGTCAAAGAAGATGTCTAGGATGCCCTCAGAAACCTTCTAGACAATTTTTATAAGGATAAGATCACCAAGGATGAGATAAAAATATAGGTTGATTAATTGATAACCATCCTCAATAAAAGCACTAAACTAACCCATACAACTACTCTTGCAATATCCACAAGAATCAATGATACCTCTTTCTATGTAGTTGAGAATATTGGACAACAATGGTGTGTAGTTTGTTCTTGGATTGAGAGTCATATACAAGAATGGAAACATATGGTTAAGGATTCTACAACCTTATATAATGAGCTCGAGCTAGAGAAGAACATGGTTACCAAAATGCATGGTATGTTGAGGGAAGAATGTGATAACCTGGAACTTACATTGGAGGCCTATAAAGAGGTTTAAAGTGTCAAATCTAATCTACTCCTAGGAGAAGGGATCATTGAAGACTCTTTGAATTTTTTTGAGTACAATGAAGCCATGGGGTTACGTATGCGGATACTACAAGAGGAAATCTAAAAGTTACTCAAAATAAGAAATGAGAGTGCTTGACAAGCTTAATGATATCTTAGATGAGTTTAACACTATTCATTATGGGCTTCAAAATGAAGATCTTGATTTACTTCTAGCAGAACATATCATTACAAATTTCAAGATCCTTGTTAAAGAAGATAGTGATAAAACAAAATCTCTCACCTTGAATCCATCAACAAGCTAGTGACCTATCAAAACATATTGAGGTAACTCCGAAATATCATGAATCGAGTAAGAAGTTTCCCCGAAATTTGAACATAACAACAAAATATTTCTAAGGTCCTTAATCACTATGCATGTATACTTGATGACAAAGGGGTACAAGAAATCATAAGATGATTTCTTGATTATCAACGGAAGAAGTCCGGGTAGGAAATAGAAGAAAGCGATACTGAGATCGGGAAAAGGGTAATGTCGATCCTAGTTGATTCTCCTCGACATTATCACACATTCTCTAACCAAAGTACACCATTAAAGTTGTAGGTTTGACCCAATCGAAGTTACACAACTACCTAGATATTTTTGTGGGAGGTGGTTTCACAAGTGTAAATGCATCCTATTTTTAGAATGTAATAGTTAAGAAGAGTGGCTATAATTTCTCAACCTTCTTAATATATAAATATGAGGATGTATTATGTAGTAAAAGACTTTTGATCAATTGTATAAGGAGGCTCTTCCATTTTGAATACTTGTATATAGGCTTAAGCCTCAATATTATTATACAGAACTGATATATAGCCTTCTTTTACTTCAATGTGTTGTGTATTTTTTGGTAATTTTGTACTTGTGAATATTTATTTCCTTATACTTGAATGATCCATTTTTACATTCACATTAAGTTTTTCCTCCTTTAGCAAGTTGTATGTTGTGATTTATAAAAATACTCCTAATAAGTTTTAGAATCTAATTAAATCCATTATATTATTGTTAATTTTTACCTTCATATGAAGAACTCTTTTTAAGAGAAAATGTAGAAATTCATGCACATCATTATCTTTATCTTAAATATTTTTTTCTTGTAAAAGTTGATCCTTTATTCCTTAAGCTATCAGTGTATCTCCATTTTCAATTATTTTCTAGTACCTCTCTCCTTTTTCCAAGCAAAGTTGAATAGTTGTAGGTTATTTTAAGTATTGTAGGTTTTGTAGCTTGATATTTCATCAAATTCACGTAGTTTAGAAGGAATCCATCTTTATCCAGAGGTTCATCCAAAGGAGCAAGGTCCCATACCTTGGGGATGTTACCATGTTGAGTGTATCATCTAATAATTTAAGGGGTGCATGATCCAAGTGACAACAATTTTTAGTACACACTGTGGGACATAGAGCTAAGATTTTGGTACTTCTCCTAGAATTTGCATTAATAAAAGGTATTTGATGACTCCATATCTCTAAGTTTCTAGATCTAGTAAATGAATTTATGTAGTGATTCAAACTAGATATTATTCATGGAAAGACAATCAATAAATTAATAAATTATCTTTGTCCCCTCCTAGGAGAAGAAAATGAGAAGCTATATCATCTTCTTAGATATAGTGTTAACATCTCCATTTGTAATATTTCCTCTACCAAGGAGAGATCAACCAATCATCGTAATGGTAGTAAGGAACCATGTATTTTCCACAATCAATGGTGGAAGTCCTCTTGTGCTCACTCAACGTGATGTTATACTGTAGCGGATCTTAAAAGTTTACCATTATTCACTAGTGAAAACAATGTAACTTCTATAGAGAAAATCTAAGATTTGGATACTATTTATTCAGTCTATAATATCATAGAAGATAACATGGGAGTCAAGCTTCTCACCACTTCCTCGAAGGAAATTCATTTCAATGGTATCAAGGTGTATAAACCAACACAATACAAAACTAAGATAAATTAGGAGAAAAACTTTATAGATGATTCAAAGAAAAGAGTGATCATATGTCCCTCATAGAATAATTAACTACAATTAATTGAGCTCCCCAATAGTTCATGGGAGATTTCAGTTTAAGGTCCAAAAGATATGAAATAAAATTCCACCACTAATCAAGCCCTCCCAAAATAAAACATTTTTGTACTACTTATGTGATTTGAATAGTGATGTTGTGGTTATGATCTAATCAATGGGTAAAATCCTATTATATTTCCATATGTGCTAAGAATTATCTACGATCAAGAAGGAAAAATAGCTCTAAGGCCACCAATGTATTTATTTATTCAATTTTCCACCAATTAACATGTCATTTCCCCTCTCCCTTCCATTTCTAACCAATCAGCTCAACCAAGTACCTCCTTCAAATGATATCTTTGAGGTCAAATATTTTCTTAAGCGTTTGGAAATGAATTGTTTGCTCTCATAAGGAAACAATTTGAATACAAACACCCTTACCAACCCCGAACAAACTATATAAGACAAATAAATAATATTTTTAGAGTAATAATGAGATTCAAAATTATATTGTTAATGTTAAACCCTTAAATACCAAAAATACCTTCTTTGTGTGACTCTTCTAGAGCTATTGTTCACATGTAAAATAATCTTGTCCAAGATTAGGAGTGGTGTCACTAATGCTTCTAACCACACAACAAGAAGATGTGCCATAATAGTGTGCTTATCCAAGTAATCATGGTTCAAAGTATATCCACACTTATGAAGCAATAAAAAAATCTTCTCTGCACAAATACACAAGTCAATTTGTAGAAACAAGGGGATTCTACCTTATTGAATTTATAAGAAGAGGATTTTTGTGGTTTTGATGTGGATTCCGCATAAGTGATTACATCTAATGCTCGATCAAACAAGAGGAACTACCCAAGGTTGTTAAAAATCTACTTCTAAACCTTGTCCATAAGTAGCAATGAGAAAATATGTAGTGAGTAAACCATCGGGGGCCAATGTTAGTCAAGTATTGAGAAAATAAAATAAACCCATCACCAAAACACATAACTACCAAATTCCAAAAGAGGATGTAGAAACTATTGGTCGGAAAACTTGCATATGTATATAATATTTCAAAGAGTTGAGTCATTTGTGACAACAATGGAATCATCCCCAAGTTGTGGGACCTTGTGCACTTGGGATAGATCTCTAGAGAAGGCTGGTTCCTCTATCTAATTCTACTACTACTACTACTCCTAGTGCTGAAAGGGAAAACTAAGATAATAATGCCAAGGGACTAGGGATAGAAGGATAACATGAAAGGAAACCTACACTAAAAGGTGATAGCACCAGAAAAGAGGGATGAACACTATCTATTCTGAGTGAAAATGAAGGGAAATGTGTGAAAGAAGGCTAGGCACGTGTAGCACAACTTAAAATGTATTTACCAGTTAGTTTCATGGAACACAACTAAATAAGGAGCTATAAGGGACGTATAATGGCATAACAAGAACACAATGTAAAATAAAAGGAAAGAAGAAGGATTGTAAACATGTTAGGATAGATAATAGTAAAAAAAAATGATTCTATTGCTTCCGAGAAATACACAAAGCTATTATAATTATGAAAGAGTTTGGTATCCACATACAAGAGCCAAATCTAGTGGTCTGCGCATCAAAGTAAAAAAATATGAAGTCCTTAGAAAAATACGTAAGGATCCAAAATGTCCAACGTTAATAATGAGCCCAACTCTTACATTTATAGATGAATCCATAGAAGAATAAGAGAAAGAGGAAAAACTGAATTTGAAATACAACCACTAACAAGAAGCATTTAATGCCTATAAATCCACCTACAAATCTATCAAATATATTTCCCCAAGTTTTTTTAGTGTGTTGGAGAAGGAAGGAGGATGGATCATATCAAATTAGGTGGTTGAAGCAATCATATCTACTCATTAATGCCTAGAAATACATTTTCCCATTTCTCACCTACCAAATCTGCCAAGAATTTGAATTTGAATGTTTAGCACTATAGCCCATGTCAATAGTTATTGATTGAGAGTAGGTGCGTGATGATCAGATCTATGTAGCAAAATATATGGTTGTCAAAAGATGTAAGATCTATCTATGCATGCAAGACACATGGCGTATGTGGATTGCCTAAATAAATCAACCAACTATTCATTTTATTTGTTATTTCTACCACATTTCATTCATTGGATGGTTGTTAGGATTCAACACCTTGTTGGTGTGATTTGACTAGTTGTGTGTGGCACACTGAAGTATATCAAATGATGACATGTCATGAAAGGCATGAAGGAGGGGCCAAAGATAATTCACGTGGAAGGATGAGGCATGGGACTAGGGAAAAATCAAGGCACATGCGTAGGATGAATAAGCTGTTAGGAGGAAAGTGGATGTGTAGAATATGAGTGTAAGAAAAGAGTGGAACAAAGAGGAAAAGGAGTGTGGAAAGGAACAAAGGGGAAGTACGCAAGGGTTTGGAAGTAAATATTGACCAAGTGAATGTGCCAAGGAGGTAATTAAGGTGTGTGTTATTGTAATGAAGAGCTCGAGCAGATAATGTATACAAGTTACCCAAATAACTAGGAGAGTTATTTGGATAACAATTTTGTGACTTCACGGGCCATCTTCCTCCTGACGAAGGAGATCAGTAGCTTGAAGAATCCATTGGGAATGGAGTCTTTTATGTAATCAAAAATTATGATCTGCAGCTTTGAAGAACTACCCCTGAAATAACTTAAAGGATCATTTCTTGACTCTATTCCAAATCCTACAAACTGCTGAAAATAGAAGAATCACGGAAGGAAAAGAAGAGCGCGTGCGAAAGTACGTGAGAATAAAGAACTATGTACAAAAAAACAATGTGCACGCAACACACTTAGAGGAATTGAAACTACTCTAATATATACAAAATGATGTATCAAACTTAATGGAAGGGTTTGAGATAGATCCCATTTACTAGGATTTGTAGTGTGCCTCCATAAAAATGAGTTAACTCAAAAGAGTTAGCCTCTTTACATGATCGATGAATTATGGGCCACTCTAAAGTACATAAAAATTTGAATGGCACCTGGTTTAGCTCTTTCAAGACCCATTTCAAAACATAGTCCCCAACTTTGAAATTTTGAGGGCTGTCCTTCTGTCAATCCATTTATTTGTTGCTTGTTGATGTTGTTCTAGCTTAATCATGGCGAGTTTCTTGATACTTCAAGATTGACCAAATTTTCCAATCTAATTTATCTCTTGTCTCGCCTTCAAATTATAGCACCTGGGAAAGTGTTAGTGAATTCAGTTCTAGCGTCAAAGGAAGGGTAGCATCCTTTCCATAGACAAGCTTGTAAGGTGAAGTTCATATTTCCCTTTTAATTATGATTATATCTACCTAGAGTGCGCATGAGACCTTTGTATGCCATTGTCTTTGGCTGATATTCATTGTGTGCTTCATGATCCTGATTAGGTTCTTGTTTGTTGACTCTGCTAGACCATTTCCTTAGGGGTAATAGTTGGAATAAGTCTTTAAATAGATGCCCAAATTTAGATCCCAATCAGTGATTTTAGTGCCAAGGAATGATTCTTCATTATTAGATATAATGGTTTGAGGAATTCCAAACCCTGTGACTATACCTTTGAGAAAATCAAGGATGATTGATTCGGTTGATTCCATGAGTGTGAAAACTTCTGTCCATCTGGTTAAGTAGTCTATAGCTATCAACACCCATTTGTGTCTAGTGATTGAAGGTGGATTGATCATGCCTATGAATTCAAGATCCCATTATGCAAATGGTGATCAACTTGCATTAGTTGGAGGGGAAGTGTTGTCAATTTGTTCTTCCTGTAAAGAAAGTGCATTCCTTGCATTTTGTGACCCACTTGTGTGCATTTGAAAATAGAGTAGGCCAAAAGATACCCACCATTATGATATTCATTGTGGTAGTTTTGGCAGAGAAGTGTCTACCAGAGAATCTATCATGAAATTATTTTAACACTTCTTTGGTATTCGCACCATTGTTACATATTAACAACACGCCATCAATATTTTTCTTAAAGAGAAGTCCATCAATAAAAACATAAGGGATAGATTGTAACCTCAAATGTCTTCTCTTTTCTTTGTTTAACCAGGAGGGTATGTGCCCTTGGAAAGGAATATGATCATTTCCTTCATCCAATCATGCATGCAGAGTCGTATCTTGATCATTTTTTACACGTAGGATACCTTCATTAGGAAATAGTGAAGTATCGGGCTCATTCTATGTATAATCTTCTTGTAGAGCACGCTACCTCTTACTAGTTTTTGGATTTGATGTCACATCATATTCCATGATCTTAGTCACCCATTGTGCTCTCTTTTCATTGATATTTTCTCCACGATGAAGTCTCGGCGGAAGAGTGGGAGACTAACACCTTGATATGATTTATGGAGAGAATACTTTTGAATTTATTGAGTGTGCACATGATGGCGAAGAGATGCTTCTTCATGTGACTATATTTTAATTCATAATCCTTCAACATCTAATCGAAGAAGGCCACTAGTTGTCCAGCCCTTGTTAATTTTCATATGTTAGGACATTAACAACACTCACATCAGCACCATAAGCATAAAGGATGAAATCCTTTGAGTAATCTAGGTTGATGAGTGTTGGCGTGCAAAACATTTCTTTCTTGATTCTGTTGAAGCTCTCTTCATACATTTTCCATATTAAGGCTATGTACTTCTTTAAGATTAGTGTGATGGGCTGAAATAGACTAGAAAAGTTATGTTGGGCCCCTAGAATATTGACCAGTATGAAGGTGCTTAGGCACATGGGATTCCACTTGTAGAATGGCGCACAAGGAAAAAGTGCACAACAGAAAGGCTTAAGGAAGAAAATAGCACGCGCGATGCATGAAAGGAGGTTTGGGACTTAGCCAATTTGGGCACCCAAGGTAGAACACATGAAAAGTGTGATTGATTGTGCATGGATAAGATGCCAGCCTGGCAATAGGTTGGCCTAGGAAAGAGCATGCCCTAGATGGAATATTCTAGAATATCATCATGAGTAGGAGAGGAGCTCGAGGCTTGAAGGAACATGCTCACATGGAGGACCACATTCGACACTTGGTGATGGATCTGAGGGTGTGGTAAGGTGAGTTGGTAGCACAGGAAAGTGATAAATACAAGTTCTGCCATGGAAAAGATACACACACACACACAGAGATATATCCTTAGGATATACATAGGGAACAACGTGTTAGAGAGTAAGAAAAGCTCCAAAGAATTGATGTGAGTGGATATTATAGTTCAAGAAAGGATGTTCTAAGAATGGAGTTGTTATTTTTCTTTTCTGTTAGCTTAGCTACATACGTCTAGTGATGCGCATGACCACATTCTGCTCTCTGTGACACTCTATAATGAACCAATGAATATATTGAGGTTACTGTTATAAATAGATATGAATATCAATGGATTTAATGTATCTTTAGATCATATGAGTTCTCTTTCCTTTCATGCTATGAATTAATGGTTGTATTTTTCTTTCTATTCTAGTATACGTTAAGTCTGTTAAAGCACTCGGTCTGAAGTGACTGCAATGATTTGGAGGCCATTATGAGCCCTATGGTTCTTGTATGTCTCAACTTATTTCCTAAATAATCTTACACTAATCATAGATAATGCTTCCCACTAAAATCACATAAAAGAGAGACTCAGTACCTGTGCATGCCTTGGGTGAGTGCTCAACTTTTGTTGGGTGATAGGCCAGCTTGTATGGGGTTCTTCCTTTTGTGATAGGAGTAAAAATGACTACATCTTGGTTCCTTTTTCGGGACCTCTTTTTGAAGTTTTAGTGGGATATAACATGCATCATGATCTGTGTAAAGAGTAATGACGGAGTGGTTAACATTAGAAAATGTTGAATCATGGTTTAAGAGCACTGAGAGGATGAATTTGGTCGAGAGATTCAGCCTTTGGACTTGAGTTTAATACACATAGATGGGTAGAAGAGAACCTCTACCATGATTTGTATGATAACTTCTTCTGTTGCTTCCCAATAGAGTTATATGAATGGCTTTCAACCTATACGTCTAGATCAAGTTGGCATTATAGATTGCATGTATGGGATGAAGAAGACTACCAAAGGTTACAAGATGCAGATCTGACGTGGACGCATGTTGTCGATCATTGGTGGAGAGGAGTACTAACTAGCTACACTTTGAAATACACCATCTCTACGTATTCTTATCCAGAGGTTACTAAGAATGAATTTATGCAAAAACCTAAAGAACGTTTCTATGTGTTATTCCTCTAGCAATGAAGATATTAATGGTTACCATGAGTTTAGAGGTGCTCCTAATGGCTGGCTAAACCGTTTTGAGTGTTAGGTAAGGGAAATTAGGTGGAGGAAGATGGCAGAGATATCACAATAGAGAAGGAGAGGGAAGAAAGACGGCTCAAGTATAGCGAAGTGAGAGAAAGGTAGATTGTTAGATGACACGAGGCTATTAGTGTGATGGATCTATGGAGACAGATGTTACGGGAAGGAGTTGAGGTTCACGCGGAGGATGTGGAACCTGAGCAGTCTATGCTACCCCATCTTGGCAAGTGCATGAGGGAGACCCCTTGGCTTCCGGTGAGATTTTGTCCACAAAGAGAGGAGAGTCGTTGGCACATATCTAAACCCACCCAGTGACCGAGCCCTAGCACTTGGTTTTCCCAATCTAGGAAGAAGTGTTATTGACCCAGTTGATATAAGTGGAAGAGATAGATCCATGCCTAAGAGGTACAATTTTTAGTTCCTTCTTCTATGGCTGCACATATTCCAGTATTCGGAGGAGTTTGTAGACAAGGGGTAAGTGTACAAGATTTCAAGCTCACATCAGGGAGTGGTGTGTGACAAAGTAGTGGTAGTGGGGTGCTATCACAGACCATCAGCGCACATTTCAGTGGGACCATGGGGGCACTCGACACAGATCCTACAAGCCCTATTAGACCTAGTGGTTCTAGTGGATTTGGTGGCTCTGGAGGTATAGGACCCTATGGACCTAGTGGATCAGGTGGTGGAGGAAACACCGGAGGGAACCAAGGCTCTGGTTTAGGATAAGGACCCTAGCCACCACATCAATTATTCTTTGAAATGTCTCTACATTTTCAAGATTACAGGGGCATTGAAGATGCTGCGAAACATGTTCAAAAGTGTGAAATGCTATGGCGTACGAAGGGTATCACAACACAAAAATGAAAGGCTAGTCAATTTGTGACCACACTATAAGGGTGCATACATAGCTGGTATAGAAAGTATGACCCTAATCAAACGCTGGTGGACTAAACTGATTTAAAGAATGCATTCCTTGCAGAGTTCCACATTCTGAGTTTGAGTAGAAAAGCATCATTTCTTTGAAGAAGATTCAACAAGATTGGCGAGAGAGTGTGTGGGAGTATGATCCACATTTTAAAACTCTCTTGTCTAAATTATCATATGATATTCACCCTTCACAGCATGCACAATGGTTTGTTGGAGGATTGATAACCCCTTTTAGAAGGGCCTTGTCTCATAAAACTTTTACAGATCCGCGTGAAGCATTGGAAGCTGCCTTGCGTGTCAAGGTTGTTGGTAGTATTGATACTAGTGTTAGCCCATTCTTGGAGGCTCAGATTGCTGCTATGGCCAAATAGTTGGAAAAATTGTCTATGAACTCATTCCATGAGACTCGCAGTGGTTTGTGGTGCATAGATTATGAAATAGAGGGGCACGTTAAGGATAATTTCCCCCAAAGGATGGTACATGCATTGTGATAGTAGATTGTGAGATTTGTCATGGGGACCATGATGCAAGTAGATGTCCCTTGTTGTAGCGCGTGATCAGGAAGAATGTATCTTGTTATTGCAAGATTTGTACCTCCACAACCCATGATACTAAAGAATGTAGGCTCATTAGAAAAATCCATGAAGCAATTGATCATGGGGTATGCCAAACCAGCATTGCCAATGGTTCTAAGAATGATGATCTCCATTACAAGTAGCACATAGATGGAGGCGCACGTGGAATAGTATTTTAAGAAGGATTCCATGTTCGTGGTAGCCACAAAGGAAGGAGTGAGTTCCCATGTGAAACATGTTTCAATTTGTGGATCTACATAACATTACAAGTGTGATTTCCCAAACTTGTTGCAAGGCTCGTGGTGCAAAAAAGAAGCATAAGTATGATGAGTGCCCAAAATTATTTGAGCATTTGAATAAGTAGCGGTGGAAGGACAAGGGTGCTACAATGGTTAGCATAAAAAAGGTAGACATATAGTGGATGCCTCAGGTAACACGGGATGAAGGTTTAGAGCATGTCTTAGTAACAACAAGGAAAAAGCCGCATGTGCATGAGAGGTACCAAGAGAAAAGGCCAGTTACGAGGGAGGAGGTTATTCATGGAAAATATCTAGATACCGCGCATCAAAAAGAGATATATTAGGACATCATGGATGTTATTTGAAGCTTACAAGGGAGATCCAATATCTAAAGGAGCAATCTAGAAAGGAGGAACAAGGAAGGAGAGTCGAGGCACAAAAGGATGACTGGATGAGGTCAAGGAGGTGTGTAAAATGCTAAGGTAGGAGAACATCATTCCTTTGCTAGGATCCTAGTTGAGAGAGAAGGTACCACACATCGGAGAAGAGTGCGAGAGACATGTCTTGCATGCAAACCTTCCCCCTCACAGCCTCGACTATGACAAGGAGATTACATTGAATGAAGTTATAGATGGATGGCTCCTCAGTAATATACTCATTAACACTAGTGCGAGAGGTTAATGTTTTGACTTTGGATGCATGGCATTATATGGGGAGACTTGCATTACAGCAATCTTTGAATATGTTGTATATGGTAAAAAAAAAAAAGGTAATGCCCATTGGTGTCTTGAAGGATGCAACTATTACTATCCAGGGAGCTAAGTTTACTAGGGACTTCGAAGTCTTGGCACTCACCAAGGTAGAGAATTTCCCAAAGCACTACTTTTACACCCTTGGTGTTACAAAAATAATGCGAGACCTTGATTCAACAAAGGGTACATCAGCTTTGAGAACAAAGAGGAATGGGTCATTATACCCTTGGTTGATGGGAAGTCAACGCCCTATATTGAACCGTTGGGAGAAGAAGTTCTAGACAAGATTTATGTGTGCTCAATCAAAGACCCTGAGATGGTACACCCTACTAACGGAGTTATCCAGTTTGAAGATGCTCAATCAGTAAGTGATACCACCAGTCTGGCTTGTGACAATTGGGTGCATGGAACTTACGAATTAATGGGATGGCAGTTGAGAGGGTTGGTGACCAAGGTAACAAAGGCATACACTGTTAGGCACCTTGGAGGAAAAGAACTACCCAAGTATTCAGGAGGAGCCTTCCCTGAGATCTTTCTATAGGAGGTAGAAGCTCAGTGGAAGAATGAGAAGGAATAGAGGGAGATGTTAAGTTATGTCTTGTTTGGCACAACAACTTGTTGGTGGGCCACACATCAGGAGAGCCTTTTAGAGTGGCACGAGGTAAGAATTGCTCTTTGTGTCAAATTTTCTAGGATTAATCTAACCACCATCATCAAGGACTACCATGGGAAGGAGTCGCCTCTTTCGAGTCCGGGGGGAGTGTGAACGGGTCTTGAGAGAAGGTGTAGAAGATTTTCCACCATCCCTCTAGGTGCACAAGTTGTATTCTACATTGTAGGTTTGTGCACGCACATGGTACATTCATTCAGAGACACACCACCAAATGAGGAATTAGCAGGAGCTTGCGGTGACCTTATTCAAACAGATGAGTATTGGAGTACCAACCCATCTATTGATAAGGCCTTGCGGGTATCAAACACCTTACCATGGGGGATAGTGCCAGAATGGAAGATAGGCTATTAGAATTATTAGGTGAACCAGGTATAGGGGCACACTTTGAAGAAGTTGAGGAAATAGAAGAGTTATAGCTTGAGTGCACGTGTTTGGAAAAGGAGAAGGGAAAGTTGGTATATGTGATTGATGGAGAGGAATCAAAAATCTTATATGTTAGCCATTCTGTAGGGACACATGAGGTAGTGGATAGTGTAGATGCTCACACATGTGCCTACCATGAGCCTTTAAAGATGAAGAAAGTTAACATCGGTTTAGAAGAAGAACCTAAGGAAGCTATTATTGGGGATTACTGGACAGAGAAGGAAGTATCAAAGATCATTGATTTACTACGTGAATTTTAGGATTTATTCTCGTGCGGGTACCATGAGCTCAAAGGTGTTCACCATTCCTTGGGGGAAATGAAGATAAAAGCTGAATGATGGTGCATGCCCAGTTAGAAAAAGGCCTACTACCAGATGAATCCCACTTTGGCATGAAATTTAAGGAGGAGATAAAAAAAATGATAGCCACGAGATCATTGAGGTAGTGGAAGAATCGAGTGGAGAAGTCGATGGTAATCAACATCAAGAAGGATGGGTGGATTAGGATTTGTGTGGACTATAGGGAATTGAATGTAGTTTGTGTCATTGATCCATTTCCAACCCCCTTCACTTGAATTTTTTTGAAGGAGTCTTTGGGCATGAAATCTAATCCTTTATAGATGGATTTTTAGGGTACCACCAAATCCGTATTGCAAAAGAAGACCGAGAAGAAGACAACTTTTGCCACCAAATGGGAAAGCTTTTCATATACGGTGATGCCCTTTGGGTTGAAGAATGCGCCTACTATTTTTTCACGCATAGTGGTGCAAGCATTCTAGGACTTCTTCCATAGATTTCTTCAAGTCTATTTGGATGATTGGACAATATATGGTCTAGTTAAGGACCATTGTGACAACTTGAGATTAATGTTTGAGAGGTGTAGGTAGTTGAGGATATCCCTCAACATTAAGAAGTGTGTATTTTCTACACCCTTTAGGACCTTATTGGGGCATGTCATATGTAAGGAGGTCTTGCTGGTAGATCCCACCAAGGTTATAATTATTATGGGGTTAAGTGAGCCTACTAGCCAGAGCGCAGTGCACGGATTCCTTGGGCATATGGGGTATTACAAAAAATTCATTAAGGGATATGCTAAGATCACCATGCCTTTAGAAGAGCTCCTTAGGCACAAAAGTGCCTTCCATTGGGAAAGGCGCGATAGAAGAGGCATTTGATATATTTAAAGGTAGGCTTATTACCGTGTCTATTTTACATTTTCCCTCTTAGGACAATCCCTTCCATGTCCATGTAGATTCCTCAGGGACCGCCATTGGAGTAGTACTTGCACAACCAGGTGAAGGGGTTATGATCATCCTCTCAGTTTTACAAGTAGGAAGCTGACACTAGTAGAGAAAAATTATACCACAACCAAACACGAGGCATTGTCGATGATCTATGTGCTCTTCAATTTTAGATAGTATCTGCTAGCAACACCCTTTGTATTCTACACCAACCACATGACATTAACATATTTAATAAACAAAACCATTCTTCAAGGGTGCATATATTGATGGGTGTTGTTGTTTCAAAATTTTGAATTCACCATTGTAGTGAAGCCTGGAAAAAGAAATTATGGGCCTGATCATCTATCAAGGATTGATTCAAGAGAGGAAAAAAAAAGTATTGAGGAAGCAATGCCAGATGCCCAAGTGTTTAGATTATGGAACGTGCCCTCGATTTGGAGGAGAAATCGAGTATTCTTAAAAGTAGGTGTGGTATTTGGATGGAATGAAGGCATTAAAGAAGAAGTAGTTGGCCATACCCACCGAGCCCTACATGTTGATTAGTGGATACTTATACAAGTTGGGATGAGATGAAGTGTTGTGCAGGTGTGTATTAGAGCATGAGCACCTAGCCATCATAGAGGAAGCACACAAAGGAAGTGCGGGTGGGCATTACGCAGGTGATGCCACTGTGCACAAGATATTAATGGCAGGATTATGGTGGGAAACCTTGTACAGGGATTGTAGAGATTATTATAAAGCATGTGACCATTGTCAGTGCATTGGTAAACTAGGAAGGAGAGATGAAATGCCTTGTACCCTATCCATAGTGCGGAGCCTTTTGAAAAATGGGTGATATATTTTGTAGGAACTATTGCACCAGCATCATGTAGGACTGGGTCACGTTATGTCATAACTTGCACAGATTATCTCACAAGGTGGGAAAAGACAGCCCCAACTAAATATTACACAACAACAACAACGACAAGGTTCTTATGGGAGAACATTATCACAAGGTATGGATGCCCGTTGAGTTTGACCAATGATAGAAGTACACATTTTCTAAATGAGATCATGAGGATCCTCTATCGAGTTCATGGTGGCTCATCACAAGACTACACTCTATCACCCACAAGCAAATGGAATCGTGGAAGCATTCAACAAAGTACTAAGTCATGCCTTGACCAAAATCTTTGATGTTGGAAGACAAGATTGGGATGACAAAGTATCAACATGTGTTATGGGATTACAGAAAAATGTATAAAATAATAAATAAATCCACACCTTTTCAATTAGTGTTTGGCATGGAAGCCATTTCTTGGTTGAATTTATGTTACCTTATTTGAAAATAGCGTGCACATGAGGATTAGCCAATGAACAAGCGCTGGAAGAAAGTATTGATGAGCTAATGAAATTGGATGAGACACGATCACTTGCCCAATGGATCCAAACAATGGAAAAGGAAAAGAAAAAGGCTTGGCATGATCGCCACATTAGAAACAAGAAGTTTTAGGTTTGGAAGATGGTGTTACTATATGATTTCAAGTGTATGTGCCATCCTAGAAAGTTGAAAGTCCATTGGTTGGTACCTACACAATTTTGTACATTCTTGATTTAGGCACATGCTAGTTACATGCGCTAGATGGGATGAAGTTTCCTAGACACTTCAATGGTAGTAGGTTGAAGCCCTACTATAAATAAGTCTTCTTGGTGTTTGTAAATAAGGTAGTTTTGCTATTTATTTTGGAAGTTTCCTTCATGAATTTTCCCTTTCTTGTGTTTCCTTTCGTGTTGTTGTTTTGGTTTTTCACCTTGGGTGCCGGTGACCTTATTGCTATTTTTGGAGAATTTGTGAGTGCGCAGAGGACTACACATTGTTTAAGTGTGGGGTGGAGAAAAGTGAAGAAGCACATGATTAAAAGTACCAAGGAAGTTGTGTTGAAGAGCCTTGTTGTGTAGCCTGGTTGAAAGAGGTAGATGAAGAGAAAAGATAGAATGGTTGGTGCTAGGAAAAATCTACTAGTAGATCCCACATACAAAGGAAAAGGAAGCACAATTAAAGCAACATGAGGTAGGTGAAAGCAAGAATCTGGATAGAAGAAGTGCCTTTGGCACGGGTTAAGCATGCGTAAGAGTCTCTTGTTAGGTTGGTTGGGTTACGTTCCCGGAAGGTTAGAGGATTTTCACGCGGGAAGTGCGCATGAGTGAAGGTGCTGAAGACGGAATTTGTTTGAAAAATCCACATTAAATGAACAAAGTATGGGGGTAGGTAAAGTAACATTTAATGATCGAAAAAGGAAAAACTATAAATAAAGGGTCGGGGCACTCTCATTTTTACTTTGCAAAAATGAAGAGTTGGAGATATAAGTGAGTGTTATAAACTAGGGTTTTAGATTTGATCGAGTGGAAGATCTATGTGATTAAAATGTGAAGAGCGATTTGAGATTGCGAGACTAGAAGGAATTACATAGGCGTGGAAGCGAGTTGAAAAGGTGCTACCTTGTGAAGAGTTTATCAATTTAGGTTTTGACAAACTAGGGCACGGATTTAGAAGAGTTATATCATGGATCTAAGATCGAGGGTTAGGAGAAGAAAGAAAGAGTAACAAAGAGAGGGTAGGAGTGATAAAAATACCTTGACCATGGCACCCAAGAAAGGAAAGGGAAAATCCAAGGGTAAACAACTAGAACACTGAAGGAGACATAAATGAAGAATGGTATCCAGAGATGCAATACCCGAGAAGGGGTAATGATGGGAAAGGAATGGGAATCCCACTTGAGATGCATACATGTTAGTGACTATAATTACCGCACAAAAACCATAGAAAAAGAAATGGCATTGGAATTGAGTACGCTTCACAAACAAGTAAACACTTGAAGGTTTGCCCATATATGATGATGATGTTAAGGTTAAATTGCCAAAGGCGGGGATGTTCTTGACTCTATGAGTTACCTTATTTTGGGAAGCCGAGATCACTTGTATGAGTGGTTGATGTCTCGGTGCACGAAGAATATTTCCACTTTGCTGAGTGCAAGATGTGCGTGACTCCCCAGTTGATTTCATAATTTCTAGGCCTCATATGTGAGGGAGATAGCCTAGAATATGACCTTAGCGACAAGGAGGTTATTCAAGAGACCATCACTGAGTATGCCTGCAAGAAAGGGTCATGGTACTATGATATTTCAGATATCAAGGACTCCGTTATGAAGATGGCGCGCATCGGTGACTAATCGAATGGCCAAGAAAGATGGACGCGTGAGTCAACAAACCTTGGCTACATGTCTGTAGGAAGATTATAGAGGGGACGATATAAAACTTATCTACGTACATTACAGAGGATATTGTTAAGTGTGTGAAGGAAGGGGACATGATCCTCTTTGGAAATGTCTTGCTCACCATAGTGTTTATAGAAATTAGAGTGTTGGATGCATCAGACAAGTTCATGTGGGAGTACCCAACCGAAGAACCTTCACTTGTGAAGAGGTTCAAGAAGTATGCTTGTGATATAATGATGGCTCCCCACAAAGCATGGCTAGAAAAGTGGTATATGTGCTTGAGGAATGCATTCGGGGTAGAGTGGAGGATCCCTGAACAACTCCCAGTAGCCACTGAGGGAGAAGTTGAGTTTACAGTGTACCAACACTACTACTTGGGAAGATTCAAGCTTATTGAAAAATCATGGAGCCCTTAGTGCAAGCTTCCTTTTGTGTTCACTACCTAATACTTCCAAGTGGGAGTAAATAGATTTAAAGAATCAAAGAAGCTAAGGCTAGAACTAGGAAGGTTGGACTAGGAACATAGGGAGATGAGGAAGAAGTTAAATTACCCCAACGGTAAGTGCGCATACGTGGAGAAGTACATGTCACATGAGATCCAAATGACTAGGCTGATGATGCTTCCAATTGTTGGGAGATCTGCGGTGCACTGTACATGCACGTAAGGCCAAAGTTTGAAAAGGTGCGTATTTGGAGGATGAAATATCCATACGTCAAGACCGCTTGGGCAAGAAGAAGCCATTGTCTAAGAAGATAGGTAGAGAAGAGGAAGGAGCACCAAGTGTGCCGACTACTTAGACAGTGAGCATGCCATCTACAAGTGCCAAACCAAACACCTACATATGGAGAAAGAATTCTCTAGTGAAGGAGAAGATGCCAAAAGTAGAGGCACCCGAGCATCCCACCACTATGGAAGAAGATAAGGCCTAATCTCACGATCGAAGCCACCTCTCGGGAAGAATCGAGAGGGTGGATGAAGAAGATGAATTGAAGGTGACCAAAGCTTGGATAAATACTTGGGAGAAGGAGAAGATGAGAGTGAAGGAGATGAAAATGAGGAAGAAGAGCATGAGAAAGACAAGGAACCACATGTGTTTAGTGTCTATGACTCGGAGGAAGAGAGTGGAGAGGAGAAGCAAGAGTTCATATTTACTGCTAGGTAAGGGTGCACAAGATGAGGAAGGCCTTTGAAGATGCAAAGGTAGATGAGTAGGATGCGAGGAGAAACAGGGATCCATAAGTTTTACAAAAGAACAGTTCGAGGTAGTAGAGCGAGAAGCAAAAATATGCTTGAAGCCCTTATAGACCAAGAGTTAGAGAATAGTGCGAGACATAGTGCTTAAGGAAGGGAAGGAGGAGAGCATTGAAAAGGAACATGATAGCCTAGGAGGCCCCGCTCTAATAATTAGCTTCCCCAAAGGCACGTACTTGGGCAAAATAACTCTAGATATAGAATGGAGACAGGTAATGGGCTATGTGGATGACATGAAGAAGGTGTTATGCGCATAGTTGTAAAGCACCATACTCATAGAAAGGATCCTTGCCATGGGGTCTTTTTAAAAGGATGGCACGTACCCCGAGGACCCACGAAGATGCTCTCTTGGGTATTTGAGTCACATATTGATGAGCCAAACTTTGAAGTCTGCCAGAAAGTGCTCATCATGTTGCCAGATTCTAAGGGAGATAACCCCTTAGTAAATGCTCAGGAAATTTCAGATGGGCAAGTATGTAATGCTCTAAACAAATTTGTGGTTGAGATCAATGCTAAATTTGTTCATGTGAAATGAATGAATCGAGCATTAGAGGAAAAGTTGGGGAAGAAGGAAAAGGAATTGGCGAGAGAAGGCCAAGAATTTAAAATAGGAGGAATTAATCAGCGTGCAGTAAAGGCGCAAGTTAAAGGAAGAAAAAGTAAAGGTGCAGGAGGTCTACAAGAAGGTGGAGTCAATCAAGAGTGCCATCATATTAAAGCACCCAGACCTAACACTAATCCCTCAAAAGTACGCATCAACTTTGGAATGCTTAGAAGACCTAACGTGCATCCTCACTATGGAGAGGCGACCCTTGACATTGGAATTTGTAGATGAAGTGGCCACACACTTGAAAGAGGAAGACTAGTTGAAGGTAGTAGCACTTGTTGCCAAGTATAGCCAAGTACTCACGGAGATTAAGGTTACCCGGTTTGTAGAAGCCACATATGACACATGCGCAAATAGAGATAAGGTGGCGAGCTCCTTGGTCACCACACTTGAAGTAGAGCTGAAAGAGTTCTAAGAAAAGAACAAAGGGAACATGGCAGAGAGGGACAAGGTTCTAGTCGAGGTAGAAAAGAAATCAGAGGCAATTGAGGCTTTAAGGAGCTCAATTAAGGCCCAAATGAAGGAACTATACCCCCAAATTACTAGAAGAATGGATAAACTCACGAGACTTGGGTAAGGAAATGGAGTAGATTGTGGACACTTTGGGCACCTAGGGAATTGGCCTAAGCTTTGATGAAGTGAGCACCCTGGTGGGTGACCTATGCCAGAAGGTGAAGGGTGAGGTCAAAGTGTGGAACAAGCTAGAGGTAGATCTGTGAAAGGACTTTCCCAGCCTTTTGAATTGATGTCCCCCATTCTTCATTCTTTCCCCTATTCTTTCATTCCTTATTCATTTTGTAAAGTATAAGTCTACATCTTGGTTCCATAAAACAACTTGCATCTTGGTCAAGTAAAATGTTTTCGAGGATGGAGAACAAGCGTAGTGTGGGGTGATGTTGGGCCCCTGGAATATTGACCAAGTATGAAGGCACTTAGGCGCGTGGGATCCCAATTATAGAATGGCGCACAAGGAAAAAGTGCATAAGAGAAAGGCTTAAGGAAGAAAATAGTGCGTGTGATGTGTGAAAGGAGGTTTGGGACTTAGCCAATTTGAGCACCCAAGGTAGAACATGTGAAAAGTGTGATCGGTTACACGTGGATAAGATGTCATCTTGGCAACAGGTTGGCCCAGGAAAGAGCATGCCCCAGATGGAATATTCTAGAAGATCATCATGAGATGGAGTGGAGAGCTCAGGCCTGAAGGAACATGCTTGCATGGAGGACCACATTTGAAACTTGGCGATGGATCTGAGGGCACGACAAGGTGATTTGGAATCCGGGAAAGTGATAAATACAAGTGCCTTCCATCGAAAATATACACACACACACAGAGAGATATATCCTTGGGATATACATAGTGAATAACGGGTTAGAGAGTAAGTGAATCTCTATAGAATTTATGAGTGGATATTATGGTTCAAAAATGATGTTCTAATCATGGAGTTGTTAATTTTCTTTTCTGTTAGCTTAGCTACATACGTCCGATGATGCACATGCTGCGGTCTACTCTACTATGACACTATGTAATGAACCAATGAATATATTGAGGTTACTCATTATAAATAGATATGAATATCAATGGGTTTAATGTATATTTTGCTCATATATGTAACACCCTGACTGTTGTTACTTCCTCGAGCATTCAAGTGTTGATATGTGATTTCTTTTGTAAAAGGATGTGTTCCTTTGATTGTGAAGTAATGCTTGATATGGTGTATCTTCTTTGAAATTACAGATCTTTGGTAGTCGAAATATAATTGGACTCTTTTAATTCTTTCATTTTACACCTAAGTTTAATCGATCTCGGAATGAATTATGGAGTTATCCATCTATAAGACCGACCTTGGATCGGTGGCATTGATCCAAGTAATGCTTTAAGTTTATTTGGGATGAACTAAAATTATAGACCTTTCGTAGGTTGCGAGTGCGAATGCATTGAATAAACTATTCAGAGTCTAAATCAGGTGACCGTGTTAAATGAATTGGTTCCCGAAATAGTAATATCAAGAAGATCTTGATCGTGGACCGAGAGTAATAATTCGGATACATTTATTTCACTAGCCTATTGGTAGTGCGGGAGTGAAACACATTCTGAATGTATGTTGTAGGTTATTTTTACGAGCATTTGAAATGTTAGACCTAAAGCTGGATTTATTAAGGTTAGTAACCTAAAACTAAACTATGATCTATGGGTTAGATTAGTGTTAATCTAACCTAGGCCTAAACTATAAGCTAAATGTTCTAAGTTAGTAACTTTGTGCTTTATGAAGGTTAGACTAAGTCGCATCTTAAATCCTAACCTATGTTACTAACCTAACTAATGAACAAGGAAGAAAGGGGACCTATGGAAGGGTGCGAGCCATGGGCGCGGTTTCGTGGCATTAAATAGGTAGATAAGCATGAAGGACATATGAGATGGTAGAAGTTTTAACGGCTAGCAAGAGCCGATGTGGCAAGTCGCCAAAGTTAGAAATGGTCTTTGAACTATTTTTATCCATCGCCAACTATGGCGATCGGTGTGATGGAGATTGAGTGGGAAATTAGGAGTAAATGCAATTAATGAGCTCGGTCTTGAGCTCGGGTTTCACGGGAAGGCATGCAAAATGGAAAACTAGTAGTTTGTTTGGTTTTCATGCGCTCTCCGGTTTTCCCTCTGTCGATCCTTTGGTTCTCACTTTTGATCTACTTGGAGTTGCATGGAAAATATGAGTGTAACTCGCTCTTTTCTATGGCAAGGAAAATTTATAAGTCATGGAAATAACAAATTTTTGTTGGTGAATCTAACTTGGAAAAAGAGGAGAAGGCTCGAGCTCTTTCAGTGGTCTTCTTCGGATTTTTAAGCAAATAACCAGGCATGTTAGGCCCTAACCTTTAAAAATCTTGTTTTCTTTCAAATGATTTCATTAGAACAACTCTGTTCAGATGATTTTGGATTCAGATGGTTTTTATGGTAGCTTTGTGTGATTTTATTCTGTATCTTCTTGCTGGTTCGATTTTTCAATTTAACCCTTGATGGGTGTGTATTGTGTTTTTATTTGTTGCACTTATATCTCGTTGTGTTTTGCATTCCGGATAAATTTTGTGAAATGCATGCAAGAAAGTATACTAAACCTGCTCTTTGGGAGCCCATGAATTGTTTCTTTGTTGGGTTCGAAGGCTGATTGATACTTATTGTTGATACTTGTCGGAAAGGATCTTGTTGGATTTTTTTTTGAATGTTCGGTATAATTTGACTTCTTTGTAAGTTCCACGTGGTTATTAGAGGTGGTGGTTACTAAATCTTGTTGGGTTTTGCTATGATACTTAAAGTTATTTGTGAGTGGATAACTTGCTTTGTGTTCTGATATTTCAATGTGACCTTGTAGAAGTTGTTTTCCCCCTTGTGTTGCGATTATGGGATTCAACCCGTTGATAGTTTGCAATATATTTATTTATATACAAAATGACTCTGTGGAGTCCATGGAATGGTACGTATACTAAGGACTCTTTGTAGAAGCCATGTATGTGAATCTTTGGTAGTTTGATTCTGTCGAGTCACGGAGGGTAAGCGGTATTACGACTTACATTATCTTGTAATGAATACCTTCGTTTAGCAATGAATTTTTAGTACTGAGACTCGGTTGGTGTAATTTTACGTTTCCTATCTGTGTAAGCTTGAGTGAATATTGTTGTAGAGGCTCGGTTGGATTCCTATTACAAAATCAGTATTTAGCTTCTATATAAGCACGATTTTGAATATTTACCATTGTTGGTACGGTTGGAATCCCTAACGTATATTTATCTTGTATATCGGCTTTTGTAGAAGCTTTATCGTGAATCTTTGTTGCTTGGATTCAGTTGAAATCCTTGATAGGTAACCAGTGTTTCTGCTTCTGTATAAGCTTGATTATGAACACTTATTGTTTTTGGCTCTGTTGGATTCCTTAATGTATAGATAGATATCATGTATCTTGGCCTCTGTAGATGTGGGTCGTGAATACCATACTTATCAACCTCACGAATGAGTTCGAGATGTTAATATGGTATGTTATGTTTCATTTACGAATAATTCCAGTTAAATGAGGTTGTGCATGTTGCGTGGATTTCGTATGAATATCTCTGCATAGTCATAGGGAAACATCATTTGCTTTAATGATAATGAGTCTCTTGTTGACTGCGATAAAAGAGAAGTTCTTTTGATTTCGACCTTGGATCTAAAGCCTTACAGTGTTAGTAGGGATTAGAATGAGCTGTATGTTGCTGAGAGGGATTGTTGTCATGTTTGTGCGTGATTACGTCTTTGTTGTTGAGGTTTTCTTGTCTTGTGCTTGACTGAGATAAAGAGTTAACAGTTGTGCCTTGACAAGCGATTGCGCTAGCTACTTTCTCATTCCTATAATAATATGGAAGGTTATGCGGAGTCTATTTAGGATAGAATACTCATCACTGCCTTGGCGCGAGAGCTGAGCATCTTTGCTAGTAAGCTACAGGATATTGTTTAATTTAAATTTTAACCAAACTGTGATGCTTCTGGTGGTCTCGTCTGATTTATTCGCATGTGTTTAAGGTGAATGCTTTGCTCTTGGAGAGACGATACTGAGTCATGAGCTAGTTAAGGGAAATATGTATGATTCATTTTATTTCTCTTTTGTTGTAAAGTATAGGTTGATATAATTTTTATCTAACTTTTGGAATTGTTTTAACATGATGATGGAATCATGAAAGGTTATGATATTCATTTATTATGTTGAATATATTAGTTCCTTCGATGTTCTTGTCCTTGGGATTGAGATGGATAAGTGTTTAGATGCATTTGTCTTCTTGGTCACTAACATTTTGATGAAATATGTTTACTTGTTTGGTGAAATGATCTCATTTAAACAGGTTGTTTAATGAAAAGCAGATTGGGGATTGCAATTGTTTTAAGGGTTAGTGCTTATCATGCTCGGTTCATCGAATCGACCCATGTTGACAATTTTTGTAGATGGTTTCCGTAAGTGGTAAAAGCACGCAGATCTGATAGGATGTTCAGATTGTTTAATTTGGTTTATGATGAATTACAGTTTGATTCTCTAAATGTACTATCTGAGGAAAGATGTTCTTTTTCCGTTGAGTATTGTATCAAGTATGTTGAATGCATAAAATGTATGTGTTTGGTTCAGAAGGGAATGGAATTAGATATTTGATACTTATATGTTTGTATTCTTATCTTGATAGTTTGACCTTCTTCGGTTCAAATGATCTTAAGAGCGTGTTATTATTGTATAATATGGAGACTTTTGTGATTATCAATGTAAGCTTGCAAGAATATGTGACTAAATACTTATGATTGATTAGAGTTCTAGTATGTTCTATCTAAAGATAAATTGGAATTTAGATCATTGTCTTTTGAAGCTAGGGTTAAAATAAACCTAAAGCGGGACGCTAAACAAGCTGAATTAAATTATTAATTCCTAGTCTTGATTAAGCAGGGACAACGTTTAATTGGATTCTTAATCACTATATCTCGATACTAATAAGTAAGATATAAATTCAGTTATGAGAACTGAAATAAACCTAAAAAGGGTTCGGTTGGCAATCACATGTGAAGATTATGGGTTATTGTCCAATTTCGTTGATTTAGAATTATGTATATTCTATGAACTCCTTGATGGGACCTCTAGTCTTAATAACTTCTCTTGTGTATTGGGTTTTATTAAGAAAGGTCATTCTAAGGTGAGGAACCCGGGGATTGGGAAAGACTACCCTTAAAGGGAGCGTCTTATGGTATAATTTAACTCAACGTATGTAACACTTTTTAATAAGTAGATCTTTTCGAGGCGGATTTAAAGGTTGACGCACAAGTCAACTACAGGGTTGTACCTTCGAGAAGATTAGGATCTTCTCGAAGATACAACAATGCAGGTGACTTATGATGACACCATTTGCATTGATCGTTAAGATTTACACCTTAAACTCGAACAAGTTACTCTGGGACCGATTAGGAATGTGGTCACGTTATAAGGCTGCCTAGGAGACTCGGGGTATCTTGACACACTGGTTTAACTAGGGTTGACCCAGTATGTCATCGTATCCCTAGTCCTCGGGAGCATCCATATAACGTTGTCACCTTACTAATCCATTTGAGTGAATAACTTGGGATAAGAGGGACTGACAGAAGTTAGTATAAGACATTCTACATAACATAGGAATGGGGTGAAGGACGTATTCCAGATTGATGAGTATGTCGTTAAGGAATACGAGACATAAGCAGTATGTTTCAAATCTTTGGCCAAAGTATCGCAAGCTATTGATTGCGTTGTCCTAAGTCACCTAGTCTAAGGGATGAGATCTTTGATGAATAATGGTAACAATTATTCAGATAGGTTCCTTGGATAGAGCATTCTAAATCCCAGATTAAGGAAGAGAACCGCAAGAGTATTGTGTTAAAGTGAAAATGCCAACTCTTAATACTCATGAATAGATCGGTAGATTATCGAGTCATGAAATGAATAGATCGAAGGTACTCACGAGTAATTACAGTGCATATGGTTATACATTATAAGAATGGTTGTTTTGATTTGTGAGTTCTAAATTATGTATTTAGAACCAGGAAGCATTTATCAAATTTTTTTACTTGTTCTAATGTATAAAAATGAGGATGTTACATCTTGGTATCAGAGCTGAAGGTTGCAGCTCTTGGACCTATTGTGTCCATAATTTGATGAAAACCTGAATTTTCTTGTAACAGAAAATGGTTAGAACAAGAGGGACGTTGTGAATAATGCTCCACCGAAGAAGGAGTGGCAACAACCCAAAAACTTGATGAGATCCTGGGTGCCCCTGTTGGACACAAGAGATCGTTTAGCTGTACTTGAACAAAAGGTGATGGGCAATGAGGAGGATGAAGAAGATGGCAATAACAATCAGCAACCTCCCGAGGACAACCCCGATATGGGTGTTGATTTTAATGCTAGGAATGCACTGTCCAACCGAGAAAACAAAAAGGCCAAGTCAAGCAAAACTCACTAATGATATAAAACGATAAGTCCACCTAAGTATGATGGCACCACATTAGGAGATGGAGGCGAGAAGCGGCTCATGAAATGGAGAAGTACTTTGCAATAAGAAACTTCTTTGAGGAAACCAAAGCTATTTGGGGAGCCTATCGACTTTCCCATGAAGCATCTTCGTGGTGGGATAGTAAAGTGAGCTAAATATTGATGAGACCAATATTACTTGGGATCAATTTAAAGGCTATTTTAAACAATGTTGGCTGCCACAACTTTTCTATGATCGAAAATGATAGAATTCGAGAACTTATCTCAAGGAAGCTAATGGTAGCCGAATACGGGAGCGGTTTACAAAACTCCTCAAGTATGTACCGTAGTATCAAATTGACGAGAAGTTCGAATACGGAAATTCATCATGGGATTGAATCCCATGATAGGGGAGGGTCGATGTTCACGATCCAACCACTATGGAAGGAGTTGTTGAAAAGGCCATAAGACAAGAAATGTAAATTAAAGGCTATTTACGCTCATAAGGAGGAAGTGCGGAAGAAGGCTGCAAACCCTTCTTCAACCTCTCTTGCACCTAAAAAGGGACCATGAAAAAAGTTTGGAAAAAAGTAAGTTTCAGGGGATAATAGTAAAAAGGTGTGGCAACTAAGCTCTTTGGAAATGTAAGGGATAATTTTGCCAAAAATTATAACAATGGGCGAGAATACCTTTGGAGGCCAATGTGATAATTACAAGACTGGAGGCAATTTTGGGCCTTAAAAGGGGCTTGTAGGAGGCTGCTACAATTGTGGCAAAGACCACTACGCAAATCGAGTGCCCTTTGAAGAAGGATGATCGTAATCAAGAAAGCATAAGATACATGCTTGATGATGTGCAGACAAGCAAGTAAATTTGAAAAGTAAGTGACACCTATAGAAGTTCCAGGTAAGTTATTTGGCATACTGTCACTATTCTTTTTGATACGGGAGCTCTTTGAATGTTTCATTTCTCATAAACTTGCCTCTAAAATTAAGAGAAAAGATGGAAAAATGGATAAATCTTGGGTATGCGGTATGGTAATAACTTTGTTCATACGGTGAGTATGTGTCTTTTTGGGGCGATCCTTGACTTACCTAATTTCTCCACGGAAGTTGACCTCTATGTTACACCTTTGGGATCGTATGACATTGTCATCGGTGTCAATTGGTTACGACCATAAAGCAAAGGTAGATCTGCTATGAAAATAACATAAAATGTTTAGATGATCATTTGGAAACAAGCAGAGATTCAAGGTGTGAAGCGGGAAATTTCAGTTAGAAAACTATCATTATATGCAACTTAAAAAGGCTAAAAACAATGGATGTACCCTTTATGCAAAAGTAAAGATATCTAAATTTTCAGAAGAAGATGGTGATTACATGAAAGCGATTTCCTTTGTTACAAAGTTTGAGGATGTTTTCTGAGGAATTACAGGGTTACCACCTAAGAGGGAATTTGAATTCACCATCGAAATCAAACCAGAATAGAACCTATTTCCAAAGCACCTTATCGAGATGACTACTACAGAGTTAGTCGAGCTTAAAAGGCACGATTGCAAGAAATTTTGTCTAAAGGTTTGATTAGACCAAATGCTTCACCTTGGGGAGCGCCGTAATATTTGTGAAAAAGAAGGATGGAACACTTAGGCTGTGTATCGATTATCGGATGTTGAACAAAGCAAAAATCAAGAACAGATATCCACTTCCAAGGATCGACGATCTATTTGATTAGATGCGTGGGGTAGTGGTTTATTCTAAGATAGATCTTCGATTTGGTTATCATCAGTTAAGGATTAGAGAAGAAGATATTCATAAAACAGCTTTCCGAACAAGGTACAGACATTATGAATTCACGGTTCTACCCTTTGGATTAACTAATGCACCCGCTAGCCTTTATGAACTTAATGAACAATATTTTTCAAGAATATACGGACAAGTTTGTACTTGTATTCTTGGATGATATTCTCATTTATTCTAAAAGCGTTGAGGAGCACAATGAGCATTTGAAGATAGTTTTGGAATTTTGAGAAAAAGAAAGTTGTATGGTAAGTTATCCAAATGTTCTTTCTTTGATTCGAGAATTTCACTATTTGGGTCATGTCATTAGCAAAAGAAGGAATTCTTTGTAGATCCTTCAAAAATAGTGGCAATAATCGAGTGGCTCGCACCAAAGAATGTGCACGAAGTAAGAAGCTTCATGGGTGTTCTTTGGTTACTATAGGAAATTTGTTAAGGATTTTTCTAAAGTAGTTTGCACCAATAACTTCATTGCAGAAGAAGGATAAGAAATTCATATGGAATGATAAGTGCGAAGAAGATTTCAAAAGTCCGAAAGGCCGGTTGACTTCTACACCTATATTAGCTGTACTTGTACCAGACACTAATGGGAGTTTTTCTTGTTGTAACGGATGCTTACGGAGAAGGCCTTGGAGGTGTTTTGCTACAAAATGATCAAGTCATAGCATATGAAAGTAGAAAACTTAAATTGCATGAGCTGAATTATGCTCCTCATGATTTGGAGCTTCTTGCCATTGTTCATGCACGTCAAGTCGAAGACACTATTTACTTGGGAAACTTTTTGAGTTTGGCCGATCACTTAGGACTGAAATATATTTTCACTTAGCCTAATCTTAATGTTAGATAGAGAAGGTGGTTAGAATTTTTATCACAATATGATTTTGATATTAGCTACATCAAAGGGAAGGAGAATAGAGTAGCTAATGCTCTAAGTCGTAGGAGGCACATTTCTGCTCTTATAACATTAAGAACTTAGTTTAAGGATGAGGTAAAAAGTGCCTCAGAATCTGATATTTACTTTCAGCAAGTAAAAGCAAATTGCTTGCTGCAGAACCTAATGATGAAAGGTATAAAGGTTTTCATTTTGATGATGAAGGAATCTTGCGTTATGAAAACAGAGTATATGTACCTATGCTGAATGATTTGAGAAAGAAGTTGTTAGTTGAATTTCATAATTCACCTTTCTCTGGACACCGGGTATCACAAAAATGCTTGCTAATCTAAAACATCAATACTTTTGGAAAGGTATGAAAAAGGATGTCATTAATTTTGTGACTCATTGTTTGGAGTGTCAGCGGGTTAAGGAAGAACATATGCACCCTGCTGGATTGTTATATCCTCATAGCATATCGCAAAGTACAAGTGGCAAGTAATAACCATGGACTTTGTACAAGGATTACCCATGTCAGGAATAGACATGATGTTATCCTGGTAGTTGTAGATAAACTAACTAAGGTAGCTCATTTCATCATTTGGAAATCTAAAGGATGATTCACCGGTCTTTGGCCAAAAGATTCGTACATGAAATTTTCAGATTACATGGTGTACGTACTGAATTGATTATATCGCATGGGTATCCTAGAATGACGTCAAGATTTTGGCAAACGCTTAACACAACTCTTGGAATGAAACTAAACTTTAGTTCTGCATATCATCCGGAAACAGATGGACAAACTGAGAGGGTAAATCAAGTGTTGGAGGACATGTTGCGAATGTATTGCATGGATCAACAGTATAAATGGGAAGAGTACCTTCCATTAGTTGAATTTGCATACAACAACACTTATCATTCATCTCTCAAAATGGCACCATTTGAAGCACTTTATGGAAGAAAGTGCAGAACTCCTGTTAGCTGGGATAGTGTTGAGGATAGAGTGGTAATTGGACCAGAGATTCTCATAGAAATGGAACAACAAGTTAAGATGATTCGTGAACGATTAAAGGAAGCAGTGGATAGGCAGAAGAGCTATGCTAACCTTAAGCGGGTTGATCGAAGGTTTGAGCTTGGTGAGAAGGTTTTTCTTTGTGTTAAACCTAGAAAGAGTTCTATAACTTTTGGCAAGGCTGCCAAGTTGTCACCTCGTTTCGTGGGACCTTTCGAAATTGTCAAAATAATCAATCCTGTAGCTTATCATTTAGCATTACCACCTGCTTTATCTCGCATGCATGATGTTTTCCATATTTATTTTCTTAAGAAATACATTTTAGATCTGTCACATGTTTTAAATTGGAATTCCTTGCAGGTCCAAGACCCAGGAATAATCATGGTTAAACCCACACGAGTGCTGGAAACTCGCCAATTGCATTTGAGAAATTGTGAAATACAACAATGTAAGGTCCAGTGGGACCAGTTTAACGAAGAAAGTGCAACTTGGGAAAATCTAGAAGAGATGAAAATTGCTTTTCCTTCTCTTTTTCAATAGAATGAAATCTGTTGACAAAACATTTCTTTTACGGACTTATTTTTTTAATGTTTATATGAAAGCCAGATGGAGGCAAACATTATTTAGGCTGAATAAAATGTGTTGTGACATTGATTTCTGGAACTATTTAAGTTGGAAAATAGTCGCATTGTTTTGTGAACTAATAAATTGGTTGACTTGAAGCTTAATCGAATATGTAATCATCGGGACGATGAATCTTTTAGGAGGGAAGTGTACGTACCCAAAATTGTAAGGTATTACGTTGCGGAATGGTGTAATAAATGCCCCAATGATGATACAGGTCTCTCCGCAAGGTGTTCGGGATCCAAAAAGAGCTCCTCAAACATGCGTTAACATCCCGCATACCCCGCCTTGTCCCTGCATGCTTTTTTTTCCCCTTTTTTATTCTTTCCTTACCCCTTTGATCTTCTTGATGTGAAACCGCCACCCTAAAGGGTGGCGGTCTTATGATCATCGCCCGATCGAGGCGGCGGTCCTGTAACCGCCGCCCTGCTCAGAGCGGCGGTCCTGTGCACGTTTTCCAGAACGTTCTTTGACGTAACTCGCGTGAAATATCATGTTTCACCAGCTTTTCTTGCCGACTTGAGCATGCATTTATGTTTTTGGTCCCCTGGAATAGTGTTTTTCCTTTGTTTATTGTTTAGGAGTTCAGTTTGATTTTGATTTGGGGGTGATTGAATTCTTATAAATGCATGGCTTGTGCTCAAGCAAAGGGCCACCATTTTTACTCCAATCTTCTCATTTTCAGTGTTGTGGTCTGTTAGTTTGCTTTAATTCCTTAGTTTAGTTCATTACATGCTTAGTTTGCATTGACTAGCTGTTGGTAAGCCACATATCCAACTTGTGCAAACAGTGTTGCTGTTTTATCTAATCCATTAGAGTAGAATAGCTTAGGAAGCCATTAAAGTTGTAGGTTTTCTCTTCATACAGGATAGTTTCAGGTTCTGGATGCATTTTGTTGCACGATTCGCAGTAGATCCCGCTAGGAATTGCATAAGCCAAGCTCTGTACTCTTGCGCTATCCCTCTCCTATCCGCGTTCTATTCTATCTACATTCTGAAGGTTGTCCCTTGTTCCAAACACCTATTCCTGTTGATGCAAGCATTACACGCTTTTCTGGATCTACGTGAACACAAAGAACGAAGAGATCATACTGAGGGGACAAGATCACACACACCATCGGATTCGCCACTGTTCTGCGGAATCCAGGTTTTAACTTTCAAAGTTCTAGTTAGAATCATATCAAACAGAGTAGTTAATCACTTTATTTCAGTTAATTTCATTCTCGATATTGCCAGGGAAGCTGTGGGGATTGATAGTTTCTGAGAAACTATGATTCACTCCTCACTTCTGAGGTAGGATCGAGAATCTCGCAAATAGATTAGTTATTTCATTGTTTAGAATAGATATACAAATTACACAAACAAATAGCTATACTCGGCTATTTTGTTTGTTTTAAATTATTAGTTTAGTTGTCAATTCTAAATATTTTAAATAGCTGCTTTCTTAAATTCATTTAAATCATCAGAAAATACAAAAAGAAGTCATATATGCTAGAAATATACTTAGATTTCACTTTATTATAGTTTGTTTTATTACTGCTTTTGCATGACAATTACGGGACCTAGGGAGCCCAGGGAATACATTTTCGAGCCAATCGTGCCTCAGCCCAATCTCATAGTGGCAATAACTGATATTGACCAGAACCTTAGGATACAAGTCTTCCAAACAACAACAGATTTCCAGCAAGTCAGATCTCAGTTAAGAGGATTAAACATAGAAGACGACCAAGCATATACATTTTGGTCAAGTCAGCCAAACTACAGGTTGCACTAAGAAAAATATCCACATGACTGTAGAAGGATTCGAAAGAGAACAAACATTCGGGTGTGATCCTTTAATTCCACAACCAGACGCAGGAGACACCCTCACAGACATAGATACCGGTTTAAGAATCCAGGTTGCGAGAACGCCCGTAGGATATTCTGAGAAAATCGCACAACTATTGATTCTAAATATAGAAGCTGAGAAAGCGTATGATTATTGGATACTAGGGATCAGGACTTGATCTCACGTATGACCATAACAGGACCACAACAACCAAGAATCTATGGTTGTGACCCACAAATCCCGCAGCCTAACGAATCCATCAGAGAATTAGACATAGACACTGGCCTACGCACACTGGTATTCCAGTCTACCCCACTTCCACCTATCATTATCCAACAATTATCCTTATCAAAACAACAACTAACAAAGCTATAGAATTCGGACTAGGCGTAGAACCATCCATAGCGTGACTACTTTACCATTCACTATATGACCTTATCAGAGAAATACACGAAACTATCGAGTCATTTCCACGTATTTCAACCCATAGATCGAATCACGCCGAGATCGATATTGATTAGAGCCTTTGAGCAGTCATCCTTGCTGATCGATCTATCACACCAGTCCAAGTTAGAAGGGCTTTCTTTGCCTTAGATTCACAAATTCCATTAGTACGTGTCGAAGACATTAGATTGCCTAACTAGTTTGTTTGTGTCCCACCTATATCCCATCCCCACCGGTTGTCTCAATGCACGACCTTGGGAGGTCGGGTATGCGGACGCAGTCACTTGTAGATTCCCACGCTCGCTTGTCACTTTTCCGGTGTACGGGAAGCACGTAACACCCTGAACTGTTGTTACTTCCTCCTGAGCATTCAAGTGTTGATATGTGATTTCTTTTGTAAAAGGATGTGTTCCTTTGATTGTGAAGTCATGTTTGATATGGACTGTATCTTCTTTAAAATTACGAGATCTTTGATTAGTCGGAATATAAATGGACTCTTTTAATTCTTTCATTTTACACCTGAGTTTAATTTGATCTCGGAATGAATTATGGAGTTATCCATCTATAAGACCCAGCCTTGGATCGGTGGCATTGATCCAAGTAATGCTTTAAATTTATTTGGGATGAACTAAAATTATAGAAATTTCGCGAGGTTGCAGGTATGAATGCATTGAATAAAGCTCCGGAGTCTAAATCAGTGACCGTGTTAAATGAATTGGTTCCCAAAATAGTAATATCGGGAAGGTCTTGATTATGGACTAGGTAATAATTCGAGATACATTTATTTCACTAGCCTATTGGCGGTGCTGGGGAGTGAATCATGTTCGTGAATGTATGTTGTGAGGTTCTTTTTCGAGAATTTGAAATGTTAGACCTAAATTGGATTTATTAAGGTTAGTAACCTAAAACTAAACTATGATCTATGGGTTAGATTAGTGTTAATCTAACCTAGGCCTAAGCTATAAGCTAAATGTTCTAAGTTAGTAACTTTGTGCTATGGAGGTTAGACTAAGTCGCATCTTAAATCCTAACCTATGTTACTAACCTAACTAATGAACAAGGAAGAAAGGGGACCTATGGAAGGGTGCGAGCCATGGGCGGAAGTTTCTATGGCATTAAATAGGTAGATAAGCATGAAGGACAGATGAGATGGTAGAAGTTTTAATGGCTAGCAAGAGCCGACGTGGCAAGTCGCCAAAGTTAGAAATGGTCTTTGAACTATTTTTATCCATTGCCAACTATGGCGGTCGGTGGCAATGGAGATTGAGTGGGAAATTAGGAGTAAATGCAATTAATGAGCTCGGTCTTCGAGCTCGGGTTTCACGGGAAGGCATGCAAAATGGAAAACTAGTAGTTTGTTTGGTTTTTCATGCGCTCCGGTTTTCCTCTGTTCGATCACTTGGTTCTCCACACTGGGTCTTCTTGGAGTTGCATGGCAAATATGAGTGTAACTCGCTCTTTTCTCTGGCAAGGAAAATTTATAAGTCATGGAAATAACAAATTTTTGTTGGTGAATCTAACTTGGAAAAAGAGGAGAAGGCTCGAGCTCTTTCAGTGGTCTTCTTCGGATTTTTAAGCAAATAACCAGGCATGTTAGGCCCTAACCTTTAAAAATATTGCTTTCTTTCAAATGATTTCATTAGAACAACTCTGTTCAGATGATTTTTGGATTCAGATGGTTTTTATGGTAGCTTTGTGTGATTTTATTACTGTATCTTCTTGCTGGTTCGATTTTTCAATTTAACCCTTGATGGGTGTGTATTGTGTTTCGAACTGTTGCACTATCTCGTTGTGTTTTGCATTCCGGATAAAGTTTGTGAAATGCATGCAAGAAAGTATACTAAACCTGCTCTTTGGGAGCCCATGAATTGTTTCCTTGTTGGGTTCAGGCTACAGTTGATACTTCTTGTTGATACTTGTCGGAAAGGATATTGTTGGATTTTTTTTTGAATGTTCAGTATAATTTGACTTCTTTGTAAGTTCTGTCGTGGTTATTAGAGGTGGTGGTTACTGAATCTTGTTGGGTTTCGCTATGATACTTAAAGTTATTTGTGAGTGGATAACTTGGTGTGTTTGATATTTCAATGCGACCTTGTAGAAGTTGTTTTTCCCCCTTGTGTTGCGATTATGGGATTCAATCCGTTGATAGTTTGTAATATATTTATTTATATACATAATGACTCGTGGAGTCCATGGAATGGTAATACGTATACTAAGGACTACCGTAGAAGCCATGTATGTGAATACCGGTAGTTTGATTTATTTTGAGTCCGGAGGGGTAAGCTGGTATTACGACTTCGTTATCTTGTAATGAATACCTTTGTTTAACAATGAATTTTGGTACAGACTCGGTTGGTGTAATTTTTACGTTTCCTATTTATGTAAGCTTGAGCGAATATTGTTGTAGAGGCTCGGTTGGATTCCTGTTACAAAATCAGTATTTAGCTTCGTATAAGCATGATTGTGAATATTTACCATTGTTGGCACGGTTGGAATCCTTAACTTATATTTATCTTGTATATCGGCTTCTGTAGAAGCTTTATCGTGAATATTGTTGTTCGGATTCAGTTGAAATCCTTGATAGGTAACCAGTGTTTCTGCTTCTATATAAGCCTGATTATGAACACTTATTGTTTTTGGCTCTGTTGGATTCCTTAATGTATAGATAGATATCATGTATCTTGGCCTCTGTAGAAGTGGGTCGTGAATACCATACTTATCAACCTCTGAATGAGTTCAGATGTGAATACGGTATGTTATGTTTCCTTTCTGAATAATTCCAGTTAAATGAGGTTGTGCATGTTGCGTGGATTTCATATGAATATCTCTGCATAGTCATAGGGAAACATCATTTGCTTTAATGATAATAAGTCTCTTGTTGACTGCGATAAAAGAGAAGTTCTTTTGATTTTGACCTTGGATCTAAAGCCTTATAGTGTTAGTAGGGATTAGAATGAGCTGTATGTTGCTGAGAGGGATTGTTGTCGTGTTTGTGCGTGATTATGTCTTTGTTGTTGAGGTTTTCTTGTCTTGTGCTTGGCGAGATAAAGAGTTAACTTGGTTGTGCCTTGACAAGCGATTGTGCTAGCTACTTTCTCGTTCCTATAGTAATATGGAAGGTTATGTGGATTCTATTTAGGATAGAATACTCATCACCGCCTTAGCGCGAGAGCTTGTCTTTCGCTAGTAAGCTACGGGATATTGTTTAATTTAAATTTTAACCAAACGGTGATGCTTCGGTAGTCTCGTCTGATTTATTTCTTATGTGTTTAAGGTTAATGCTTTGCTCTTGGAGAGACGGTATAGTCATGAGCTAGTTCTGAGGGAAATATGTATGATTCGTTTTATTTCTCTTTTGTTGTAAAGTATAGGTTGATATAATTTTTATCTAACTTTTGGAATTGTTCTAACATGCTGATGGAATCATGAAAGGTTATGATATTCATTTATTATGTTGAATATATTAGTTCCTCTGATGTTGCTGTCCTTGGGATTCAGATGGATAGTTGTTTAGATGCATTTGTCTTCTTGGTCACTAACGTTTTGATGAAATATGTTTACTTGTTTGGTGAAATGATCTCATTTAAACAGGTTGTTTAATGAAAACAGTTGGTGGATTGCAATTGTTTTAAGAGTTAGTGCTTATCATGCTCAGTTCATCGAACTGACCCATGTTGACAATTTTTGCAGATGGTTGCCGTAAGTGGTAAAAGCACGCAGATCTGATAGGATGTTCAGATTGTTTAATTTGGTTTTATGATGAATTACAGCTTGATTCTCTAAATGTACTATATGAGGAAAGATGTTCTTTTTCCATTGAGTATTGTATCAAGTATGCTGAATGCATAAAATGTATTTGATTAGTTCTGAAAGGAATGGAAATAGATATTTGATACTTATATGTTTGTATTCGTATCTTGATAGTTTGACCTTCTTCGGTTCAAATGATCTTAAGAGCATTGTTATTATTGTATAATTTGGAGACTTTTGTGATTATCAATGTAAGCTTGCAAGAATATGTGACTGAATACTTATGATTGTTTAGCAGTTCTAGTATGTTCTATCTAAAGCTAAATTGAAATTTAGATCACTGTCTTCTGGAAGCTAGGGTTAAAATAAACCTAAGCAGGATGCTAAACAAGCTGAATTAAATTATTAATTCCTAGTCTTGATTAAGCCAGGACAACGTTTAATTGGATTCTTAATCACTATATCTCGATACTAATAAGTAAGATATAAATTCAGTTATGAGAACTGAAATAAACCTAAAAAGGGTTCGGTTGGCAATCACATGTGAAGATTATGGGTTATTGTCCAATTTCGTTGATTTAGAATTATGTATATTCTATGAACTCCTTGATGGGACCTCTAGTCTTAATAACTTCTCTTGTGTATTGGGTTTTATTAAGAAAGGTCATTCTAAGGTGAGGAACCCAGGGATTGGGAAAGACTACCCTTAAAGGGAGCGTCTTATGGTATAATTTAATTCAACGTATGTAACACTTTTTAATAAGTAGATATTTTTGAGGTGGATTTAAAGGTTGACGACACAAGTCAATGCGAGGTTGTACCTTCGAGAAGATTAGGATCTTCTCGAAGATACAACAATGCGTGACTTATGATGACACCCTTTGCATTGATCGTTAAGATTTACACCTTAAACTCAAACAAGTTACTCGGGACCGATTAGGAATGTGGTCACGTTATAAGGCTGCCTAGGAGACTGGGGTATCTTGACACACTGGTTTAACTAGGGTTGACCCAGTATGTCATCGTATCCCTAGTCCTCGGGAGCATCCATATAACATTGTCACCTTACTAATCCATTTCTAAGTGAATAACTTGGGATAAGAGGACCGATGAAGTCGTATAAGACATTCTACATAACATAGGAATTGGGTGAAGGATGTATTCCAGATTGACGAGTATGCCGTTAAGGAATACGAGACATAAGCAGTATGTTTCAAATCTTTGGCCAAAGTATCACAAGCTGCTGATTGCGTTGTCCTAAGTCACCTAGTCTAAGGGATGAGATGCCGATGAATAATGGTAACAATTATTCAGATAGGTTCCTTGGAAAGAGCATTCTAAATCCCAGATTAGGGAAGAGAACCGCAAGAGTATTGTGTTAAAGTGAAAACACCAACTCTTAATACTCATGAATAGATCGGTAGATTACCAAGTCATGGAATGAATAGATCGGAGGTACTCCGAGTCATTACAGCTGCATATGGTTATCTGTTATAAGAATGGTTGTTTTGATTTGTGAGATCTAAATTATGTATTTAGAACCGGGAAGCATTTATCAAAAAAAAAAATTATTTGTTCTAATATATAAAAATGAGGATGTCACATGCACATGATCTGCGGTCTACTCTCTATGACACTCTGTAATGAACCAATGAATAATTGAGGAACATTATAAATAGATATGAATATCAATGGGTTTAATGTATATTTTGCTCATATGAGTTCTCTTTCCTTTCATGCTATGAATGAATGCTTATATCTCTCTTTCTGTTCTAGTATATGTTCTAGAGTCTATTAAAGCAATCATTCGAAGTGACTGCAAGGATCCGGATGCCGTCTCGAGCCCTATGGTTCTTGTATCTATCAAATTCTTTCCTAAATACTCTTACACTAATAATAGATAATGCTTCCCACTAAAATCACATAAAAGAGAGACTCGGTACCCGCACATGCCTCGGTTGAGTGCTTAGTTTCTGCTGGGTGATAGGCCGGCACATATGGGGTTCTTCCTTTTGTGATAGGAGTAAAAATGAATACAAGTTAGGAATGAAGTGCCTAAAAAAATTGATCTTACCAAGGAAGGATTGTAAAGACTTTTTGTGCGTCCATAGGAAAAAGATAGGATGGCTGAAATGCCCTCGGGATCAATTATGATGCTATCATTTGAAACCACATGACCCAAGAGCATTCCTGTGCCACCGCAAAATTTCACTTCTTGGGGTTAAGAGATACCCCATACTTTTTTGCATATCTCAAATACTTTTTCTAGGTGCAACATATGATCCTTGCTCTAGTTTGAGAAGATTGTTAAGTCATGAAGGTAAACCAAGATGAACTCATTGATATAACCTTTGAATGTAATGTCAATGGTGTGTTGAAATGTTGCACTTGCGTTTGATATATCGAAGGGCATCTTCTCGATATCCATATGTTCCCCATTTAGTTGCAAATACCATTTTGAATCGATCCTCCTCCTTAACCAGGATCTGATTGAAACTTGAATACCCATCTAACATTGATAATCTTTGTGTGTCGGACATAGTCTAATTAATTTACTCCATTGAAGGCAAAGGATAATGATCCTTTAGAGATGCCTTGTTCAAGTCTCTAAAATCAACATAGAGTCTGATTTCACCATTCTTCTTGCACACCTGGAACTAGATTCATGACCTAAGTAGAGTACTTGATGGGAAAAATAATTTTCTCCTTAATGAGTTTGGATAATTCTTTTCTCATGAGGGGCTCTATCTTTGGATTGACTGGTCACTGATTCTGTCTTACAAGCTTGATACAAGGATCAAGGTTAATGGAGTGTTGAGAAACACTTGGATCAAAAAAATTTGAGGTCTTCATACTCCCATGAGAAGATATCATTGTATTTTTGACAAAGAGAGATGAAGGCCTACTTTTCATTATGCACACAAGTCTTACTGAGCAAAAATCCTTTCCGCATTCAATAGTGACTAGGAGAAGTCTTATTGGGTGGTGTGCATATAATTTTATTCACCCTTAAACTCATCACAGGTCTAAACATTTTCTCTAAGATGACCATCCCTTTAGACATATTATTTTACTTTAGTTGAATCACTTGGTCCCCATAGATGTCATGTTGGTCAACCTACATACTTGATAAGATTTCAATTTCATTATGGATGAATTGGATGATCTGTGCGTCACTGTCAAACACTTTCCAACTAGTGTTTTTTTCTGAAATGGATGGTATAATCACCATCTTAATGTGCTAACTATTTCATTTGACAAGGTCCTTAACAAGAGAGAACTGTGAACCAAGTGCAGCCATTTGATTAGCTTCCTTGTTCATTACGTGTAGTACCACCTGCAGATTTAGAGCATCAAATCTCTCAAGGAGGTCCCAAACTCTATGTTTATAAGATTTGAGAAGCTTATTATTTTCCTAACACTTGTTGGTAACCTAGTGAATAACAAATTTTGTATCCCTGAATATCTGCAACACCTTAATCTTATTCTTTTCGAGATATGAACATACCACGCACCAATGCCTCATACTCCGCCACATTGTTATAACATACAAACTACTACCTGTAAGAAAAAAATTCTCATTCTTTGGAGAAATGAGAACAAATCCTACTCCCATGCCATTTTTGCTTCTTGATCCATCAAAGTATAATTTCCATAGACAGATTCAACTTGGTCTTTCTTGAGCACGCGTGGTAGCACAAATTATTCTTCAAGAATGCAGTAAGTACCAAGCCCAATTTCATAAGCTTCCAATTCTTCAACATATGGGTCAAATTTGTGGTACCTCTTTTCCCACTCATCAAGTACTAAATCAAGAATAGAAGGTGAAATAAAATGCTCTTTAGGAACTAAAGCTTATTCTTCTTGGATTAACAAATTTGGCTTGGAGAGGGGATGTGACACATGACTCTACATGATAAGAAAATATAGGCTCAACTTGTATGCTAAAATGGGTACCATACCTTGTCTTGAGTAACATATGAGACTAGTTAGATGAAAAGTAACCACCCAATTTTGTACTAAATTCTCTTGATAGACATAGGGAAAACAAAGGAGGTAAGTCAATGATAGATAGAGATTGAGTTATAGTGAGGCTTAAACACACATGAAGGGTTAACTCAAGGCCCTTGATGATCCCTGGGGTATTGATAATTGAACCATCAAGTTGTAGGACTCCTTTTGTCAATGGGCTATACTTAAGACCTAAGACATAAGCAACCTTATTAGGCATGATAGAAGTACTAGCGCATGATTCAATCATGGATTTATGGAAAAGATGCTTGCTTATAATTAAAAACATATAGAAGGGTGGTGTTTTAACAACTTTAATTACTTGCTTATCCTATTCCTTCTAATAAATATTGATAGAAGCAAACAATTTGTGAATAGTTGGATCAACACGTGGAAGTTAGGACAGGGGTAGATCTTGGTGAGATGGAATGGTTAGAGCACCCCACATTATGAAATATATATTTGTCTTACTCATTTGGTCCACAATGCTAAATGGAAGACCAACTAAGTTGTGCATTAGAGGGCAACAACGTCCTTTCTTGATTATTTAGGCGTGGAAACATGGTCTTTAGTCAAACCGAGGCTTGACCTAGCAAAGGAGGGGCACTCACCACTTATGGAGAAACTTTAATTAGGATATCTTGTGTAGATAATTGAGAAGTTTTAAAACTATATGTCTTGGACGCATCTTTCTAATTTTGATGGTCCACTTGTGTTATGGGATTGTGGACTGCACTCTAGAATTGAGCATTCTTTTCTTGTATCTTGTGTTGTCAAAAACTTGGGTGCATGGTCTGATTGCATCCTCTATAGCTTGGTTGATTGCACATAAGTCCTTAGTGCCAAAGAACATCAATTTTTCCTCTAGAGGAGATTATGGCCTTTCTTGGTTCTCTATTTCAGGTGCACTCATTGAAGGTTCACAGCTGGAAGAATTTGAATCATATAGGATTTCACACACATAACATTCATATAGTGATATTAACTATAAGGCATGTTACAAAGGATGCACAATTCTAACTCCTGTACCAAATTGTTTTGAATTGGAACAAGCGTCGACTTGTGCTAGGCATTGGAAGAGAGGGCACAAGAGGAACAACTTGTAAGGGTGGATGTGTGTTAGCATGCCATTTTTCATTACTATTTGGGCACATATCTTTGGTTTCCATATTGATTCCACCAAGGATGAATTCTTTAGCTATGCACCTGATTAGAACTACCTCTATAGGCTTGTGCATGTTGTTTCTCTAATGATATGACCTTGTTTGAAAAATTTCTAATTAGGGTCTTCAATTCTTCATCTTCTTTCGACTCACATTGAAGAGTAGGATGTTGATGCAATAGGTTGCACTCTTTTCTTAGGAATAGGAATATGGGACATAGAAGGCTGGTGTGCTTGTGACATCTCCGGGAAGAATGGCATATGTAGTCTAGGAGGTATCTTTTCTACCCGAATAAGACTATTTTCGCGCTTACTAGAATATTATAAGCACTGGAAAAGTCCTACCTCCATGGACTAAATCAGACTCGAGATATCATTTTTCAACTCCTTTAGATAATACAGAAAAGCATGTTGTGTTGTAGGTCTTACCACAAGAGGTATATTGTCCTAAGTCTTGTAAAATATGATGTTGAAATTAGTCATTTACTCATTGGGCTCCTCTCTTGTTGTTAGTTGCTACACCAAAAATAGGTGATCTAAATTATCTTCAAAATAATTGCAAAGATCTATTCCAATACCATCCGGTGGAAATAGATCCAAGTATTAAGCCTTGGTACCATTGAAGTGATTATCCTTCTAAAGAAGTCGTAAGTAGCCATTGCTACATCTTCATGTGTGATCGGGTAGAGTGAACATATGTTTCCTACATCCTGGATATGCTCATAAGGGGTGAATTTATTCTCACTTGTAAAGTATGGAATAATTTTGAGTGTGCCATTTGGCATATCATATTGCATGGCTAGAACAGGAGACTTCCTTAGGTGAAGTTATAAAATTTTCTTAGTGGAAGAGGTGGATGATGCCCATAATAGGGTGTGTTGGTTATCTGTTGTGAGGAGGAGTTTAATGTGTATGGCATGCTTGAGATGGAGTGTTGGGCCGCTAAAATATTGACTAAGTAAAATAAGGTGCATGGGTACGCAAGGCCTAAGTTGAGTGGTGGGCATGCAAGAAGAACATGTACAAATAAGGGTTCTAGGATGGTTTAGACAGACCTTGTTACACACTAGCAAAACAAGGTCTCGGGACTTAGCCATACTTGGCATATTGGGCTAGGCATGAGAAAAGTGTGACCCGCCTACGCATGACAATTGGATAAGGTTCCAGCTTGGTGACAGGTTGGCCTAGGAAGGAATATGCCCTATGATGGAAGATTCTAGAAAACCATCATGGAAAGGAGTGGAGAGCTTATTCTTGGAGTAGCATGTTCTCATGGAGGACCACATCTGGACACTTGGTGATGGATCTGAAGTCTCATAAAGAAGAGTTGGCAGTTTAAGGGGCCTATAAATACAAGTGCCCACATGGAGAGAAGAGGATAGGAAAGATGAATAGAGAGAGCAGAGCTCTGTAGAAACACCGCGAGGAGTTGTATTGGGTTGGGTAGATAAAATATAGGAGAAGGATGCATCAAAGGGCTTGGGAATGTAAATTTTCTTTTTGAGAGCTAAGCAATGTAGATCCAGTTATGATGTATGATTTCAGTCTACTATATTGTGGTGTTTTGTAATGGATCTAATGGATGTAACGAGGTTACCAACTTATTTGAATATGATAATTAATTATTATGGTCAGTCCTCATATCTTCATAGTTCTATTTCATGTATGTTTATGAAATAAGTATGAATCTCGATGCATTTTCCTTTCTATTTTGGTTTAGTACTATATTACGTTAAAGTATCTTTTTTGTCGGGAATGACTGCATTGGTCTAGAAGCCATTCTAAGCTTTATGATGATTACATATCTCGTTTCCACTCACTATCCTTAAGTTCCTATCATAGATGATGTTTCCCACAAAACTCACATAAAGGAGAGATTCGGTGCCTATGCGTGCCTCGGTTTAGCACCCAACACCCGCTGGGTGATAGGTGCGCATGGGGTTCCCTTGTTCTTTGGTGGGTGTAAAAATGACTACATCTTGGTTCCATTTTTGGGACCTCTTTTCAAAGTTGTAGTGGGAAATAACATACATCATGATCTATGTAATGAGTGATGACAAAGTGTTTAACTTTGGAAAGTGTTGAATCATGGTTTAAGAGAACAAAGGACAAATTTACTCAGAGATTCAACACTAGACTTGAGTTTTATGCACGTAGATGGGTAGAAGAGAACATCTGCCATGATTTATAAGAAACATTTTTAGCAGCTTCCTAGTAGAGTTGTATGAATGGATCTTGACATATGCGTCTAGATCAAGATGGTATTATAGATAACGTGCGTGGACCTAAGAAGAGTATGAAAGGTTGCAAGATGTAGATCTGATGTGGAATCACATTATGGATCACGGTGAAAAGGAGTGCTTGACTAGCTACACCCTAGAATATGCTATTTCCATATATTCTTATCCTGGACATTGATGAGTTTGAGTTTCTGCGGGAGCCCAGAGGAGAATTTCTATGTGTCATCCCTCTAGAAATGAATATTTTGATTGTTCCTTGGATTTTAGAGGTGTTTCGATGGCCGTTTATACCATTTCGAGCGCTGGGAGAGGAAGCTAGGGTTGAGGAAGATGGAAGATATTGTGACTGAGAAAGAAAGGGAGGAGATACAGCTCAAGTATAGTGAAGAACATGAAAGGGAGATTGATAGACAACATGAGGTTAGAAGTGTGATGGATATATGGAGGTAGACATTGCGGGAAGGATTTGAGGTTCATGCGCAGAGGATGTGGAACATAAGTAGTTTATGCAACCCCATTTTGGAAAGCGCATAAGAGAGACCCCTTCATATTCTAATGAGAGTTCATCACATGGAAAGAGAGGAGTCATTGGTGCACATCTAAACCCACCTAGTGACTAAACCCTAGTGCTTGGTTTTCTAGATCAAGGGAGGAGTATCGTTGACCCAGTTGGTATTGGTGGAAGTGACAGATCTACACCTAGGAGATACAATTTTTCATTTCCTACTTCTATGGTTGTGTAAACTATTCTAGTATTCAGAGGAATTTTTGGACAAGGAGAAAATACACAAGGATTGGGTAACGCATCGGGGAGTGGAACAGGACACACACATGTTAGTGGAACAATCTCAAATATGGTTAGCATGTAGTTTAGTGGGATGTTGGGGACACTAGGTGCAACCACTTTAGGCCCTTTACTGGATACTAGTGGATCTAGAGGTGGAACCAAAGTGGATCCGAGAGGCACATGACCTAGTGGATCTAGTGGATCTGGCGGAGGAGGGAACACAAGAGGAAGTCAAGTGAATGGATTGAGAGGACAAGGCCCTCAACCACCTCCTCTAGTCTTCTTTGAGATGTCTTTACATTTTCCAGATTACGGGGTATTCAAGATGTTACGGAGCATGTTCACAAGTGTGAGTTGCTTTATGGCATGTATAGGGGATGAAAAACCTAGAATGGAAGACCGTTAATTTGTAACAATGTTGCAAGGGCACTCACATAGCTAGTATAGGAAATATGACCCCATTAGATGGTGTTAGATTACACCGCATTGAAAAATGTCTTCCTAGCAAAATTCCACATCCATGAGTTTGAACAGAAGAGCATCGGTGCGTTACGGAGATTCAATAGGGAATGATAGAGAGTGTGTGGGAGTATGACGTGTGGTTTAAGAATCTCATGTGAATTTTTTCATATGAAATTCATGCTTCAAAACACACTAAATGGTTTGTTAGAGGTTTGATAACCCCATTTAGAAGATATTTATCTCATAAAACTTTCACATACCTACGCGAGGAATTAGAAGCTACCCCGCGCACCGAAGTTGTTGGGAATGTTGACACTGGTGTTAGCCCATTTATGGAAGCTCAAATCACTACTATGGCTAAGCAGCTAGAAATGTTATCTGCAAACTTAGTTGATGAGTCTCGTAGTGGAATGTGGTGTAGAAATTATGAAGTAGGGGCATGCCAAGGATAGTTTCCTAAAAGACAAAGACACGCCATTGTAGTAAACTATGAGATTTTTATGGGGACCATGATGTGAGTAGATGTCCCTTGCTACAACACACAATTAGGAAGAATGTATCTTGTTACTATAAGATCTGCACCTCTACGACCCATGATACCAAGGATTGTCATCTTATTGACCATCCATGAGGCCATTGATCATGGTGTGTGCCAGACTAGCATTGATAGTAGTTCTAAGGGTGATGATCGGCTGTTATGAGGAGCACACAAATGAAGGCGCATGTAAAAGGGTATTTCGCAGAGGATTCCATGGTCATGGTAACCACTGAGGAAGAAATGAGTTCCCACGTGGAACCTATTTTAAATGTGGATCTAAAGACCACTACAAGTGCGAGTGCCTAGACTTATTGCAGTTCTCATGGTGTGGGGAGAAGCAAAACTATGAGGATTGCCATGAGTTTTTTGATCATATGAGTCGTGCAGGACCAAAAAGAAAAGGCACCTGTAATGGTAAGCATTAAGAAGGATAACTCACAATGGATGCCACAAGTGATACGTGATGCGGGTTTAGAACCTATTATGGTAACAACAACAGAGGCCTCATGCATAAAGGAAATGCCAATGTAGAAGAACATAGTTTCAAGGGAATAAGTGGTACATGGGAAGTACCCAAACCTTGCACATCAGAAGGAGGTATATCAAGAAACCATGGACGTCATTTGGAGTTTACAAGGAGAAATCCAGTGTCTAAAGGAGAAGTCTAGGAGGGAGGAGAAAAGAAGGAAGTTCAAGGCACCAAAGGATGACCTGGATGAGGTTAAGGAAGTATGTAAAATTCTAAGGCAAGAGAACATTATTCCCTTTCTAGAAGCATGGTTGAGAGAGAAACTACAACGCACTAGAGAAGAGTGCGAGAGGTAGGTATTGCATGCAAATATTCCCCCTCACACCTTGACTATGATAAGGAGATCACGTTAAATGTAGTCATGGATGGATGACTCCTTAATAATATGAACATTGACATAGGCGTGGAAGTCAATGTTTTCACCTACGATGCATGGCATCAAATGGGGAGACCTACATTATAGCCATCTTCGAATTTTACGTATATAGCAAACAAAAAAAAGGTAATGCACATCGGTGTCTATAAGGATGTAAATATTGCCATTCAGGGGGCTAAGTTTACTAAGGAATTCAAAGTTTTGGCACTCATTGAGGGAGACAATTTCCTAGCATTACTTGGGCACCCATGGTGCTATAAGAACAATGTGGATCTTCGGTTCAACAAGGGATACATAAGCTTTGAAAAAAGGAGGAATAGGTCATCATACCTCTGGATGATGGAAAATCAACACCCTATACTAAACCTTTGAAATAAAAGGTCTTGGATAGAGTATATGTGTGCTCAATTAGGGATCCAGAGGTAATCCATCCCATAGAAGAAGTTATCCAGTTTGAAGATGCTCAGTCCTTAAGTGACACCACTAGTATAGCGTGTGATAATTGGGCACGTGTGACCTATGAGTTAATCAGTTGAAATTTTAGAGGATTGGTGACAAAGGTGACAAAGGTACATATGGTTTAATGTTTAGGTAGAAACAAGCAACCTAAGTATTCGGGAGGAGCCTTCCTTTAGATATTTTTGTAGGAGATGGAAGCTCAGTGGAAGAAGGAGAATGAATGAAGAGGAATGTAAAGCTATGTCCTAATAGAAACTACTCTACGTTGGTGGGTGACACATCGGGATAACCTCTTGGAATGGCGCGAGGTGAGAATTTCCTTCTCCATAAGTTTTTGCAAGAGCAACTTACGCATGACTATAAAATACTACCATGGTAAAGAGACCGCTTCCTTCCATATCCAAGCATGTGAGACAACCTGGTTGGGAAGTACAAAAGCATTTTCACCTTCATTATGGGTTCACTAGTTTTATTCTACCCTACAAGGTTGTGCACATAAATGGTACATTCAAGTCGAGACATCTTTATTAGACAGAAATTGGCAAGAGTTAACAGTTGATCTCATTCAAATATTCGACTATCAGTACAAAACCCTTAGTGGATAAGGAATTGTAGGTTATCAAGCACCTTACCATTGGGGATAGTGCCATGACAGAAGATAGGCTACTAGACTTGTTAGGTGAACTTGGCCTAGAGGCGTGCTTTGAGGAAGAAGAAATAGAAGTGATACGATTTGAGCATGTGTGTATAGAGAAAGAAAAAGGAAATATTGTTTATACAATTGATGGGGAAGAGGTGGAGAACTTGGACATTGACCATTATGTAGGGACGTGTAAGGTGTTAGATAGTTTTGATGAATAGGAGCATGCCTATCATAAAACTTTTAAGAAAAATAAGGTTAACATCGGATTAGGAGCAAAACCCAAGGAGGAAATCATTAGAGATTAATGGTTGGAGAAAGAAGTCTTTAAGATCATTGATCTTATACATGAGTTTGAGGATTTATTCCCATGTAGGTATTATGAACTAAAAGGCGTTCACCATTCCTTGGGGAAATGAGAATTAAGTTAAAGGAGGGTGTGCACTGGTCCGAGAAGAGAACATACCGGATGAATCATAACTTGTGTGTGAAGGTCAAGGATGAAATAGATAAGATGATAACATCGGCATCATTGAAGCTATTGAAGTGTCAGTCGAAAAGTCCAATGGTAATTAACATCAAGAAGGATGGAAGGATAAGGATCTGTGTTGATTACAGGGACCTAAATGCAGTGTGTATCATTGATCCTTTCCCAACCCCATTTACTGAAGAGATCTTATAAGGAGTGGCAGGACGCAAGGTCTACTCTTTCACAGATGGATTCTTGAGCTATTATCAGCTAAGGATCGCGAAGGAGGACCAGAGGAAGATGAAATTTTCCACTGAGTGGGGACGTTTTTCCTATACAGTCATGCCTTTTGGGTTAAAGAATGTGCATGTTGTGTTCTCACACATTGTGGTACAAGCTTTCCAGGACTTCATCCATAAATTTCTTCAAGTCTACCTAGATGATTGGACAGTATATGGGCTAGTGAGGGACCATTGTGACAACTTAAGGTTAATGTTTGAAAGGTGTCGGCAGTTGAGGATATCCCTCAATATTAAGAAATGTGTCTTTACTACCCTTTTGGAACATTATTGGGACACATCATATGTAAGGAAGGCCTACTAGTAGATCCCGCAAAAGTTGCAGTAATTGTGGGATTGAGGGAGCCTACTAGTCAAAGCGCAAAGTGCATGGATTTCTTGGGCATATGGGGTACTATAGGAATTTCATCAAGGGATATGCCAAGATTATCTGTGCCTTTCAAAGATTTTCTTAGACATAAAAGTGCCTTTCATTGGGGAAAGGTGAAACAGAAGGCATCTGACATTTTAAAGGATAGGCTTGTCACCATGCCCATACTACAATTCCCCTTTTGGGATAAGCCCTTCCACATTCATGTTTATGCCTCAAGGACTACCATTGGAGCAGTACTTGCACAATATAGTGAAGGGATTATTGATCATCCTTTGTGCTTTGCAAGTAGGAAGTTAACATCAGTGGAGAAAAATTAGACTACGACTAAGCACGAGGTGTTGTAAATGATCTATGAGATTTATAAGTTTAGGTAAAATTTTCTAAAAAATCCATATACATTTTACACTGACCATATGGCATTGAAATATGTAGTGAACAATCCCATTCTACAAGGGCGCATATGTCGGTGGGTACTATTGTTCAAAGAATTCAAGTTCACGGTGTATGTCAAACCAGGAAAAAGTAATTCTAGACCTGATCATTTGTCTAGAATTGATTTAGGGGAGGATGCACAAAGCATTGAGGATACCATGCTAGATGCAAAACTATTTAGGTTGTGGCACATGCCCTCAGACTTAGAAGATATTGTAGTATTTCTCAAGACAGGTGTAGCACCAGAAGGGATGAAGGCATTGGATAAAAATTAGTTAGCTATATGCTTTGCACCCTACATGTTGATTAGTGGGTATTTATACAAACTAGGACATGGAGAGATTCTTGGCCGGTGTGTGTTAGAACATGAGCACCTAGCCATAATAGAAGAAGTGCACGGAGGTAGTGCAAGTGGACACTATGCAGGCGATGCCACTGCACATAAGATATTAATGGCTAGATTATGGTGGGAGACCCTATATCAAGACTGCAAGGAATATTTCAAGGTGTGTGACCATTGTTAGCACATTGGAAAACCAAGGTGAAGAGATGAAATGCCTTTGCACCCTATTCCCAGCGCTGAGCCATTCGAAAAATGGGCTATAGAATTTGTAGGCCCTATTACACCAGCCACGTGTAGGACTAGATCATGGTATATAATCACTTGCATAGATTACTTGACAAGGTGGGCAGAAGCAGCACCCACTAAGGATTATACAACAACTACTGTAGTAAGGTTCATATGGGAAAACATTATTACAAGGTATGGATGCCCTTTGAGTTTGACTAGTGATAGGGGTACACATTTCTTGAATGAGATAGTAAGGATTCTGTTAGCATAATTCATGGTGGCTCATCACAAGACTACCCCTTACCATCCATAAGAAAATGGAACCATGGAGGCATTTAAAAAATACTTAGTCACACGTTGACTAAGATTTGTAATGTTGGTAGATAGGATTGGGATGACAAAGTATCGCCGTTCTTTGGGCATATAAGACAACCTACAAGAGGTTGAATAAATCCATACCATTCTAATTGGTATTTGGTGCAAAGGCTATCCTTTGAGTTGAATTCATGTTACCTTCTCTACGTATAGTGCTCGTGACGAGGATTAGATGATGAACAAGCGCCAGAGGAAAGAAAAGACAAATTAATGTAGTTGGATGAAAGATGATCATTAGCTAGGTGGAGCTAGAAGATTGAAAAAGCAAAAAAAAAAGGCATGACATGATCATCACATTAAGAATAAGAAGTTTGAGGTTGGGAAGATGGTCTTACTTTATGATTCCAAGTTTCTGCACCATCCTGGGAAGTTGAAAGTCCATTGGTTGGGCCCCTACATCATCTCATACATCCTTGATTCAGGTGCATGCTAGTTATAAGTGTTGGATGGGATGAGATTACCAGGACACTTCAATGGGAGTAGGCTGAAGCCCTACTATAAATAATCCTTCTTGGTGTTTGTAAATAAGGTAGTGTTGCCAGTTAGTTTAGGATTTCCTTTAGTGCATTTTCTTTTCTTGTGTTTCCCTTTCTCGTTTTTGTTTTGCATTGCGCCTTGGGTGCTGGTAACCTCTTTAATTTTTGAAGGTTATGAATGCACAGAGGACCGCACATCATTTTAGTGTGGGGTAGAATAATGTAGAGGAAATTGCAAAGTGGGAAGAACTAGGAAGGATTGCATTGGAAATCCGGTTGGATAGCCCTAGGAAAGGAAGTACATGGAAGGAAAGGTGAAAAAGGATGGTTGGTGTCAGGGTAAGGCTACATTATGGATCCATGTATAAGAGAGGAAGAAGCACAAAATAAAACTCAAGGTAAGTGAGAAAAAAATCATGGCATAAGTACCTTCGGTATTAGTGATGTGCGCGTAAGAGTATCCTATCAAGATGGGTTGGTTGCATGCCAGAAGATTGGGGGATTATCTATACAAGGATTGGGTGCATGAGTTAAAGCGCTACGGTTGGGTTTTGTTGAAAAAGATGCATTAAGTGTTGAAGTATGGTGGTAGGTAAGGTAGAATTTAATGTTAAAAAGTGGGAAAAACTATAAATAGAAGGTTGGACACTTCATTATTTACATTGCGACTACAAAGAACGAAGAGATTTTGCAAACTAGGGTTTTCAGAGTTGATCCGTGTGAAGAAAAATTGGAGAAATTTAACCATGAGTTACCATTTTAGATTTGCAAACCAAGAGGGAAATAGTTCACGTCTGTCAGAGAGATATTTATGGAGAAGCGTCATCTTGTGAAGGGGATATTCCGGTGAGAGTTTGGTAGCTAGGGCATGGGTTGAAAAGGAGTTTCTTCACAAGTTTGAAATATAAGCTTAGAAAGGATAGAGAAGTAGAGAAAGAGAAGTTGAAGTGTAAATATAACCTACAAAATGGCAACCAAAAAACCAACTATAACACCTAAGAAGGGAAAAGGAAAGGGAAAGGGAAAACAATTAGAAACTACCACAAGTACCAATGAAGAATGGTATGTAGAAATGCAATACCTAGATGGCGGTTTGATTGGAAAGGAGTGGGATTCCCATTTAAGAAACATGAAAGTAAGTGATTATAACCATCACAAAAACATGACTGAAAAGAAATGGTGATGGAGTTAGTTCGCCAACAAATAAGAGGACACCAAAAGGGTTACTCATTTATAGCGAAGAAGTAAAATTAAAGTTGGAGAAAGAAATATTGTTGCAACTCTATGAGTTTCCCTACTTTGGGAAGCCTGAGTGACTCTATCAGTGGCTGATGTCACATGTACAAAAAGATCAATTTCACTTCACGGGGGGGAAGATGTGCATAACTCCTCAGCTGATTTCAAAATTCACAAGTATCATCTGTGAAAAAGAAGATATAAAGGATTACCTATGCGACAGAGAAGCCATCAAAGAAACCATTGCTGCATATGCATACAAGAAGGGGTCAAGGTACTTTGATATCACAGATATCAAGACCGGTGATGAGAATATCCGTGCACTGGTAACCAAAAGAATGACCAAGAGAGGTGGACGTAAGTGAACAAATCATAGCTCAATGTTTACAAAAGGATATCAAAGGGCACCATTTATAACTTGTCCACATACATCACGGATGAGATCATTAGCAGTGTGCAAGAGGGTGACAAGATACTTTTGGCAATTTCCTCTTAACTATTACGTTTTCGAGAGATCGAGTGCGGATGTAGTAGATAAGTTTGTATGGGAATACCCAGAGGAAGACCCTTGCCCACAAATAGATTTGAAAAATATACTTGCGATAGCATGACGGCCGTTCATAAGGCACATCTTGAGAAATGGTATATGTGCTTGAGGAATGCATTCGGGGTAGAGTGGAGGATCCCAAAACAACTGCCAAAGCTCACAAAAGGAGAAGTTGAATTTGTAGTATACCAACACTTCTGCATTGGAAGATTTAGGTTGGTTGATGAAAGCATGAGCCCATGGTGTAAACTTCCATTTTCTTTCACCATTCAGTACTTCCAGGTGGGGGTAAACAAATTCAAGGAATCCAATAAGATGAAATTTGACCTTGGAAGTATGGATCGGGACCATAGGGAGATGCACAGGACATTGGTCTACCCAAACAAGCATGCGTACGTGGAAAATTTTAGTTCACATGATCTTTAGATGATGAAACCCTTGACTCTACCTATTATAGGGAGATACGCTATACGTGAATACCTTTGCATAAGGTCAAAGTTTGAAAAGAGTGCTTATCTTGTGAATGAGGTAACTATACCTAAAAACTTAATAGGTAGAAGAAGGATCATGCCAAAGAAAATGGAGATGGAAGAGATAAAGAAAAAGGCACCAAGTGTCCAAGATACTCAAGTGGTGGGCACCCCAGGAACAAGCACTAGAACAAGTACTTACACACGCAGGAAGAGGTCCCCAGTCAGAGAGGAGGTGCCAGAACAAGAAAATCTTATCGCAGAGGAGAAATCACCAGAGGAGGAAGAAGAGAAAGCAAAATCTCCTATATTGGAGTCCCCAATTAGGAAGAAATAAAAGGTGATGGAGGAAGCTGATTCGGAGGAAACAGAGAGCTTGGAGAAATACAGGGGTGAGAGGGATGATGATGAAGAAGATGAACCTGAGGGAGACCAAGAACCACTTGTTTTCAGTGTGCACAATTTGGGAGAAGAAGGTGAAGAGGAGAAGAATGACTATTGCTTTGTGCGAAGGAAGGGAAGCCAGGAGGAGGAGGGCACCCAAGACATGGGAGGAGGTGAAGAGGTTAGCAAAAAGGGTCAGAGGACTCCAAGCCTCACTAAGGATGAAGTAAACAAGGTGGTAGAAAGAGAAGAAATGAAAATCATTGAAGCCTTGGTAGAACAAGAATTAGAGCACAACACTGATATAGTGATGAATGAAAATATGGAAGAAATCATAGGGAAAGATCATGGGAGCACGAGAGGCCCAGTCTATTATTAATTGTTCTAAAAGAACGCACACAAAAGTAGGAAAGCACATAAAAATTGTGAAGACAAAGATAAAGTGGCGAGTATTTTATTTTCTAGTCATGAGGTAGAGTGAAGGAATTCCAAGAGAAGAACAAAGGAAATAGATCATAGTGGGAGAGGGTCGACCTAGGTTGAGAAGAAATTAGAAGCTATTGAATCCTTACAAGGTTTAATTAAAAACCGGATGAAGGAGTTGTACCCATAAATTACAAGAAGGATGGATGTGCTTGAGGATGTGGGTGAGGAATTGGAAGGAATGGTTGTGTAACACCCTTGATAGTTGTTAGTTTCATCCTTTGCATTTCAAGTATTGACATGTGATTTTCCTTATAAATATATGTTATATTGATTGTTGGAGATCATGCTTGATATGGACAAATCATTTCTGTTCTTAATATCCTTTTGACTGAATTGGAATGGATTTCTTGAATCCATTTTTCATCGTAGGTGAGTTTCAATCTGGTTTAAGAGTTGTAAACTTATCTATTAATTTTGACTCATATTGAATGTTTTAAATCTGCTCTGTTGAATGAATGGTAAATGGACATTCCATAAATTAAGAGACATATTGACTAAACTTTGTTATTACAAGTTCTTTGATTTTTGTGTGAACATATTTCCATTCAGTTGTATGTTGTGTTTGGGTCATTGGAGATCGATCATGGCAGGACATTGTTGATGAACATGAAAATACAGCCTGTTCACGGCATAAGAAGGATTCGGGATCCTAAAAAGGACTATCCTACGGAATCCTAAGCTAGGTAAAAATATTTTCTACCTAAGCTATGTTACTTAATTGAATTCTTATTCTAACCTAAATCTTCCTATTCTACTTTGTTGGTTGAATGGCATCCTAACCTAAAATCTATGCTAAAGGATATGGAAGGGTTACTAGGTTATTAAAAATTAACCTAGAACCTAATACTATAAAGTTTTATGATGATATAACCTAATGCCTAAAACTATTATGTTGTGAATTAATCTAACCTATGTGGAAACTAACTAAGGCTATGTGTTAAGACCTATGGTGGAAATTTGTTGTTAGGGTTATATCCTAAGGTATGTATTATAAACTACATAAGATCTAACCTAAGCAATTTGATCTACCCTAAACTAATGGGTATGAAAGGGGAATTAGGTGGTCACATGCATTAAGGGCAACAGTTCCTATGATATTTATGTTATTGATAAGGTTTTTAATGCATAGGGTACTACTAGTTTTGGCAGGGGCTAGTGACTTGGTAGAGGCTTATGTGGAAGTATCACTAAAATGGAATTTTGTATTAAATTTGATTTGGAAATCGCTAGACTTGGAAGGTGGTGGCAAGGAAGAATAGGTGGGAAAATTGGAATTAATGAAATTTATTATTTTCAGTTTTCATGCACGAACCGTCTTGGAAGGCATGCAAGTGGGTTTGTCTAGGGTTGTTTCACTTTGCATGTTTCACGATATTCACTCTGCATGCTCTCTATTTTGTTGAACTATGAGATTGAACTGTTCTTAATGGCTATTTTTAAAGTCTTAGACCTATTTTTGATTCGTGGGATGTATAAGAGACAATGTGGAAAAAGAATATGGTTGTTTGATCTTTCGTGGGGAAGAGGAGAAGTTGTGAGCTCAGCTGGAGGTCTCCTTCGATTTGGTAGAAGCACTATAAGGCATGATAGGCTCTAACCATTAAAATCTCTTTCTTTCTTCTAAATTTTTCATTAAAACAACTCTTCTCTATTAATATTTGTGGATTGCATAATTTATCTAGTTATTTACTTGTTGGGTTTAATAAATCTTGTGTTCTTGATCATGAATCCATGGTAAATATGGTTTTATTTGGAAACTTACGTTGTGTTTGTTTAAAAACATGATACATGCATGCAAAAATGTATTTTGTAACTCTGCTTGACATTTTTGTATCTAGTAATTGAAGGGTTTTGTTTTGATGACCTTCATTGCTAATGATTATTGTGCGTTGAGTTATTTGGGAACTTTGGCTTTTGCGTTATTGTGGGAATTCATGTTTGTTGATCTTGAGCTTGTATTGAGATCATATTTTCATCACTTGTATTCAAGCTCGTATTTCTATTGGATCTTTTTGCTTTTGTGTTCTTTTGAACTATTGATAAGAGGTTCTTGTACTAAGGAATCGTGTTTTGATTTTTGTGATGACCTGGACTGTTGTTGAAGTCCATATATGGCTTAGAGCTTGTGTTTTTTTCTAGTGACCATTTGAACTGTTATTGAAAGTTCATTAAGTACAAGACACTCATATTTTACTATTGGTATAGGTATGAACCCCAAAGGTAAGAAACTTATATTTCATTTGAATTGGAAAATAGGGTTTGATAAGATGTTAATAGGAAATGGAAGCTCTATTCTTTTCTAAATTGTTAATAGGTATCTATATACTACCTTTTTTAAAGATCTTTGGTGTTATTTTGGGTTTTTTTAATTTAAAATGTAAACTAAAAGAGACTATGTTGTTGTCCTAAACTTGTGTATATTCCCTTGAGTGGTACCCAAACCTTTGTGGGAGCTTATGTTCAACATTGTGCTTGGAATGGTTTTATGAGTCTGAAAGCGGTTGTCTTACAAATATGATCGAAAATGGTTTAATAACTCAGAACTCTTCTTTAGACCAACTACATGCGCAAGGAGAAAAACATGAAGCATGGTTTAAATGGGTTGTTGGGTAACCTCTTTGAGATCTTGTTTGGAAAATATTGTTGGTTAACTATTCTTCTTGGAATCCCAAATTTGTTTGCTCTTGTATTAAGAAGTTGAAAATTATTGCAAGTTAGTTTTTGTCTTGACTAAGCATATGGGTAATTTCGGAGTTGTTAGTTTCCTATTCGGGTTTGACATTTCTTGTTGGGTCCAATAAATGAATGCTTGAGTCTTAAGGATAAAGGAAATTGTGATTTCTTAGGGATGTAGTGTTGTTTTAAACTTCACTGTTATACTGATTCGAGCTAAAAATGGAACTCATGCCTTTTTATGGTAAAGATTTTAGGGAAGGTTTCAATATGTTTTCTTCTTATTCTAAAGTTGATCTTGAACTCTCCTTTGGGAATAAATTTATGAACTTATTTGTCTGTATTAGAAAAAGGGAATTGTTGTTAAGTATAATGAGATGAATTAAGGATTGAACCATATCCTATTAAGATTCCTTTTCTAAGGTTGTTGGGTTAAGTTCATTTGATTGGAACCACCTGTTAATTATTCATATAGGAAAAGAAGATTATTACGTTGTTTAGTCTTCTTGTACATAACATTTGACTGAAATAAAGTAGAAAGAGATTGATGATTGGTTTGTTGAATAGAAAGTGTAAACTTGTTGGTTGACTGTTGATCCTTTATTTTCCTCTTGGATTAATATGTGATTCTATTCTGATGAATAACTAGAATGTTGAATTTTAAGGTAGTTGACCTTTAAATGAAACAATTTAAGTCATGACATGAACCTATTTCTGCTTTGCGGATGTTATGTGTTTTGGGCATAGTTGAAATGGTTTCTCTTCTTCCTTTGCTTAAAAGTTAGGTTAATCACCCTACTGAGAACCATCTTTGTAAACACTTCTTTTGTCTTATAGTAAAGATAAGTGTTGTATTCTATTATTGTAGAATTGGGAACAATGAGATGATAAGATCTGTTGTTTGATAAAGGTAATTGTTAGGATCAATTGAACTTTAAATTGTAAGGTAAATGTTATATATTTCTCTCTCTCTCTCTCTCTCTCTCTCCTAGAAGTGAATTCGGATTTATTAATGTATTCCTTCTATGATTTTGTTACTTATGCTTATAGTATGATATACTAATTGTTTCATTAAACCAGGTTGTTTTTAATGGAACAATTAGTAGAATTCACTTTGTTTTAAGGATTAGTGCGTATCATGCTCGGTTCATTGAACCGACCCATGCTATCAATTTTTGTAGATGGACTTTGTAAGTGAAAAGAAGACAAAAACTTATATGATGCATTGGCTCATTTAAGTTTGATTCTTTGTAGAGAATTCTGATTCGTTCTTGAGTTGTATTGAAAAAGAAAATTTATATTCTTTTTAGAATGAAGGCTATTGTTAGGTAGTATGCCTAAAATGCATAAGTTTTGTAAAATGTATAAGTTTTAAAGATGAATTGAAAGTTGAGAATTTACTTGCATTGGATGTGTAAATTATCTTGTACTTGTATAACAGAGATGGAATCCTATCTTGTCGATATTCTCCATATTATTTATATGCTTAATTGGGTATTCTTGGATAAGCTTGATAATGGGATTTAGAATATTCTCCCTAAATAAGATGTAGCTTGCTAAGTTGCAGAATTTGATGATCATATCTAAACAATTCAACATAGTAATATGATGTGGAATGAACATTCAGTAAAAACTAAAGAATTTGTAAATGATATAAAGGGGTGCTAAACCCTAGCACTTAACCATGTAAAGGAAGACCCTTCCTCTAACATAAGAATGCAAATGAAAAGGAAGATATGATTCCTAATCATTAGAATTCATTTTAATAAAGTCTACTTAGTTACAACCTAGGTGGTTGCTACACTTCCTTGAATGGTTAAGTCACATTAAATGGAACTTATAATGTTGTTGTCCTGTTTTGGTTAATGGCTCATTAAGCCCATTAAACAAACATTAAAGGCAATCTTAAGTCAAGGAAGTTCTTTAACGATCAATTGAATCTGGTATAGAAAAGAACTTAAGGAGTGTTGGATTAGGGCTTGGCAAGGTTGCTAAAATCTGTTTTTAATAATCCAAATTAATTAAATTATAATAAGCTCCTAGGGGTATGTACATCTCGATGAGGTTGTTCTGTAGGATGCTGGCACATGCCAACTGTAGGGATGTAATTTTGAGAAGATTAGGATTCTAACATCCTCATTTTTATGCATTAGAACAAGTAATTTTTTTTTTGATAAATGCTTCCTGGTTCTAAATACATAATTTAGAACTCACAAATCAAAACAACAATTCTTATAACAGATAACCATATGCAGCTGTAATGACTCGGAGTACCTCCGATCTATTCATTCCATGACTTGGTAATCTACCGATCTATTCATGAGTATTAAGAGTTGGCATTTTTTTATTTAACACATCACTCTTGCGGTTCTCTTCCCTATTCCTCGGGATTGAGAATGCTCTCATTAAGGAACCTATCTCGAATAATTGTTACCATTATTCATCGGCATCTCATCCCTTAGACTAGGTGACTTAGGACAACGCAATCAACAGACTTGTGATACTTTGGCCAAAGATTTGAAACATTGCTTATGTCTTGTATTCCTTGACGGCATACTCGTCAATCTGGAATACGTCCTTCACCCCATTCCTATGTTATGTAGAATGTCTTATACTGACTTCTGTCAGACTCTCCTACCCCAAGTTATTCACTCAGGAATAGATTAGTGAGATGAAAATGTTATAGGGATGCCCCCGAGGACTAGGGATACGCTGACATACTGGGTCAACCCTAGTTAATCCAGTGTGTCAAGATACCTCGAGTCTCCTAGGGCAGCCTTATAACGTGACCACATTCCTAATCAGTCCCAGAGTAACTTGTTCGAGTTTAAGGTGTAAATCTTAACAATCAATGCAAAGGGTGTCGTCAAAGGTCACCTGCATTGTTGTATCTTTGAGAAGATCCTAATCTTCTCAAAGGTACAACCTTGGAGTTGAATTTTTCCGTCAACCTTTAAATCCGCCTCGAAAAGATCTACTTATTAATAAGTGTTACACACGTTGAGTTAAAATTATACTAAAAGACGCTCCCCTAAGGTTAGCCTTTCCCAATCCCTGGGTTCCTCACCTTAGAATGACCTTTCTTAATAAAACCCATTACACAAGAGAAGTTATTAAGACTAGAGGTCCCATCAAGGAGTTCATAGAATATACATAATTCTAAATCAACGAAATTGGACAATAACCCATAATCTTCACATGTGATTGCCAACCGAACCCTTTTTAGGTTTATATCAGTTCTCATAACTGAATTTATATCTTACTTATTAATATCGAGATATAGTGATTAAGAATCCAATTAAACGTTGTCTTGACTTAGATCAAGACTAGGAAGTAATAATTTATTCATCTTGTTTAGCTTCCTGCTCAGGTTTATTTTAACCCTAGCTTCCAGAAAGACAGTGATCAAAATTCTAATTTAGCTTTAGATAGAACATACTAGAACTACTAAACAATCATAAGTATTCAGTCACATAATCTTGCAAGCTTACTTAGATAATCACAAAAGTCTCCAAATTATACAATAATAATAATGCTCTCAAGATCATTCGAACCGAAGAAGATCAACCCAACAAGATACGAATGCAAACACATAAGTAACAAATACCTCTTTCCATTCCTTTCAGAACTAATCAAATACATTTTATGCATTCAGCATACTTGATACAATACTCAACAGAAAAAGAACATCTTTCTTCAAGTAGTACATTTAGAGAATCAAGTTGTAATTCATCATAAAACCAAATTAAACAATCTGATCATCCTATCAGATCTGCGTGCTTTTACCATTTATGGAAACCATCTACAAAAATTGTCAACACGGGTCAGTTCGATGAACTGAGCATGATAAGCACTAACTCTTAAAACAATTGCAATCCACCAATTGTTTTCATTAAACAACCTGTTTAAATGAAATCAATTCACCAAACATGTAAACATATTTCAGATTATGCTCTTGTAATACAATAAAACTATACACGCGTAACTCATATTATAGTTACTAAATAGTCCTAGATACCTTCCAGATATTTCATCATAAACGTTAGTGACCAAGAAGAACAATGCATCTAAAACAACTATCCATCTGAATCCCAAGGACGAGAAAACATCGATGCACCATTACATTTAACATAGTAAAATGAATATCATAACAATACATGATTCCATCAGTATGTTAGAACAATTCCAAAAGTTAGATAAAAATATATCAACAAATACTTTACAACAGAAGAGAAAGAAAATGAGTCATTCATATTTCCCTTCAAATCAAGCTCATGACTGTATCGTCTCCTCAAGAGTAAAGCATTCACCTTATATGCATGCGAATAAGTCAGACGAGACCACAAGAAGAACCACAGTTTTGTTAAAATTTAAATAAAACAACTTCCTGTAGTTTACTAGCAATACAGTAGCTCTCGCGCCAAGGCAGTGATGATTAATCTATCAAATAGACTCCACATAACCTTCCATACTAATCAACAAACGAGAAAATAACCAATGCCATCGCTTGTCGAGGTACAGTTAATAGCTCATTAGTTCAGTCAAGCTCACGACTAGATATTCACTCTGCAAGGACTTAGATCAAAAGCTGAAATCCATAATGATATTTTCCCTCGAGTTTCCTCCTATGCCAAGCTACTACGGATTACAACAAGGTCTCAAACCAAGTATAGTTTGAAAAGAAAGCCCCTTCCTTTACTTTCCACAGAAGTGGAGAGAAAGGGACATAAGAATATTAAAAAAAAAAAGAGTCGAAAGCGTCATGCACGCACAGCGAGGGTTTAAATCAAAAATCAAGCCAACTCGCAATATTTCAAATCTCCAATAGTATCCATACCACTAATGCTCAAAAAAAGGTTTAGATTGAAGTTGCTTTCATACGACCACAACACAAGAATCAAAACAGTATTCACAACTGAGATTATTCAGAAAGGAAAACATAATATACGCCTCCGGGATTAAAAAGGAGTCTTACCCATGTGGTATTCTTCAAATAAACTTTTACAGAAGTAGAAAGATACAAGTTTCATATCAAATTCAAGAATTCTAACTATACCAATAACATACAGTATTCACGATTGAACTTCTTCAAAGGTAGAAACGCATATTACCTTTCCAGGACTCAAAAAGGAATCAAACCCATATAGTATTCTCAATTAAACCTCTGTAATAGTTAAAAATCTATCTATTCAAGGATTCCCACCATATCCAAAATCATACAGTATTCACGATAAAGCTTCTACAGAAGCCGAAATACAAGATAAATATATATATTCAGGATTCCAACCGTGCCAATAATAATAAATATTCACAATCAGGCTTATACAGAAGCAAAATACTGGTTTCATAACAAGGACTCCAACTGAGTCCATACAACAATATTCACTCTAAGCTTATACGAAGAGGAAAACATAATATACGCATCAATAGTTCAAAAAGAATCGAACCCAAGTAATATTCTCAATCAAAAACTCCTTCAGAAGTCAAAATACTATCAACTCAAGGATTCCAACGGGATTCAATAACATAATGTATTCCCGACTGTACTTCTTCAGAAACCAAGACATAATTTCATTTCAAGAAGTTCAACAGCCTCAATAACATATATTACTTATGACATAAATTAAACAGAAGTCGAAATATTATGTACATTCAAGAATTCCAACAGTATCCTTTTCAACAAGTGAAAATGACAAGGTATCGACTAAAGTCTGAACCCAACAAGAGAACAATTCATGGACTCCCACGGAACCGAATTCATGTATTTTCCTTGCAATAATTTCTTCAAAATCTAACCGAAATGTAAAACATAACAAGATAGTGCAACAGTTCGAAACACAATACACACCATCAAGGGTTTACTTGAAAAATTGAGCCAATAAGAAGATACAACAACTAAATCACACAAGCTACCATAAAAACCAACTGAACCCAAAAATCATCTGAATAGAGTTGTTCTAATGAAATCATTTGAAAGAAATCAATATCTTTAAAGGTTAGGGCCTAACATGTCTGGTAATGCCGCTTAAAAATCATAAGAAGACCACTGAAAGAGCTCGAGCCTTCTTCTCTTTTTCCACGTTAGATTCAACAATAATAATTTGTTATTTCCATGCCTTATAAACTTTCCTTGACAAAGAAAAGAGCGAGTTACACTCATATTTGCCATGCAACACCAAGTAGACTGGTGCGAAGAACCAGTGATCAAATAGAGAGAAAACTAGAGCGCATGAAAACCCAAACAAACTACCAGTTTTCCATTTTGCATGTCTTCCCGAGAAATCCAAGCTCGAAGACTGAGTTCATTAATTGTATTAACTCCAAAATTCCCGCTCAATCTCCATTGCCACCGACCGCCATAGTTGGCGATGGATAAAAACAATTCAAAGACCATTTCTAACTTTGGCGACTCTGCCACGTCGGCCTCACTAGCCGTTTGAAACTTCCACTAAATCCTTGTCCTTCATACTTATCCATCCCATTTAATGCCATAGAAACTGCCGCCCATGGCTCGCACCCCTTCATAGGTCCCCTTTCTTCCTTGTTCATTAGTTAGGTTAGAAGCATAGGTTAGGATTTAAGATGCTACTTAGTCTAACCTCCTTAGCGCTAGGTTACTAACTTAGAACATTTAGCTTATAGCTTAGGCCTAGGTTAGATTAACATTAATCTAACCCATAGGTTATAGTTTAGTTTTAGGTTACTAACCTTAATAAATCTAGTTTAGGTCTAACATTTAAAATGTTCAGAATAAGAACCTACTGAGACATACATTCATGAAAAGGATTCACTCAAAGACGCGCCAATAGGCTAGTTGAATAATGTATCCGAATTTATTACGGCCCACGATCAAGACCTTCGATATTACGATATATCGGGAACCATTTCATTTAACATGATCGGCCTGAGTTAGAATCGGAATAGCTTATTCAACGCATTCGGACCTTGCAACTGCGTAAGGTCTATAATTTTAGTTCATCCCGAATAAACTTAAAGCATCACTTGGATCAATGCCACTAATCCAAGGTGGGTCTTATAGATGGATAGATCCAAAATTCATTAGAGGTCGATTAAACTCGGGTGTAAAATGAAAGAAATAAAAGAGTCCAATCATATTCGACTCGAGTCAAAGATCTTCAATTACAAAGAAGATACGAGTCCATATCAAGCATGACTTCACAATGAAAGGAACACATCCTTTTACAAAAGAAATCACATATCAACACTTGAATGCTCGGGAGGAAGTAACAACTGATTCGAGTGTTACAAGGATATTCTCAAGGATACAATGATGTAGTTGACATGTGGCAACACCCTTCTGCATTGATCATCTAGATCTACACACATTGGACTTGAACTTAGTTTCTCTCTAGGTCTGGTTAGTAGCATGTTTAAGATAAGGAGTATCCCTCTAAAACTCAGGGTACCTTGGCACATGGGGTTGACTTAGGTTGACCCAGTATGCCAACTTACCCTAAGTTTTCGTGAGCCTCTTCCTATCATAACATATGTTGTTAACTCAAACTAGGGTTAAACCTTGGGCAAGTGGACTGACGGAAGTTAGTAAAGGACATTCTAGATAACAATAGAGTGGGGTGAAGGACATATTCTAGATTGACGAGTATGTTGTCAAGGAATAGTAATATGAATAGTATGTTAGAAATATTTGGCCAAAGTATTGCAAGCTGCTGGTTGCATTGTCCTATGTCACCTAGTCTAAGGTTCGTGATGCAAATGAATATTGGTAACAAATATTTAGATAGGTTCCTTAGATAGATCACTTAATACCCAGAACAGGGAAAGGGAACTAGGTATACATAGTATACAGAAAAGTATTCGATACTTAATGTTAAACATGAATAGATCGGTAGTTCATTGAGTCATGAATTGAATAGATCGGTAGCTCACCTAAGTCATTACAGTTGCATATGGTTATCTGTTATAAGAATGGTTGTTAAAGAATGTGTGTTCTAAATTATGTATTTAGAACAGAGAACATTATTCATGTAAAAAAATTCTATTTTTCTAAATTCTTAAAATGGGAATGTCACATCTTGGTATCAGAGCTGAAGGTTGCAGCTCTTGGACCTATTGCATCCATAATCTGATAAAAACTTGAATTTTCTTGTAACAGAAAATGGTTAGGACAAGAGGAAACGTTGCAAATAACCCTCCACGAGGCGGAGTGGAAACTACCTAGAAACTCAATGAGATCCTTGTTGCTATGTTGGACACAAGAGATTGTTTGGCTATGCTAGAACAAGTAATGGGTAATGAGGAGGAAGAAGAAGTTGATAACAATAATCAGCCACCTCCAGGGGACAATGCCAATGTGGGTGTTGATAATAACAATGTTAACATACCTGTTTAGCTTGAGAACAAAAAGGCTAGGCTAGCAGCAGAACTCACTAATGACATAAAAAGGATAAGTCCACCCAAGTTTGATGGCACCACATTAGGAGATGGGGCTAAGAACTAGCTTAGTGAAATGGAGAAATACTTTGCAATAAGAAATTTCTCAGAAGAAACAAAGGCGATATGGGGAGCATATCAACTTTCACACAAAGCATCTTCATGGTGGGATAGCCGTAAGGCTGAGTTAAATATTGATGAAACTAACATCACATGGGATCAATTTAAAAGTTATTTTAGGCAACGTTAGCTGCCACAACTTTACTATGATTAGAAAATGATTGAATTTCAGAACTTAGCTCAAGGAAAGCTAACTGTAATTGAGTATTGGGAGTAATTTACAAAACTCCTTAAGTATGTGCCTCAAGTACCAAACTGATGAGAAGTTCAGGATATAGAAATTCATCATGGGATTAAATCCCGTTATAGGAGGAGAGGTAGATGTTCACAACCCAACCACGATGGAAGGGGTTGTTGAAAAATCCATAAGGCAGGAACAAAAATTAAAGGCAATTTCTGCTCACAACGAGGAAGTAAGGAAGAAGAATCCCAACTCCTCTTTATCCTATCTTACACCCAAGAAATGACCATGGAAGAAATTCAGAATGAAAATTAATTTTTCAGCTGATAATAATAATAAAACAAAAATGAATAAGATTGTTGGAAATGCATGGAACAATTTTTCCAAGAATAATAACAATGGTCATAAGTCCTATGGAGCTCAGAATGATAACTCTAAGGTGGAATTAAAACTGAGCCTAGGAAGGGACCTGTAGGAGGCTATTATAACTATGGAAAAGATCATTATGCAAATCAATTTCCTTTCAAGAAGGATGATCGCAATCAATAGCACAAGATGCATGTTTGAGTAGCTAACAAACATCTTTGAGAAATAAGCCACACCTATAGAAGTTCTGGGTAAGTTATTCGGGTTACCAATAACTATGTTTTTTTATACAGAGCTACTTTGAATGTTTTATTTCTAGTAAATTAACATCAAATTTAAAAATAAAAGTTAGAAACATGGATAAAACATGGACTATATAGTATGGTAATAATGCTATTCATATGGTTAGTATGTGTCTTTTTGGAGCAATCCTTGATTTACCTAACTTTTCCACAGAGGTTTATTTTTATGGTGAACCTTTAGGGTCTTATGATGTAATCATAGGTGTTAATTGGTTAGCATAACATAATGCTAAAGTGGACTATTTTAAAAAACACATTAGTTTTTAGACGACATACGAGAAAACAATGAGAGATTCAGGTGTGAAACATGATATTTTGTTAGAAAACTGTCACAAACTATGCAACTTAAAAAGGCCAAAAATAAAGGATGTAGCTTATATGTTGTAAAAATTATTGAATCAACAAAAGAAAGTAGTAATATTAGGGAATGATATCCGTTGTTACGAGACTTCAGTGATGTATTTCGGAAGAGTTGCAGTCTAACACAAAAAGAGAGTTTGAATTCATGATTGAAATCAAACTAGGTACCGAACCTATTTCTAAGGCACCTTATCAAATGAATACTATATAATTAATAGAGCTTAAGGCTCAATTGCAAGGAATTTTGTCTAAGGGTTTGATTAGACCAAGTGTTTCACCTTGGGGAGCCCCAATGATTTTTGTGAAAAAGAAAGATGGAAAACTTAGATTGTGCACCGATTACGAGAATGTTAAACAAGGAAATAATCAAGAATAGATATCCACTCCCTAGAATAGATGATCTATTTCATCAGATGCATGGAGCATCAGTATATTTCAAGATAGATATTCAATCTAGATATCATCAACTGTGAATTAAGGATGAAGATATTCATAAAACAACTTTCAGGACAAGGTATGGACATTATGAGTTTACAGTTTTACCTTTTGGATTAACTAATGCACCTCCAACATTTATGAATTTATAGAATAATATATTTCAAGAATAATTCGACAAATTTGTGCTCGTATTCTTGGATGAAATTCTCATATATTCTAAAAGCATTGAGGAGCATCATGAGCATTTGAAAATAGTTTTGGAAATTCTGAGAAAGAGACAGTTGTTTGGTAAGTTGTCCAAATGTTCCTTTTATTTACGTAGTGCACTATTTGGGTCATATAATTATTAAGGATGGAATTTTTGTATATCCTTCTAAAATTATAGCTATATGAAGAGTGGCTGCACCAAAGAATGTACATGAAGTTAGAAGCTTCATGGGAATTGCTAGCTACTATAGGAAATTTGTAAAAGACTTTTCTAAGATAGCTACACCAATAACTTCCTTACAGAAGAAAGATAAAATTTTTTTATGGAGTGAGAAATGTGAAATTTCATTTAAAACCTTGAAGGAACAGTTAACTTCAAGTACCTATTCTTACAGTACCATATCCTAATGGATATTTTATGGTGGTAACTGATGCATCCGGTGAAGCTCTAGGAGGTATTTTGTTACAAAGTGGTCATGTTATAGTATACGAAAGTAGAAAAATTAAGTTACATGAGTTGAATTATGCTCCACATGATTTGGAGCTTGTTGCCATTTTTCATGCACTCTAAGTTTGGAGGCATTATACGCTTGGTAAACCATTTGAGTTGAATACTAATCATCTTGGGCTGAAGTACATTTTACTTAGCAAAATCTACATGCAAGACAATGAAGGTGGTTAGAGTTTTTTTCTCAATATGATTTTGACATAAGTTACATTAAAGGAAAATAAAATAGAGTTGTTGATGCTTTAAGTCATAGGAAGCACATTTCTTCTCTTATAACACTTAGAACTCAGTTTAAGGATGAAGTAAAAAGTGTTTTAGAATCTGATTCTTACTTTCAACAAGTAAAAGCAACACTTGTTGCAGATTCTAATGATTCGAGGTATATAGGTTTTCACTTTGATATAGAAGGAATCTTATGATTTAAAAGCAGTTTATGTACCTTTGCTTAATGATTTGAGAAGGAAGTTGTTAATCGAATTTCACAATTCACCTTTTTCTAGACACCTTGGCATTACTAAGATGCTTGCCGATATTAAATAAGAATATTTTGGAAAGGAATGAAAAAGGATGTTATTGATTTTGTGACACATTGCCTTGAATGTCAACGTGTTAAAGCGAGAACATATGCACCTAGCCAGTTTATTGTATCCTCATAGCATACCGTAGTATAAATGGCAGGTAATAAGCATGGATTTTGTATAAGGGTTGCCTATGTCAAGAAATAAACATGATGTTATTTTGGTAGTTGTTGATAAACTAACAAAGGTAGCACATTTTATTGCTGGAAATTTGAAGGATGATTCTCCTATTTTGGCTAAAAGATTTGTACACAAAATTTTTAGATTACATGGAGTACTTGAGTTAATCATTTCGGATAGAGATCCTGGAATGACATCAAGATTTTGGCAAACACTTAATGTAGTTCTAGGAACTAAGCTAAATTTTAGTTTTGCATATCATTCAGAAATAGATGGGTAGATTGAAAGAGTAAATCAATTTTTAGAAGATATGTTACGAATGTATTGTATGGATTAATAGTATATGTGGGAAGAGTATATTCCATTAGTTGAATTCACATACAATAATACATATCATGCTTCTCTTAATATGGCACCTTCGAGGTATTATACGAGAAGAAAGCTGTAGAACCCTTGTTAGTTGGGATAACATAGAAGATAGAGAGGTAATTGGACCTGAAATCCTTACGGAAATAGAACAAAAAGTTAAAATGATTTGTGAGTACTTAAAAGAAGCAACAGATAGGAAAAAGAGTTATCTTGACTTAAAGCAGATTGCAAGAAATTTGAACTTGGTGAGAAGGTTTTCTTGAGTTAAAGCGAAAAAGAGTTCTATAAATTTTGGCAAGGGTTGTAAAGTTATCACCTCATTATATGGGACCTTTTGAAATGGTTGAAGTAATCAACCATGTAGATTATCATTTAGCATTACCACCTACTTTTTCATGAATGCATGATGTTTTCCATATTTCTTTGCTTAAGAATATGTTTCAAATTTATCACATGTGTTAAATTGGAATTCCTTGCAGTCTAAGACCCATGAATAATTGTGGTTAAACCCATTCGAGTGTTGAAAACTTGCCATTTGCATTTAAGAAATTGAGAAATAAGTCAATGCAAGGTCCAGTGGGACCAGTTTAACAAAGAGAGTGCAACTTGGGAAAATCTAGAGGATACGAAAACTACTTTTCCATATCTATTTGAATAGAATTGATTTTGTTGATTTATAAAAAATTATGATTTTATTTTTATATGACAATAAGAATGCCAGTTTTGGGCACATATTTATTTGATTTGAATAAACAGCAATTTAATGCTGATTTCTGAAACTATAACATTTTATATATTTAACTTAGGATAAGAGAAGTGAATGAATTGATTGTCCTTGATGTAAATTATTAAAAGAGGTAATCATCAAGATGATGATTATTTTAGGAGGGAAGCATGTAACACCCTTGACAGTTGTTATTTTCCTCCTTTGCATTTCAAGTATTGACATGTGATTTTCCTTATAAAGATATGTTCTATTGATTGTTGGAGATCATGCTTGATATGGAAAAATCATTTATGTTCTTAAGATCCTTTGACTGAATTGGAATGGCTTCCTTGAATCCATTTTTCACTTTTGTAGGTGAGTTTCAATCTGGTTTAAGAGTTGTAAACTTATCTATTAATCTGACTCATCCTTGGATCAATTTCAGTGATCCAAGGAATGTTTTAAATCTGCTCTGTTGAATGAATGGTAAATTGACATTCCATGAATTAAGAGACATATTGATTGAACTTTTTTATTACAAGTTCTTTGATTTTTGTGTGAACGTATTTCCATTTAGTTGTATGTTGTGCTTGGGTCCTTGGAGATCGATCATGGTAGGACATTACTGACAAACACAAAAATATAGCCTGTTCATGGCATAGGAAGGATTCGGGATCCTAAAAAGGACTATCCTACGGAATCTAAGCTAGGTAAAAATATTCGCTACCTAAGCTATGTCACTTAATTGAATTCTTATTCTAACCTAAATCTTCCTATTCTACTTTGTTGGTTGAATGGCATCCTAACCTAAAATTTGTGCTAAAGGATATGGAAGCGTTAGTAGGTTATTAAAAATTAACCTAGAACCTAATACTATAAATTTTTATGATGATATAACCTAATGCCTAAAACTATTATGTTGTGAATTAATCTAACCTATGTGGAAACTACCTAAGGCTATGTGTTAAGACCTATGGTGGAAATTTGTTTTTAGGGTTATATGCTAAGGTATGTATTATAAACTACATAAGATCTAACCTAAGAAATTTGATCTACCCTAAACTAATGGGTATGAAAGGGGAATTAGGTGGTCGCATGCATTAAGGGCGATGGTTCCTATGGCATTTATGTTATTGATAAGGTTTTTAATGCATAGGGTATTACTTGTTTTGGTAGGGGCTAGTGACTTGGTAGAGGCTTATGTGGAAGTATCACTAAAATGGAATTTCATGTTAAATTTGATTTGGAAATTGCCAGACTTGGAAGGCGGTGGCAAGGAAGGATAGGTGAGAAAATTGGAATAAATGAAATTTATTATTTTTGGTTTTCGTGCACGAACCGTCTTAGAAGGCATGCAAGTGGGTTTGTCTGGGGTTGTTTCACTTTACATGTTTCGCGATTTTCACTCTGCATGCTCTCTAGTTTTTCAAACCAACATATTGAACTACACTTAATGGCTATTTTTGAAGTCTTAGACCTATTTTCGATTTGTGGGATGTATAAGAGACAATGTGGAAAAAGAATATGGTTGTTTGATCTTTCGTGGGGAAGAGGAGAAGTTGTGAGCTCAGCTGGAGGTCTCCTTTGATTTGGCAGAAGCACTATCAGGCATGATAGGCTCTAACCATTAAAATCTCTTGCTTTCTTCTAAATGTTTTCATTAAAACAACTCTGCTCTATTAAGATTTGTGGATTGCATATTTTATCTGGTTATTTGCTTGCTGGGTTTAATAAATCTTGTGTTCTTGATCATGAATCCATGGTAAATACGGTTTTGTTGGAAACTTACATTGTGTTTGTTTAAAAACACGATACATACATGCAAAAATGTATTTGGTAACTCTACTTGACATTTTTGTGTGTCTGGTAATTGAAAGGTTCTGTTTTGATGACCTTTGTTGCTAATGATTATTGTGTTGAGTTATTTGGGAACTTTGACTTCCGTTGTTACTATGGGAATTCATGTTTGTTGATTTTGAGCTTGTATTGAGCTCATAGTTTACCGTCACTTGTATTTAAGCTCGTATTTCTGTTAGATCTTGTTTGGTTTCATGTTCATTTTGAACTGTTGATAAGAGGTTCTTGTACTAAGGAATCGTGTTTTGATTCTTGTGATGACTTGGACTGTTGTTGAAGTCCATATATGGCTTAGAGCTTGTGTTTATTTTCTAATGACCATTTGAATTGTTATTGAAATTTCATTAAGTACACGACACTCATATTTTGTTGTTAGTATAGGTCTGAACCCAGTAAGAAACTTATATTTTGTTTGAATTGGAAAATAGGGTTTGATGAGATGTTAACAGGAAATGGAAGCTCTCTGCTTTTCTAAATTGTTAATAGGTATTTGTATACTACCTTGTTTTAAGATGCTGGTGTATATTCAAACTCATGTATGAGATTCCGTGATGCGACACTATACAATTTAATTGTTACTAATGTGTTTGGAAATTGTAACCTGAGCAAGGTGTCGGTTCTGCTATGGTGTTATTTTGGGTTTTCTTTGTTTAAGATGTAAACTAAAAAGAGAATATGTTGTTGTCCTAAACTTGTGTATATTCACTTGAGTGGTACCAAACCTTTGTGGGAGCTTATGTTCAACATTGTGCTCAGAATTGTTTTACAAGTCCTGAACTGGTTGTATTACAAATATGATTGATTGGGTCTTGGCTTTGAAATTGGGTTTATTACTTGATTAAATGGTTTAATAACTCAGAACTCTTCTTGAGACCAACTACATGTGCAAGGAGAAAAATGGGAAGCATGGTTTAAATGGGTTGTTGGGTAACCTCTTCGAGATCTTGTTTGGAAAATATTGTTGGTTAACCATTCTTCTTGGAATCCCAATCTGTTTTCTCTTGTATTAAGAAGTTGAAAATTATTGCAAGTTAGTTTCTATCTTGACTAAGCATATGGGTAATTTTGGAGTTGTTAGTTTCCTATTCGGGTTTGACACTTCTTGTTGGGTCCAATAAATAAATGCTTGAGTCTTAAGGATAAAGGAAATTGTGATTTCTTAGGGATGTAGTGCTATTTTAAACTTCACATGTTATCTTGATTTGAGCTAGAAAAAAAGGAACTCATGCCTTCTATGGTAAAGATTTTAGGAAATGTTTCAACACATTTTCTTCTTATTCTTAAGTTGATCTTGAAGCCTCCTTTGGGAATAAATTTATGAACTTATTTTTTTCTGTATTATAAAAAGGGAATTGTTGTTAAGTGTAATGAGATGAATGAAGGATTGAACCATATCCTATTAAGATTCCTTTTCTAAGGTTTTTGGGATAAGTTCATTGATTGGAACCACTTGGAAAATATTCGTATAGGAAAAGAAAATTATTACGTTGTTTAGTCTTATTGTACATAACATTTGATTGAAATAAATTAGAGAGAGATTGATTATTGGTTTTTTGAAAAGATAGAGTAAACTTGTTGATCCTTTACTTTTCTCTTGGATTAATATGTGATTCTATTCTGATGAGTAACTAGAATGTTGAATTTTAAGGTAGTTGACCTTTAAATGAAATAGTTTAAGTCATGACATGAACCTATTTCTACTTTGTGGATGTTATGTGTTTTGGGAATAGTTGAAATGGTTTCTCTTCTTCCTTTGCTTAAAAGTTAGGTTAATCACCACATTGAGAACCATGCTATAAACACTTCTTTCGTCTTATAGTAAAGATAAGTGTTGTATTCTATTATTGTAGAATTGGGAACAATGAGATGATAAGATCTGTTGTTGATAAAGGTAATTGTTAGGATCAATTGAACTTTAATTTGTAAGGAAAAGGTTATATATTATGCTCTCTCTCTCTCTTAGAAGTGAACTACGATTTATTAACATGTTCCTTCTCTGATTGTTGTTACTTATGCTTATAATATGATATACTAATTGTTTCATTAAATTAGGGTTGTTTTTAATGGAACAATTAGTAGAATGCACTTCATTTTAAGGCTTAGTGCTTATCATGCTCAATTCATTGAATTGACCCATGCTAGCAATTTTTGCAGATGGACTTTGTAAGTGAAAAAGAAGGCAAAAAACTATATGATGCATTAGTTGATTTAAGTTTGAGTCTTTGTAGAGAATTTTGATTCGTTCTTGAGTTGTATTGAAAAGTAAAAGTTATATTCTTTTTATAATGAAGGCTATTGTTAGGTAGTATGCCTAAAATGCATAAGTTTTTTAAAATGTATAAGTTTTAAAGATGAATTGAAAGTTGAGAATTTACTTCCATTGGATGTTTAAATTATCTTTTACTTGTATAACAAAGATGGAATCCTATCTTGTTGATATTCTCCATATTATTTATATGCTTAATTGGGTTTTCTTGGATAAGCTTGATAATGGGATTTAGAATATTCTTCATAAATAAGATGTAGCTTGCTAAGTTGCAGAATTTAATAATCATATCTAAACAATTCAACATAGTAATATGATGTGGAATGAACATTTAGTAAAAACTAAAGAATTTGTAAATGATATAAAGGGGTGCTAAACCCTAGCACTTAACCATGTAAAGGAAGACCCTTCCTCTAACATAAGAATGTAAATGAAAAGGAAGATATGATTCCTAATCATTAGACTTCATTTTAATAAAGTCTACTTAGTTACAACCTAGGTGGTTGCTACACTTCCTTGAATGGTTAAGTCACATTAAATGGAACTTATAATGTTGTTGTCTTGTTTTGGTTAATGGCTTATTAAGCCCATTAAACAAACATTAAAGGCAATATTAAGTCAAGGAAGTTCTTTAATGATCAATTGAATATGGTATAGAAAATAACTTAAGGAGTGTTGGATTAGGGCTTGGCAAGGTTGTTGAAATCTATTTTTAATAATCCAAATTAATTAAATTATTATAAGCTCCTAGGGGTATGTACATCTCGATGAGGTTTTTCTGTAGGATGCTGGCACATGCCAACTGTAGGGATGTACCTTTGAGAAGATTAGGATCTTCTCAAGGATACAACGATGTAGTTGACATGTGGCAACACCCTTCTGCATTGATCATCTAGATCTACACACATTGGACTTGAACTTAGTTTCTCTCTAGGTCTGGTTAGTAGCATGTTTAAGATAAGGAGTAGCCCTCTAAAACTTAGGGTACCTTGGCACATGGGGTTGACTTAGGTTGACCTAGTATGCCAACTTACCCTAAGTTTTCGTGAGCCTCTTCCTATCATAACAAATGTTGTTAACTCGAACCAGGGTTAAAGCTTGAGCAAGTGGAATGACGGAATTCAAGTAAAGAACATTCGAGATAACAATAGAGTGGGGTGAAGGACATATTCCAGATTGACGAGTATGTCATCAAGGAATAGTAATACGAACAATATGTTAAAAATATTTGGCGAAAGTATCGCAAGCTAGTAGTTGTGTTGTCCTATGTCACCTAGTCTAAGGTTTGTGATGTAGATGAATAATGGTAACAAATATTCAAATAGTTCCTTAGACAGATCACTCAATACCTAGAATAGGGAAAGGGAACCATGTATACATAGTATACGAGAAAAGTATTTAATACTTAATGTTAAACATGAATAGATCAGTAGTTCATCGAGTCATGAAATGAATAGATCGGTAGCTCACCAAGTCATTACAGCTACATATGGTTATCTATTATAAGAATGGTTGTTAAAGAATGTGTGTTCTAAATTATGTATTTAGAACAGAGAACATTATTCATGCAATTTTTTTTTCCTTATTTCTAAAGTCTTAAAATGGGAATGTTACAGTGAAACATTGAACACTTGAGGAAATGGACTGGGTTTTGAGGAGGTAAGTGCCCTAGTCGGTGACCTCTGCTAGAGAGTGCAAAATGAAGTCGATGCCTAGAACAAGTTGGAGGCTAACTTGCAAAGAGATTTTCCTATCTTGTTGTAGTAATGACAACACTTCCCCATTATTTCATTTTTCCCAATTCTTCATTCCCTTATTCTTTTCCAAGACATTAAGTCTATTGTAATTATTTCTTTGAAGAAGTGTTCCCGAGGGCAGAGAATAGGTAAAGTGTGGGGTGATGTTGGGCCCCTAAAATATTGACTAAGTACAAAAAGGTGCATGGGTGTGCAAGGCCTAAGTTGAGGGGTGGGTGCACAAGAAGAACACGGGTAAGGTAGGGTTCTAAGAGGGATTAGAAGGACTGTGTTACACGCTGGAAAAATAAGGTCTTTAGACTTAGCCATATTTGGTGTATCGGGAAAGACACAAGAAAAGTGTGACCGCTTGCTGAGCATGAAGATTGGATAAGGTGCCGAGCTTGATGATAGGTTGGCCTAGGAAGGAACATGCCATGTAATTGAAGCTTCTAGAAAACCATCATATCAAGGAGTGGAGAACTTAGACCTAGAGGAGCATGCTCGCATGGAGGACCAAATCTAGACACTTGGCGATAAATTTGAAGCCTCAGAAGGAAGAGTTGGCAGTTCAAGAGGCCTATAAATACAAGCATCCACAAGGAGAGAAGAGGAGAGGAAAGATGAATAGAGAGAGTAGAGATCTTTTTAAACATCGTGAGGAGTTATATTGGGTGGGTAGATAAAATATAGGAGAAGGATGCATAAAGGGGATTGGGACTGTAAATTTTCTTTTTGAGAGCTAAGGAATGTAGATCTAGTTATGATGTATGATTTTGGTCTACCATATTGTGGTGTTCTATAATGGATCTAATGGATGTAATGAGGTTACCAACTTATTTGAATATGATCATTAATGATTCTAGTCCATCCTCATATCTTCATAGTTTTATTTCATGTATGTTTATGAAATAAGTATGAATCCTTGTGCATTTTCCTTTCTTTTTGGTTCATTCCTATATTCTATTACAATATATTTCTATCGAAAATGATTGCATTGGTCTAGAAGCCATTCGATATCTATGATGATTACATGTCTTTTTTTTGCTCACTATCCTTAAGTTTCTAACATAGATGATGTTTCCCACTAAACTCACATAAAGAAGAGATTCAACACCTACGCATGCCTCGGGTGAGCAACCAACACCCGCTAGATGATAGGTCGACGCGTATGGGGTTCCCTTGTTCTTTGGTGGGTGTAAAAATGAGTACATGGAGATACAAGTATGGGATTTATAGAAAGAACTCTTCTTAGGGATAGTTGAATGTACTTGAAGGAATCCTTAGCTACAACACTTCTTCGTGTATGCACTATTCTCGGAAAGGCATTCAAGGCTACAAAAATAGATATTTGCAAATGTTGGGAGTCACTAGATGTGTTGGAATGAGCCTCCAAAGGATAAAATACTAAGTCCACACACCATAACTTAGCAATATGAAATTTAAGCTTTCAATGCCTATCGACTAGGGTGTGCCTTGAAATTGTTGGTTGTCAAACTTACACCCATGTCTCAGATATGAAAGAACCGAGTCATTTGTAACAATAATGGAACTTTCCCTAAGTTATGGGACCATGCTTTCTTGAGAAAAATCTCTGAGAAGACTAGTTCCTCTATATAATTCTATTGCTAGTGCTACTCCTAGTCTTTGAATGGGAAAGCTAGGCTAACAATGCTAAGTGACCTGAGGATAGAAGGATAACATGAAAATAAACCCACACTAAAAGGTGATAACACTAGAAAAGAGGGATGAACACTATTTTTCTAAGTGAAAATGTGTGAAAGAAGAATATGAAAGTGTAGCACAACTTAAAACATATTTTCAGATCACTTTCATGGAACACGGCTAAATAAGGAGCTCTGATGGACGTAGAATGGCACAACGAGATCACAATGCGGAAGAAAAGGCAAGAAGAAGGAATACAAACATGTTATAACAGAAAATAGTCACAAAAAAATGGTTATTTTACTTCTAGAAATGTATAGAGGTGTTACAATGGGGAAAGAGGTCAATATCCACATACAAGAGCTAGATCTAGAGGCATGTCACTCAAAGTACAAAAAATATGAAGTCCATAGCAAAATGCGTAAGGATATAAAAATGTCCAATGTTAATAATGAGCCCAACTCTTACATTTATAGATGAATTCATGGAATAAGAAGAGAAAGAGGGAAAAACCAAATTTGAAATACAACCACCAAGAAGAATCATTTAATGCCTGTAAATCTACCTCAGTAAATATGTCAAATACATTTACTGTAAGTCTTCTTAGCATGTTAGAGAAGGAAGGAGGGTTGATCATATAAAATAAGGTGGTTAAAGAAATCAGATATGCTCATTAATGCACTGAAAGATGTTTTCCCATTTCTCACCTACCATATCCACAAAGAATTTGAATTTGATGGTTTTGCACTATACCCAATGTCAAAGACTATTGTTTGAAACTAGGAACATGTTGATTAGAGCTCTGTAAGCAAAAGATATGGATTTTAGAAGATGTCATAGCTATCTAGGCATGAAAGACACGTGGCATATGCAGATTAATTTAAAAAATCAGCCAACTGTTTATTTGATTTTTCATTTTTTCCACATGTCATTCATTGGATGGTTGTCAAGACTTGGTGCCTTGTTGGCATGCTTTGAATGGTCACGTATGGCACACTCAAGTGTATAAAATGATTATGTGGCATGGAAGGTGTGAAATAGGGTCCACATATAATTCATGTGGAAGGATGAGGCATGGGACAAGGTTAGAAGTAAGGTGCACTCACATAATGAATAGCTACTAGGAGGAAGGTGGATGCGCAAAAGATGCAAGCAAGACAAGAGTGGAACAAAGAGTAAAAGGAGAGTGGAAAGGAAGAAGGGGAAGCACACAAGGGTACATGAGGAAACAATGACCAAGTGAGTGTGCCAAGAAGGTGATTGAGGTGTGCACCGTTGCAATGAAGAGCTTAGAACCGAGATAGTGTATACAAGTTACCCAAATAAGCTCGGGAGAGCTATTTGGATAACAAAAACATTGAAAGATCTATCTAAGGCATGGATTATTCATTTCAAAATAGTTAAACAAATTAAAAATATGAACCTTAATGTCACTATGTGGGAGGCGCTTTCTATTCCTTCACAAAGGAATCTCCTACAAAAATATTTGAAAATTTTTGGTACACAAGAAAATAAGCAAAGCATAGGCATCTACTTCTACCGGTTTGTGTAAACTTTGAGGGGAAAAGCACTTATAAATTTAGAAATCCACCACCTTAATAAATCTCTCTACTTATTAGTAAGCATATGGTGCACAACTATATGATTGAATCCATTGCTATTAGCTCCTTAATGCCTAAACAAATTCACGATGCATCGGGTATTCAATATACACCTGTAAATAGGGGAGTTGTTTAATTAGATGGAACTACTGTTCAAACCAATGGGATGATTAAGAATTTTAATATTACCATTCATGCATGCCCAAATTTATCAATTACTCAAGACATATTTATTTTTGATATTTGTCCCTTCTTCACCATATGCCTCTATAGAGATTTCATAGCCAAGATGGGCGGGTCTCTATTTGTTAACTAGTCACACAAGATTCTCGGGAACATGTATGGAACTAAGGTGATTATAAGAGCTAAGACAATATATAAATATCATGTTGTACATTATACCCTAGTTTCATCAACATGAATGTAACCTTACACAATCGGGAAGAAGACATTGAGGATCATGAAGCCACCACTCCTATTGAAGAGATAATAGATATCTTGCTTGATGACCGTGTGGAGCTGAAATTTAGTTTGATCTGTATTCCCAAGAATTAGACTAGACATGATTGGGAACTTATTGTATCCACGGGGAAGGAACTCCTATACCCAACCTTGTCAAATCCCAAGATGATCTTGAGGAATTATGGAAACTCTTCTTCAATGGATCAAGGATCGAAATCGACTTAGTGCCGACATCATGTTGATTTCCCCTCATGGTAATAAATACTTGTCATATTTTTTACTTTAATTATTGTGCACTAATAATGTAGCCAAATATGAAGCAATGGTGTAGGGAATTCAATTGGCTCAAAAAAGAGGATTTAAGGTATTGCCTATTTTTCGGGATAGTGAGCTTGTTGTACATCAAGTTAAAGCTCAGAGTGCATAAAAGAACTATCTATTGAGATCCTACAAGAATAGGATATGGGACTTGATTGAAGATCGGTAAATCCCAAGTTCAAACCATTGATGAGGAAGGAGTTCTCCAAAATCATCTAATCCAATATTATTTTCCTAATTAAGCATTCCTCTTGGGTGGCCAACTTGGTTCTAGTTAGGAAGAAAAATGGGGAAATTATACTACATAGATTTTAGGGATTTCAATAGGGATTATATTGAGGATCACTACCCCCTCCCATCTATGTAATATATTCTACAAATGGTGGTGGGAGTAGAATTATTTTCATTTCTCGATAGGTATTTGATTTATAACCAGATGCTTTTCAAAGAGTCAGATCAATTCAAAATGACTTTCACCACCAAATGGGGCACATTTGTATATAAAAAGATGCCATTCAAATTGTCCAATGTTGATGCCACTTTCTAAAGAGATACAAACATGGCCTTCAAGAGGATTATAAATGATATGATCCTTGTTTATCTAGATGATATAACTATGTATTCTAAGCATGCACAAGACCATATGGATCATCTGAAGAAATTTTTGATAGATGTAGGGAATTTAGGGTTTCCTTGAACTCGAAGAAATGCACCTTTTTTGTTCATAAAGGAAAAATTCTAGGACATATTGTTTCAATTGAAGGGATTTCAATTGATCCAAAAATGATATGTGTTATCTTGCAAATTTCTCTCCCAATCCATAAAAAGGGTCTCCAAAGTTTCTTGGGGACTATCAACTTTGTAAGGAGTTGTATACCTCATTTTCCACTTTTCCCAAGCCACTCACGTCTATCCTAAGAAAGAACATACCATTTAGATTGAATAAAGAAGGTGTGCCATGTAGTTTTCATCAGAACACATAAATTCCCTTGTTTTTTAGGCATTATTGGTCAAAATAGAGAAGATCAAAGTGCTGAAAAAATTATGTCCACCACTTTTGTATGCACTTAAAACTATTTTTCCTTAAAACTAGGATTTAAGTGTTGAAAGTGTGTTGGTATGTATTCAGATTTTTTGTAGTAGTCTTACAAAAACATTAGAACATTTCACTTCTAGGATAGTTTTCCTTAGTATTCATTACACTTTGATCACAATTATAACTATACCTTTTAGTACTTACATCTTATTTTTCTCAAAACTCAATTTAAGTGTTGAAATTTTATTGTTAACTGCTCACGTTATATTGAGCTTGTTTAGTATGTAAGCCTTATTTTCCAAAAAAAAAAAAATTAATTCTTGAAGATACATTGTTGCATTGCTCTCATTATACCAATAACTTTTCGATACTTACATATTATTTCCTTAAAACTTGATCTAAGTATTGACATTGTATTGTTACATTGATTTCCTTGTAATGATCCCATTTTAGTACTTAATATTTTTCGTATATTTGATTTGAGTGTCGAAAATGTGTTGTAACGCTATCCACATTTGTGTAGACCACTCTAGGAATTCCTTGTTATATATCCTAGACAATCAGGGATTTTTCACTTGGTAGTAGTTATAATACCCACATTTTTCACAAATATCTTTAGATATTCCTTGTTGTATATCCCATATACTTAGAGATTTGACGTTTTATAGTCATTACACTACCCATTTTATCCTAGACCCCTTGTGACATTTACACTCATCCATATAAATTTTGCATGACACATTTTTAGTCATGGAACCTATCACTTGTACACTTCATAGGAAGTGTGCTTCTAATGATTTTAGGAATCCTCTAGTTCCTTCATTTGATGAGTAACAATATTGGGTTGACCATAGTGCTAATGAGTAGGAAATACCTCAAAATCCCTTTACAGACAACTTTGATCATATAGACAACTTCTTGTTTCAACACAAAAAGTATTGTTACATATTGTTAATTTAGGGGCTAAATTATCCTCCAAATTTGTTCCTCTTGTCACTTATATCACACACCCACTAAATCATTATATTATCAAGTGCAATTTGGGAACATCAACAAGTTGTGGGACCTTTGATACTTGGGATGAACCTCTGGAGAAGGCCAAATTCCTTCTAAACTATGTGCATCGATTAAAGACCAAGATTCAAAACTACGATACTTAAAATAACCTACAATTATTCAAATTTTCTTGAGAAAAAGGAGAGAGTTAACTGAAAATAATTGAAAATTGAAATGCATCAATAGCTTAAGGAATAAACAATCAACTTTTACAAGCACAAAATATTTAATAGAAAGATAATGAATGTGCATGACTCTCTAATTTTCTCTTAACAAGAGTTATTCATATGAAGGTAAAAATTAAAAATTATTGAAGGGATTTAATTTGATTCCATAACTTGTTACTAGTAAGTTTTATTAATCACAACATATAAGTTCTTTGAAAGAGGAAATACTTAATGTGAAGGTATTGTGATATTTTAATGGTGAAAGTTATAACCATTGCACGTTGTTTAAGGTATTGAAGATTCTTTATTTTGACCCTCCTTCACCCACATATGATTTTTAAATAAGAATATGCCTCTCTCATCCCTATCAAATGAAGAATGGATGATCAGAGCATTAAGAACTATAAAATTGGAAATTTCATGTTCATTCATCTTCTTGATTACATGGTTTTCCATTGATTTTCTCTCTAAGAACATGAATAAGTAATCAACATACTATAAGTCCTTGGATTGGAATCTATGGGATATTCATTTGGGATTGAGACATTGTTGTATAAAAGGTGAAGGATTCTATTCACAAATTTTTCAAAATATTTTGGTTGGTTCTTATTGGAGCTCATGAGGCTTCCATTTTAGGAGTTCAGATTTTTCTTGTGAAGAAACTTTGCAAATAATTGGTGACTTGTTCTTGTCATTTATAGGTTCATGCTAAGTTGGTTTCCCTTGTACAACCATTAACAAGATTTAAGACTCATTCTTATTTGTTTCCCTTGTATCGTTTGCAAATGGACACACAAAGCATTTATTCCATGTATAATATTGATGTTTTTAATTGTAAATAAGATTAAAATTAATAAATTTCAATTCTCCTTTGTATTTATTCATGCAAAATAAATATAGAGAAGAATTTTACAATTCATTTTTTTACTAGGCTTTGAGGGTGTGTTGCATTATAGTGTTACCTTGTATCATTGGCATCAATTTTAAATTTCCCATCTATGATTTTTGAAAATGCATACATTTTTTCCTTATAATTTCCTATGGTGTTATAAATTTGGTGTAATGGGTGCACGAGACTTCATTATTAGGTGTATGTGTTGGGGTTTCAAGAATTATCCTATATTATTTACCTTACTTGGGTGTCCATGATGGTAAGTAACCATTGGGGGATGATTTTCTTTTGATTTCATGTTTGAATGTATGGAGAATTTTCAAGACAATATGGTTAATACAACTACATTCTTTGACTATCCCCCTTTCCATCATTTCCATCCTTTTTCATCTCATCTTATACTATCCTTTTGTCCTAACCCTCTAAAAATTTCAGCACCATTAGATACTTGACATGTTATTTGTTGGAAAATCACACAACCTCTATAAGAAATGAAGTGTTTTATCCTTGATTCATAAATCTTATTATCTCAAGTATAATTTAACTCCAAGTTGTAAACAAATATCTTCAAAATGATGTTTGTGATCACATTAAATCTATCTTTATTATATTTTTTCTAATGTATCAAGTGTCTGCAATGCTTGTGTGACCATTATTTTGAATGATCATTACACTCTTTGTTTGTATTTGATGTCAGATTGAGGTTCAAACAAGTTTTAGGGATTAAAATATAATATTTCCTTCTCTCTTTCAAGACACTCCTCAAGTCCTCTCACCTTCATTCATAAATATCCATAATGTAGTAGGTGAATGACCACACCCTTAGTAAATTTCCTCTATGTTATCCCTACAAGGATTGATCATGAGTAGAGATAGATCCATCACCATCTACAAGTCAATGGTCTATCATCCTCCCTTACTTCCTCTTCATGAAAATTTTCATTTTAGTGTTATTGTTTGGGGTGTTATATTGGGAAAAAAGACATTCTTAGGACCAATCCATATTGATTTAATCACCTACATCTTTTCGAAAATCTCTTCCCAACAACACTCCATAAGAAACTTTAATATCTACCACCAAGATCGCCATCTTGACCCTCTTCTTAGGAAATGTGATGAAAGAAAATTGGGCATTATTTTTCCTATAAGTGGAACTTTCTTGGTTTCTATAGAATAACAACATACATGTGTTTTACTAGGAGTAACATCTAAATCATGAGCTACCTTAGTACACATGAAAATTTTTAAATATCTCAAATCAATAAAGCAATTATTTACCTTGAAACCTTTAATGAGAAAGGAAAAATAAAGTGGTTCAATATTTCTAGATGAAGAAGTGGAGGACAAATTATTTTAAGGAGGAAGAGGTGTAGGATTATAGAAGACTCCCTATAAGAATTATAATGTGGGATGGAATAATTTCTCTTTACAAACTTGAAAAATCTATTGATATGATCCATATTACAATGAAGATATCCACCCTTTGACATTTGAGTTTTGGTCTTCTTAGCATGATAAATGATATCAAATGCAGAGTATAAAGAAAATAATGAGGTATCAGTATTTTCATTTTTATTTTTATTAGTATGGTACTAGAATTGGAAATAGTAAAGGGAGATGAGGAATAAAAAGAGTTTAACTTTTCCACAAGAGTCTTCTCTTTCAAATTTGAACTAGTAAATGAGTCCCTCATCGTATGATATTTTAAGTGGTATTTGGATATAATTTTATTTATACTTATCATTTATGTTTTCTTCTTCCTTATTCTCATTTTTAAATGAGTGAAAACAATAATGGATTAACTATTCATAGCATTCATGACATCAACATAATAATATTCCTCATATTCCAGTGCACGATATTGGAGTTGTCATTACTAGTTCAACATAACATTCATCAACATAACCAAATTATTCATAGGTATCTTCTACTTACTCAAGATCATATTTTGTTTCTTCAATAACTTCAATAAATCCATTAAGAAGAGGGGATTTAATGGATAGCCTTTGTTGAGTGAGATAGTTTTTCCTACTCTTTGTGTTTTTTATTAAGGATAAATAGTTTTTAAAGGGACTATACCTTGTTTACAAAAAGGCTCAAAAGCCAGAGATAGCAGTAAAAATAATCCAAAATATAAGGGACTAAATCCCTTTACAATAAGGCTCAAAAGCTAGATACAATAAAAAAAAAGAATCGAGAATCCATGAAGAACATGAGGACCAACTATAGTTTAACTAATAACTATAAAAAGGAGAAAAACAGAGACAAAACAACATTATAACAACAAAAAATGTCTTCCCGATAGCAACATAACAAAAATCAGAGGAGAATCTACTTAATTATTTATCAATCTTCATCTTGACTTTATGTAGTGACATGGGAGGGATCATTCTTGTCTAATTGAGAAAAGACTAGGTCCCTTGTAGTGTTTGACTCCCAAATGGTAGCTGGAATGTCACTGAGAATACAAACACTTTTGACATGTTGTTCCAGAAATTTGTAGATAGCTTTAAGCATGGAAATGGTACAATCATGTCACCCTTTAGCATTGCCCAATCTATTATCTAGAGAATGGAGTTTCTTGAAAAAAATTTCAACTTGCTCATTATCCATAGTAGGTTCAACATGCATCTTCCTTTTACCTACACTTTTACCAATCTGCTTGAGTTCATCTTTGAGGTCCAAAACCTCCCTTTCCAACTTGTCAATCCTGTTTAGCAACCCTTCTTCTTTTTCTATAGTAGTGTCTTCAACTGGATTGTTGATATGGAGTAGGTTTTGGCCGACTCAATCTCTTTATTACTACAAAGAACCCTCTGAGAGGGGTACATGGGATTCTTGTTTCTTTTACAGCTAGTGGAAGTAGATATGGGGTTAATGGAATCTATAAAATTGGGGGCAACAGGATAAAAGGAAAAAGTGGGAGTGTGAAAGAAAAGTGGTAATGGATAAGCAAAATAAGACCTTGATAGAGGGGGACAACATGGGTATGATTTTGGAACTCAAGAATAGAGCATTCTAGTGAGTTCAAAAGGTAATGTGGGAAATTAATAGTTAAATTCCTCCTAAAATGATTAAGGAAGACAAAATTCTTAAAAGGAATCATCACATATCTTCCCTCAAGAGTGACATACCTGACCATCATTCGTGAAATTTCAGCAAATGGCTCTAGAATAGAAGACACTTTTATACTATCTCGTAACATATTCAAGATTTTCTCCTTCATCAAGGAATTTCTTAGCTTCCACATTCTTGTTGACATGTTTGTTGAAGAATTTTTCCCCATCTAAGCTCAATCCCATGACTTGAGCAATGAGCTCTTTAGTGATTTTGACGTTGATATCTCCATATTCAACTTCTCTTTTCTTCCATCCATTTGTGAATTGAATTGAGATATCTTGGTCATGGCCATGCATTTTTTCTATGAGATTTGAAACCCCACCCATTTGTAAATACTTCCACAAAAGCTCATTGTTCTTCTAGTCAGGGTCATGAATAGGCTTTGTTTTGTAAGGAGGCCCACCCATTCTACTATCGTTTCTTCCTTGGTTCCCAATGGTAAAGTTTTGATTCCAATACCGCCTTTCCTCACCACCTCTACAACTGTATACCCAGAAAGTGTGTGAAATCTTAATGTAATTATTAACCCTACATGCGAAGTTAATAATCACTTTCCCATCGGCGGAGGGGTATTTTTAATGATTATTTTGAATACCATACTTATCTTTGATGATGTCATTATGTACCTTGGCCGGAGAGGGTCACCACTAAACCAATTTGCATATTATTACTAATTCCATAGTTTGATAGACTGTATGCCACTTTATTACCTTCACGATAGGAATGTATGATCTTGCAATTATCAAAATCTTTACAAATCTCTATAGCTTCATATATAAAATCTCTAATGGTCCAACTAGGAGGTTGATTTTGATTTAAGAGATTTATAATGTTTAAAGAGTCTCCTTCAATTATAATATTTGAAATATTACAGTCTCTTACAAGCCTTATCCCCCATAATGTTGCTAGAGCTTCAACATAATGATTTTTCTGATGACCCATATTTCCACAAAAGCAACAACAAAACATCCTCTATGATCTCTGATCACCCCACCTCCTCTTAAAGCTCTAGGATTTCCTTTGGAAGCTCCATCAAAATTCAATTTATACCATGAGGTGGGTGGCTGAATCCAATGCATTGAAGATCTGTCAATGTTGTTGTTATCCTTATTCTGAATGTTGTCAGTATCAATCCTCCAAGAAACAAGAATGTGTTCCTCTTCCTTGGGATATAATCTATTTTTGGAGGCCTAAACCTTTCAATGTTATCCTTGACATCAATGAAAATTTATTTAAAAAATTTGGTACAAACTTGTCTTCTATTCCTAAAGATAACATCATTTCTTGCTTTCCACAATCTCCATATGGTATGAGGAAGAACCAGATTCCATAATCTCCTTATCATGCAATGTTTATATGGTGGATCCCATTTCTCCCATGTCTACAAAAAAGTATGAGGAAGAGTCCAATATATATTGAAGTTTGCAAAGATAAGACTCTAAACCTTGGAAGCATACTCATAGTGCAAGAAAAGATGTTTGATGTCTTCAACCTTATTTTTACACATGCAAAATATGTTAGGCATAATAAAACCTTTCTAATAATATTATCACAAGTGAGAATATTACCTTTTAGAACAAGACACATAAAAATTGACTTTTGGGGTTAATTAAGGCATCCAAAGTTTGTTCCACTTTATATCACTTTGGTGTGCATCAAAAAAATTATTATATCTCGACTTGAAGAATAATCCCCATCAAAAGATTCCACCCATATGAGCTCATATTTGTTGTCCTTTTTATTAATAGGAATGAGAGAAAGTTGATTTTATAGATAGATACCACAGGTTACAGATTTTCCATTTCCACTTTAAGCTTCTTCCAATTCCTCTTATTTCCAATCAACTCAATGTAGTATTTGACATTATTACCATAATTTTTAATTAGACTATCTTTTATGGAGCCAAAAGTATCACTCAATCTGAAATCATTCTAGGCATCATGCCAAAAATTAATATCCTGCCCATTACCAAGTTTCCATCTACAACCCTTAACAAGAATATGCCTGATTTGAAGCAAGTTGTTCCAGAATATGGAGCCATTGGGAAGTTGTTGATAAAAAAGGAATGAACTCTCATTTTTTTGAGATAAGTATTTTATCCTAATAAGCTCAGTCCAAGGTTTTTTTTCCTTCACTAATCTCTAGCCAAGTTTGGTAATTAGAGCAACATTCATTTTTCTGATATCCTTTATCCCCAAACCTCCAATTTTTTGGAATACAAACCTAATCCCAAGATACTAAATGGTATCTAAATATTTCTTCAGTCCCATGCCATAGAAAATGTTTTTTAATTCTCTCAATACTATCCACAACTATTGCTGGAATGTTGTACATTGACATGATATATATGGGAAAATTCTGAAGAGTGCTTTTGATTAACAAGTACACTTTCCAGCACTGGAGAGAATAGCTCCTTTCCATCCAACCAATTTTTTCTGAAATCTATCTAACAAGGCATTCCAAATAGCATTATAAACTTTAGTAGTGCTCAAGGGTAGCCCTAAATAAGTTGTTGGTAATGAGCTGATTTTACACCCCAAAATGAGTGTAATTATTTTTTTGCCTATCAAAAGGAGTATTGAAGAAATACATCAAGATTTTTTCAAAGTTGACCTTTTGACCAGAAGTTGCTTCATAGAATCTAAGGATAGTTTTTATAGCTTTTGCTTCAATAATGGAGGCCATCAGAAGTAGAATAGTATCATCAGCAAATTGTTGATGCGAAGTAGTTTGATTGGTGGAAGTAGGTTTAAATCCTTTTAGCATGCCACTATTCACAGCCTTAGTTATATATCTACTAATACTATCTACCATAATGATAAAAAAAGGGGGATATAGGATCCCCTTGTCTTATACCTCTACTACTTGAAAAAAACCCCATTGGATCACCATTAACCACCACTTAAAATATAGAAGAAGAAATGCATGCATGTATGATTTTTCTAAATTTATTCTGGAAACCAAATTTGGTCAAAACCTTATCTAAAAATTTCCAAGACACTCTATCAAAATCCTTATGCATGTCCAATTTTATTTCCATCCAATCTTTTCTAATTTTATCTATTGAATGGATAGTTTCATGAACCATGATTACCCCATCTTGAATAATCCTACCTTTTATGAATCCACTTTGTTATTGAGAAATAAGTTCAACAAGTAAAGGTTGCAATCTAGTAGCTAAAATTTTGGTAAAAATTTTGTAAATCACATTTACTAGGTTGATGGGTCTAAAGTCCTTGAAATATTTTGCATCCATCTTCTTTGGTGCTAGCACAATGTGAGTCATATTAAGCTTTGATTAAGTTTCCAGTCCTATAGAACTCATTTACAACCTTCAACAAATCTTCTGAGAAAATATCCCAACATTTTTGAAATAAGTTAGCCAAAAATCCATCAGGTCCGGTGCCTTGTCTCCTTCTAATGCAAAAAATGCCTTTTTCAACTCTTCAATGGTGATAAGTTTAGTAAGACTTATGAATCTCTCCTCAGGAATAATGTTTCTTGGAATGGAATCAAGAAGAAAAGAAGTTGCTTCCTCATTATAGGAATTACTCTCATCAACAAATTCTCATAAAATTTTAAGGATTCAACTTTTATATCATTTTGATACTTTATAATGCTACCATTCCTTTTAGTAACCTTAGATATTCTATTACAAGCTCTATGTTTAAGGGTGGTCATATGAAAAAACTTAGTGTTCGTATCCCAAAATTTCAGCCAAAGATCCCTAGATTTCATTCTCCAAAAGGTTTCCTCTCTACTATTTAAATTATGTAAAGAATAAGTAATTTCTTTTCCAGCTGATGATCTTCATAATTCATACCTTGTAGTGAGAATTTAAGCTCAAGCTCTTCAAGATACTATTTTACATCTCTTTTCTGCTCAAAAATATTACCAAATACTTCTTTATTCCAGGTTCTAATATGTTGTTTTACATTTTTCAACTTTTGAAGAAGCTTGAATTGAGCTATCCCTTCACCATCCCAAAGCCACCATTCCTTAATCCTATCCAAAATATCCTCATGCTCCAACCACATTTTTTCAAATTTGAATGAGAAATGTGAAGGTTTGGACCAATTGAAAAGACTAAGAGTAATAGGATTATGATCTAAGCCAATTCTAGGCAATGAAGAGAGATGAAAATTCTGACTTAAAATCTAATTAGTAGAGATAAGAGCTCTGTCTAATCTAACATGTATCAAACTCTCTCCAATCCTTTTATTAGACCAAGTGAATTGATTACCATGAAGCTCAATGTCCATGAGGTTAAGGGAAGACACAAACTTAGAGAAATCACCCATACTAAAAGAGAAATCAGAGCTACCTCCATATTTTTCCCCGGGGTTCAAGGGGGTATTAAAATCCCCCATGACCAACCAATTATAATTCTGAAAACTATTTCTAAAACATATTAACTCTTCCCATAATTTTCTACAACCAACAACAATATTAGGAGCATAAATAATGGAAAGGATCCATAATAAATTATTCTCAAAATTTTGAAATTTTATATCTAAATGATTATGAGAAGCTAAAATCACATTACCATGAAAAATTTGTTTTCCCAAAGAATTTCTAAACCTCTGATGCAGCTTGTGAATACACAAACGGTGAAATAAGAATTCTACCAAATAGTTCCTTTTACATTCTCCTATAGTTTCAATCTTCATTTTAGTTTCTTGAATCAAGAGAATGTTAGGTATGCTAGAACTTCTAAGCTCCTGAATAATCCTTTACTTAGGACCTCCATTTAGTCCTATGACATTCCAGAAAGAATTTTCATCTAAAAAGTTTGGGGGAAATAGTTTCCGGATGACTCAATAGACTTTGAGTTCCATCTGCAATTTCTTTCTCAGTATCTTTCTTCCTTAATTAATTTTTTGAAGGCCTAACTTTTTACAGATTATCCCCAATATCTACCACCCATTCAAGTATATGATCTAGTGATCCTTGAAGTGGAGGCTTCCCAATTATCCTTTTTTTCTTTTTATCACTATACAGAGATTTAGGTATCTTTTCAAATCCTTTCATTCTTCTCTTTTTTTAACTTTAATGAATCCATTATTTAAATCATTCCGCAATCATTCTTTTAGGATCTCCAGTAGCTGAAAATCATGTAATAATCCTCTTGTTGTGTTATTACATGCTTTTCATCTATATGAGATCCTAGAGGATATTCCTCATTCGTGAACTCATCCAATCCCAAATATCATTTGTCTTCATTTAGATATTTTAAAATGAAGTCCAATAAATCCTTTTTTTTAGCATGAAGCTTTGTCTCTTTCCCTATGTTTTTGTTAGATTGATTATTTTCATTGGTTCCTTATGTTGTTCATGAGGAGAAGAAATTGATTGATCAACAAACAATTCCTCCACCTTCTCCTGATTTGAGACTGTTAGATGAATGTAAAATTTTTCATTTACTTCATCCACTTCCATGTTTAGTTTTACAGGTTTTTGGATCTCCATATCACTGATCTTATATTTTCCCTTTAGATCATCCTCTCCCTTCCTTATTGAAGGAATTTTTGGCCTCCAAAACTTCCTACAAACCTGGTGGTCACCTTATTATGGCCTTGAATCCCTTTTTGTTCCTTTTATTTTTCAGATCTGTTGGAATAAAGCTGCCTTCATTCTCTTTATCCTTTGCATTCTAGATTTGCACCTTCTTTACCTAGGATTTCTCTTGATTTGCAATATTCTCTGTATTTTTAGGTAAATTTATTTTTTCGATATCCTCAGGCTTCTTTTCATTTTCCCTCAAAGAACCATGGGATTTTTCACCCCAATGTTTCTTATCCTCTTGGGCATTTCCTAGAAAAATGTCCAAGTTTATGACATTTTTTACATCTTAGCTGAAATGCTTCATATTTTATTGGCTGTTGCCATGAACCAAATTTCGATTGAAGGATGATGTATTCGGGAAATTCTTTCTCCATTTCAGAAGAGATGCAAAATCTAGCAAAGGCTATTCGGATCTATTCTTAGTAGGCCCATCTATTCCTACTGGAGAACCAATTGATCTTGCAATATGAAGTAAGATCTCATCATCCCAATAATGCAAGGGAAGTCCTGGAAGCCTGCACCAAATAGGAATAGTATGTATATTTTCAGTATTAGGGTTAAATCCTGGGTACCATATTTTCAAGAAGATCCCCATGTTACCAATACACTAGGGTCCACCCAGTAATACTGATTCTAGATCAGCCTTGCTGATTGAAATGGGCTAGAAAGAAACCTCTTGCCATGGTTGTGATAACCAAATCACCTTTTGGTTTCCAGTGACACATGGCCCACTTTCTGATGATATCAATATTGGGTCTAACACCCAAGAACTTTCCAATGAGGGAAAGATTTGTTTTCTCTATTGCTCGATGTAGACATCCATCAGGCACATGGATGTGGGTCACACCCTCCTTATCTTTTGTGCTTTTAAATAATGAGATGTTTTGCAAAGATGCAGAGGATTGTGGACCCACATGTTTGTCAGGAGGTACCTTAAAAATATCTTCCCAAGCACCATATTTGATGCCAAAACCTTTTTTTCTTTTGCATGTAATGTTGGTGGAAGATCAACAAATTTATAAATTGATAGGAATTCTGTAGCCAAAGTTACGAAACAACACTCGCAAAACCCTTATGCATCTTCATTGTTGAATCCTAAAATTAAAGAGCTTACAAGGAATCATTCTACTGTGTTGGTGAATTTCATTTGAGGTATTTCCCTATATGAAGTGGTTAAAGCATTTTGAGATATCTGTTTCCTCAATGCCAATATATCATTGAGAAAATTTTGTATCATAGGCTCATTTTATTTTAATAATAATTTTGAGCCTTGAGATTAAAAAATTATCTTCTTATCTTACCATCCATAGTCAAATCATCTTTAATTTATGTAGAAGTTAATTGATTAGTTTACAAATCTACAAAATGTGATATCCTAAAAATAAGACTAACTTTAGAAATCGAGAATTAACAAAGAAACTCTTATAATTTTCCAAATTTGACATAACTTGCTTAAAAATTTATAAATAATATTGTTGAACTTAGAAACAAAATCATTCATCAGATCATGGATTATTTATTCATCTATGTTAGTTATGCTAACAAAGCATGCATGTTTGAATCTAGATTCAAACTTTGACCTACATTGGCCCATTTGTCAATAGAACATAATGGTAATTGGTAAAACCATTCCAAAATAACATCTTTAAGTGTTTCCATGAATAATAATACTAATAAATATTCATGTGCAATACCCAATACATTAATGTAATGAAAATACAAATATGTGTTCATTGGGTTTTGATTTCGATTGCCTATTGAACTATGGATTTTTTTCATCAACCATGAGATAAATCATGATGTAGTTCTGGTGAAACTAGAGGCCCATTAGTTGGTCCCAAAGGAACTAGAGGTGGAGGGGGTACCACCATAATAAGGAAGATTGTATGTAATAGTACTTGAGTTTCACTTAGAAATAAAACTTTGCAAGTTTTAGATTCCCCTTCTTCTTGAGTGCTTTTATTTTGAACAACTGGCAAGTGAACTAGTTGAACATCTAGAAGATAACATATAGGGGAATATTGAGGTTATGAAAATACCACAATTAAAAAAATTATTAATTGTACCTCATACCCTACTACTATGTGTGAAAATCTTATCATCCATCTCTAACTATTGGGGTTGTAATATTAAGTAGGAAATTGTCTTAATAAAAACCCACCAAAGACTAACAATCATGGCTTATGAATTTAAAATATAAGCATGAACTGATTTGGCATTAAGAGTGACCCACAATTGGTCACCCGCCTTGTATAAAAACAAGGCGATCAAAATAGAGATGGATGATGAATATGTGAGAAATAAATGCCGATTAAGTGAAGATACTTGATGTGAATGGTATGAAAATGATATCAACTCATGAAGAAATTTATTAGGTAGTTTATAATTCCTCCTTGAAGGTGTAATTGCTAGAAATAGTGGGAGTGTTGGGTGAAACATATATTCTCAATAAAGATAAGTGATTTTTAGTGGGTTTTTATTTCTCATGGTTTTATTTTTTTAATCTCGTGTTTGTGTGTTGTGTTCATTTACTTTCATGTTCATGCATGTAATCTAATATCTAATTATTATTATGATGTAATTCATATTAGCTTGTTGTTCAATCATAAAATATGATCATTGGCTATTTCTTTTGGTGGATATATAAATATGTTGTATTATCTATCCCTACATTTCTCGACATGGTATCAAATCTAGATGTTTGTGGTCAGATAGGATAAAATGGTTTTGTAGGGGCGAAATCCTCTCTAGATTGGCATGAAGAATATAAATTGAAGTTTTATAAACCCGCGGAGGTATATTTTTTTACTTTCCATATTTTTCATGATCTAGAGGTGCAAAATTCTAATTCCCCATTATTTTGCAAGTTTTGAAAGCTTGAATTAAGTTTAGAATATTAAAACCTTGTGTTTCTTCCTTTTATAGCCTTTAGGGTGATTAGATTTCTATTTTTGGTCATCTACAACCTTCCTTAATATTTTCTATATTTTACAACATTTTTTTGTGTTTTGCGGAATATTTGAATGTTTCATGACTTATCTATTTATTTAGCAACCTTTTAAAGTGTTCTCGCATCTTTTTACAAATCACATGTTTCATAGCCTTCCTTTTTATTTTTATGTCTTATACAACTTTTCATAGTCTTGTACGAAATATTTTAGTGTTTCATAGGTTTTTGAGTCTTGCATGGTTCTATGTTTTTTGTGTGCAATTTTTCTTGTTTCGCATCCCTCTTCTTTATTGCATGGATTTTTTTGTGTGAAAATTTTGTTATTCCACAACTCCTTTCTTTGTTGTGTGAACTTTCCCTTGTTCTCGTGTCTCTCATCTTTGTTGTGTAGAATTTTCCTTATTTCTGTAGCTCTCTAATTTGTTACATAAATTTTTCCTTGTTGCGTGTCTCTTTTTCATTTGTTGTGTAGACTTTTCCTTATTCTAAAACTCTATTATTAGTTGAGCACACTTTTCCTTTTTCCACGCCTCTCCACTTTATTCCTTAGAATTTTTTTGTCACATGGATTTTTACTTTGTTCTATGGAATTATTTGTCTCACAATTGGTATTATTTATTTTGTGAACTTCTTTTGTCTCATGGTTGGTGTGATTTATTTTGTAGACTTTCAATTTCTTGTGGTATTATTTTCTTACTTTGTGGCATTCCTTTTTCCATGGATTTTTCCTTATTTTTGCATGGAAGAATAAAAATTCAAAACTTACGAAACACTATTTCTTTGTTCCACGAATTTTGAAATTAAAGTTGCTTTAGATTCTTATGTGTTGGCTTATAGTTCTTTGTGGATAATTTTTTCTATGATTTTCTACTTATCCTTTCTCATTAAATATCATTTAAAGGACTTATAGTTCCTTCAAATCCATAGATAAGTTATTTCCTTTTCTACAATATCATCTCTTTGTTTTGCGGACTTTCTGTCTCTCACAAACTTATTTATTTATTGCATGGAATTCCGTTATTCTAATGCTTACATTTTCTTGTTTCACGGATTACTTCATTCTATGGCTTGAATTTTATTTTTGTACAAATTCCTTTTTTCTACAACTTACATTTTCTCATAATGCAGATTCCTTTATTATGTGGCTTCTATCTTCTTATTATGCGGATTTCGTTGTTTCGTCGCTTGTATTTTATTATTGCATGGATTAATTTGTTCATTGGCCTACATTTTATTATTGTATAGATTCCTTTTTTTGTGGATTGAATTTTATTGTTATGTGGATTCCTTTGTTCAAGCTTACATTTTAGTATTGTATAGAATTATTTTTCTATGGATTGAATTTTATTGTTATGTGGATTCCTTTGTTCTAAAGCTTAAATTTTATTGTTCCATGGATTTATTTATTTCGTGGCTTAAATTTTCTTATTTTGTGGATTAATTTACTCAATTCTTGTATTTTCTTGCTGCATGGATTAATTTGTTATATGGATTACATTTTCTTGTTACATAGATTCCTTTGTTCTAGAAATTTTCTTTAGCAATTCTTATAACACTAAAAGTTCAAAACCCACGAAACACTATTCCCGATTAAGTAAAATTTATTAATATGTGGGATGTATGTGTAGACACTAAAATTATGTCACACCCCTTGGTCCCTAGTCAAATAACTAGCTCAAACATACTCACCTAACCAGGCCCCTTCCACCCCACACCCCTATTAATTTAATTTAATTAATATATATATATATCCTCACAATATTTATTATCTAATCATCTTAATTTCTACCCCACCACCTCACTTAGAAACCTCACCCTAGACCTATTCTTGACATATTTCCATAACTAACAATAAATAAGTCTTACTTACCTTAATGAGCCGAGATTTGATCTAACCCTAAAAGAAATCCCTAAAATATCTCTAACCAAATTCCCACCCATTAAGAGAAGTTTCCATTCTAATCCACAAGAACAAACTAAATGGGCCCAAGAAATTGGAAAGATTTGCACATTTTAGTAAACCTAGGGAATCCCACCTTATCTCGATCTCGGGCCACCCCTAAACCGACGCAAGTCAACCCGGAACCATCGTCGGTTACAATTTATTCACCTAAACAACCTTTTTTTTGGGTTGGCTCATTCCGAGAGAAAGAAGATGAGAAGAGAGCTGCATGCAAGCAGAACCAAGTTCTTTTCACACACCTTGACATCCATAGCTAGCAACAGGATAGATCTAGAAGCATTTGACACTCACAAGAACATTCGGGAAGTTTCACTATTGCACCAAGCTCCATTCCATCAACTGCTCATCACCACCACCCAACATTGGACCTACAACATTGGTAATTGTTTTATCATTAATAATTTCCATTTCTTTTTCGTGTATAGAGTTGTTATCATTTCTGTCATCATTATTCTATTAATATTCCCATTCCTCCATATCCTTCTTTCAAAAACCCAAAATCTCACCCACCCATTTATCAGATCACGTATCCTAGCCCTTCCACCTCTCTGAGTTTTCTTAGCATTTCCATAGACCTCGCCATCCCCTTCTTTAGCCTCATCTAACCTCTCCTAGACTCTACAATAAAGTTTTTAGTGAACTACTATCACCCCACTCTAGCAATGTTGGCTATCCATAACCATTGGTAGTCTCCCTTAAACCGTCGTTGGTTATACCAAATCGACCTAGGTCTATGTGTTTCACACCGTGCAAGAAAAAAAAAAAAAAACAACCTTTTACCAAATAACCTAAACAAACTAGAACTTAACCCTGACTAGTTCTAGTACCCTGACACCTACCAACCCTTTAGATCTGACTATAGCCTAGCCTGTTATATTAGATTTGTTTATTGTACTTGAATGAGATACCTAAATCATACCAACTACAGTAGGAATCTAATTATTTATGGCATTAATTTTTTTTAAAAAGTGGATTAAAAACCATCTAGGAAGTATCACACTTCCTAGAACTAACATATGCTAGGCAGTCCACTGTCATATATCATTTAACTTTTCTTTTGTGCTCTTGTTTTCTATTATAGGTAGTTCCTCCTAGTCAAAAGGAAGCTCTCAAAATTAACATTGGGTCAAGAAGTTAGAACACGCACAAGAACTATCAACCAACCCATTTAACGGTATTCCTCCTATCGTTTACCCTTATCTGTTTCATCATTCAAAACGTAAAGAAAATGGTGAAACATTTTGCACACCAGTGGGGCCCATCGGGGTTCTATTGCATTTTATTCATTCCTAAGTGAAACTTGTGTGTCTGCTTTCCCTTTAAAAGGCTTACATATTAATCTTTTTCTCTCTGTAATCTTCTCTTCTTTCTAATTTCTCTAAAAGAAACATTTCTATTGGTGAATTTAAAAGGAATCATTCTTCTTTCTCTCTTTCTGCATTTAGTGAAAGAGCATACCCTTTATTATTATTCATTTGTTTCATCAAATGTAATCTTTTCGATTTGGGATTAAAATTGGTTACATTACATTACGATTTTCTCGCATGTATCTCACATTAAAAAGAGGGAAACCTATATGCTGCAAGTCATGCCCACTAATGGTTGACATAAAGAATTGTGGAAAGCACATTCTCTCTCTTTGTTTCTTACCAAACTTACAAAAAATTGAAATATACACATCTTTCTTAAACAACATCTTACCTGGGAACACCTTTCCATAATCACATGATAAGATTGAAAGGTGTTCCCCAGCTCATTGCCTCTGTCGAGTCATCATCTTAGAGGATGGCCCAGCCCCTCCATAACATTCTTGAAACCTCTCCTTATAGATTTCCTTCTTTGTAAGACGACTTCTTAACGAAAAAATTATGTTCTAAATACACAGTCAATTCTAAATTCCGTAAGCTGAACACACATAAATAAAAATCACTCTTAGGATCATATTTTTCTTAGCATTCTTCTTACTTTGAGTTTTGAGGTGTGAGGACATGATTCCACATTTTTATTTTTTCCTTGCACACTCCCCCGTCATAGTTGGAGTATTCTTACTTTATCTAAGTGTGTCAGGTCCAACTCTTCTCATTCTCAAATTCTTGAGTTTGATTCTTCACCGATTTAAATCACAACCCAGTTTTCTTCATTTCTATCTTAATTTCATAGTAACTAGCATCGGTCCAATGACTATCATCATTTTTCATTTGACCGTCGTCGGTTAAACCTAACCGGTGTCAGCTCCTAGCTTTTTGGGTACTTTCACTTGGGACATTTTTCATTCATCATTTTGTTCTCATTTTTTCCCCTTTAGGCACTAACATGTTTTATTGATACTCTATTATTCTCTGTTGATATTACCATCATACAAAAAACATATCCTTGTACTTTCTATCAACCTTATATCATTTTCTAAAATGGGGATTTTTCGCAAGAAAACGACATTGGTTTCTATGATCGACGTCGCTTTTCCTACAACCATCATTGGTCAAACTAACCATCATCATCGGTGTCTGTATTTGGTTTTATAGATCTAAATCTTGATCAAATTCACCTTCCCAGCCTCATTCTTTTCTATCCTTCTACATTTTGTGCCATCTAAGGAATACAATCTTACTGAGTCAACGATAGTTCACATGGTGCCGACTCATAGCCAAACTAATGCCCTCATATTCCATGCAAGTTGTTAGCCACTCCCACCTACTCCTTCACCACCCTCTATCCTATCACCCATGGACCCAACCTTACTAACCACCATTGCTGCAGGTGACGAGGAATTTACACGACTCCTTGATTAGAATCTCGTGGCCTTACAGTTTTACCTTTCCCACTCTTCTACCCAAGATTCCTCAAGTTAGTTAATATACAACATGCCCGTATCCATCTCTCCTACCCTTATTTTTGCTTCTATACTAGCCCCTATTAATGTGGTGTTTCCCTCACCGCTTCACCCCCGAGTTTCGCAGCTAGGACCTATATCCACCATGACCATTACATCTATAGTATCACTCACACCTATTGTATCTCGTTGTTCCCCTCATCAACCACCCAGGCCATAGCCCCACCCACACCCATTGTCTCACAAATACCCATTGCAACACAACCACCCATGGTGTCAATGACCCCTACTCGATTCTAGAGTCTTTTCCTCTCCATCCCAAAAACATCGCCCCGATTACTACTAGATTCACTATGACCATCCTACCTACATAAAAATACTATCAACAACCCCTATCTTGTTTGCTACCCATTCGGATACATACCCTCTATGTCGGTTCCTACTCTCAACCTCCATATTTGGCATCACCATATAATGGAATGTTGCCCACATCACAGGTTCAATACCAGACCCCTTATGCCATAGGAGGAACCCTTCCACCACAACCTACCAATGACCTTATCAAATTGATGATGGAAATGATGTAAACACTAGAAGCATTGGTTTCTGGATCATGTAATTCCCTCACCTATGATGAAATCTATAATGAGCCCATTAATATGTCCATCCCTCTTTTCCCATACCTTATACATTGGGAAATTTCAAAATTCAACCGTTTCAATAGTAAATAAGACCCACAGTAACATTTGCGCTCTTTCAAACATGGGTGTTACCTTATCGCCCATGATGAGGATTTACTCCTACGGACCTTCCTGATGTCCCCGATAAGACCTGCATTGGAATGGTATAGTGGGCTAAACCCAAGCCTTCTTAGATTAATTTTCCATCAATATTGTTAAGAAGGTTACCATGATCTGATCTTTATTCCACACGATGGTACGACAATGAGTCTATCGCTGAATTTTTCACTCACCTGGCACAACCTAATTAAATAGCTCACATTTCAATTACCTTAAATTTAACTCATAGAGTTTTTTACTAGGGCTTGTGTAAGACATATCTCACCAACTATGCAGGTGTAGACCTTTCTCACTTTTCACGAGGCATTCACCATGGCATGGAAATTGGAAATTTGTGCTATCGATTTAAAATAAAATTCAACTTCATAACAATAACATTAGGTTTAAATCAAATGATGATTCTTCATCTTCAAAACCTGAAAATAACTATTCAAAACCCAAAGGATCTACCAACACTGTAATTCTCAAGGTTGGACCCCATCATCAATCAAACCCAGCCAAACCTCCTACTAATCTCTCTCCCATTCAAGCTTCCGGTTCAGATGAGAACAATGAAAGTACACTTCCATAGGAGAATCTTATTCACCTATTTTGGAAAATCTTGTTAAGGATGGTGTCATTACCCTTCCACCTATAAAACCACATATTGTTTTTGACCCTAAGCACCCCGGCCTGCATGGTATAAGTAACATGAATTTTGTAACTATCATCATGTTAAAGGTCATAACGACAATAATCGCATCACCTTCAAGAATATTGTCCAAGAAATGATAGAAAACTAAGATCTAGTCTTGGATATCCCAAATGCACATACTAACTAAAATATACACATCTTCAAAAATCCATTACCGAATCATGTCCCATCTTCCAACCAAACCGGTGACACTTCAAACAATGATAACAATGTCTCCTGGCAAGGTCCATGCTATTTTTGATGACATATAAGTTGCTTCCCAATTTCCTCATGTTCCTTCCATAGATGAAATATTATCCCAAGCTCCACTACATGCACAAAAACCAATTTCATCTACTCCTCCACCCACAGGGAGCTCCCTTTATTTTCTCCATCATCCATGGAAGATCCTATAATTAGCATGCCACCTTTGACCCCTCAAATTCATGAGCAATTGTCAGTGGCACCTCTCCTACTCATAGGAGATGCATGTCCAACACCTACACCATCACAAGGAGATTCCACCTTGTCCAGCCCATCCTCTCCTCTACCCATAGAGGATCCTGTAGAAATACCATTTCCTTTGGATGAACCTTCATCATTGGACCTTCAAGATCCCACTAATCTAATTTCAGATCTCTTACCCACAGAGTCCAAGGCTATCCATTAACCTCGTAGCTCAAACACATTTATGGGGATTGTCACTTGATCCACGTCGGCCCCAAATATAACAACACCATTTTCATGCTTGGTCGATTTCCTAGACTATGTCGATAGAGCTTTACTATGGGGATGCCTTCTACTTCTTGTTTCGACAAAAATGTAGCTGTCACTCGTTGACACCTCCACTATCTATCCAAAAGTGTTTTGAGTGACTGAACCAAACACAACTACGACTATTGCAACACTTTTCATGTCATTTCCCATGGCCTAACTCACACCTCTACCCATAAACCAACATACATCTACACCCAAACACCTACCCTAGCCTATATCATCTCCTTTACCTAAACCTATCCCTACCTTGGGGTCATACCCACGCCAACCTTACTCACCCACCCATGAAAGTAGATTTAGCTACATCTTCCAATCCTAATGCTAAGCTTACCTTGACCCCTAAAAGAGGATCTAATCTCCTAGGCCTCAAACATGAACCTCTCCTACCACGCCACTATCACCTTCACCCATTCCATCCATCCTAGGACCTCACCCCTCAACGCCTGCAAGCAACCCCGCCGCCACCATTAAACCAAGAACCCGATAACCCATTTCCTCATCATAAGTCTCTAATATACCCAAGTGACCCACGCAACCTCTCCACACTCACCCGTAGCCTTCTTACCACCCATACAACTACTACTATCCATAAGCTCGCTTCACTACCCATGACATTTTCTTCTCTTTCACTCACGCCTCCTACCTAACCTACACCACTTACCTTCACAACACCTCAATTACCCCCATGGGTAACCCGTCCTCTTCCACCATCAGATTTTCCCTCCACATCTTGTACACCTGTGTCATCGTTTCCCAAAAAGACGCAACCTAAAGCTAAAAATCCGCTACCCTCTAATAAGGTAGTTAAACCAACCAAACCTTCCATCACCAGCTTTTCTACCATGCCCATACCCAAGGAGATGTGACCAAAACCTAAGACCACACCACAAAAAAAACTAGTAGACCAACCTACTCCCCCTCCTATAAATCCTCTTCCCCCACAATTAGTCAGACCTGTACCCAAACCCACATTCACCTCCCATTGTGATCCACTTTCAGGATCCTATGCCAAAATATTAACCTATCTCCTCGAAACCTCCGTCATCACATTACCACCTCTTAGGCCTTATGATCCACTCAAACCCAAACCAAAAGGGTTTGACAAAACAAAATTTTTCACCTACCATTGAGTTCCTGGACACAATGTAGAGAACTATAAGGCTTTAAAAACCACTCTTATGAAATTGTATCCTCCCAAATAAAATTTTGATGATGATGATCTTCTTGATGAGGACCTCATTCCACCTTCACCAATTTCCAAATATCTTATCTCATTACCTACTCAAGTGACCAAAATATCCACCCCTATAACTCTTTGATCCACCCTCGAGATTCAAGCTCAACATGGTTTGTATAAGAGAGTTGGCCAAACTACCACCAAAATGCTAATGCACCCTACTCATTTCACAAGGATTGTATCCCTCACTTAGGTTTTTTCCCTCATGCCGCTATACCTTCCATGCCACATCCTCTTCATCAACCTCCCCTCGATTAACATGATAAACATTGCCACTGTGCTTAGAAAGACAAGGGAAAGGAAAAAGCAACTAGCCCATCAACCAACCCTGTACCCAACATACCAATTGCACTCCATACCCAAATTCACCATTCGAGGTGCTATATATCCTATTTTTGATGGGGCCACACATCACACAATGCTAAAAAAACCACACCAATCCCGCTAAAAAATGTCTTTATATGAACTCGTCCAAACCCCAGAGTCACATTGTCAAGCCCTCATGGAGGTCCTTCAATCTATTAAAGTCTTACCAAATGACCCCACACCCGTAGCCTCCATCATTACCCCTCACCACATAGCCTCTCTCACTAGGTCTTCACCTTCCTCTACACCTCCACCTACTCACCAAGTGGCCACCCTCAGCTTTTCAAATGAAGATATTTCTCCCTTCCAGTTTGATGACCCCAACCCTGCTCTCTTTTCATCTCTATCTTTATCGATAATATACGCATATGACATGTTATGATCAATGGTGGTGCTAGCATTAATATCATCTCCTCCCATGGATACGACCAAATGTAGATACTTGCTAATTGCATGCATGCTAACCTAGTTATGATACGCTCCTTCAATGACACCATGATCTCTACCTTGGGTACCATTGTTCTCCATATCCGCGTGTATCCCCACACTATGCTAGAACTTTTCTATGTCATAGAAGGGGAGTTCCAATATAACTTGCTGCTCGAATGACCTTGGATCCATGCCGTGGGTTGTGTCCCTTTGACTTTACATCGATGTCTCAAATTTGAACATGAAGGACATAATTACACCATCCCTGCTAGCCCATCACCTTTCAAGACCTGTAACATGCTATATCACCCCAATGATGTACTTATACTGGTCAAGGCATCTACCACTATCACTACATCACCTTCACCTATAAGCTCTTCCACCAAAACAACCACTACCTCTGCCACATCTAACCTCGCTATCCCCACTGCAGTTGTAGCCTCTACCACTGACGCACTTGTTTTCCCATCATCTAGTGAGCCATCTATCCCTACCACCCACACCGACTCGATCCTTTAGAAGGTGTTTTTCAACACCTCACTCTAGGAGAATACTGCCTATATAATATCGACACCTTACTCACCCCACAAGAGTATGGTAATCTATGTCAACATCCCAACTATGACATCTCGCATTGGTGACAGCTTTTCCTTATGGCCCTCCCCACCTTTAAACCAGTCTAATGTATGAGGGAATTGATATTTCCACCTATAAACCTGAACCTCCATCCCAAGCCTAACCATTTTTGTCCAACCTACACTCCCTCACTAACTCGCCATGTTGCTCACACTTTCCTCCACCAAAGGCGCGTGGAAAGGGTTTAGCTTCCGATTTTACAAACAAGGCTGCCATACTATCATTTCTGTACTCTTGTAAACACAATGATCAGTAGCAACATTGGTTTTGATGCTCCACCCTCCAAGAAGGTTCACATCAACCTTATCCAGGATGAGAAATCTTCCCTATCTCATTCACCCACATTACCATATTCACCCACGGAGTCCATAGATCCTGAATCTATTCCTCCTAATTTTTTTGTAAACACCATTTCCTTGGGACCACCGACCTATCAATGTGATGGCAAGGCTCCCTCTTCTCTCCTATTCCTACATCCTAACATGATTGATGATGATACACCTTTTATTAATGTCATTCAATGTCAGGATGATGAATCCATCCTTACTTACATTCGTGCGGAAGATTCTTATATTCATTGGTTGTTACCTTCGAAACACAAAGCATGTTGAATGAATTGACCATCAACATAAAAATTAACACTCGGGATGACTCGTACATTCTTAAGATTAGCCAATCCTTAGATGCTACTAAACAAGAATCCTTCATCTCTTTCCTTTGAGACCAGGACAACTCATTTTCCAAGTCCTATGCCGATATGCCCGATATTGACCCAAATATCATGGTTCACAATATCATAACCATTCCACGATGCCAAACCCATCAAACAAAAGTTGTGGAAAATACATCCTTGCATTGCTCTTTTGGTCAAAAAGAGCTTCAAATCCTTCTCTCGGTTTCCTTCATTCTACCATTTGACTATCCCCAATGGGTTTCTAACATTGTTCCTATCATAAAGATGAAAGGGGAATCTTCATTTACACAAAAATCCATGACCTCAACCTCACTGTCCCAAAGATGATTTCCCCTTATCGTGAATTGACAACTGGTTGATATCACCATTGGCCATGAAATGTTATCACTCATGGATGTTTTCTCGGCTACAATCAAATATTACTAGCTCCATAGGATCAACACAAGATCGCCTTCATCACCCCTTAGGGGACCTTCTACTATCAATCATGCCTTTTGGCACGAAAAATGTTGGTGCTACATATCGGTGAGCTATGACTTACATCTTCCATGACACCATGCATTGTATACTAGAAAATTATGTAGATGATCTACTCGATGTGGAATCACTTAACCCTTGGAGTCTATAACTCAATGGGTTGAGACTCATAGTTTGATTACATAACACGGAGCATCTCTCAAAGTGTGGGACTTTGAGAATTGAAAGAGCTCTCCAAATGAAGTCCAAATCCTATTCCTCTATTCAGGTGCACACGTTCAAATTACAGAGGGTTTTATCCTAAATCCTATTCTAATTTTCCAAGGAGACAAAGTTAAGGAGATGCAAGAAAATAAAACCTAAACTAACAAGGGTGATGCACCAAAGGAATGTTGAAACACCTGCTTTGCTATAAACACAAACCATAAAAATGCAATACTATCACCATGCACAAATAACCAGGACTGTAATGAGAGATCAGAAAGGAGACAATGAACACAAGAGAGGGTTGAAAATCATCCACATACATGCATTATCACTCCAAAAGTTGATATAGTGCATTATAATGGCCAAGAGGCACAAACTTGCATTACAGTTTGAATGGAAGGCTTGAAACTCCACAAAATCACTTGTAGATAAGAGAAGAAGGGAGGGTGCAGAGCAGAAATGTCCAACCTTTTGAAAAATGCACCTCCTTATAATATATAGGAAGAATGAGAGAAAGAGGTAGAAGAAATCTGGACTCTTGTTCAACCACCCCAGAGATGCATTGAATCCTCTTGCGAAATTAATGGGTCTCATGACACAATTCATGCCCCTATTGTTGTTTCTTGTTGGGCAAGAAATACCTCCTTACGGCGGTGGGTGAGAAACGTGACAGCCTCAAGAATGGCAAGTCTGTATTTACTCTAGTTGTAGTCGAAATCATCCGAATATTAGGATGGGCGTTCAACACGGATTTCACAATCTTTTCAGATCAAGAATTTAGAAATTTCAGCGAGCTTTATGATTCACCAAATATTTTCCAAACTACTTTGGATTTGGAATCTACCCCTTGAGATCTGCATGGAGCCCCACGCGTCTTAAGATTTTGCTGCCCTTTTTTCACTCCTGAAGTTGCACTAGTTGGACACTTGGTCTCACCCATGGCCTACTTTGTTTCTTTGTATTTTGGCTAAGTCCCCACCCATGATTGGTAGAGCAACTATGTCTGACCCTAGACACATGGAAGGATGGTGATCATTTGGGAACCTAATTTTGATTCTACCTTTGAAGTTGTACCAAGTGACACGTGCCTCCCTCTCGTAGCTCGCTTTATTTTCTTCATTTTTTCCTAAGTCCCTTATGTTTGGTGAAGGTATTACGTCTAACCCTGGACACGTGGAGGCTTCCACCAATGGTTGGAATTTTTCAATGGCAGTACCACTTCCTCAGGCCATGGACACATGGAGAGTCTACGCTTGTTTGGGGTCTCTGTTTTGTAGCACCGTTTGGAATTGTGTCGAGCTAACACATGGAGGACTCCACTAACCTCACAAGTTTGTACTTGGTGTAAAAACCTTCGCAGCTCACTGGACTACACTTGAAAACTATGATATTTTGTAAAAAGTGCAAAATTTCCAAAGTTCCCCTGTAGACCCACTCTGGCCCGAATTTACACTTGGGAAAAATTTCTCCGTGGCCCCGTAAAACCGCTTAGCAAAATAAATCATCCTTGGGCCCGCTTAGCCTCTGCATTTTCCACTTAACAAAATAAATATTTCATGGGCCCATGGGCCCACAATTTTAACTTGTGTCATTTGCAAAAAGTGAAAAAATGCCAAAATTTCTCTCGCCGCCCCGCCAATCCATAATTTTCGCATTTGGTGAAAAGTCTTCCCCAGGCATGTCGGCCCACATTTGGAAAAATATGAGGAGTTATAAGGACTTATTTATATTTATGGAAAGGGGAAGAAATTTCCTATCTGATGGAAGTGCTTCTAGGGCACCTTAAGTGCTTAAAATATATAAAAACTTAGATTGAAGCACCAAAAGGGGGAAATGGTGTTAGTTGCCCAAAAATAAGTGTGAGCTTATTTTGGTCAACAATTTGGTGACTCATGGGGATCACCTACATACTAGATAAATATATCAGTTGCATTGAAGTATCTATTGGGTGTAGAGTCATGAATTGATAGCCTTGTATTGACCTTATTCGAAACCTCGAGCCCGACTGCTTGTGACATGTTTTCCCTTAACCTACTTCTGGAAATTGACTATAGGCACACATTCACCTTTAGAGGCACACTAAACTACACAATGATTCAACCTAGGAGCAATGAGACCTATGCTGAAGCACTTAGGGAAATTGAAAACTACACTACAATAAAACAATGTGCATACACACTTAGAGGAATTAAAATCCTAGGCTAATATTTACAATGGTGAAACCTTTTCCTTTCAAGTAATAATGTTTAAGATAGATCCCATTAACTAGAATCAAAAGCTCCTCTCCATCCAATGTAGAAAATTGGAAGGAATTTCTACTCTTACATCCTGTGACCATGTAGGGGCCACTCCAAATAAGCATCGAATTTAGAATGTCTTCTGGATTTTCCCGATCTGCATCCCACTTTAGGACTAGGTCCCCTTCCTGAAAGGTCCTTGCTCTTGCTTTCTTATCAAACCACCTTTTGACTAAGGCTTGATCCTTTTCTATCATTTGAACTGAATGTTCTCTGATTTCTTCCAATTCTATCAGCTCTACATACCTAGCCTCCATTGGTTCAAACTCAGATAATTCCAACTGTTTCATGAGTTCCAATGGGAAGCTCTAATGATATAGGAAACATTGCCTCCTTCCCATAGACCATCTTGTAAGGGGAATTACCTGTAGATCTCTTTGGTGTGATCCTGTCAGACCATAATGCTGATTTTAGCTTTGTATGCCATATCCTTTGATTTTCATCTAGAGTCCTTCTGATGATTCTTAGCAAATTCTTGTTCGTGGACTCTACCTGCCCATTACCCTGTGGGTAATAATTTAAAGAGGTGCTCAAGTAGATCCCATTCTTAATATCCCATTTTATGATCTTGGAGCCTAGAACGTTAAGGCATTTTCGATATGATAGTGGTGGTACTCCAAACCTAGTCACTATCCCTTCATAAAATTCTAGTATGCTAGACTCATTTGCTTCTTTGAGTGCTACCGCCTCGGTCCACTTGGTGAAATAGTCCGTTGCTTTATGAGGATCCACTTGTGACCTTTGCTTGAGTTTGGATTTATGACCCCAATGAATTCCAATCCCCATTATATGAATGACTAGTCAACTGAAATTGGGTGCAATGGAAGTGCTACTAATCTTTCCTTGCCTATGAAGAATGCACATTTTTTACACTTCTTGATCCAAGTGTAACAGTCACTAAACACTGTGGGACAATAATATCTCACCTTCATTATCTTGAGAGTTTTTACTCATGGATAAAAATGACCTTTGGCTTCTGTATCATGAAAATCCTGTAACATCTTCTCAATTTGGCTTGTTCGATGCATCTCAGTAGAACACTATTGATGTCCTTTTTGAACAAAACACCATCAAGACACACATATGGAATGGCTTATAATTTGAAGTATCTCCTTTTTTCTTTGCTCATTTTTGGAGGGCATAGGCTTGTTTATAGGAAGTGCATCATATTCTAAGTCCAACAAGGAATAGACACATTATCACTTGCTTGTTCTTGACCATCTTGTAGTACCAAGACAACCTCCTTTTCATCATTTATGTCAACTTGTTGACTCGAGGCTAGCTGTTCACATAACCCCTTTCCATAGACCATCTTAGTGACCTTAATTTCAATGTCATACTCCATGACATGAGTGATCCATCCTACATGTTTCTCATTCACATCCTTGTTCAAAAGGAAGTCTCTGACTCCCGCATGAGAAACTAATAGCTGGATCCTGTTGTTTGAGACTAGGTGTTTGAACTTCTTTAAGCTCCTAATCATTGCAAGGACATGCTTCTCAATGAAAGAGTACCTCACTTCATAGTCCTCCAAGCCTTGACTGAAGAAGGAAACCTGGTTTTTAGATCCCCCTTTATTTTGTTGCACTAGGATTGCAGAAATTGTGTCCCCACCACCAAAGGCATAAAGCATGAAGTCCTTGGAGAAGTCTAGATTGAAGAGAGTTGGAGCTTGGGATATGGCTTATTTTATGGCTTAAAAACTTCCCTTTCCTCAGATTTCCACCTAAATTCCATTCTCTTCTTCAACATCAAGTGTTATTGGCTCCACAAAAATAAAAAACATTGGTACAAACTGCGGAAAAAATTGATTCTTCCTAGAAAAATTTGAAGAGCCTTCTTATGACTTGGCAAGGGAAATTCTTGAATTGCTTCAACTCTTTCTAGGTTGATCGTCAATCCTTCCTTTGACATAATATGGCCTAGGATATTTCCTTCGTGAGCTAGGAATGTGCATTTTTGGGATTCAATGATACCCCAAATCTCCTACATCTTTGAAATACCTATCTTATATGGAAAAGGTGATTCACTATGTTTTTGGAGAATACAGTGATATCATCAAGATATATCAGTAATATTTTTGTGATCAACTTTTTCAATGCCATGACCATCACCCTCTAGAAGGAGGCCCGGAATTAGACTATCCAAATGACATCTTCTTGTAGGCATAGGTGCCCCACTTAGTGGTGAAAGTCATCTTGAACTGGTCGTCTTCTTTCACCATTATCTGATTATATCCTGAGTATCCATCCAGGAGAGAAAATATTTTTGATCTAGATACTACCTATAGGATTTTTTCCATTAAAGGGAGTGGGTAGTGGTCTTTGAGAGATGCTTTGTTCAAGTCTTGAAAGTCCACGCACAACCAAATTTCTCCATTATTCTTCTTGACTGGTACCAAGTTTACAACCCAACTTGAATGCTTGATTGGGAATATGATGCTTACCTCTATCAGTTTGTTCATCTCTTTCTTCATTAGAGGCTCAATGTGTGGGTTGAATGGTCTTTGTTTCTTCCTAATGGGCTTAGCCTCTAGATCTAGTTCTATTGTATGTTGTGCCAAATTTGGATTGAATCCTTGTAGGTCTTCATAAATCAGGTGAAAACATTTGGAAATTCTTGGAAAATTTGTATGAATTCATATCTCTCTTGCTCAGTGGTCATCTTGCCAATTTGGAGTGTCTTTCCTTCCTCAACAAAAATAGGTTTTGAATCATCTCCCTTGACCTTAATGTTTGCTTTCTCTTTACGAAACTGGTCATTAGGATTGAATATTGACTCCAGTGTCACCAAACCTCTAGGAAGTTTTTTGGTCCACAACTGCACTACATGATCCCCGTACTGCTGCTCTAATTTATCTTGATTCCTAGTTGAGAATTCAACCTCTTCTTGTCAAAAAATTTATAATCTGTTGATCATTTTCAAACACCTTCCAACTTATTTTATTATCTGGAACTGTTGGCCTTATAATCACATGTATATGTGGTTGTGTTTTTCCTCTTTTGATACTATCAACCACATATAATGCTGCAATCCTGCAATCCTATGGAACTTCATTCTTTTTCTTGGGTATGGACACAATTTTGAAAGCTTCAAATTCTTCAATTAGGTCCCATACCCTATTCTTGTAGCTCTTGAGTAGGTCATTCTTTGTAACATTTTTTCCTTTGACTTGATTCAAAATTAGCTCACTATCACCAAAAACTTGTAAATTTTTAATGCATCTCTTTCTTCCCCAATGTAATCCATGAATTAAGGATTAATACTCAGCCGTATTATTTGAGCAAGCAAACTAGAAATGGAAAGATGAGTAGTATTTCATACCTTGTGGCAAAATGAGCATAGCCCCTCCTCCTTGTCTACTCCTTGATCCATCGAAGAATAGATTCCATACTTCATTATCATCTTTGTGATATGGCTTGGTGATGCTAGGGAGAGGATGATTCTCTTCATGCAAACAATAGACTCCTAGCTCAGATTCTTCCATTTCTTTGTAAGGGTCAAATTCATGTCTCTTGTTTTCCCATTCATCTAGATTCAAATCTAGGATACCGTCAACCTCGGTGCCTTTTTCTAAATCATTTGAACATTATTCCTAGTCAAAGGCTACACAATTTGCATTGATTGGGCTTAGAATGTGAGGCTCAATGTGGAAATTGGCAATCAGTTCTGACCTGATGGTTGCTTTGGCTCTATACCTTGTCCTAAAAAGCATGTGTGACCAATCTACAGATAGGTACCTACCAATTTTGGCTGTGAAATCCCTTGATAAACATAGTGCAAAGAGTGGTGGGAGGTCAATTACAGACACATCTTGCAAGACTGTGACATTTGGACATGCATGCAATGTAAGGCTTAACCCTTGATGACCCCAACTGTTCCTACTATTGTTCCATTTAGTTGCATTACTCCTTTGAGCAATGGCTCATATTTTATACCCAATTGATCTGCTATTTTCTTGGCATCAAAGAGATACTTTCCCCTGAATTCGATCATGTAGTTATGTGTCAAGTGGTTCCCAACAATCAATGACACATAGAATGGTGGAGGCTTCAAATTATTGTTTGGTATAATTTCACCCTGTTGCAATGCATTAATGAGAACTTTCTCCTAACTCTAGTCTGATCTATTCGAGGTTATCCAATTAGCCATTGCAACTTGCAACAAATCTCATTGTCTTGGGATTGCTAGTGACTCCCACATGGAAATGTTCACATGTGTTTTCTTCATCTAATCGATGATGTTGAAAGGAGATGAGTTATCTCTCTTTTTCCCCTTTCCTTGCACATTTTTCTCTTGCACATGGGCTATTACAACGGAACTTGAGTCGGTCTAGAAAGTGGCTTGGGCTGAACCTGCACATTAAGAGTTACACTTTGATTGCTAACACCTTGTTGAGTGATAGAGGGTTTTGGATCATTTGAATTTGATGACTATCTCTCTCTAATATTCCTTTTCTTGGACCATGTGTTTACCATTATACTTTGAGAAGGGCTTGGTTCATACCACAAAAATATTTAGCCTGCCAATTGACAAGTGTGGTCTCATTCGGAGGTACTTCTTGCTGAGTTGATTCCTATTGATTATTTCCTTCTTGTCTTGGTTCTTATTCTAAATCATGGTTTGTACCATCAAATACTAATTCAAGGAGCCATTAAAACACATTGACTGATTATGAGGTTAGCTTCATGGGAAACACCAATCATATTCTTGAGCCATGTTGTTTTGTGTTGGAACCAAGGCCCTCAATGTCAAAGTTGAGTTTGGATCATATGGTTAGAATGGCCTAGCAGCTTGAGGTTGTCCTTGGCTCTGATTTTGATTTCTTGAGCTAGTGGTCTATTTTGCTGGTATGGGGGTCTAGCTTGATACTAATTTGGAGGTTGATACAACCTAGAACTTTGAGCTTGCTATCTCTTGATAGTCACTACCTCATTTCCTAGGTTCTACAGTTGCTTCATAACCTCTTGTAGCTCTTTTGAGGTGCTTGAAGAAGTAGAAGCCTCACTATTACTTTGATTCCTAGGGGATGGAATGGGATTCAATGATGGTATTTGGCTAGTTGTAGGAGCTCCTAGTTCTAGATATAGAGGCATAGGTGGCCTAGGTGCTAGCTTACTAGCTTGAATCAAGTAGTTTTCAGCTCTAATAGTAATATTATAGGCTAGGTATAGTTATACCTCCCATTGATTGAATCATTATGGAAATATTAGAATTTAAAGCTTTGAGGAAGTATAGAAAAGCACCTTCAGTTGTTGGTCTCATAGCTGCTAGAATCCTATCCCACATCCTCTAAAATATGAAGTTGAAGTTTGTCAGCTATTCATTAGGATCTCTCTTGATGGTTGTTAGTTGTTCTAACAAGGATAGATTGTCCCCCTTTTCTCCAAATTGATTATGAAGAGATGTGCACAGATGATCCCAATTTTGGATAGACCCGCCGTTAGAATCCTAAACCATTGCAAGGCTTTACCTTTAAAGGAGGATGCCAATAAATTAACAACAATGGCCATTTCAGTTATTTCATGGATTGTAAATACATTTACAATGTCTTGGATGTGGTCAATCGGAGTTGTTTGGTTCTCTCCGAGTTCTTCAATGCTACAACTGGAACTAGATTTTGTGCATTAAGAGCAAGTGGGCTACTACCAATGAAGTTGACATAGGGGTTGGGTTACGCCATTCGATTGGTCAAAGGATTCTAGTTGATTGAATGAAAGGCCTACCAGGTGGAGGTGTTGACAAGGTCCTGCTTGGTGGAGATGGAGATCTTTGAGCTCTTCTCCCTCTCCTTGCTCTATTTGGGGATAAATGTAGATAGAAAAATAGCCCCTCTTCTCTGGTTCTTGACCTTGTCTAGATTCTTCTCATGAATCTTCCAGGCTTGGACTACTGAAATCAAAGTGGATTCTACCCATTATTTTCTTTTGGAGTCGCTTAAATGTGTAATTTCGAGCTCCTAACAAGCGGGAACTCAAAACAAGTGCACATCAATCTTGTTGTAGTAAAATGAAGACTTCTGGTCCCACCAAGCATGCCAAAACTAGTTGATGTGGAATCAAAGCACCCCTAGAGTCTGTAACTCAATGGGTTGAGACTCACAGTGTGATTGCATAACATGGAGCATCTCTCAAAGTGTGGGACTTTGTGAATCGAGAGAGATCTCTGGATGAAGGTTGACTCCTATTCCTCTATTCAGGTGCACACATTCAAATTATAGAGGGTTTTATCCTAAATCCTATTCTAATTTTCCAAGGAGACAGAGTTAAGGAGATGAAAGAAAATAAAACCTAAACTAACAAGGGTGATGCACCAAAGGAATGTTGAAACACCTACTTTGCTATAAACATAAACCATAAAAATGCAATACTATCACCATGCACAAATAACCAGGACTACAATGAGAGATCAGAAAGGAGACAATAAATGTAAGAGATTGTTGAAAATCATCTATAAACATGCATTATAGCTCCAAAAGTGTATACAGTGCATTCCAATGGCCAAGAGGGAAAAAAATGCATTACAGTTTGAATGGAAAGATTGAAACTCAACAAAATCACTTGTAGATAAGAAAATAAAGGAGGTGCAAAAGAAAATGTCCAACCTTTTGAAAAATGCACCTCCTTACAATATATAGGAAGAATGAGAGAAAGAGGTAGAAGAAATCTAGACTCTGTTCAACCACCCCAGAGATGCATTAAATCCTCTTATGAAATTAATGGGTCTCATGACACAATTCACGCCCCTATTGTCGTTTCTTGTTGGGAAAGAAATACCTCCTTACGGTGGTGGGTGAGAAACATGACAACCTCAAGAATGGCAGCCTGTATTTACTCCAGTGGTAGTCAAAATAATTTGAAGATAGGGTTGGGTGCTCAATGCGGCTTTCACAATCTTTTCAGATCCAAGCATTTAAAAAGCTTAGAGGACTTTATGATTCACCAAATCTTTTCCAAACTGCTTTGGATATGGAATATACCCTTGATATCTATTTGGATCCCCATGCATCTTAAGATTTTTCTACCCTTTTTCCACTCCTAAAGGTGTGCTTTGGTTGATACTTGGTCTCACCCGTGGCGTGCTCTGTTTCTTTGTGTTTTTGCTAAGTCTACACCCTTGATTGGTGAATCAACTATGTCTGACCCTAGACACATGGAAGGCTTGTGATTTTTTGGGGACTACCTCTAGAATTTGTTGGACCCGTAGAATATTGGCCAAGTATGAAGGTGAATAGGTGTGTAAGGTCTTAGTTATGGAAAGGTGCGCAAGGAAAAAACACGCAAGAGAAAGGCTTAAGGAAGCACATAGCATGCGTGACGGATGAAAGAGGGTTTGGGACTTAGCCAATTTGAGTGCCTAGGGTAAAACATGTGAAAAGAATGACTAGTTGCACATGGATAAGGTGGTAGCCTAGCGACAGGTTGGCCCAGATAGAGGCATGCCTTGGATGGAATCTTCTAGAAGAACATCATGAGATAGAGTGGAAATCTCATGCTTGGAGAAACATGCTCGTATGAAGGACCACATTCAACACTTAGAACTAGATATGAGGGTGTTGGAGGGTGAGTTAGCAGTGTAGGAAAGTGATAAATACAAGTGCTTGCGGAGTAAAAGATATACGAGTTTTGAGATATAACGGGTTGGAGAGAGCACGAGTTTGAGAAACAACATGGGTAGAGCTTTTAGAATTACTGCAAGGACTCGTTAGTGGATAGCTGCATTCGAGAGATAATGTACAAGTCATGGAGTTGTAAATTTTATTTTGGTAGCTTAGTTACATAAGTCCAAAGTGAAATGTATGATCATGATGCCTTCTCTATGACACTCTGTAATGGTTCAATGAATGTAATGAAGGTACTTGATATAATATATACATGAATATTAATGGTTCCAATGCATATTTCTCTCTTATAAGTTCTCTTTCCTTTCATGCTAAGTATGAATTCTTATATATTATTTTCTATCATAATACATGTTCTGGATTCTGTTAAAGCACTCAGTTTGAAGTGATTACAAGGATCTAGAGGTCGTTCTGAGCCCTATGGTTCTTGTATGTCTTAACTTCCCTCCTGGAAACTCTTACACTAATCATAGATTATTTTTCCCACTAAAATCACATAAAAAGAGAATCGGGTACCTACGCGTGCCTCTCGTGAGCACTCTAATTTCGTTGGGTGATAGGCCAACGTGCATGGGGTTCCTTCCTTTCGTGATGGGAGTAAACATGACTAAATATTGGTTTTGTTACCGGGACCTCTTTTTGAAGTTGTAGTGGGATATAACATATATCATGATCTATGTAATGAGTAATGATAGAGTGGTTAACATTGGAAAATGTTGAATTGTGGTTCAAGAGCACGGAGGATGAATTTTCTCAGAGATTTAGCACTAGACCTGAGTTTAATGCACATAGATGGGTAGAAGAGAACCTCTACCATGATTTGTATGAGACCTTCTTCTACTGCTTCCCAGTAGAACTATATGAATGGCTTTCAGCCTATGTGTCTAGATCAAGTTGGCATTATGGATCACATATGTGGACCAAAGAAGACTACCAAAGGCTACATGATACAAATCTGACATGGACCCGTGTTGTAGATCATTGGTGGAGAGGAGTATTGGCTAGCTACACTCTAGAGTATGCCATTTCCACATATTCTTGTCTAGAGGTTACTGAGTTTGAGTTTCTGAGGGAGCCCAGAGGATCATTTTTACATGTTGTCCCTCTAGCTTTAAAGATCTTAATGATTACCATGAGTTTAGAGGCTTTCCCAATGGCGGCTAAACCACTCGAGCACTAGGGGAGGAAGGCTGGGGTGGAGGAAGATTACGGATGTTGCGCCGAGAAAGAAATGGACGAGAGATGAATCAAGTATGGTAAAGCATGTGAAAGGGAGATTGCTAGATGATGTGAGGTTGCAGGTGTGATGGATGTATGGTGGTAGATGTTACGGGAAGGATTTGAGGTTCACGCTGAGGATGTGGAGCCTGAGAAGTTTGTGTGACCCCATCTTGGAAAGCATGTGAGAGAAACCCCTTTGGCTTCTGATGAGAGTTCATCATGCAGAGAAAGAAGAACCATTGGCATGCATCTGAGCCCACCTAGTGACCGGACCCTGGCACTTGGTTTTCTAGATTAGGGAGATAATATTACTAATCCAGTTGATTACATTGGAGGTGATTGTTCTATGCCTAGGAGGTATAATTTCTTGTTTAGTACTTCTGTGGCTGTAAACACCATACTAGTGTTAGGAATTTTAGGAAAGATATAGGCACACAAGCGTTTGGTCTCGTGTTTGGAAGTGGTGCGGGGTATACTATTGGAAGTGGGGTATTGTCGCATACCGTAGGCGTGCAGCTTAGTGGAACTGTGGGAACCCTTGGCATGTCCACTTTAGGACCTGGTGGGCCTGGTAGATCTGGTGGTTCGGAGTAGAGTAGGTGCTTTGGTGGGTTTGGTGGATCTCGGTATTTTAGGATCTTGTGGACTGGTGGATTAGGCGGTGGGGAAACATAGGTAGAAACCAAGGATGGGCGGCAGAGGAGGATTTAGACCCCAACCACCCCCACCAATTTTCTTTGAAATGTCTCTACATTTTCCCAATTATAGAGGTATTGAGGATGCTGTGGAACATGTTCACAAGTGTGAACTACTATAGTGTGTGAAGGGTGTCACAACCCCTGAATGAATTGCTAGTCAGTTTGCAACCACAATGCAAGGGCACACGAATAGATAGTATAGAAAGTATGACCCTTATTAGACAGTAGTAGATTACACTACCTTAAAGAATGCATTCTTGGCAGAGTTCCACATTCCTAAGTTTGAGAAGAAGAGCATCAGTGCTTTGAAGGAGATTTAGTAAGGAATGACAGAGAGTGTGTGGGAGTATGATGCACACTTTAAGACTCTCTTGTCTAAACTATCATATGATATTCATCCTTCATAGCATGCACAATGGTTTTTGGAGGATTGATCACCCCTTTTAGAAGGGCCTTGTCTCATAAAAATTTTATAGACCTGCGTGAGGCATTGGAGGCTGCCCTACGCACCGAGGCTATTGGTAGTGTTGATACTAGCATTAGCCTGTTCTTAGAGGCTCAGATTGCTTTTATGGCCAAGCGAGTTGAAAAATTGTCTCGCAAACTCAGCCCATGAAACTCGTAGTGGTTTGTGGTGCATAAATTGTGAAATAGAGGGGCACATAAAGGATAATTTCCCCTGGAGGACAGTACATATGCATTGGCGGTAGAGTGTGAGCTTTTTCATGAGAACCATGATGCAAGTAAATGCCCTTTGTGTAGTGTACAATCGGGAAGAATGTATCTTGTTATTGCAAGATTTGTATTTCTACAACCAATGATGTGAAGGACTATAGGCTCATTGATCAAATCCATGAGGCCATTGATCATGGGGTGTACCAAACAAGCATTGTAAGTAGTTCAAGGGTGATGATCGCTGTTATGAGGAGCACATAGATGGAGGCGCACATAGAAGGGGTTTTGAGGAGGATTCCGTGATCGAGGTAACCGCGGAGGAGGAAGGAGTGAGTTACCATGTGGAACATGTTTCAACTATTGATCTCTGATCTATTACAAACGTGAGTGCCCGGACTATCTATTGTAGTGCTCGTGGTGCGAGAAGAATCATAAGTATGAAGAGTGCTCGGAATTATTTGAGCATTTAAATCGAAGCACCGGAAAGACAAGGGCGTTGTAATGGTCAACATCAAGAAGTTAGACATATAGTGGATGCCTTGGGTAATATAGGATGCGGGTTTGGAACCTATCTTGGTAACAACAAGGCGTAAGTCGTGCACGCAAGAGAGGTACCAAGATAGAACACCCTGGTTTTAAGCGAGGAGGTTGTTCACGGAAAGTATCCAAATCCCATGCATCAAAAAGAGATATATCAGAACACCATGGATGTTATTCAAAGCTTACAAGGGGAGATCCAGTGTTTAAAGGAGAAATCCAGGAGGGAGGAATAAGGAAGGAGAGTCGAGGAGCAAAAGGATGACCTGGATGAGGTCAAGGAGGTGTGTAAAATGCTAAGGCAGGAGAATATCATTCCCTTGCTAGGATTTTTGTTGAGAGAGAAGGTACCACATCTTTGAGGAAGAGCGCGAGAGACCAGTCTTACACATGAACCTTCCCCCTCACAACCTCGACTATGATAAGGAGATTATGTTGAATGTAGTTATAGATGGATGACTCCTTAGCAATATCCCGATTGACACAAACAGCGCGGAGGTTAATGTTCTAAATTTGGATGCATGACATTAGATGGGAAGACTTGCATTACAGCAATCTTTGAATGTACTGTATATGGTAAAAAAGACTAAGGTAATGACCATCGTTGTCTTGAAGGATGCAGTTATTACTATCTAGAGAGCCAAGTTTTGGGACTTCCAAGTCTTGGCACTCGTGAGGTGGACAATTTCCCAAAGACTACTTGGGTGCCCTTGTTTTCTACAAGAACAATGTGGACCTTCGGTTCAACGAAGGGTACATCAACTTTGAGAATAAGGAGGAATGGGTCATTATACCCCTAGATGAAGGGAAGTCAACACCTTATATTGAACCATTGGGGGAGGAATTTCTAGACAGGATTTATGTGTGCTCAATCTAAGACCCGAGATGGTACACCCTACTAATGGGGTTATCTAGTTTGAAGACGCTCGATCAATGAGTGATACCACCATCTTGGCATGTGACAATTGGGTGCATGGAACTTATGAATTGATGGGATGACAAAGTGGAGAGGATCGGTGACCAAGGTAATAAAGGCGCACATAGTTAGGTGCCTTGGAGGAAAATAATTGCCCAAGTATTCACGAGGAGGCTTCCTAAGATCTTCTCGCAAGAGGTGGAATCTCGGTGGAAGGATGGAAAGGAATGGAGGGGGATGTTAAGTTATGTCTTACTCAAAACAACAGCTCGGTGGTGGGCTACACATCAAGAGATCCCTTTGGAGTGGCGCAAGGAAGAATTGTTGTCCCTGTAAGATTTTCTAGGAGCAATGTACCCACCATCATCAAAGACTACCATGGGAAGGAGCCCACCTCTTTCCATATCCAAGAGTGTGAATGGGTTTGGAGAGAAGGTGTAGAAGCTTTGCCACCATCTCTTTGGGTGCACAAGTTTTATTTTACACTACAAGGTTGTGCATGCGCATGGTACATTCATTTGGAGACATGCCGCTAGACAAGGAATTGGCAAGAGCTCGCGGCTGACCTTATTCAAACCTTTGAGTATCAAAGTACCAAACCATTAGTTGATAAGGCCTTGTAGGATATCAAGCACCTTACCATGGAAGATAGTGTCGGGATAGAAGATAGGCTATTGGTATTACAAGGTGAACTAGGATTGGAGGCGCGCTATGAAGAAGTAGAGGAAATAGAAGAGTTATAGCTTGAGCACATGTGTTTGGAAAAGGAGAAGGGAAAGTTGGTATATGTGATTGATGGAGAGGAATCAGAAAGCTTAGATGTTAGCCATTCTATAGGGATGCGCGAGGTAGTGGACAGTGCTAGATACTTGCGCATGTGCCTACCATGAGCCTTTAAAAATGAAGAAAGTTAACATCGGTTCAGAGAAGAACCCAAGGAAGTTGTTATTGGAGATTACTAGATGGAGAGGGAAGTATCTAAGATCATTGATCTGTTGTGTGAATTTGAGGATTTATTCCCACGCGTGTACCGTGAGCTCAAAGGCATTCACTATTCCTTGGGGAGATGAAGATAAAAATGAATGACGGTGCATGCCTAGTTAATAAAAGGCCCTATTGGATGAATCCCAATTTGCACGTGAAGTTCAAGGAGGAGATAGAAAAAATGATAGCTTCTGGGATCATTGAGGAAGTACAAGAATCAGAGTGGGTAAGCCCAATGGTAATCAACATCAAGAAGGATGGGTAGATTAGGATTTGTGTGGATCATAGGGAATTAAACACGCTTTTGTCATTAATTCCTTTCCGACCCCCTTCATGAAGAAATTTTGAAGGAGTCGTTGGGCATGACATATTTTCCTTTACGGATGGATTTTAGGGTACCACTAAGTCTAGATTGTAGAGGACTAGGAGAAGACAATGTTCACCACCGAGTGGGGAAGTTTTGCATATACGATCATGCCCTTTGGATTGAAGAATGTGTCACTACTTTTCATGCATAGTGGTGCAAGAATTCTAGGACTTCATCCATAAGTTTCTTCAGTCTATTTGGATGATTGGATAGTATATGGTCTAGTTAAGGACCATTGTGACAATTTGAGGTTAATGTTTGAGAGGTGTAGGTAGTTGAGGATATCCCTCAACATTAAGAAATGTGTGTTTGCTACACCCTTTGGGACTTTATTGGGGCATATCATATGTAAGGAGGGCTTGTTGGTAGATCTCGCTAAGGTTATAGTTATTGTGGGGTTAAGGGAGCCTACTAGCCAGAGCGCAAAGTGTTCGGATTCCTTGGTCATATGGGCTATTACAGAAAATTCATTTAGGGATATGCCAAGATTGCCACACCTTTAGAGGAGCTTCTTAGACATAAAATTTCCTTCCATTGGGGAGGCGCAGTAGAGGGAATTTGATACATTAAAACATAGGCTTATCACCGCGCCTATTTTACATTTTCCCTCTTGGGACAAGCCCTTCCATGTCCACGTAGATGCCTCGGGAGTGCCATTGGAGCAAAGTGCTTACAAAGCTAGGTGAGGGATTGTTGATCATCCTCTGTGTTTTACAAGTAGGAAGCTGACACTAGCAGAGCAAAACTATACCACAACCGAGCATGAGGCATTGTCAATGATCTACGCACTCTTCAAGTTTAGATAGTATCTGCTGGCAACACCCTTTGTGTTTTACACCGACCACATCGCATTAAAGTATTTAGTGAACAAGCCTGTTCTACAAGGAAACATATTTTGATGGGTGTTGTTGTTTTGAGAGTTTGAATTCACCATTGTAGTAAAGCTTGGAAAAGGCAACTATGGCCCGAACATCTATCAAGAATTGATTTAGGGAGGATGGTAGAGTATTGAGAAAACAATGCTAGATGCGTAATTTTTAGGTTGCGGCATGCGCCATTGGATTTGGAAGAGATTGGAATATTTTTAAAGGAAGGTGTGGCATTAGATGGAATGCAGACATTAGAAAAGAAGTAGTTGGCCATACGCACTGCACCCTATATGTTAATCAGTGGAGACTTATACAAGTTGGGACATGATGAAGTTTTGTGCATGTGTGTTTTAGAGTATGAACACCTGGAAATCATGGAGGAAGCACACAAAACAAGTGCGGATGGGCATTATTTAGGTGATACCACCATGTACAATATATTAATGGAAGGTTTTGGTGGGAAACCTTGTACAAAGATTTTAGAGATTATTGTAAAGCGCGTGACCATTGTTAGTGCATTGGAAAACTAGGAATGAGAGACAAAATGCCTTTGCACCCTATTCCTAGTACGAAGCCTTTTGAAAAAGTGGGCGATAGACTTCATGGGACCTATTACACCACCACGCACGCATAGGAATGGGCCACATTATGTCATCACTTGCATGGATTATCTCACAAGGTGGGTAGAGGCAACCCCAACTAAAGACTCGCATGGTAGCAATAGTGGTAATGTTCTTGTGGGAGAACATTATCACAAGATATGGATGCCCATTGAGTTTGACCAATAGTAGGGGTAGACATTTCTTGAATGAGACTATGAGGATCTATTATCGAGTTCATGGTGGCTCATCACAAGACTACGTGCTATCACCCATAAGAAAATGGAACCACGAAGCATTCAACAAGATACTAAGTCATACATTGACCAAAATATGTGATGTCGGAAGGAAAGATTGGGATGAAAAGGTATTGGTAGTATTATGGGCTTATAGGACAATGTATAAAAGGCTAAACAAAGCCACAACATTTCAATTGGTTTTTGGTGTGGAAGCTATTTTACCAGCTTGAATTTATGTTACCTTCTCTATGAATAATGCACGCAGGAGGGTTAGCCAGATGAACAAGTTGCTGAAGAAAGAATTGATGAGTTAATGAAATTTGGATGAGAGATGGTCCCTCACCGTGGAGCCAAACAATAGAAAAAAAAAAGAAAAGGCTTGGCATGATCACCACATCAGGAATAAGAAGTTTGAGGTTGGAAATATGGTGTTACTTATATGATTCTAATTTTTACGCCATCCTCGGGAACTTGAAATTCCATTGGTTTGGTGCTAACATAATTTCATACATCCTTGATTCAGTGCATACCAATTACAACCATTTGGATGGGACAAAGTTTCGTACACTTCAATGGGATTAGGTTGAAGCCCTACTATAAATAAGTCTTCTTGGTGTTTGTAAATAAGGTAATTTTTCCAGTTAGTCTAGAAGTTTCCTTTATGCTTTCCCTTTCTTATGTTTCCCTTCGCGTTGTTTTTTTGCACCTTGGGCACCAAAGTAAACTTATTGTTATTTTTGAGAATTCATGAGTACGTAGAGGACCATGCATCATTTTAAGTGTGGGGTGGATGAATGTGAAGGAGTGCATGATTAAGGTACCAAGGAAGTTGTGTTGAAAAGCCTTGTTGAATAGCCTGGTTAAAAGAGGTATACGAAGAAAGATGGAAGATGAATGGTTTGTGCCGGAGGTAAAGCTACTTGTAAATCCCATGTACTAAGAAGGAGAAAGTGCATTTAAGCAACATGAGGTAGGTGAAAGAAAGAATTAGGATAGAAGAAGTGCCTTCGGTGTGGGTTATGCGTGCGAAAGAGTCTCCTGTCATGTTAGATTGGTTGCGCTCGAGAAGGTTGGAGGAGTTTTTGCACAAGGTTGGGCACATGAGTGAAAGATCAAGACGGGCTTAAAAAGCCGCATTAAATGAACAAAGTATGGTTGTAGGTGAATTAGAATTTAATGTTCAAAAAGAGAAAAACAATAAGTAAAGATTCGAGGCTCTTTTCATTTTCACTTTTGAAATAGAGAAAGGAGCGAGTTTTATAAACTAGGGTTTCTAGATTTGATCATGCGAAGAAAGACCTACGAGATCAAAGTGTGAGTAGATAATTTGAGATTGCAAACTAGAAGGAAGGGGTTACATGAGTGTGAAAAGGGTGTAAGGAGGCGTAATCTTGTGGATTTAATTTGATCCTAGTGAGGGTTGTGAAAACTAGGGCACAAGTTCAAGAGAGTTATATCATGGATTTGAAATCGGAAGCTAGAAGAATTGGAAGAAAAGAGTAATAAAAAGACCTCGACAATGACACCCAAGAAAGGAAAGGGCAAGGGCAAGGAAAAAGAATGAGAACCCAACGTAAACAAAAATAAAGAATGGTATGTAGAGATACGATACCCAGGATGGGGTGATGATGGGGAAGGAGTGGGAATCCCACCTGAGAAATGTACCTGTAAGTGATTATAATCACCAAAAAAACATGATAGAGAAGGAAATGGCACTAGAATTAGTGCACCCCACTAGTAAATGAACACCAGAGGGCTTGTCGATATATAATGATGATGTTAAGGTCAAAATGGAGAAGGCAGGGTTGTTGTAACTCTATGAGTTACCCTATTTTGGAAAACTAGAGTGCCTGTATCAATGGTTAATGTCACGAGTACATGAAGATTATTTCCACTTTACAGGTGCAAGATTCACGTCACTTCCCAACTTATCTTCCAATTTACAGGCCTCATATGTGAGGAGATAGCTTGGGAGATGACCTAGGTGAAAAGGAGGCTATTCAGGAGACCATCACCGAATATGCCTAGAAGAAGGGGTTGAGGTATTATGACATTTCAAACATCAAGGACCCCGTGATGAAAATGGCCATGCATCTGGTGACTAATCTAAATGGCCAGGAGAGATGGACCTAGGTCAATAAGCCTTGGCTACTTGTTTGTAGAAAAATCCTCTTTAGCAACATCCTCCTGACCATTGTATTTTCAGAGATTGGAGTGACTGACACACTAGACAAGTTCGTATAGGAATACCTTGCCAAGGATCCATCGCCCACGAAGAAGTTCGAGAAGTATGCCTGTGACACAATGATGGCACCCCACAAGGCACGAATGAAGAAATGGTATACGTGCCTGAGGAACGCATTCGGGACAGAGTGGAGAATCCCTAAACAACTCCCAACAACCACTGAAGGGGAAGTTGAGTTCACTGTCTATCAACATTTCTGCTTGGGTAGGTTCAAGCTAATAGATGAATCATGGAGCCCTTGGTGCAAGCTTCCCTTCATGTTCACTGCTTAATACTTCCAAGCGGGAGTGAACAGATTTAAGGAATCAAATAAGTTAAGGCTAGAACTAGGTAGTCTAGACTAGGAGCATAGGGAGATGATAAAGAAGCTGAATTACCCTGGTGGAAAGTGTGCATACATGGAAAGCTACGTGTCACACGAGGTCTAGATGACAAGGTGATAACATTACCCATTGGAAGAGGATCCACAACACGCATGTACCTCCGTATAAGGTTGAAGTTCAAGAAGGGTGCATATCTGGAGAATGATGTCTCCATACTTGAGGATCCCATGGGTAGGAAGAATCCCATGCCAAAGAAGAGAGGGAGAGGAGAAGAAGAAGCACCAAGTGTGTAGACTACTCAGATAGTGAGCATGCCAACAACAAGCGCCAAGCCAAGCACTTACATACGGAGAAAGAAGTCCTCGGTGAAGGAAAAGACACTAGAAGTAGAGGCACCTAGGAAACCCCTCACCAAGGAAGAGTCACCTGAGGGAGAAGATAAGGCCGAATCACTGTTAGGAGCCACCTCTCAGGAAAAAGTAGAGGGTAGATGAGGAAGCTGACTCGGAGGTGACCAACAACATGGATAATTACATGGGTGGAAGAGGGGATGAGAGTGAAGAAGATGATGGTGAGGAAGATGAGCCTAAAAATACTAGGATCCACGGGTCCTCGGCCTCTACGACTTAGAAGAGGAGAATGGAGATGAGAAGTAGGAGTTTGTATTTGCATGGTGCAAGGGCACACAGGATGAGGAAGTCACCAGAGACATGGAAAGGAATGAAGAGGTTGGCAGGGAAAAGTAGGGAGTAATAAGTTTTATAAAGGAGTAGATCACTGAGGTGGCAGAAAGAGAATAAAATAAAATTCTCAAAGCCTTGGTAGACCAAGAGTTGGAGTGTAGTGTGGACATAATGCTAAAGGAAGGGAAGGAGGAGAATATTGAAAAAGAGCATAACCTGGGAGGAGGTCCCACTCTAACAGTAAGTTTCCCCAAAGGTGCACACTTGGGTAAGAGGAATCTTAATATGGAGCAAAGGAAAGTAATGGGCTATGTTAATGACATGAAGAAGGTGCTACGCACATGATTCCAAAGCACTGTACCCATAGAAAGGCTTTTAGCCATGGGGTCTTTTGAAAAGGAGGGCACATAACCCAGAACAACAAAGATGCTCTCTTGGGTGTTTGAGTCCCACATTGATGAACCAAACTTTGAAGTCTATCGGGAGCACTCATAACATTTCTAGAATTTAAGGGGGCCGTGCTTTAGTGAATGATTAGGAGCTCTCAGACAAGCAAGTCTACAATGCACTCAACAAGGTCGTGGTTGAGACCGAGGCTAGACTCTTCATGCGCAATGATAGGATAAGAGTACTAGAGGAAAAATTAGGGAAGAAGGAAAAGGAGTTGGCAAAGAAGACCTAGAGCTTAAAACAGGAAGAGCTGATCAGTGCACAACTAAGGTGTGAGTTAAAGGAAGAGAAGATAAAGGTGTAGGAAGTATACAAGAAAATGGATTCTATCAAGGGCACCATCCTTTTAAAGCACCTAGACTTAGCACCACCCGCATAGAAGTACTCATCCCTTCTAGAATGTATAGAAGATCTAATGTGCATCCTCACTATGGAGAGACGACCTTTGGCCCTAGAGTCTATAGAAGAAGTGGCTGCGCACTTGAAGGAGGAGGACAAATTGAAGGTGGTAGTGCTCATTGCCAAGTATAGCCAAGTGCTTGCAGAGGTTAAGGTCATTGCCCAATCTATGGAGGCCGTGTATGATACATGCATAGATAGAGATAAGGTGACAAGCTCCTTGGTTGCCACACTCGAAGTGAAGCTAAAAGAGTTCCAAGAAAAGAAAAAGGGGAACAGGACAAAAAGGGACAAAGTTTTGGTTGAAGTAGAGATAAAATCTGAGGCAATTGAAGCGTTAAGGAGTTCAATCAATGCTTGGCTAAAGGAACTATACCCTCAAATTACCAAGAGGATGGATAAGCTCAAAGACCTAGGAAAAGAGATGGAGTAGATCGTGGACACTTTAGGCACCTAGGGAATTGGCCTGAGTTTTGATGAAGTGATCACCCTGGTCGGTGACCTCTATTAGAAGGCACAAAGTGAGGTCGACATTTAGAACAAGCTAGAGGTAGACTTATGGAAGGATTTTCCTAGCTTGTTGAATTAATGCTCTCCCCATTCTTCATTCTTTCCCCATTTCTTTCATTCCCTTATTCTTTTGTAAAGTGTAAGATTATACATTGGTCCCCTAAGGTATCATGCATCTTGGTTGAGTAAAGTGTTTCTGAGGATGAAGAACAGGCATAGTGTGGGGTGATGTTGGACCCTTGGAATATTGGCCAAGTGTGGAGGAAAATAGGCGTGCAAGGTCCAAGTTATGGAATGGTGTGCAAGGAAAAAGTGTGCAAGAGAAAGGATTAAGTAATCACATAGAACACGCGACACATGAAAGGAGGTTTGGGACTTATCCAATTTGAGTGCCCAAGGCGAGAACACATGAAAGAGCATGACTGGTTGTGCATGGATAAGGTGTCACCTAGTGACAGTTGGCCTAGATAGGGGCATGCCTTTGATGGAATCTTCTAGAAGAACATCATGAGATAAAGTGGAAAGCTCAGGCATGGAGAAGCATGCTTGCATGAAGGACCACATTCAACACTGGCACCAGATATGAGGGTGTTGGAGGGCAAGTTGGCGAGTGTAGGAAAGAGATAAATACAAGTGCCTTTGGAGTAAAAGATATATGATTTTTAAGATATAGCGGGTTCAAGAAAGTGCAATTTTGATAAACAAAGCATGGGCAAAGCTCTCTAATTATGTAAGAACTCAATTAGTGGATAGTTACATTCGGGAGAGAATGTACTTGGCATGGAATTGTAAATTTTCTTTTGTTAGCTTAGTTACATAAATCCAGTGAAATGCATGATTCATGGTGCTTTCTGTTACACTCTGTAATGGTTCAATGAATGTAATGAGGTTACGATATAATATATACATGAATATCAATGGTTCTAATGCATATTTCTCTCTTATGAGTTCTCTTTCCTTTCATGCAAAGTATGATGCTTGTATATTTATTTCGCCATAATACATGTTCGGATTCTCGTTAAAGCACTTGGTCCAAGTGATTGCAGGGATCTAGAGGTCGTTCTAAGCCCTATGGTTCTTATATGTCTTAACTTCCCTCCTAGAAAATCTTACACTAATCATAGATGATGTTTCCCACTAAACTCACATAAAAGAGAGACTAGCAGCGGTACCCGCGCGTGCCTCAGGTGAGCACTCAAATTTAACTAGGTGATAGGCCGCATATAGGGTTCCTTCATTTTGTGATGGAATTAGAAATGAGTACAAAGTTGATCTTTGAAGTTGTGTCGAGCTGACACGTAGTGCCTTCTACGAGTTTTTCCCTGTTTAGAATTTTCAACGGTCGGTACTACCTTTTCGGGCTCTGGACATGTGGTGAGCCAATGCTCATATGTGATTTCCCTTTTGATTTTACCTTTGAATTTTTTCTGACGAGGCATGTGGAGGCCTCCGCAAGATTTTGGAATTTTCGTGGCGGTTCTACCTTTTAGGGTCTTGACACGTGGAGGGCTAGTGCTAATTTAGGGTCTCTTTGGGTTGCGCATTTGAAGTTGCACCATTGAGACACGTGTAGGCTTCCACTCACTCCTTTAAACTTAGCCGATTTGGGCCTGCTCCCTTTCTTGGTCCCTGACCACGTGGAAGGATGGTGCTCATTTGGGAACCCGCTTTTGATTCTACCTTTGAAGTTGTGCCAAGATGACATGTGGCTTATTCTGCGGCCTTGATTTATTTTCTTCATTTTTTGCAAAGTCCCTTTTATTTTGTGAAGGTATTACATCCAACCCTAGACATGTGGAGGCTTCCGCCAATGGTTGGAATTTTTCAACGGCCGGTACCACTTCCTTGGGCCATGGACATGTGGAGAGTCTGCGCTTGTTTGGGGTCTCCATTTTGTAGCGCCTTTTGGAATTATGTTGAGTGACACGTGGGGTCCTCTACTAACCTAGAAAATTTTTACTTGGTGAAAAAACCTCTATAGGCTCACAGGCATGCACTTGAAAACTATGCCATTTTGTGAAAAGTGTAAAAGTTCCAAAATTCCCCATGACCTACCAACTCGAATTTAAACTTGGGAAAAATTTCTCCGCGCCATACCGCATAGCAAAAGAAATCATCCCCGAGCCCATTGGCCTGCATTTTCCACTTAACAAAATAAATCCTTCATGAGCCCATGGGCCCACAATTATAACTTGTGTCTTTTATGAAAAGTGCATAAATGCTAAAATATCTCCCACCACCCTACCAGTCCGCAATTTTCCCATTTGGTGAAAAGTCTTCCCCGAGCTTGTCGGTCCGCATTTGGAAAAATATGAGTTAGAAGGAATTATTTATAGTTATGGAAAGGGAAAGAAATTTCCTATCTAATGGAAGTGATTTCAGGGGACCTTAAGTGCTTAAAATATATAAAAATCATATTGAAGCACCAAAAGGGGGAAAATTGGTGTTATTTGACCAAAAATAAGTGTGAGCTTATTTTGGTCAACATGATCTTCTAGCCAAATCTAAACTTTGAACCGAACACTTGTACATCCTTAAATTCATCTTTGACTGTCTCATAAAGTATTGTGTGCATCTTCAACTAAAGAAGTGCATTTTTGCGGTACTTTTTGGGATACTCCTAGGCTTCATTATTTCTTTGCATGACATAGAAGTCAATCCTGCTAAAGTCAAGGCTATTCTGGAAATGCCTCCACCCACTAATCTCTCAACTTCGAAGCCTACAAGGTAAGCTGCAATCCATTCATCATTTTATCTCGTAGCTTTCTAACCGTTGTCAACCATTTCATCATCTTCTAAAGAAAGATGTTTCATTCAAATGGGATGATGAATGCCATAAATCCTTGAGGCCTTAAAATAATACCTTTTTAACCACCAATTCTCATTCCTCCTAAGGATGACCAACCCTTTTACCTATATATTTCCACCACTAACCATTCTCTAGGTGCCATGCTTGCTCATCGCAACAACCAACACCGAGAGTAAGCGGTTTATTACATAAGTTGTACCCTTCTAGACTATGAAACTAGATATACCCATGCCAAAAAACTCTTCTTAGCCTTAGTTTTTGTTGCCACAAAACTTCGCCATTACCTACTCAACCACAAAACCTTCATCATTAATAATACTGACCCATTGCACTATATGTATGCCGAGATCTTATCAACATCGATGTGCCACACGATGACTTATGCTTCTTTTCAACCTCAACCTTGAGTTCATTCATCAAAATTCCATCAAGGGCCAGGCCATCGCTGACCAACTAAACGACGTGCCTATTTTGGGGATCAACCATCTAACTTCCGGCTTCCCAAATGAATCTATATCTAGCCTTTCCCCTGGATGAACCTTCCTACTAAATGAATCTCTTCTTCAATGGCTCCAAGTGTCAACATGGGGGTGGGGGTGGGGTTATTCTCATTTCCTTTGAGGGTGAACCTATGCCTTTGTCTTTCAAACTTGATTTTGATTATACAAATAACATTGTGGAATACGAAGCAATCATATTGGGTCTCTAGGTTGCATATGCCTTAGATGTTAAGACAATCAATATCTTTGGTTATTCTCAACTGGTCATAAACTAAGTCAATGGTATATACCATTATCATAATGAGGTCCTTCAAAAGTATAATCCATCACATAGATATGATTTTGACCACCTTTGACCCTTACACACTTCAAACCACCCCATGTTCTACCAATAAATTTGTTGATACCATGGCCCGCATGGCTTCTCAAATACTGCTTCGCCCAGTGACTCTAAAATATTTATCACCATATAAAGGCTACAATCACCCTCTTATTTACTTCATGAAGTTTACTTCATTAGAACCGTTTCCCCTGACCCACGTGACCTTTGGTATAAAAAATATGTAGACTATCTTTCCCTTTCCATTTTACCCATTGATCTTACGCGTAATGAATAATGAGCCTTTCTTAAAAGTGTCTCCCATTATGTCCTCATGGGTGGTCTCCTTTACACATGTGGCTTTGATGAAATTCTCTTACACTGCTGCCTTAAAAGTTCTAAAATTCCTTACACCATTAAGGAAGTCCATGATGAAATTTATGGAGGTCACTTTAGTGGTTTAGTCATCACAAAATGCATCCTTCACCTAGGCTATTATTGGCCAAACCTAAACCATGACTATTGTGATTATGTCAAAAGTTTTGTGAAATGCCAAAAAAATGCTAATCTCCATCACACACCTATTCATTCCTTGCATGTCGCACGAGACCTTTGGCCTTTCTCTCAATGGGGTTTGGATCTTGTCAATGAGATTAACCCCCATTCTTCACAAAGACCACCAATGGATCATAACTGCTACCAAATATTACACTAAATGGGTAGAGGCCATTCCTCTCATTTCTACAAAAGCTGAGAAAATATGTGAATTGATCAACCATCACATCATTTTCATTTTGGCATTCCTCACCGCATTATCACTGATAATAGAAAACAACTAAAAAAAAACCCTACACAAACTATGTGACACTTTTGGCATCCAACTCATGTTTTTGTCACCTTATTACCCACAAACCAATGGTCAAGTTGAATCAACCAATAAAACCTTGAACAAAATTCTTATGAAGGTAGTGAACGATACTGGGAAATATTGGCATACGCACATCTATTTCACCTTGTGGGCTTATCGTACTAGTATCCGCACTTTGACCTGCCACCCCCTTTTCTCTAGTCTATGGTACCGAGGCTGTCTTTCCTCTCGAAGTCCAGATTCCATCTCTTCACATCTTACTACAAGACATGGTCAATGTATGTGATGGAAAGGTTTGCAAAAGCTATGAAATGAGGCTAAATAACCTCAAAGCTTTGCTAACTCATCCATGCACCATGAGATTAGAGCTAAACAAGAGAAACTAACATGAAAGAATTATAACTTTGACAAAAACATCAAAAAATAACATGTATACTACTCTCTACTCTATGAAAGCTTAATGAAAGTTAACCTAGTTAGATTTTAAGCAATCAAATTGTGTGTTGTTTACTCCCAAACATAGTGAAAAGATCTCCAAGTTGGCTACATGGCCAAGCTTTATATCTATCCTTACTAACTATATTTGGAATGGATGGAAGATGGAGGAGCTTCCATAATGGAGGATAGCCAAGATCAAATGCCTATTAGCTTGGCTAATGCAAATGAGGTCTAATGCCAATATCTCCAAATGTGAGATAGATTTTGTTATGTAAACAAGGTGTGTAAAGTTGTAGGTTGAATGGGTAGGCTTAGCCTTGTATTTATAGTTTTCCACTTGGGAGAGTTTGGAATTTGGGTGCATGTGGGACTAAAGCTCAAAAAATATTTTTAGATTATATTAGGATACACATTCTTTAGACTTAGATAAGTTTGGTTTAGGCTAGTTAAACTTGATTAGCAAGTGATTAGAGACTCATTGAGAGTTGGGAGGGGTCTGGATAACAAATTGTGACTAATAGATAGCGTACGAAGCCAATAGAAGTGGTCTAGAGAGAACTAGGGAGGTTATGAATGGTCAAAAGGAGGAATGTTTCACTAATAAGAGAGATATTAGCCAAATAAGTTGATTATCAAAGGAATATGACTGAGAATGTGTCGTAAATGGGCATCCAAGAGTGGAGTGAAGATGGGTTGATTAATGAAGTGTCGTTAATTGACTGGATTGGATGAAATGCTAAGTGTAAGCATATTTTAGGTGTGTACAATGACAATGAATTTTTTCAAGATCATTTAACAAAACTTGAGTTATTAGACAAAGCGTCACCTCAATACTCGACCATCTCCAAATCTACCAAAAATGTATCGACATGCCTATGAAAAATGTATGCACGAATGAACCTTTCAAGTCGGTGACCTCGTCCTAAAGGAAAATCAACATGTAACCAAAGAGGAGAAGAATAAATGGGGAAAATTTACTCCTAATTTTCTTAGACCCTATATCGTTACCCATGCCTATAGATCGGAGTGCTTATCATTTGTCTTCACTTGAAGGTAAACCTAAACCTGAGCCCCTTAATGCCTTTCATCTTCGACCATTCTATTTTTGATATCAAGTCCTCTATCACTTTCTCATGAGTAAATTGCTCATCCCTTGAGCATTGTTCACCTTCCATATTACCCATTTTGAGTATCCATGACTAAATAAGAATCATGTGATTACCCATAACCTTTTAGACTTGTCTTCAATATGAGTACCATGGCTCTACTCATAACATGATTCTCATGGATAATTTTCATCTTCTTTAAGATGGCATCTCATGGTTGTCCATGAATTAAAACCACCTCTTTCATAGTTAATATTTGTATGCTACGGTCTTGTCTTCTAAAAACAACCTAATTTTCCTTTATAATCTTATCCATGACTTAAAATTCCAAAAACAATAAGGGACACAACTCCTTGAGTCAAAATTCCAGAAAAAGATGACTCCCTCAAATGGGACATCTCTTCACAAATACCTTAAGGAGATAATATACTCATCCCATATAGACTTCCCACATCGATCAGTCTATTTAAAAAATAAAAACTAATAAATGACAAAAAAAGATGATTTTTTTTTCATGGACTTGCCTATTGTTAATTCTAGGTTTCTTGTTCGAAAAACACTCCATCGTATAATAAGTTACACTACACTTCCCATTCTCACCTCCTTTCCTTTTTATCCTAATTTCCTCTTTACTCAAGGGACTTTTTGCAAACGTGACATTTCATGATCATGTGACTTTCTTCACCCTTAGAATGGTCCATTATGCAATGCCTTTAGGGTATTACATTCATAAGCCCCTCTTAGGTATGGATTGACTCATTAGGGTTCTTATCAAATTAAGTAGCTCTTTTACCACCTCTTACCATTCACCTTCCTCCTTACTTATTGATTATCCTATACAGGACCCAATCCTTGACACCTATATTTAAAAATCACTCAGTCATGCCTATGAACTACATTCAACTATGCCTGTGACCTACACTCAAGCATGTCTATGACCTATATTCACCCATGCCTAAACACCTATCAATCCATTCCTTTCCTTCATCACAATATTCCCTAGCTTATGGGAGAACTACATCGTCCTAAGGTCCCTTTTTGTCAGGACTATGTAGGAAGCACTTCAAGGGAATGGGGCCCTCGGAGGTTAGCTCAACCATTCTCTACCCTAACCTATTCCCCTTTTCCTTTCCTTTTCCTATTCAAATTCTAATATATTTAGTTTCCTTTCTATATCAATAACTAGAAATTAAACCACACAAGCAATAATTGCTAAACATCTTTACCATCATAATTTCCCCTTTGATTTAATCACATCTACCATTTATCTACCATAATAATACATTTTCCTACAAATCATCTTAACATGATCCATACCATCACAAATTCCACACATTAATGAATTAGAAATTCAATCAACCACAAAACCTGACTTGATCCATGCCTAGGACTTGACTCGATCCATGCCTAAACCAACCTGAATCGATCCATGCCTAAAATAACCTAACTCAATCCATGCCTATGACCTGACTCCATCCATGCCTATGACCTAACTCTATCATGCCTAACTTACCTTGTTTCCATCACATGTACAATATCATTATCGAAATTACATATACACATCATGCCATAAACATCATCATCACCATATCCAAATATACAAATATCTCCAATATATAATGTCTCCAATACAAATGTCTCAAGATCATCAACACGTAGGCTAGTATCATATACAAAACATCATCGGCACATAGGCTGATATCATATAACAAAACATCATCGGCACACAGCCGGTATCATATACAAAAATTCATCGGCACATAGGCTAGTCCATATCACTAGATAATCCCTATACTATCCAAAATGGTGATATCCCTCACATGTCCCAAAAATCTCTACATCAGTCCATCTCAATTCCTCTACCACTCCTATGTGGTTCCCCCACCCACCTCATCCCCTTTTGTGGGCCTCGATCTAGCATTCGATGGCCCTTCACCTAGATCGGCATCCGTACACCTGGTGGCCTCACCCCCGCTCCTACCTCTGGGCTCACCTTGACCTCTGTGCTCTCCACACTATGAGTGTGGGATCAGTCCTCTAACTTGAGGCCTGATATGCTTGGTAATCCACATATGAAAGGATATCTATCACTTCTGCTGCTAAAAAAATGATCCTCATAATACATTGCCTCACCCAAGGCGTCCCTAAATCTTTCCATGGGAACCTTTTGAGGAGGTTCCATAGGTCTCACCGCAACTGTTTCCTCTATTTTGGTACCCAAATCTATTCTCCTTTTCAACTGAGCAGCATCAAAGATATAGCATGAAGCTTGAAGACAGATAGATCATGATGTGTGTCATTTTGCAATGGGGATGTGATCTAACGGCACTCAGATTTGTAGAGAGATGGATAACACTCAAATAGGACTTGATCTTGTCCTAACTGTTTTAGGTTGTGCTTTTCAACCAAGGTAAGAGAACCTATTTTATAACCCTCAAATGGTGAAGGAGATGAAAATATCCCTTTATTTGTGTAAATAGTATGAAGAGGCCTTGGGAAAATATGATCAACACTCCAAATTTGACTTTCACAAGTTGTCACTCCTAGATTATGGAGATATTTTCAATGCAAGGAAAGGGTTACTGAATAGATTGTATGATCCTGATTTGATTTGTGCATTTTTATAGATGGATTGTATTATTTTTTGACACACAATGCAATGCAGGGGTAGTATGGGTAGGATTAGTTTTTTTGAATGAAATTTTGGTGGGAGATTTTAGACAAGACTAACCAGAATTTGCCAAATTATTTGAGGACCTTTGCAAGAAATTTGTAAGACCTAAACAACAGAATGCTTCAAAGGGGTTAAGGTACTCCTTCAACCAAGATATGTGCACCAAATGGAGGCCCAAATCTGCACTCTTCCACACAATCTTTGACAACCTGCCACAAAAGCTTGAAGTAGATGAACCAAAAAAGCATCCAAAAATATCTATTTTATCATGACCTAAGGTGCACCCAAAGGTTTACAAATAATCTTAATTCAAGGAAGGTAAAGTGAGTTTAAATTTGTTTATCTCTTTATTAGATGAAAGCTCTTTTGAGTGTGAGATTGCAAATGCCACTAAACTATCAAAAAGAAATGAGACCATGTATGATCAAGAGAGATTTTGAATACAAGACTACAACAAGAGTAAGAAACACAAATTGAAAACATTCTGAAACATAAATGCATGCAAATTTTGCCAAGAGACAACACAAAATAATCCAGAATGACCAAATTTATTAGTAGGGGAATGTTATAAGAACAATCTTAGAGCTTGTTGATGACTTTACAACTTAAACCAACTCAACATGATAAAAATATGATGCAAAAAGGAATTAGAAATGGTTCTCGGGAAGTTTCTCGAGAGAATGGGATTCTTCCCAGACTTTCCCATGAAATTTCAAGTTTCTTTGACCTCCTGCATGTATAAAAACATGCATTATATAACATTCTATTACATTTGATCCTTATTTCCCAAGAAAATAATAAGCCAAGCATCAAGTTTGTTACAAAATTCTAACATGATTCGCAGATAGAGACATTTAACATATTTACAATAAAAGTTTCTAGGTGCTTCAAAAAAAGGAGAATCATTACAAAACCTTCATCATCATCCATTGCAGAGGTATGTTTTTCATCCTCAAAGCATGCAAGCCCCTTTCATTTCATCATTTCATCCTTATCCCTCCAAAATTTGATTCTGCAACTTCTTGATTTGATATTTCACATTTTGGATGGGATGGGGCAAAAATTATTTCAAAAACACCTCAAATCTACAAATTGATCCTAAAACCACTTGCATTGGTCCTTGCAGGCACAAACGACACGAATTCACCAAAAATTTGATGAAAATTGATGCAAAATTTACATCTCCAAGTTTCCTGGAGCTCAAATGATGGCCAAAAATGAAAAATGCACAGTTACCATTTATTTTCCCTATTGGTATCTAGATTTAATCTCCTTCACAACTTGAACAACATCATGCATTTACACAAGACACTCAAGGGTAGATAGATGATTTGTATGTCATTTGTAGCTAGGGAGCACATCTATCTAGCTTGTTGGCACTCAATATTTGAGGGAGTGGATAACACCTTCAAAAGGATCTTGATCTGATCCTCACTGTTTTAGGTTGTGCCTATCAACCAAGGAAAGAGAACCTATATTGCAGCCCTTGTATGGTAAAGGAGATTGAGATATCCTTGTATTTTGCACATTGTGTGGAGATGACCTTGGGAAAACATGATCAGTTATCCATTATTAAAACTCAAAGGAATTGTCACTACTAAATGATGGAAATGCTTTCAAGACAAGGGTAAGGTCTTTAGAGACATAATAAAATCTGATATGCTTTGTGCATTTTTGTGAATGAGTTGTATTATTTTGTTAACACATAATGTAATGTAGGGGTAGTATGGGTAGGATGAGTTAGTTAGAATGAAATTTTGTTGGGAGATGTTCAAACAAGATTAGCTAGGAATTACCAACTTCTTTGAGAACCTTTGCAGGAAATTTGTAACACCTACACAACAAGAATGCTTCTAGAGGTTTTAAATGCTCCTTCAACCAGGATATGTGCACAAATGGAGGCCTAGATCTGCACTCTTCCACACAATATTTGACTACCTAATACAAAATATTGAAGCAAATATATCAACAAAGTATCCAGAAATCCCTGTTTGATCATGACCTAAGGTGCACCCAAAGATTTACAAACAATCTCAATATTCAAGGACAGTAAAATGATTTTAAATCTGTTTATCTTCTATTAGATGAAGGCTCTTCTAAATATAAGATTGTAAATGCCATCAAACCATCAACAAGAAATGAGACCCTGTATGATCAAAGAGATCCTAAACACAAGATTGTAACATGAGAAAGAAACATAAATTGAAAACATTCTGAAACATAAGTATATACAAACTTTGCCAAGTGATAACACCACATAATCCAAAATTTGATCAAATACATCAATAGGGGAATGCTATAAGAACAATCTCAGAGCCTATTGATGGCTTTACAACTGAAACCAACTCAACATGATGAAATATGATACAAAATGGAATTGAAAATGGCTCTCAGGTGGTTTTCTCAGAGAAATGGGTTTCTTCCAGTTTTTGCTTGAAAATTCTAAGTTTTTTTCTCTCTTCTGTCTCTCCCCTCTAAAAATGCTTCAAAAATACATTTTATACCTCATGCCAGCTTGGAACCTTGCTTCCCAAGAAAATAATATGCTTAAGGGATCAAATTTGTTACAAAACCCTTCATCATTTCATGAAAATGACATCAAACTATAAAACAGCTCGCATATTGCCAGGGATGCACAAGAATTTTAAAATATTGCATGAGTTTAGATCCTTATCCATCCCAGGGTCATGTTTTTGGCATTTAGGCATGCCAGCATGCTTTAGCAATCATTCTTCACCTTTTACCCTTTCAATTTTTACCTCTGCAATTTTTAATTTTCACCTTTCACATTTTTACATCGGGCCTAAGCAAAAATGCATCAAAAACATCACAGATCATCAAATTAGCTCATGAAAATGGTGCCATTGTTCTCAGAAGGCTGAGGGGACTCAAAATCATATAAGGTCTAATGAATTTTGATGAAGAAATGTGATTTCCAAGCTCCTTGGAGCTCCCATGGCACCCAAAAATGAAATTGCACAGTATCCGTTGATTTTGATCAACTTTTAATATCAACCTTACACGTGGATAATGCCATTTAAGGAATAAGCTCAAAACTACCTTTTTGACCTTTGAATGAAGTGGGACACATGTCACAACATGATTGGATCGACCTCCCATGCTTTAGAAATGCATTTGTGACCTTTTTACCTTTGGAAAATTTTACAAAAATATTTGCTTCTCCCCTGGACCCGCCACGTGTCCACATGTGGGCCCCACCGAAAACCGCGGGCTCATTTTATGAATTTTGGCACTTTTTTAAAAAAGGGAAATTTTTCTTAAAAATTCCCATGGGCCCAAACACCTGTTCTCCTCCTTGCCACATGGCGTTCTCCCATTCGCCGTGGGTCCAAGCCTCCCACCTTGCCATCGAACCTCCCTGCCAAATTTGTAAAGTTTTAAAGTTTCTCCCTAGTCCAAACCTCCGCCCCTCCAAAAATGTTCCTTCATTCAGCAAGGTAGATGAAATTTCACATTTGATATTTTTTCCTTAAAAAGAAAACATCTCAAACTCTCCCAAGGCCCCACATCTCTATTTTGCATTTTCGGACATGTGTCCTCTTCTTACTGGTTGAGGACCCTCGGGTCAGAAAGTGACTTTTGTACCATTTGAAGTTAAAAACTTCAAAACCATCACAAAACCCACCGACCTATTCTTTCCCTTTTGGACACGTGTCGCTTCATGACTCATTGCAGAGCTTTAGCTCAAATCTAAACTTTAGAAATTTAAAGAAAAAACTTCAAATGCATCAAAACCTCCGCCCCCTCATATAATTTCTCCTGGACATGTGTCCACCTACTATTGGATATGGGCCTTTAGGTCAAAATTTCCCCTTGACACCTTGAGTCAAAAACATCAAAATTTCACCAACCTCTTCACCATCCGCATTCCCACTTTTCCACATGTCCTCTTTCTATTCGTCGCGGGCCTTCGGGAAAAAACTTGACTTTGAGAATTTTGCAAAAATGCAAGCCAAAATTTTTAAGGTAAATCTGCCACTCCTCGACCAATCAACATGTGCCACGTAGGCACTCTTTATAAAAGGTAGATCCATGGACCAAATTTTCTCCCTTAAGCCCAAATTTTTAAAAACAACAAGTTAGAAAAAAATTCAACCACCCCCTAGCCAATAGGAGCCCGCCATGTTGCAATAATACTGTGATGATGAATTTGACAGGTAGAATATGCCCGTATGACCGTCAAATCATGGAAAATACAGAGGATGCCTTAGAAACTGAAATTTTTCGACAAGGGAGGTATATTTTTTGATCTTAAACCAATTGAAACATGATTTAACATTGTTTTCAACCTAGGGATTGGGATTTCACTTGCAAAAATTCGGGATTTGATCAATTTTGAGTTTTTCATGACTTTGACAAAGGAGAAATGACACAGCCCATAAAAATGAAGAAATTAGGGCACAAATGGGGGCAAATTTGGAAAATCATTTCAGAATAGGGCAAAATAACAACATTATGAGCATTTGAAAGTTTTCAACTAGAGAAATCGAGCTTGCAGACCATCCAATCGACCAATGAAACATTTCAGAGCAGAATTTGACATGAAAATTTTAAGGCACATTATGAAAACTCAATAATGGGACCAACATGCCCTTTCTTCCTTCAATCTAATCCCTCCACTTGTCAAAATGTGATTGGGAATGGATTTGGGATCACTTTTTGAATTTTTAACATTTTTGAAAAAATGTAAAATTTTGACCTTTTCTCCACCCTCCACCCTTGAAATTTGGTGCTAACACGTGGCACAAGGTGGGTTCCATTGGGATCGTAGCTCAATTCTGCACATTTCCACCCTTTTTAGAAATTTAGAAATTTTTCACTTTTTTCCCCACGGGCCCGCACCTCCACCTCTATCCTTGACACATGTCACCTTCTCTATCACTCGAAGATCTACACGGGCTCATTTCACGTTTTAACTCCCTTTTTTTTACCGAGGGAAAATTTCCCACTTTTCTTCTATGGGCCCATGCCTCTAAATTTTCCCCGCCACGTGTCTCCCTCTTCCTCGTTGCAGCCATCACTTCAAATTTTCATTCTGAATCATTTTGAAAAAAGGTAACAAATTCCCTTTTTCCTCTGTTGTCCTGCTTTGACCTACTTTATGCTTTGAAGCTGCCACATGTCTCCCTTCGCTCCATTGTAGACCCATGACCCTTTCCTCAACCTTTTTCCCTTTTCACCAAAAAGGTAAAAATATTTTAAGTCCCCCACCAACCTTCCATTCCCACCTGCCATGTGTCCTCCTCAGATTGGATGTGGGCCTTGGGGGATTTTCTCTATTTCTATGCACTTTTCCAAAGTTCCCTAAGGCACAAAATGACCCACCTTCCCACCCTTGTTTCTGCTTGTGACACGTGTCCCTTCTCTGGGACTGTAGGAAAAATTTGCAAATTTTTCCAAAACCAAAAAATGTTAAGTTTTCAAAGAAACCCATCGAATCTTGACCAATGACCAATGACCACATATGAGGGGAGGCTTGAGATTTAATTTGATGGGCAAAGGACACCCGTATGACCGTAAAAAACACTGAGAATTTGATAGGGATGCCCAATTTTTTATTTTTTCTTCGTGGGTGAAGAATTTTTGGTCAAAAAATAAATGGGAAATGATTTAAGGAAATTTTTGACCATGGGGATAGATTTTGAGGGGAAATATGCATGAAATGAATAAATTTGAGCTCCAAAGGCTGGGAAAAGTGGAAAAAATGATAGAGGCCTGTGGATTTGGAAAACTAGGGCACAAAACAGGGCATACATGTATTTTTCTTTCAAATTGGGGCAAAATAATAAGTTTGTGAGCATTTCAAAGCATTCAATCTGGATGGGGAAATTTGTAGACCACCAAATTCAAAGAAATTTTTTTAGAGCATGCAAACCAAAGGGGAAAGATGGCAATATAACAGAGGATCAAAATGGGCACCAACACTCTAAATCAATAAGGGTCTCGACCGCCACTTGTACCTATACCATGAGACCATATCCTTGAGCCTATCCCGCTACCGTGTAGCCGGTGCGGTGCCATGTAGCACACTAGGACCTGTAAGGCCATAATATTTTCTTATGTAGTGGCTAACTAACCCTACAACCCTATCACCTGTGCCTATAGGGTGGCCACCTACTCCCCATCTCCAACCCTACAAGTATGTAGGTATACGCCCTGTAATGCTATGACTTGGGCTTGAAGGGCCACAACCTATGCCTACAACATGGCTACCTCGTGTGTGACCCCATCAACTATCCTTATAAACCTGTAACCTAGCCCTATAAGGCAATCACTTGTCCCTGTAACATGTCCCTCTGGACTATGAGGGTGGCCACGTCTGGTTGTCTTGGTCTGGGTGGCATTGCTCACAGCTGAGCTTCCCACCACGGTCTATATCTATCAGTGCACCTAGCATCATCAATGTGTCAGTCCACTAGTGCCTCCTCCTACCCTATCGGCATGGTAGGTCATGGAGGGGACATCATCCTCTCCACATCATCCCTCTTGTACTGTGGGAAGGGAGGAGGTACATCCTACACTAGCCCAAATTTCCATCTAACAATGTTTATGGGTATCAGTTGATGTTCTCTCACACGGTGCCCCTCTATCCATCGAACCGACTACAACTGGTCTAACTCTATAGCCATCCACCCATATGATGGAAAACCCACATAGGGCCTCCAAATAATGTCCACGTCGGATAACCCCTCTAGCAAGCACCTATAATAGGCTAAATCATTTGTAGCCCTAGTAGCTCTACACACTCCAGAACAAAGCACCGACACCTATAACCCAGTTACATAAAACGTATCTCAAATGCATCAGTCCAAGGCATACCTAGTGGCCTCACACATATAATGTGCTCATATGCCCAAAAATGGAGAAGAAAGGTGCAACATAGGCTGAATTGTTGTAATATCCTATATGCCCACAACTCTCTGTACAACTGCACCAAGTATATTGGTGCCCAATAAAAGAGGGTCCTCTCCTCTATCATGTCATGAAGGACCCCATCAGTGCCCATGGGAATCTCCCACCCTCTGCATCTGGTAGTGCAAAACAACACACTACCTCCATAATCAAAACTACTAGCCTCATCTCCTCTGGATGGGCTACATACATCTCACCATAGCTCAAATTGGTGCTATGGAACCTCATCTCTACCATACCCTCACCAATAAATATTAGCATCAACTCCGTGGAGGTCTATAAGGATATAGAATACACTGCTTTGTCTCACTATCGGTAGGTATAGGATCCGATAGACATCCTCTAGGGTGACTGTCAGCTCACCCATCGACAAATGGAATGTGTTAGTTGCTACATCCCATCTATTGATGAGTGTGACCATAAGGATAGGTTCCCATACTATATGCCTATAATGTCTCAAGCCTATCAAGCCATCATCTATCACATACCTTCACTCATTAGTAATGACACTCGATTTTACCAACAAAAATAAAGGAGGTACACAGTCCCTCATCCATATCTGCTCTCTATCCTGCATCCACCACAATACAAACATTATCCAACCTAAACCCATCAACCAACACCCTCAACTCCCCCACCTAACCTCTACAAACCTAAAATTTTTCTTACAAACCTAAACCCTTCAACCTAAACCCCCAACCCTAACAAACCTACACCCTAAATTCTCTAACCAATGCCAATCAATCCCGATCGACACCGGTCCATGCTAAACCGGAAGGGTTGTTAAATCTTGAATGATTTTGGTATATAGAGACCGACATCGGCCATACCTCGACGGATGTTGGTCAATGTTATTATGCCCAAACCCAAACCCTTGATTTTCTTCCCCATTTATCTCCCATTTCTCTTAGACACCTACCCAAACTTCCTCCACATCCCTCCCCAACTCTATTTAACCTCGTTTTTATTTTCCCACCCCTCCTCTCACCCATTTTAAGAACCAAATTTAAAAATATCTACCCTACCCACACCCCCCTGACCCATATTCCCCTCTACATTTAAACAACAAAACATAGACAAGCTTAGCTCTTACCTCGTCTCGGTGTCACCTCCGTGGTGGCACGTCTAGCCTCTTGCTAGTGGTCCTCCCTACCCATCTCCTACCTCTACCATGTAACACCTCTACCTCTAACCTCTCCACCAATCCACTCACTCCACCTAATCTTGTGGTACCATCCACATGAATCCTCTCCCCACTTGGATCTCTCCACCTCACCTCAATACGGTCCCGTGTACTTCTCTCCCAAAAAACACAACTCATTCAATGCTCTGTCATTTTCAAAAAGTCCAACATGTAAAAATAAATTTTTATTATATGGATTTTTTTTTTTATATACCCACATCGACATGACCGATGTCAATTATACCTAAACCAACCTTTATTCGATGCCCTAGCAATTCATGGTCGATTATACCTAAACCAACATCAGTCATTTTCCTAATAAACTATGATCGATTACCTAGACAGTCCATGGTTATGTATGACCTGGCATTGGTTACCTATCATACTCTTGTCCATACCCTTTCCTCATTTCCGAACAACACTTAACCAACCCAACCACCGTTTTACCTTACTCACCCTTAATGAAACCAACCTCCATGCCTACCTTACCTATACCTATCCTACATTACATATAGGAACTTGTTATTTTACTCATACCTCGGCGCTACCCGTGCATGCCGCAACCTTGCTACCTAGACCCTAAACATTGTTAATGACCTATGAATAGATGTGCTCGCTATACCTTGTGACACTGTTACCCGTGTTGTTTGACCTAAGGACCTTACCTTGCCTATTATTGTGTCATTTATCCTAACCCAACCTTTGGTTTACTGGAACATACCTACAAATTCCTACACCTAACTTGTGATGTGATCTACACCATATCCTATACCTTGCATACCGGAATCACCTCAACCTTGTTTGGATAACCCTATCGACCTTAGATGATGTAGAGTTTACATGCTCTTTAACCTGGTACCGTGCCACAATTTATACATGTGTGTGCATTCAAATGTCACTACCTTTGACCCTGGCCCATTACCTTGACTACCCAATTAGAACTTTAACCCATTACCCCCATTTTCCACCTTCCTCTTCATCACATCCACCTTTTATCAAACCACTCACTGATTCTATCTTCTACCTCATCAGTTCCTATTTTGAGGGGGATAACCTTCACCAACACATGGGGAAACCACATATTATTATTTTCAGTGTCACTTACTAATACAAGCTACGCAACAATAAGGGGAAAAATGTAGACACCAAATTAGGTCACACTCTCCTTGGTCCCTAGTGAAAAAACCAACTCAAACATACTCACCTAACCAAGGCCCCTTCCACCCCACACCACTATTAATTAAATTAAATTAACATATATATCCTCATAATATTTATTATCTAATTATCTTAATTTCTACCCCACCACCTCACCTAGACACCTTACCCTAGACCTATTCTTGGAATGTTTCCATAACTAAAAATAACTAAGTCTTACTTAACTTAATGAGATAATATTTTTTCTAACCTTAAAATCAATCCCTAAAATCTCTCTAACCACATTCCCACCCATTAGAAGAGAATTTTCTGTTCTAATCCATGAGGAAAAACTAATTGGGCCCAAGAAATTAGAAAGATCTTCCCATTTTATTAAACCTAGGGAATCCTACCTTAACCGAGACGTTAGTCATCCCTAAACTAACAAGGACCCAACCTAACCATCGAGTTACCATTTATTCACCTAAGTAACCCTATTTTTAGGTTAACACATTCTGAGATCAAGAAGATGAGAAGAGAGATGCATACAATCAGAACCATGGTCTTTTCACACACCTAGACATCCATAGCCAACACCTAGGTAGATCCAGAATCATTTGGCACTCACGAAAACATTCGGGAAGTGTCACTATGCACCAAGCTCCATTCCATCAACCATTCATCACCACCACCAAACCATTGGACTGCAACATTGGTAAGTGTTTTATCATTAATCATTTCCATTCCTATTATGTGAATAGAGTTGTTATCATTTTTGTCATCATTCTTCTATTAATATTCCCATTCCTCCATATCCTTCTTTCTGACAAACCCAAAATCTTACCCACCCATTTATCAGATCACCTATCCATGGCCCTTCAACCTCTATGAGTGTTCTCAACATTATCATAGACCTCGTCATCCCCTTCTTTAGCCTCATATAACCTCCTCTAGACTCTATAATAATTTTTTTAATGAACTACTATCACCCCACTCTACCGACACTGGTTACCCATAACCATCATCGGTCTCCCTTAAACCATCATCGGTTATACCCAACTGACCTCGGTCTCTGTGTTTCACACCCTGTGCCAATAACAGAACCAAACAACCTTTTACCAAATAACCTAAACAACTGTAACTCGACTCGACCGGTTTGGGCCAAGACCGACACCTACCAACCCAAGATCTAACTATATCCTATCCTGTTATATTAGATTTGTTTACTATACTTGAATGAGATACCTAAATCATACCAACTACAATAGGAATTTACTTATTTCTTGCATTAATTTGTTTTAAACAGTGGATTGACAACCATCTAGGAAGTATCACACTTCTTGGAACTAGCATACATTAGGCAGTCCACTATCATATATCATTTAAATTTTCTTTTGTCCTCTTGTTTTCTATGATAGGTAGTTCCTCCTAGCCAAAAGGAAGCTCTTGCAATCAGCATTGGGTCAAGAAGTCATAATGTGTGCAAAAAACATCAACTAACCCATTTAATAGGTATTCCTCCTAGCCCTTACCCTTATTTGTTTTGTCATTCAAAAACGTAAAGAAAACATTGAAATTATATGATAGTTAATATAATCTCGAATGACATGTAAATACAATAAATGAGAATGGGAAACGACCCAAGTGAATAATCTAAAGAAAGTATGGAAGTGACTTAGCTAATTTTATTAACTTGTGGGGATGTGTTGTAAAAGTGACTCGAGAAACATGAAGTAGGAATGATTGTATAGAGGCCCTAAAAGGGGATGGATATGAGCTATCTAGCTGGACTAGAGCACTTGGAGAAAGAATGAGGAACATTTGGGTGCTTTGGTTTATACAATGGATGGCCTAGTCTGTGTAAAATTTCTAGAACTAAGTTTCACAAGTTTAATAGGTGGTGGTCAAACCTCACTATGTGGTTAAATAGATTAGATGCATTGTTCCAGGTGTCATTGATAATATAAGATGAGAGAAAGACTTGTAAAACACCATAAGAAGTATCAAAACCCTAAATAAATAAGAATGTAAATGAATTGGTTGGACTAACCTTAGCTACCACAATAGTGGGCTTACTAACTGAGCGTTGCACTACATTTTAGACCCAAATGTAGTTTTGGTGTGTGTGTGTGTGTGCATCATGTTCCCTAGGTGATGTTGTGTTAGTCGTACTTTGTGAATTAACAAGCAATAACTAGATGTAAAAATGTATTAGAATGGTAGATGGAATAGAATAGAATCCCTCCCCTATGCTTATGTGATGCAGATGAACCAACCTTGTCCTTGTGAAGGAGCTAATAGATGTAAATGATGTCCAAATGGATGAAACTCTAAGTGGTTGATAGTAGTGGGTAGTGTTTCATCCCTCATTATGGTCTCATAACTTTATATTTTTAGAGTTATCTTGATCTAATTTCGTAATTAATCCTAAAATGACTGACCACCAAAAATATAAGAAGTCAAAATAGATAGAAAATTCCCAAAAGGTGGTGGGAAAGTTCAAAAAGGATCATTTTCCCCCTCGTGGGACCAAGTCACCCATGAGTGCCTTAGTACTAGCACGGGTGCCCGAGTCAAGGCTAAAATGATGGAGGATGACCGAAACAAACTGGGCATGCATGCAATGAAGGTCGGGAATGACACAAGAAATTAAATAAATATGATCAAGAGACATGTGTAATTATTACTTTCTTCAATCAAGAAAATTCTAAATAGTAGTATGAGACCATGACTAAATAGTGTCTAAAGTGCATGATTTTGTGTCTACATTTTCCCCCACTTTATGTTGGTAAGAAGAAATCTTAGTAACATAAAGTAGATAGAGATGCGTACTGATGTCCATGAATATTGTAGTAGAAAATGCACACAAGGAATAGACAAAGCATGAAATGAAAAAAATATGATGGATCGTTGAAAATAATGATGAAAAAGCACAAAACAAGTGATGAGAGTGAACCTAGGGAAAAAATACATGTGTAGCTGCTAATGTGTGTAATGTACCTGCATGGTTAGTATGTTATGTGTGCAACCACAATATGTTTTTGTTGATGTTGTTGTTTTTTTGTTGTTGTTGCCCCCATTTGATTTCGCTTATTTCGCATACACCCGGATCTGCAAGGAGAAAATGATCAAGTAGTCAAATTTGTATGTATGTGTAAAAACACAATAGAAAATATGCATGTAATAGTGTGTAAATTTAAAATATGTAAATGGAAAATGTAAATAGAATGTGTACACTTGATCCATGTTGAGAAAGAGAGTGTAAAAGGATATCCTGTACTTTGAGTTTTCTAAGCGATCTCATGCCTCCTTGGTCAAAGAAGTGTAGGGAGAAAGATCCATTATTCTCCTTCCCGTAACTACTTCCCTTAATGTGTGTGAATAGTTCTCTATACATCCTTATTTTTGGGTGATCCGATGCCATTGGTTGAATTAGTGTAGGGAGACACACCCATTGTAACCTCCAAGCCAGAAACTTCTTCCCTAAATGCTAAGGACTACCATGTACTATAAAAGACGTTGTGTATGAGGTTCATATCTTTGGTGAACCCACTTGCAATATATAACCCACAACACTAAGGGAAGAAAGTGCACTGGACTGAACTAGTGTAGAAGTGTTGTATGGTATGTAAAACCTTAATTTATGCCCCCTCTTTGGGGGCGTATGTGACATTGGTGATAGTAGAATGCATCCCTAAAATTGCACCAACCACATGAACTATAAAAATCTGCCCTACATGGGGAAAGGAAAGCACTTGGTAGAATAAAAAGTGCACACAAACACAAGGCTAGCTAAAACAAGTGTTAGTATGAACAAGAATTCATATAGAAAACAATGTATAAGCTACGCAAACAAATTAGTAAAAGATATGAAACAACGTAATAATGTAAACATGCAAGAAGACAACGTAAGCTGCAAAAAGTGGGTTGTAAACATGGTACATCACTCAATATTTCGCAAGACATGCAAGGATATCATGACAACATATAAATAAAAAGTGTGTACACCAAACATATGGAAAGGCCTATAAACAAGAGAAAATAAAAGACAAGAAATGTTATAAACAAGTGAGGAAGAAAATATCCTTGCATAACAAATGTTGCACATGAAGCACCCATTATCATGTTATAAAGATAAATAGTATGTAAAAAGAGTGTATAACAAGTAATGTAAAGTGCCAAGTATGAAACAATAAAACTTGTGAGAGATGAATTTGGATGCCCCTAACGACCAATGTGGGAAGGGTAAAGGCGAGCATCCATGCTTTGCATTTAAGATACCTATATCTGCAATCACAACTATAAAAATATGTGAATGCGCATGTATGGATAATATACATAAATGACATACAAGTAATCTAATTAGGATGTGTAATCAAGTGACCGTGAACAAGTAAAAGTAAGCAAGAGTAAAAGAAACCATAATATGCAGTATGTTTTGGATGGATGGAATGGAATGCAAAATGGAGTGATAGGAGCTGCATTCCCCCGAGTGAATGGAAATTTATACCTTGAGGTTCATTTGGTTTTACCATTAAGCAATTAAGAATGAACCATAAATGAGAGTGGGTTATCGAAAATGTTCAAAGTGTGTGTTTTGTCTAACATGTTGTGATGAGTGTATATATGTGTGGTGACGATATGCACCTAGAGATGATGTGTGCATGAATCTTATAGGTGAAGGGTATATCACAATGAGATGAATTTATGAGTGATGATTTATCTCTAAATCATGTATCACTACAATATGAATAGTAGGGAGTGGTGATGTACCCTACATCCTATACCACTACAATATGGATAGAGTAAGTGACAATTTATCCTAGAGCATGTGTCACTATCCTATAAATGTCGCATGATGAAAGGTGGAATGATGAATGTGTAACTATGATAAGGTCTATTTTATTTGTAAACCCTCAAAATTCAAGTATGGAATGAGGAACTAAAGTGTGTCATAGGGTAGTGAGTGCAATGCGTAGAAGACAATGTAAAATGCATGATGATAATAGATGACCATGTGATGAGTAGAATGTGTAATATATAATTTAATGCAAGATGCAATGTATGATGTATAGGATGTAATGTACGATGTGTAAGATGTAATGTATGAGTTAGACTAATGGGTGTAATGTGCGTGCAATGTAGTATGTAAAATGCTAGAGTCGTAGACCATGAAAGTCTTGTATATGTAAGATGAAGGCTAGTATGATATGTACAATGTATAGTTATGTAAAAATGGAAATTATGTGAACTATTTATGATGCAAGATGTATGATGAAATGTAATTTCTGGTGTCTATAGTGCAGTGTGTGGGGTTCATGTGGAGTAAGCCCTCAAAAGTCAAGTGTGAACTGAAGCACAAGAGTGTGTCATTGGGTAATGACGATGTGAGAGGATGAATGAATATGATTATAATATGAGAACAATGTATAAAAATGAAAAATATGATAGATGTGTTTATGCTATGATGAGTGGGGGTGTATTAAATGCTATGACCCCTTAGCATGTGCACTAAGATCATGTAAAGTCCTCAAGAAGATCATCATCCTCTCGTGTCATAATCAAATGGATAAGAATTAGTCTTGGTATGCTATGATGTCAAGTTGATCACGTAATGAACCATGGAGGTGTAATTTATACATGCCCATAGCATGCTCCTCATTGGTGAATGGAGGAAGTGGTCAACCATGTGCATACCAATGGGTGAGATTTTGTGTTTATCATAGGAAAAAAATATTATAGATGAAAACACGTCCAAAAGGCATAGGAAATGAAATGTCTATATGAATAGGATCTAATGTGCCCCCATTATAAGTAATCCAAGGTTACTATAATGTGAGTAGAGAAGAGTGATGGGTACATGATAAGTATACCGTGAGATAAAAGACATAAAAACCATAAGCATCAATAATAGTGATAAATCCATAGTAGAGATGAGGATCATGAGTAGGAGGATGAAGGTCCTCAAAAGCTAAACCAAGCCAAGTTAGATCATAATGTGAACATATAGTAACATTGCATGTAGGGTGAAATGGAACATGTTCCTAATATGAGTCATTCATGAAGAGCGTGAAATTAAATGGTCAATGTCTTTGCTGTAGATTGTAAATGTGAAGGTGTGGGTGATAGAGTGACATCGATGGGGGCGTGCCCATGATATGGAATTATAATAGTAGTAGTAGAATGTAGCATAGAAGAAACTACATCTATCGGGAAAATGGTGCCATCTATTGGTGGTATGTGAGGTGGTTCTTCGATAGGTTGGGTCTCATCTATAATATTTGTGCGTGGAATAAGAAGATTAGTATTAAGAGTCTATTCGTAATACTAGAAGGGAACACGGTCATGAAAAATTATGTACTCAATGCTTTCATGTAAGAATTTTACACAATTATGTATAGTAGAGATTACATCTTGCATGGTATGAAGCCAAGGACTACAAAGTAGATAGTTGTAGGAGATTGGGAAATAAACAACGAAAAAGACAATGATGGGAAACTTAATCTAATTGAGAAATGGATGGACAAAACCATCATAAACACGCAGTGAAATACTAGATGGACTAATGTCACGATTAGAAAGACCTAAAATTTCAAGGAATGACATTGGAAACAAGTTAAATTCATATCCATTATCAATCAAAGTGTGTTTAATAACTACATTATGAATACAACATATGATATGCGGAGGCGAGTCATTCTCAAAAGTGTGAACATCAATATGAAGGTTAGACTTGAATACAATGTGTGAAGAGAATGCATCGACAAATTTTTGATAAACAGAGTCTAGATGCATGTCAGCATGAATGCGAGTAGTATCAAGAAAATATTGGACTCTATGTATAAAATCAAAATTTGCAAGAAAATAATCATTGATATAGATTCTCATGATGACCAAACCCTAGGATGATAAGTAATGAATGAAGAACCTATAATCATGATTGAGTGATTTGGGTTCACCAAAATGATTAACTAAAATTAAATAATATGGGGATATATGATGGTTAATGTAATCTAGAATGGCATATAAATACAATAAATGAATGCAATAAACGAGTACAAAAATGACCCAAGCGAGTAATCTATTGGAAGTAGAAACCCTAATATGCAAGGAAAGTATGGAAGTGAATTATCGATTTGATGAATTTGTAGGATTGTGTCTTAGAAGTGACTAGAGAAATAAGAAGTAGGATCAACTATGTAGAGGCCCCAAAAGGATGGATTTGAGCTATCTAGCTTGATTGGAGCACCGGTGAGGGACTCGGGGCACTTATGGGGACTATGGTCTATAAAATGGGCACCCTGGTCTATGAAAATAGTCCAAAAATGAGTTTCAAAGGTTCAAGAGTGGTCTTAAACCTTCATTGTGTGTCACATCAGATTTAATGCACTACGCCACGTGTCATTGATAATCCAAGATGTGAGAAAGACATGTAAGAGAAAAAAGAAGTATCAAAACCCCAAAAATAACAATGTAAATGAATGGGTTAGATTGTCCTCAGCTACCATAATAGTGGGCTTACTAATTAAGCATTGCACTACATTTCAGAACCAAATGTAGTTCTGATGTGTGTGTGCATCATGTGCCCTAGGTGATCTTGTGTCAGTCGCACTTTGTGAAGTAGTGAGAAATAAATCGATTTAAAAATGTCATGGAATGGTGGATGGAATATAATAAAAGTCCTCCCCTATGGTTTTTATGATGTAGATGAACCATCCTTGTCCTATTGATGGAGCTAATGGATGTAAATGATCTCCAAATGGATGAAACTCTAGGTGGATGATAGTAGTGACTAGTGCCTAGTCCCTCATTATGGTATCATAACTTTATACTTATAGGGTTCTCTTGATCTAATTTCATAATTAATGCCAAAATAGCTAACCACCAAAAATTTAAGAACCTAAAACGGATAGAAAGTGCCATAAAGGTGGTGGGAAAGTTCAAAAAGGATTGGGGTACCCCTAGTGGGATTATGGACACCGAGTACCACCTTGAGCACCCCAGTTAAGGATAAAATAGGGAAGATGACCACAACAAACTGGGCATGCATGTAATGAAGGTTGGGAATGACACTAAAATTAAATAAAAATGTCCAAGAGATATGGGTTAATTAGTACTTTCTTCACTCAAAAACCTTCTAAATAGTAGTATGAGACCAAGACTAAATAGTGTCTAAAGTGCATGATTTTGTGTCTATAGATCCTTTGTTGCATGAATTTTCAAAATTTGAAAATTCTACAACTTTTCCTATATTTCCTTCCAACCTCTCGTGTCTAGTCCATTGTGTTTTGTGGCCTCCCTTCCTAGTTTTAATACTTTTTTGAGTGTTTTTAATAAGTATAACATTAGTATTAACCATGTTTATTTTTTAAAAATCCACATAAGTTAATTTCTTTTAATTGCAGATATCTTTAACTGATTAAAACCCGCATAACACTAGTTTTTTCAAATTTTGCTAAATATTTATCAAATATGGCTAGTTCTTCTAACTTTTTTATGGATAAAACACATTTATTGAATGGAACTAACTATAGTATTAGGATTAATTATATAGTTATGGCTAGAAAGCTATGGATTTAGTTAGTGGTGTTGAAAAGAGACCCACTAGGAGACAAGATACCCTTGATAACTTGAGCATATTATTAAAAAGTCCCAAGAGACCATGTTCAGGACTATTGCAAATTATCAAATATTAATTCTTATTCCATATAGGACACATGTAATCTCTTGTTGATGCATGGATGCAATTGTAGCCAATGCATAAAGGAAACCATATTTCTAAGATAATAACATAGATTATGGAATTGTTTACAACTCCATTGAAATGAGAAGAAAATATATTTAATTATCTATAAAAATTAAGAACATTAAGGCCTAATTAGATGGTTGTGATTGTCAATTATTTCAAGATAATTTGTTATATTTTATCATTCACATTAATATTCATGAGAAATTTAGAAATTATATCTTTATTTTGAATTCTAAATATCAAAATGAGTTTGATTTACCTGATTTAGATACTTGTTTTCTTTACTCATTCAAGAAGAAAGAGTGATGGAGAAATTTGACTCAAAACAGAATGCCTCTTAGGAATTGTTCTCCCAAAATCATAAAGTTGTTAAAAATCATAATATTAGCAATGTTAAATCAAACTTTAAATCTAAATTTAATCCTAAAAACAATAGGAATAAGCAAAATTTTAAGGTTAAGTTTGATGGAACTTATACTAAATATAGAAAAATTTGTCATAAAGCACCTGATTACTATTATAAAAATAATAAAGTTTATAATCATGCTAATAATAAGAAATTTAAAAATTTAAAAAAAGAATAATAGAAATCATAATCAATCTAAAAACAAAGCTAATAAGGATGAGCAAACTATTGCTCTTTATACTTCTCTTTCAACCTTTAATGACAAAGAATGGATTCTAGATAGTGGTGCATCTAGGCACATGACATACATTCATGAATCTCTCTATGATATTATTTAATTTCATGAGGAGATCATTTTTATTTTTTCTAAATGTTGTGGTAATTTTAATTTAGCAAATGAAACCATTAATAATGTTTAATTTATTACTAACTTAAAGAAAAATCTTTTATCTTATTCTCAATAGCCAGAGAAAACTAAATAATTGTCTTCTTAAAAGATAAATGGTATGTAAAGAATGAGCTTGGTAAGAATATTAATACTAGTTTCAAGAAGAATATACTATTAGAATAACAATTACAATTTCATTTACCATTGCTTATATTCATCATTCAGATCAACCATTCAATAACCATAGCTATGTGAGCTTATACTTGTGTGTGCATTAAACATTCACAAGTGCATGAAACAAAGAATAAGACACATGGATACCATATATAAGCGGGAAAAATTAAAGGGGAAGAAAAACATTGAAACCTATGCTTTTATTACAAAAACAAAGGAATTGCAAGAATATTACACATCTTGTAATATTTCTTTAGTGAAACACCCACTTCAAACAGAGCACCCACCCCTAAACCTTTGTTGATATAACTAAAAAAAGGACTCCTATGAATATTACAAATCATAAGAACTTTTATAAATTAATTATCACAAGCTACAAGATTCTCACATAACTGATTTTGATACAAGTTTACAACCAAACAAACCAAACCTTATTCAAAAGTAGCTCTTCTTTAACTTGCTCAAAACTATCCTCTCATGAGATGATTAGGTAAATTTATCTTTCATATGTGATCCTCTATATTTATTAGGTATTCATACCTCTTATAATATTTTTCATAACCCATATTTACTCTTCTTCAACCTCTTATAGGGCTTTCATGCATGCACACACTTAACTATTCAAAAATGATACAACACACCGCTTATATACAAGTCACTAGCTCAAAATACCCCTACATCTACCATAACAATATAGGTCAGTCATACCAACTCAAAATACATCACAATCATCATATAAACATCATAACAAGACACAATTAGGTTTTAAAGGATCAAGACATCATGAAAAAGCACAAGGCTTATCAAACATGCTCAAAATGCACTCTCAATATCCAAAAATGCAAAAGGAATTTAAAATACCTAAAAAAACTTTTTTATGGATCCATAATGATCATGAAAAATTAATACAACCTATAAGATTCACCAATAATCTCAAGAACATTTGCAAATGCCATATCCACCATGAAACACACCAAAGAGAAAGCAAGAATAACTAGGTCTTGAAGCACCAATAATTTAGTCATGAAGAATGAAAAACTTCACATAGAAAAAATCATCATCATGACTCATATGATGTATTATTGTAATTTTCTATGAATCTAGTATCTGGAACAACTCTATTTTCATCCAAATCATAGTGTAAGGTCTTCAACCAATCCAATACTTGAAAATGCTCATTCGGGCTTCAAGGACTCAAGAACCAATCTTGAGAGAAAAAAACACAAATAGCTCCAAATTCACTTCCAAGATCATAAAATTATTTAAAATATCAAGGGAGAATTGTAAATAATCTTTAAATACTAATAAGAATATACCATGTGGAGAAATTTGATCTAACACACCTGTTTTAGTCACCTTCTCGACCAAGCCTAATATGAATAATTAGGCCACTAGGGTTTCAATATGAATCCACCTCTTCATATAATTAAATGATCTCAAAAACATCATATCAAGTGCCAAAATTATATTCATAATGAAAAATACATCAACAACATGCAAAATGATCAAAATCACTTCAAACGAGAAGACTAACATTTTAGCCCTTAAGGAAAAAAATGGTAGTACTACTTTGAGGACATGTATTTTTCATTTTATCCACTGAATCAACCTAAAAAATTTTAGGATAATTTAGAGAACCTCCTAAGGATTTTGGAATAGTTTAATTTTCATCCTGAAGATTCCATCTCATCCCTGAAAATGTAAATCTCCATAAAACAAGGGATTTTATCTCTCTTCCCAAAACAAGTATAACACTAAACAACTACCAAAATGACCCTTTATGAATCCTATTAAACAATTATGCATCACTTTTTAATTCCAAGGAAATTTGAATACCAAATAAAGAAAATCACCCAAGTTTCTCTAGAAGGAGGGTTTAATTAGGGTTTCAAAGTAGTTTATCTTCTTAACATTCATTCATAAAAATTGATGACCAAATTAATTCATTCTTTTTGGAAAATGATCTTAAATGAGTGTACAAACATTACCCAAATCCTCAAGGTCCCATGCAAATTTTATGTGATTAGGTGAGCATAACAAGTTGCCAATTCGAGATGGTTTTGCTTCTTCAAACCTCAGTTTTCCCAAAAGTCACATGTAATTTCTTCACAAATTTTACCTAAAAATTGTCATGAAGCATCATGACAACATCCTATAACTGTCCTAACTCACCTCCATGCTCAAATATGACTAAAAATCTATAGTCACAAGGACTTACCTATGTTATCTTGCCTTGTATTCATCTTTTTATTTCCCAAGGACCATAAAACATCAAGAACCAATTGAGATATGACTTGAAACTCTTCATACACCTCATATGCAATGTCAAAAATCTCCAACCATTATTAAAATAACTTTCCCGCTCCAAATATCATGCAACCATACCAAACCACATGTTTTAAGACTAGAAATAGGCCTTGAATGACATGAATTAACCCATATAACTCATAAAATTACCATGATGACTTATTAACACCTCTTACACACCTCTTGGACCATGATGGAACTCATACCAACCTTTTTAATTCATACAATGAAAATACATGCTTGCACCATGCCAAAATACCATGACAAATTCACCAAACCACGACATTACCAATCAACCTTCATACTTGATCATGATTTACACCTCATGAAGACTCAGATGACACCATGGAACCATTCTCCATCAATGAAATTTGACATCAATGACAACTTAATAAATAATTTCCAAAAATCACCCCATTTTCCATTGATGGTAACCATCTTCAAAAACAACGATGGCAACCACAAGACAAAACACATATATTAGACCTATTATCCATGTTTTTGATGATACTCTCGCCCTTTAACATCTATAACAAAGGAAAAATACAACTCATAATGGAAACAATGCACAAGACAACTTGCTTGCACACTAATTCCCCTCATACTTAATTATATTTTTCTTGTCTTTTATAAAAAAATTAGGATCCATAGACCTAGAAAATCATCAAAATAAATCGCTACGAGGGTATATCCATAATAATTTACCTTTATACTAAGTATATACCATCCTATAGGATTGATAAATGGTGTAGCCATAGTTTCTACTTCCAATATTAACATATCATCTTTTAGGACTAATAACCATAAAGCACATATCGGTCTAAAAATGCTAAATTTTTCAATGCAATAAAATAATACATATCACATAAAAATCTATCTCAACACTCCCCATCACAATGTATCCTCTTCTTTTGATAAATAATGTAAAAATATGAGAACATACATTACAAAAGCATAGAAAGAAATAGGTCAGAACATTTATCATGATCATAAAACACTAAATCAATATTCTTAGCCTTTATCTCTGAAATCTCAATGTACATGCAATCAATCAAATATGTGCTTGCATATAACCACTCATTTATAATTTTTGATACTATCATATTCAATCATCTCTACAAAACATCATGAATGTGTAGGAGCATACATATAGCTCATAGATATGATGAACAAACAAAGACATCTCCACCTACAATTTTTCTTGTATATAGCTAAAACCTTTGCATGCAATGCTTTATTAACACCTAACACACTTGTTAAAGGATTATTGAAATCCCCCTATAGCCAACTATTTCGTATAAAAATTCCTATTGAAATTAGTCAAGATGTACTTGATCCTCCTATACCTGTCTTCTGCAACTCTACTTGGGAATACACAATGATTCCCTTAGAGGTAAAACACCTAACAAAATTATATATTTGTCATGATGCATCTCCCATCTTGACTGTCACAAATCTAGATTCACATCTTAAGAGTAATAATCATTCAATAATCCTCTTAAATCAAAGAATAATGATTGGTAAATATCCTCACCACAAGTAATCATACTTTTTGCAATAACATTCTCACATAGATCTCCTTGTCAATGAGTAACCCATTGAGAAAAATAATGATTGAACTAAATGAACCTCTCTCATATATATGTTCAAGTGATTCATTAGACATTACTTACCTTACTTGAAACACACACACACTTACTTTTGTTCTTATATGATAAAAAAGTATCAATTTCATCATATGCAAAGGTAAATTAGAATACTCTATCTTGTAGTCTTTTTCCTTCTTTCAATTAGTGCAAACATACCTAGATACTAACTCAAATCTTCTTTAATTAATATCAAAAACATGTTCATATCTTCACACATTCAAGGAAAACATTCTTATAGAATACACTTCCATCCTTTAGAGTATGAATCATACCCACGTCTCTCAGTTTTCATAACTCGAGACATCATCTTTAGACATTGAACCTCCTTAAAAACATACCCTGTAGACCTGAATTAATTTATACTACTCCATAATGTAAAGGACCATTATCCTTCATCAACAACACTTATTTGAATTAAGTTTCATCTAAGACCATCTTAATCCTATCTTTTACCATGTAAAGCAACCATAAAACACCTTCAACACTTTATAGTAAAATCATAATGTAGATTTGTCATTACAAATCATTTAAAATAAATGGAATACTGTATCTAAAATTATAAATCACTTTTTCATATTGTTATAGGACCTTCAAATATTTCATCAAACACTACATATTATTGTGAACTCATGAAGGCACACAAGAGACCACATACCTCATTATAAGGACCTTTCAATGAGAAAACATCTTGACATCTTCATGCATCAAAATTCAACCTTGATGGGATGTCACCGATCACACCTTATCACAAATTCATATACCTTCTTAGCCATTCAAACTCTTGTAAAAATATTATTTTTATAAGTAGAAACATGACATTAAGAGAAACCAATCCTTTCATATGATCATAACATCATCAAATGCACATTCTACTCGAATCCACAACTACAAATCTGTACCACCTATTTGAGGATAATTACCAATTCTTTATGAACCAAGTATCTCTATACACCTATAGTTAAAAATATCTTTAGTTACAACCTTTAATAACCTTATTCTTATGATCTTGGAACAATTAACTTAAAAAATCTTGCAGTCTCACTTCCTTAAAACACATTTCACTTTGTTTTTCCATCTTGACAACACTTATAGATAATAAATGACACTCAAACCACTTACTCATGATTCTTAACGTGATAAAATTCCATTGAGGTGAATATATTCCTTATACTCCATGAAATATCATGAAAATAACCTTGTCATTATTGAAAAATAACAAATACACACCCTTCTATAGCATGCATATCTTCTTATTTCAAGAATTTAGCTCCTTTGTACATTAGGATATACCACCTTTTGATACTAAAATCCTACCTCTTTTGACATTTGTATCACTCATGACCTTGACCTACATAACCACTCCTAGCTTCACACATTCATGAATTAGAGTACTATGACAAGCTTGAGAAACCTAGGTTGTACAATTGAATTACACATGATGAAACCATGTCTTCTTGATTAATATCATGATTATTACAACCAATAGGAACACAAATATTCTACACTATTAGAAACACACTTAATAAGGACATGATGAAATATATAGATAACATATATGTTATGAATGAAACTAAGCAATGTAAGACACAAAATTTAAGATTCTTTAACTAGATGCAACATCAACTTTTTGAGACCAACATGGCAACACATACACATATACAAATTCATATGATGAAATTTTTTTCCTTTTGACGTTGTAGTCTTAACTCGGATCGCATGACATATTACACCAAGCATTTTAACCTCAAGTATAAGAGAAACTTTTACACGATTAAACCAATATACCCTATGGGAGCAAAAATCATAAACCTTAAACCTTCATGAGATATTAAAAATTATGAGAGATACATTATTTGAAAGACCTTAATCATGCTTAGTTTACAAAAACTCAAAAATATTATAAACAAAAAAGACACTTAACCATAAACCTCATTGGACATATAAGAGCTCATACCTTACAACTCTTGAAGTATCCCAAATACCTAATTTTCTCAAATTTTCATGTACTAGAGACTGAATAGAATTTAAGAACATATGAATTTCCTCACCTCTTGGTTATTTAATCAAAGAAAAATTCCACCCCGATTTGGTTTGCGATTGATGAACTTGTCTTCCATTTTTATTGAGTTAGAACCCTCTTTGAAAAACTTCATTGGATTATACTTCATGTTGTGCACCTCTTCCTTTGAAGCATTCTTCTCAGCTTGAATTTCATGATTGGATTATTTGAATGTCATGAATTTTTATTTAGGATTATAAATTATCATGAACATCTTATTTATTTGACATCCTCTTGCTATATGACCTGATCTTTGACAATTGTAACAAAAAACATTCTTCTTTCCTCTTCACTCATATACACTTAGATTCCAGCCACAATCCTTAGCCTTATGACCATACTCACAACATGAGTAGAATTATCCTTAGAAGAGGCTTTATCGTTCATAGAATATATTCTTTTGCAATTTCTAGCTCTATGACCAAAATCATGAAAAACATAACAATAACCATTGAAGGAAGCACCATACCTCATTGCATTAGGTTTTCTAACAAGGTTAGACCTTCTTGAATCAGTCTTCTTTGTCTCCTTGATTGATTAAAAAATTATACAAGCATTTTCATCATTATCCTCTTGCTTTCCTTCTAAGCCTAGGCCCGTCTTATCACAAATTTCTCTTTGACTCTCCAAGATCCCATCAAGGGCTTCAGAACTCTTTTTCTAACATCTCATACATCTCCAACCTACTAGATGCATCTTCTATATCTGATTTTAAATATTTCAACTTATCTAAGGCAATCTTCTTCTTTTTCCTTTAGGTATTTTCTCAAACTTTAAAATTGATATTTAAACTCTTTGATGGGTATATCATGCTTTTCTTCCATATCACTTTTTTTGTTGCTTTCCAAATACCAATGACTCAACAATATCATACTTTCTCCTCCAAATATCACCTAAATTTCCCATTACACTTCTAATATCTCCTTCAAGATATTAAACTTCCTTCACAAGGACCTAACTCTAAAACCAATTGTTATAAGCATAATGAATGAGAAGGGGGGTGAATCAGTCATACAACAATTCCAATTTCATTTACCATTTCTTACATTCATCATTTAGATTAGCCATTCAATAACCATAACTAAGTGACCTTATAAGGTGAACATTAAACATTGAAAAGTGCATGAAACAAATAAGAAGACAAATGAACACCATATATAAGTGGGAAAACCTCAAGGGAATAAAATAACTAAAACCTCTACCTATATTACAAATAATAAAGCACTTATAAGAATATTACACATATTGAATATTTTTTTAGTGAAGCACCCACTTCACAAGGAGAACCCAACCCTAAACCTTTGGTGATATGACTCAAAATAAAGGGATCTTATGGATATTAAACATCATAAGAGATTTTATAAATGAATTCTCATAAATTATTGGATTCTCACACAACTAATTGTCATCCAAGCTCAACTCCAAACACACCAAACATTCTTAAAAAAAAAAAAGATCTTCTTCTATTACTATAGGTTATTATTTATAATTTTTTTAATAGATAATTCTTACAATTGTGTTAGCTCTACACTTATTTTGTTATCTTGATTAGGTGTACCAGTTGTGTTGAGTTGGCTTACCAGTTGTGGTGAGTCAACTTAGTAATTGTGTGGAGTCATCTCTACTTCTAGTATCAATTAGTGAGATTTATTCACCACTTATCTATGTGGTAGTTGAACTTCACTCCTCTTATATGTACACCACTTGCATCATTCTAGTATGTAGCTTTGAGTTGATTTTCTGTGCACTTTCATGGTTGTGGTAATGTTTATTCTACTAGAGTGATCCTGGGATGAGAAGCATTAGATTATTTGACATGGTATCGAGAGAAAATTCATGTAACCATTAATCACCTTGAAATAAAACTTAAAAATATATGCATTGGAAATATTTACTAGCCATGATCAAATTTATGCAAATTTTATAGAAGTATTGTTGGCTTCATGCTAGTTTGTATTGAGATATTCATTTCTTGGTCCAAGATGTATTTTTCTTGGATTTGTTTGATTTAAGAAATATTTTTTTACTCGATATGAATGGTTTATATTATGGATATTTTATCCACAACACATTCTTTCTCTAGTTTAGCCTACATTGATTAGTTTACCTAGTTTGTGCATTAAGGAGATTGTTGTAGTATTTTATCATTTGTTATCAAATAAATTAGTTAGCTACCAAGAAACTAAAAACTTATAAATGTTGGAGGGTTTATGTTACCTTGGATGTATGATGATATGGGTGCACAATGGATGATGGGTCCTTGCTATGTAGGTCACATTAAATCTACAAGTAATACTAAAAATAATTTTGATTAGATGATTTGGGTGGGGGCTAACCAAAAAATTAGACCAAAGAAACATTAACTTCCTCGATGGATCTTAACACCCATTTGTTTAGAAAGGATGAAATAAATCAAGTACTATAGATAACATGTAGAAACAACAACACTGAATCTAGAACTGATTAAGATAGATTTGAAGTTGATTTAATTGAAATAAATATAAAATAGGCGTTACCTATTCTAGGTCGATGGTGACCTGAGAGACTAGATTAGGAAAATAAGAAAAATATGTAAACTGAGTAGGATCGAATGTCATTTTTAAGCTCCAAAATTCTAGAGATGCTAGATTCAACTTGTAAAGGAGATATGAAGGAATAAAAACAAGGAAAATAATTTAAAACAAGTATTAAAGAGAGGGATTTAAACCAATACCTTGGTCGACAAAGGAGGGTGTAAACAAGTTGATTTTTTTGTGATAGAGAGACTAGATGAGAGTCTAGAAAACTAGAATAGAGGCTAAGAACATGAAGGGGATGAGGATGGATTTGGAGCAGAAAGCAAGGGATAATAATTCCAAGTTGATGGTGACCTATTAGGGTCAATGATGACTATGATAGAGAAGGATAAGGCCAAGGAAAGGAAAGCCAGATGAGTAACCTACAAGTATAGATTTGCAAAAAGAAGTTGATGATGAAGTTCCAAGCTCTACTGCTGATGTTTTAATCTGAAAAAGTTTAAATGTAAGAAATACCAAGATAATGTGATAAATCTAACTAAATCAATGTAAAATTATGAAAATATCACAAAAATTTGATCATGATTGATGCATGCATGTTACAAGGAGGTCTAGGAGGTCTATAATGGTTTTTAGACTATTTAGGCATGAAGGATTGTCCACATGTTGTAAGAGAGCTGCTGAATTTTATTTGCATTTGATGGGGAATAGAAAAAAGCATAGATCTTTATAGGATCAATGACGAATGGGTGAGTATCTCGCCAATTGGGAGGAAAGTTTCCTCAACAAGGAGATTTTCTTTCTTTTCACATGATTTCTTTAATATTTATAATTTGGTAGAATACTTTAAAGCATTAGGTGGGAAGGGGTTGTTTAGGGATGAGGTGTAGGTGAGTTGGTAGTGGAGATAGGTTAGAAAAAGTGTAGGGAAAATCATAAGTATATATTTAGAATAAAAGCATTTGAAAATGGAAATCTAGTAAGGGTATGATTAATTAATTAATTAATTAATGTAATATGCCTTAAAGGTGATGGGAGTTTAATTAATAAAGGGAGATAAACTAATTAAGATGGAATTTGATTATATAAAGAGGATGAATAGAATAAAATATGTGCATGTAGGCGATGAAGGTATATATACCGAATTTAGGTGTCTACATTTTCCCCCTTTTATTGAGTGGTTTGGGCTAGCAAGCCATGAGACAAAAATGATGAGAGTTGGATAAGGATAAAAAGAATTGATGATGAGCTCCCCCTCAAATGGGGGATCAATGACATCAAGGGAAATTAATGATGCGTTTGATAAAGGTAAATGAAAAAGGGCAGGTGGGTGAAAAAATATGGGTGAAAGCATAACTAAGGAAAGATGCCCTAGGAAAAATGGATCACAATAATAATGGAAAAATATGGTGGTGACTCCAATATCACATTGGTTGGGGAAATTTTTGATCTCAATGGAGACAAATAACAATGTTCTATGGACCAGTGAGTGGGTGAAGATCATTGTAGTATGGATGCGAAGCCAAGATGACTAATGAGTCATAGGAACTCATCAAAGTATGCAAAACTATATGCTAAACATATGTGAAGTCCATCATTCAGGAGTAATTGAACAAAAGGTATGCATCCATAAGGGATGAGGATGAATGATATAGTGCCTAATGGGACACAAAAAATGGTCAAGAAGGAAAAATGAAAAAGTGAGTGATGAAGTAATATGCTATGAAGTAGAAGTATGTGTTTTAAGAAAAATGGATTGAGAGGGGGTGAATCAGTCCTTATAAAAATTTCAAATTAAACTTAAGATTTGAAAATCAAATTACAATATCCAAATAGCTACAATAACCACTTATTCGACTTTTAATGTGTGTTTCACCACAATGTTGCGTATAAAACAAATAAGGTAAAGGTGAGGTGAGGAGGAATACCTGTGAATTTGAAGAAGGTTGTGCACCATTGAGAAGACCAGGCTGATCATGAAGAAATCCTTTTGGCTAGGAAGGACTACTTGTAGAAGCACAAAAATACCACCAAATAGAGTTAAATAGCATATGACAGTGGACTACCTTGCATCCGCTAGATCCGAGAAGTGTGATACTTCCTAGAAAGGTCATCAATCCACTATTTAAAAAAACTTAATGTAAAGAAATGACAATAAAAGAAATGTCTTATTGTAACAATATGATTTAGGTATATCATATGCTAACAATAGACTAGATTTAAGATAAATATTGAATATACAAATAAATATAGAGAAGGCATGGTGTTGTCAAGGCTGAAAGGTGTGGAAGAGGTGTTTAGGAAGGTTTAGGTGAGATTGGGTGAGGTTTGGGAAGGTTTTGGGTAAGTTAGGAGCTCTTTGTCTCGAGAGAAAATTACCGTCACAGGACTAGTATCGTTGGACGACCTATAATGGTACTTGATAATAGCCAATTATAGTTGCATGATTAATGCCAATAGGGAAATTGGGTGCAAAGATTAAAATTTTGTTGTTTTGAGCTCTCTTTGATTGCACAAAAATTAGGGAGGCTTAGGTAAGGTGGTAGGATTTTATTAAAGACTCAGAGATGAAGAAATAGGAATTTGGGATGGGTACAAAGGTCAAATGGGAAAGTGGTTGGGTGGAGGTGAGATGGAAGAGATCTAGGAAGGGTATAAGGTGAAAGAAAGAATATACATTATTAGAATCTGAATTACTGAAAGAAATGATAAGGTAGAAATGCCTTACTTGTAGATTAGAAGCTAGTTGTAGAAAGAATAGTTGTGGTTGAAGGAGAGATAAGTCCCAATCCCATGCAACGCAGTAGAAGAAGGATCTGGACTTCCCTGTGAGTGATTCAATGCTTTAGACCATATTATTGATGCTTGGTGGATGTTGTGAATTCTTAGACTGATCTCGAGGTTCATCGCTAGGTAGTTTGGATGCTCGATAATACTAATGTAAGAATTCACAATACCCTCGAAAGAAGACTCTGAACTGGTTGAATGAGTTGGAATTGTCTTCATAATGGAAATGGTGATGGTTATATGACCATATACAATTGAGGGAAAACCGATGTTGGTTAGGGAAAGATGGTTGATTTTTTCTTAAAAAAACTGATTCTTTCCCTTTTCTAACATGATTGAGAATGGTCTGGGTCAAGAAGATTGATTCTTGCTTATAGTGGCAGGATTTTGATAGGAGCAAGTGGTTAGTCATTAATGAAAAGTCTAGAATAAGTCTTAGTTAGGTTTAGAATGAGTTATGGCTAGTTAAGGCAAGTTGTTAAGTTAGGGTTAGGTGGTTAGGGTTTGGGAATGGGTCCAAGGTGAGGTGGAGAGGTGAGGTGGCTAGGTGAGGTAGAAATTAATTTAATTTAGGTAATTAAATTAATAATGATGTGAGGTAATAATTAATTTAATATAAGTGATTAAATTAATTATAATGTGTGGAAGGGGCCATGATCGGGGATGTGTCGAATTAATTAATTAAAGGGGCTTAAAGGGTTACAACCCAATTTTGGGTGTCTACATTTGCCCCTTTTTATCACATAGCTTGTATTGATAAGTGATGATGAAAAAAAGAGGTGATTTCCCTAGGTATGGGTAAAGGTGATCCCCTCAAACCATGAATTGATTGAGGAGAAGGAAAAATTGGTGATGGGTTTGATAAAGTGGTAGGTGATGAAAAATGAGGTAAGGTACGGGTATAGGAAATGGTGATATCGGTGTGGGTAATAGGTGGGGAATTTAAACACATGCACACATCTAGAATATGAAAAAGTACTAGTGAAGAGATCAAAACTCAAAATCATCAAGGTTGATAGTTTATCCAAACAAGGTTGATATGGTCTAGGTATCCAAGGTATAGGAAGTTCTCCTAGAAACATAATGAGGCTAGGTGTAGGAATGGGCATAGGTGTGTTGCAGAAGAAACAAAAGGTTTGGTCTAGTTGGGATAAACATGATGACATAAGGCAAGGAAAGTTTGAAAGGCTAAACAACACGAGTAACGTCATCCCAAGGTATGACAAGTAAGCGAATTGGAGTTTCAAATGGGCAAGGTTGGTGTGGGTGTATAGGTAAGGCCATGGGTAAAGATGAGGTGAAGCAAAAAATGTGTAACTAAGTATAATTAGGGAGATGAATAGGCTAGTAGGTGAGCTAATAGGCATGTGGTAAGGCTATGGTCAGAAGAAATAAGTCATTACTGAACAAAGATTTGAGGAATATGACATATTGGGTGATAGCATGGTGACCAATACTGGTTAAAGATGAACTAATGCCGGTAAGGGTGACTCACACCAGTCACCTAGGGCATGGCCACACCGACATCGGTCATTGAAATGATAGGTTAAAATAAAAAACCTACGTGGAAAAGGTTCATTTGAGCATTTTGACTTGGTGAAAATGACGGTGGAGAGAAAAACCCATGAAGAAAATGACAGAGCTGCCCTATTGAGTGTGTTGGTGAGAGTTTAGTGGTTGGAGGAGTAGAGTGTGAGGGCCCACAAGATCTACCCGAGAGATTGGATTGGGTGAGAGGTTAGAAGGGGATTTGGACATGACAGAGGTAAGAGAGGGCTTAGGGGGAGGTCATGTTCCTATTCCGAGATCCCACCATGGAGGCAACATCAAGTAGAGGTAGGATTTGAGCTCCATTGTTGTTTTGGTGAAGAATAAGGTTTAAAAATTTAAAATTTAGCTGGAATTTTGGTTAAAATTGGGTGAAATTTGGTATGGGGAGGGTGAAACTAGTTTAATTAGGGTCGAAAATGTATCTAGAGGTAATTTGGGGGCATTGGGGTGGGTAGTTTAGGTTTTTTATGATTTTAAAAAATTAGGGATGTGGTGGTTCGGTCCTAGGGTTGAAACCAAGAATCGATACCGATCGATTATTTCCCAACGTCGGTAGGATGAAGGATGTCGAAAGGTGAAAAGGGGATTGATATCGGTCATGATGAATGATCCTAGTCGCTATGAAAAGGGACTAAGTGATAAAAATGTTAGTTGGGGAGGCTGAAAGGTAGGGGAAGGGTGGGTAGGGGTGAGTTAGATTAATAGGTGAAGGGGGAAAATAGATGAAACAGAGAAAGTGTAGATGTTTAGGCTAGGTAGAATGTACTTTAGGTAGCAGGTTGGGTAAAGGTGGGTAGGCTAGGAAAGGCGTAGGTAGGTATTGGGCTAGGTAGGGTCAAATAAATGGTTGAAGGGCCAATTGATTAACATGTGTGAATTTTGATGATGTAGGAGAGACAACAGTTGACTATGAGAGACCGGTTTCTACCCCTATTAGTCTAGATGAGACCTAATGTTATAGAGGATGAGTGGGCTCACATGAGGGATATTGGGCTAGGCTCTATTAGACAATACATGTGGATTGTGTGAGATCATAGCATGATGGTCACCCTCATCGATAGATGGGACTCGACAACTAACACATTCCATCTACCTACATGAGAGATGAATATTACCCTCGAGGACATCTATAGGATCCTGAGGCTACCTATTGTTGGGGATCCATTATATCATATCTCTTCGGGTGATTACGTACGAGCTTATGGTTACATTTTTTGGAGAGGCCATGGTTGATTTGTCTTATCATAGTGTGAGCTTTAGCTATGGGGAGATTTATGTTGTACATCCACAAGAGAATAGATTAGCAGTGCTAATGATGGTGGGGATTGGTTGTTATGCGCTCCTAGACTTAGAGGGTGGGAGGTTTTGTGGGAATTGATGGGAGTATTGGAGGACATGACTGAGTAGGGAATCTATTTTACATTGACACCAGTGTACCTAGTACAATTATATAGGGATCCATGGGAATATAGGAGGATTCAAAGTGGTTTAGTTTGTGTTGCATATATTTTTGTATTGTTGGGCTTATGACCATATAGTATGTATGAGTCTGCCATGCCTACCATGATACGATTGAGTACGGGGTATTTATAGATTAGGGTATTGATGGTGGATTCAAATAGGGGCACATGAAAGGATGGACATGGCATGATGGGATATGCCATATTATAGGCATTTTGGATGGTCTATCGGTGGTTGATATTTTTGGAGGCCATATCTAAGTTATCCTACATTTGGAGTTATGGAGGAGGATTTAGTAGGTATACAAATCATGTAATGGATATAGGGATGTAGATATAAAGAGCATGAGATGATATCCATTGATCGGTTTATACGTCAATTCAAGCTATGACAAGATATGCCTCCACCCATACCATAGTACCACAGGTATGATGAGGAGATACCATTATCTCCACCACATCTGGGAAGATCCAACAAGGGTAGAGGAACAGTGGAAGATAGGAGGATATAAAATGCAAGATATATAGATAGATATTAGAAGTGGTGGATAACACAACTATAGGTAGCACCTTCGAGGCCAAGACAACCTAATTTGTCTACTATTACTATTGAGATGGATAGATTACATGGAGTGGTGACTACATTACAAGCCCAGGTCATGACATTATAGGGGTAGCTAGTAGTAGCTTAGGCACATGTGGCCACCTTATAGGAGTAGCTAGTAGTGATATATGCACGGGGAATATGTACAGGCATAAGAAGATGCACCTCCTAGGTACAGGGATAGGTACATGTACCACTAGGTAGTGGGGCTTAAATAAAGGGATAGGGTCCATCAGGGTAGGTGCATGCACCATGACAAGGTCCATGAACTTAGGTATAGATACATGGACCACAATTACTGGTATAGATTCCATCAATAGGTGTTAGAGTGATGGAACCTCCACAGGTGATATCTATGGACATGTACAAGGAGGTCTTGGTGGAGACTAGGTATTATGAGGATTAGATTACATAGACTGGTATCCCTTCTATCATCTATGCCACTTACATAGCTCATCAGATAGCTAGTGAGAGGTCCAACTCATGGACCCTTAGTTCTAGTAGTTCGGGAGCCACTTTGGTCTCATAGGTAGAATCGGCGGGAGGTGACCACTTCACAAAGACAGAGGCCAAGTGAGGGGATATGAGAGAGTAGTAGAGGCACTAGGCCATCCTAAGGATGAGGATATCATAGAGATGAGATATATATATATATATTTGACCTATATATAATAGCCTTCATGCTAAAGATGCGAGATATATATGAGAGTTTTTGAGAGACTTTATTTATATCTATATATACATTATATTAACATACATACTTTACAATATATATATGATGACATTGATATTTGTTTGTGTGTTGTTTCATTTCTATTATAGTTTTATTATGGAAATTAGATGTGTAGGCATGGTTTAGTTTCATTTCCAAGTTATTGATGTTATGCAACCTTAATGATAGGCATGGTTGGGTTTAATTTCCAAGGTATTGATATTATGGAAACTCTATGCTTAGGCATGGTTAAGTTTAATTTACAAGTTATTGATGTTATGAAAACTAGATGTTTAGGCATGGTTTTAATTTAATTTCCAAGTTATTGATGTTATGGAAACTAGATGATATGCATCATTATGATGTATGGTTTGTTTGGTTTAATTTCCAAGTTATATATATTATGGAAATGTGAGAAATATTTAAGTAGTAGGCACACATAATGGAAAAATGGTGAAAGAGGGTAGAAAATAGTGGAAAATGGTGGCCAAGATAACATCTAAAGACTCCATGTCTTTGAAGTGCTACCTACATATCCCTTACAAAACGGGCCTCACGTTGATGCGCTTTTCCAAAGTATGATAGGGAAGAATAAGATTTTGATAGGTAGGCTAGGTAAGGAAAATGGTCTTTGTAAGGTAAGGTGGAAAAATTGGAAAGGTCAAATGTTGAGTCGAAAAGAGAAAGGGAAATTGGTTAAATTTTATGATTGGTGGGGTATGGTGTTGTTTTTGGTCTTGATTTAATTTTGTATGGAGTGCGGGTAAAACGAGAAGTGAACCAAGGTATTTAATTTTGATGGTATTGTCTGTTGAAGAAGAAATATGTAGGTATAGGTGAACTAAAAAGAAGTGAAATTCTCCATAGTTGATAAAGAGTAGAATGGACATACAAATAGGCTTATGAACATAAACCCCTAGGTAAGTTGCATGATTGATAGGTCAAAGATTAAAATATTTTTTTATAATCACAAAGTGTCACATGAGTACCATGTCCCTTGAGTGGATATGAGTAAATAAATGAAGGTATGGTGGATTGGTTTATTTAGCATAACCTTGTTGTGAGACGACACATGCCCTTCTAAAAGATACCCAAAACAAGAAAAGGAAAGTCCGTGAGCAAAAGTTTGTATTTTTTTTTTTTTTTTTCTTTTTGGCATGTATAAACTGATCGATGTGGGAATTCAATATTGGGATAAATATTAGTGTCTCCTAGGGGTCTTCATGAAGTTGATCGATGCGGGAAACATCCATGATAATTTTTGGAAAATACAGATTAGTCTTCTTTGTTCAAATAGACTAAGTACAACATGTGGCTAGATTTTTATAGCTGTCCTTCGAGGAACAATCTACTTATAGCAGTAAGAGAGAGACATAGATTTCCTTTTGAGGGAATCATCTATTTGCAAGAATTTTGACTCAAGGAGTAAAGTTTTGGTTATCCCATATATTATTTGCTTTTATTTTTGTAATTGAAGTCATGGACAAGACTATTAAGTAGTATAAGTATTATTTTATGAAGGAAAAACCATAACAAGAAAATATTAGCTATGAAAGAGGGGTTTTAAGTGATGAACGACCATGTGATTCCATCTTGAAAATGATGAAAATTATCCATGAGAATCATGCCATGAGTAGAGTCGTGGTACTCATATTAAAGATAAGGCTAAATGGTGACAGATAATCACATAATTTGAATTCGTTGGTCTTCAAAACGAGGTAGGTGGAAGGATAGGTTTGTTCAAGAGATGAACTTATAAGAGACATAAGGTGATGTAGTAATTTATTCAAAAATAGAATGATTGAAGATGAAAGGCATTAAGGGGATCAAGTTAGGTTTTACTCTTAAGAGAAGATAAACAATAAGCTCCCGATCCATAGGTATGGGTGACGATATATGGTCCAAGCTAATTAGGAGAAAAATTACCTCATTTAATTTTCTCCATATTGGTCACATACTGATTTTTGTTTAGGACAAGGTCATCGATATGGAATGTCTATTCTCGAGAAAAATTTGTCATAGGCACACTTGATGCACTTTTATAGATTTAGAGGTGGTCTAGTGCATTTAAACAACATTCGTATAATAGCTCAAGTTGTGACAAATGTTCTAGGTGAAAATTGTCACTAGAGAGCATATCTTTAAGGGATATACAAAGAGATGGAATTTGGAATTTGAGAGTCATGATGACCTTTGTACCATAGACCAAAGAAAAATGTGTGGCATCGGTAGAGGTGTGAATGCTAGTACGATAATCCCATAAGGTGAAAGGAATGTGTGTGTGCCATTCCTTACCAAAGTGTTGTCAATATTTTTCATAAGATTTTTTTGAGGGTTTTGTTAGAAGATTTGGCTTGACCATTTTCCTATGGGTAATATGGTAAAGAAAAATTGAGTTGAATGTTAAATTTTTACGGTTGGCGTAGGGCTTTTTTTTTTGAATTTTTGTTATCGGTGATGACGTGATGAGGAGCACCAAAGTTACAAATGATATGGTGGTTGATAAAATAACCTATTTTTTTTTGCTTTGGTAGAAATGAGAGGGGTGGCTTCCACCGATTTAATATAATATTTAGTTGCTATGATGATCCATAGATGATGTTGTAAGGAATGAGGGTTAATCTCTCCAACGAGATCCAAACCCCATTGAGAGAAGGGCCAAAATTATTTGGTGACTTGTAAGGTGTGACTAGGGGTGTGGTGAAGGTTAGCATGTTGTTGACACTTCACATAATGTTTGACATAGTCATAACAGTCTTGGTTAAGGGTTGGCAAGTAATAGCCAAGGTGAAGGATACGTTTACAACTGCAAGGCCACTAAAATGTCCCCCACAAATCCCATCATGAATTTATTTGATGGTGTATGGGATTTCAAAAAATTGTGAGGCACCATAGGAGGATACCGTCAAAGCAGAATTTGTAGAGAAGACATCCCATGATGATGTAACAAGAGACACTTTTGAGGAAGGATCATTTTCCATTACAATTGCTATTTAGAGGTAGAATTGAAAGGGAGAGGTAGTCAATGAACTTCTTATACCAAATGTCACATGGGTCGGTTTTGATTCTTCCCATAAAATTTACACCATGGATAATATAAGAGGGTTACTACAACTCTTTTTACGGTGAAAAATATTTTTGAATGCACAGGTGAGGTGGGTATTTGAGAAGCAGGACAAGCCATGGTATCTGAGAATTTGTTAGTGGATCACAAAGTGGTTTGAATGAGGAAGTGATCAAACATGGCCAAAATTATGTCGACATGATATTTATAATTTTGAAGCTCCACGTCACAACATTGGTACAAACAATTGAATTGGATTATAACCATTTGATATTCACTAAAGATATTAATGGATTTAACGTCTAGGGAAATGGAAGTTTAAATACCTAAAATAATTTATTCATACTTAGCTATGTTATTAATGCAAGTCGAAGTCTAACGTAAAGAATAATAACATAGGCTTACCATCAAGAGTAATGAGGAAGACCCCAAACATCCCCCACATTGACATTTGGAACCATCAAAGAATAAGGTCATTTGGTAAACAATGTCACCCAAGGAAAGAGTGATAATGGATTCATTAGGAAAATCAAAGTTAGAAGATTGATTTCTAGGAAGAGGAGTGTATGCAAGTTGATCTACAATGGTTTTTCCTTGACATACTTTTGATGAATGAATTCCAGGTCTAGATCTGCAAGGAGCATGAGCCAATGCATAGTGCATTGGTGTTGGTAAGGTTTAACATACATGTAATACAAAGGGTCAATGTTGGTGACAACAAAGGCTTTGTAGTTAAGTAGGTAGTGGAAAATTTTAGTGGCCACGAAGACCAAGGCTAGGAAAATATTTTTAGCGTGAGTATACCTAGTATCATAGTCTAAAAGATTACAGATTATGTAATAAACCACTTTCTCCCTATGTTGTTCATCACGATGAGAAATCATGGCACCTAAGGAATGGTTAGAGGCAGAAATGTAGAGGTAAAAATGTTTTTCATGTTTAGGTGGGATGAGCACATGTGGCTAAAAATGTATTTCTTCAATGCTTCAAAGGATTTTTGGCACTCATCGTTCCAATTGAAGGAGACATCCTTTTTAAGGATATGATGAAAAGGGTGACATCGGTCAAAAAGTTGGGAAATAAAGCGTGGAATGGATTCTAATTTTCCTTGAAAAGTACGAAGTTTTCAAAGGTTAGTAGGTGGAGGCATCTCGAGAATAGCCTTGATTTTTGTGGGATTGAATTCAATGCCCCATAAAGAGATGATGAAACCAAGGAGTTTTCTAGAGAGAACAAAAATACACACTTCTTTGGTTGAAGGTGAATGTAGTATTGGATGAGGTAATCAAAGATGACTTTAAGAATTGTGAGGTGTTTGACACAAATTTTGGACTTACCAAGAATTTTATCGACATAATCTTCCAATATGTCATGCATGATATCATGGAAGATATAGGTCATAACGTCATTGATAGGTGGCACCAACATTTTTCAAGCCAAAGGGCATGACATGATAATAGAAGGTCCCCAAGGGGTGATGAAGGTAGTTTTTTTAATCTTCCGGAGTGAGTAATATTTTATTATAATCCAAGAATCCATCCATAAGAGATAACATCTCATGTTTGGCTATAAGATTAACAAGTTGTTTGATGCTAGGAAGAGGAAAGTCATCCTTAGGGTAGGAAAGGTTAAGTTCATGAAATTCTATGTAGATGTGGAGTCCCCCTGTTGCTTTGGTGATAGGAACAATGTTAGAAATCCATTATGGATAGTCAATGGGTAGAACAAAGGAAAGATAAAGAAGGCGTTGTAGTTATTATTTCGTAAGAAGGGAAATATGTGGATGCATTTTCACATCTTCTTTTCTGAGTCTAGCATTGGGGATAGTCATGATATTGTGGAACATGATATTAGGGTCAATATCAAGCATATTGGCATAAGACCAAGCAAAAATGTTGCTATGATCTCGAAGGAAAGAGGTGAAGGTTTCACATTTGGAAGAATCTAAATATTGGCCTATATTTAGAATTTGAGGGTCATCCTAAGTGTGAATGTTGATCTCTATGGTTAATTCATTCAACATGGTTTGTGTCTTAGAAGGTAATGACTGGTGAATGTAAGAATTATTTGCACCTAAATAGGTGAGAATAAAATCATCATCTCGACATTGATAGAAGGTGTGTCTTCATCCAACATGTCAGGATAAAGAAGAGGAAGGGAAGAGGGAACCTTACCATCATGATGATAGGTCAGAGGTCCCAAAGAAATGGTGTTCATGAATTTTTTTTAGGAGGGATGGATTTTTATCCATGGACTCTGTGGGTGAGGGCGGTGAGGTATGTGAGTTAAGTGGTGAGGGATTGTCTTCCTCAATGAGGTTTATTCTATCCTTCTTAGGAACAGGTGGCACAAAAACTATGATACCGTAATGGCATTTGTGTTTTTGGGTGGTGCAAGGTATTCCTGTGTGATGACCTTGCTCATAAAGACAAAATTCAAATCCCTTCTAGGAACATCGATGAATAAAAGTGTGGGAAAAGTGGTGGTTGGTGATGTATTGGAAGTCAAATGAGAAAGGCCAGGTTTTGGTAGGTGGTTCAAGAGAATTAGAATTTTTTTGAGTCCCCCATATGTTAGGTTAGTGAAAAGGTGGGGAGGACCATATTGAAAAACCTATCCTACACAATGGTCATAACATGGGTATTGGTGAAGGCTTCACGTGATAAGGCCAAAATATGTCTCCTTAATGCACAATAAATGATCTTATTTTACTCCCCTTTTGATCAATTTTGTTTGTATTTTGTGAATTTTGTTTTATCTAATATAAGTTAGGATGTAATTTTCCATCTTTCGTTTAATTTAGTTCTAACATTTAAAAACTCTACAATTCCTAACAAAGTGTGTGGAAATTCAGTTTTTATAATAAAACAAGTCACAATCAGTCAGAAGAATGAAGTATGAAGTGATCAACATGTTTTTGGGAGCATTGGCTTCAATATGGATTAGTTCCGGAACTTCCAGACTTAGTTTTGGAACTCCATCACATAATTTATGAGCTCTATTACTTAGTTCCAGAACTTTCGGACTTAGTTCGAAACTCTAACACTTAGTTCCAGAACTCCTATGTTTAGCTCTATAAATTTCATGGTTAGATCTAGAATAGTCCCCTTTAGTTCCAGAAATCCTCCAAAGTTCCAAAACCAATGGGAATCTATTTATTTTGACAAAATCCAATGATAAAGCAATCAATGAGCCTTTCAATCAGGAGAAGATCAGGAGATTTCTAATTCTTCATACTCGAAGATCCAAGGATAACTTATCAGATAGCTATACATCCAACAAGGTTCCAAATTCAACATCTATTTTGGGCATTATTTGGTTCCATCTGAATTGGTAGAACAACAAATATGGCTATAAATGCATCTTTAATAATGAATATATATATATATATATGTAAATAGATTTTGGATATAAGATATACACACATATACATAGAGATAGAGATATAGAAAGACAAAATATGTTTTTGAAAGAAAACATTTCAATAATAAAATATCTACTTTTTTTGAGAGAAAATAATACTTTGAAAAATCCCGATTCAAGGTGGAGCAAGGGTCTACTCCTCCAAGAACCAGGATCTTTGTTTTATTGGTATTTATATTTCTAAAGCAAATAGTGTAGAATTGTTAATTCTATAAATGCATTTGGTTCTTGAAGTTGAACTCTATTTTATACTTGTCCCTGCAGGTTTTATAGATTAGATTTTTATTTCCTTGCAAGCTTTCACAACATTTTCAATTGTGTGTTTATTTCCAAGAAAAGTGTGTTTACTTTTGTATTGTGTGTTTATTTCTAGCAATCTATTTACTTTTGTATGTGTGTTTATTTCTAGCAATTTATTCCAGTAATGAGTGTTTATTTCAGCAAGTTTCTTATAGCATAGATATAATAAGGCTTTGGCCATGGAATCCTAAGGACACTTTGAAAAAACCCCTAGAAAATAAAATAAAAAAATACCTACAGTCAATTACTAGATCACTAGGATTCTTTTTGTTGCATATAGCTTCAGACACACCCCTGGTTTGAATATGACATCAACAAAGAGTTGATTAAATGAAGGGAATAATGAAACCCATCATTTTTGGCACCGTTTTGGAGGATCCACTAGTTAGAATCTAATTAGTTAGCAATTGTCTAATCATACATCTAGTAATTGAAGAATATTCCCTATGTCATCATAAAATTTATGAGTAGACCAAGAGACTCAAAGGGTAGATTTCTCCCAAAAATATCTCAACAAGAATCATCAACATCCTCTCATTCAAATAAGGAAGTTGACCAAGAATTAGAAGCACCATTGTCTCTTGTTAGACAAGAAGCAAAATTGCCACCTTTGGAATTCTTGGATCAGTCACTAGAAGGAAGTGGAACTTTTAGAAAAGGATTATCTCCCAAGACCTGTTTAGAGAAAGTTTTGATTCTCAATTGAGTAGTCAACCTCCTACTCCTAACTTCTCACCTTCCCAAAGTAGATCACATACCACATTGATTGGGAGAAAAATCTAGAAAGTACTATAGAAATGGAATGAGAAGCTAAAAGAGAACCTAATAGGACCTTTACTTATCTAATTTAGTTGGATGATGATGATACACCTATGAATAATATTTCACCTACACATTTACCCACATTTAGAGGAATGTCATTTGAAGATCCTGACCAATTTCTATTTGAATTTAAAGTACTATGTCAGACTTATGATTATAAAATAGATAATCAAAAGCTCAAGTTGTTTCCATCTACCCTAAAGGATGCAACAATGAGGTGGTTTATGGGATTAACATCTAATTCTATTACCACTTGGGCACAAATAGAAATTTACTTCCTAGACAAGTATCAAGACTATTGTAGAGGAAGAAACGAGGAAGGAAGAATTTTTCAAAATCAAGCAAGATGAGGATGAGAATATGGAATATTATTTGGATAGATTCCTTTTTGTAAGTAAGCGATGTGGATTTCTTCTACAAGAAGAGTTAAGAAAACCAATTTTTCTTAAAGGTATGGATGATGAATCTAGGGAATCCCTTAATTTAATGGGAGGTGTAAAATTTATCAATTACTAATGAATGATATTAAAGACATTTGTAGAAGCTATTCAAAAATAAGGGGTGGACCTAGAAAGGAAAAAAACGTTGAAAAGTTTGAATCCATATATGAAAAAACTATGGATGAACTTGAAAACTTTAAACAAACATTTTAGTTCAATTAACCTCCACCATGGATGAATTACAAGCTAAAGAAAATGCTAAAAATGAACCATTAGCTATGTATTTTCCTAGATGTAGGAAGAAGCATGCAATAAGAGATTTTCCTCTGGATAAAATAGAAATGTGTCTTATCTGTGAATCTAGGGACCATGAGAGTAATGCTTGTTCTCTTCTTCCATTTATTAAAAATCATCTTAAACAAACCAACACTCCATCCACATCAGAAGAAGTAAAATTTGTTGAGAGAAAACCTATCAGGGAAATTCATGCCAGGTTAGTTCCTAACCCCTGGATGATGCCATGGGTAGCTCAGATAGTACCAAAAATTTGGGAAAACCACCTTGGGTCCCTCAACCAACATGGAATCCTCAGGATTGGTTAGGACAATCTTAGTATGCCCAAGGACACCAACAACCATGGTTTGGTCAAGGTAACCCAAATGCTTGGTCACAACCTAGGTGGATCCCTAATAATTATGCTTAAGGAAGGACATATCCCAATCAGAATCAACAAGCCATAATGGGTTCCGAACACAAAATTCAAAAACCAAAAATATGGTTAAAATAAAAATACCATCACAACAATTGTTAATCCCTAAAACAAACAAACAACTCTTGTCTATGGGGCAGAACAAGAAAAACCAGTTGATCTAAATGCCATGGATTGTAAGGATATTCAAACTAGATTTGGAAAAATAATTAGTAGTCCACCTATTATAATTACTGAAATGACAGAAGAAACTAAAACCCCTAGTGTGGTTGTTCCCAAGAAATATGAAAAAGAAAATATAAGGAGCCAGATAGCAACTCTACTGAAACTCCATTTCCAAAGAGATTTAAAGAAGTTATAGGGACTAAGGAATCTAAGTTGGTGTAGGAGTTGAGGAAATTAAATATTGAAATACCATTATTGCAAGAAATCAAGGACATTCTAGAGTTGAACAAGTTAATCAAAATGCTATGTTTAAGAAGACCTAGAAGGAAGAAGCAATACCCTAGGACTATTAAGGTAGATGGGAAACTTGCTAATTTATTAGTAGGAAAACTCTTACTTCCCAAATATGGAGATCCTAGTATCCCTGTTATTTTTGTATCTATAGGGAATAAAGATATACATAATGTTTTGGTTAATTTGGGAGAAGCTATAAATGTGATGATAGTGGAAACTTTGAAAACATTACCATTAATAGGTATACAACCTACTAACACCATATTATAGATGGTAGACTAGTCTGTAGCAAAACTAGGAGTTATTGAAGATGTGGCAGTTATGGTGGAGTCATGGGAATATCCAGTGGACTTCCTTATATTGTACCAAAAGGTAAAACACTTCATTATCCCATTATTTTGGGCATACCATGGTTAGCTATAGTTTCTACCTTAATTGATTACAGATCAGGTGATATGACTATCTCAAATGGTAAGAATTCTAAGAAAATTTCCTTATATCCCTCTGCATGACCTTTTATCGATAATCAAGAACAATTATGGGTTGATGATCCTAATACTAATAAACAAAATATATCTTCTTTGGCTATGATAACATTGTAGGATCATGTACGAGAGATGGAAGATATGATTAATCAACCATTGAATGAACACCAACTGTCCTTGGAACAATCTGGGATAGTTCGGAACATACGGACTTAGTTTCAAAACCTATGGATTTAGTTCTAGAACCTACATGACTTAGTTTGAAACTTATGGATTTAGTTATGGAACCATCACATTTAGTTCTGGAACCTTCATACTTATCTCCGAAACCATAGTAATAACAATCCCATACAAATGTAAATAATTTCTCTCAAAGGAACAAAATTTCTCTTAGGGAGGAGAAGAAATAGCTATGGAATTAGTAGCTTCAGTTTCAAATATATTAGGAAATGGTGAGGAATTTTGGAAAACAGTAGTGACGAGGAGTTTGACCAATAACAAGATAAGTATCATAACTCTTCCTACTATCCTTTTTCCAAGTATTATTTCTCAAGGGAATTTTGGAGATATTTCTGCATATCATATGTTATTACCACATCCATGTCCACTAAACACCTTAATGGAACCCTTTCAACAAATTAGTTCATCACACATTGGAACCAAACATGTTGAGATTCAACCGGGTAAAATTTTGAACATTAATAGCTGGTTGAAGAATGATGAAGAAGCTAAATTGTTTGATGTTCTGAAATATCATACTAGAGATTTTCTTGGGACTATAAAGACATGAAAGGAATCCATCCAAGTATTTTCACCCATCACATATATACTAAAAACATTAAACCAGTTAGGCAACCTCAGAGAAGGATTAATCCAGCCTTAAGGGACATAGTCAAGCAAGAAATTGAAAAACTATTACAAGTAGGTTTTATCTACCCTATCTCAGATAGTCAGTGGGTGTCTCCTCTTGTAATTGTGCCTAAAAATAATGGAAAATGGAGAATTTGTGTTGATTATAGGGAGTTGAACAAATCCACACTGAGATATTATTTTCCCTTACCATTCATAGATCAAGTTTTGGACAACCTTGCAGGTAAACAATACTTTTCCTTCATGGATGGCTTTAGTGGATATAATCAAATCAGATTTTCTGTTGAGGATTAGGAAAAACTACCTTTACTTGTCCATGGGGTACCTTTTCCTATAGGTATTTTCATTTGGACTATGTAATGCTCTAACAACCTTCCAAAGAGTTTATTAGCAATTTTTTCAGACCTAACAAATGATTGTGTAGAGGTATACATGGATGACTTTACTATGCATGGAGACACATTTGATGATGCTTTGAAAAATTTGGACAGAGTACTAACAAGATGTGAGCAACACCATTGTCTCTTAATCATGAGAAATGTTTAATGATGGTTGATGAGGGGATTGTATTAGGACACCACATTTTAAAAAGAGTAATTTAGGTTAACTAAGACAAAATCAAGATTATTTCAGACTTACTTGTTCCTCAAACCCCCACAAATATCAAGTCATTTTTAGGGCATGCTAGATACTATAGGTATTTTATCAAGGATTTTAGTAAAATTGTTTCCCCATGTTTAGTTTACTTACCAAGGATTGTGAATTTTGTTGGGATGAAAAGTGTCAACATGCTTTTGAGGAAATTAAAGAAAAATTAATCACTGCCCCAATATTGAGAGGACCTAATTGGGAGAAACATTTTCACATCCAAACAGATGCCTCAAATAACTCAATTGGTGCAATTTTGGGACAGAAAGATGAAGAAGGGAAAATGTATGCTATTTACTACCTTAGTAAAAATCTTACTCCCACTGAAAGAAATTACACTACCATTGAAAAAGAATTTCTTGTTGTGATCTATGCAATTAATAAATTCAGACATTATATTACAAGGTACAAAATATTTGTACATATAGATCACTCAGCAATTAGATACTTAATGAAAAACCAGTGGTTAGAGGTAGGATAATTAGATGGTTATTAATTTTACAAGAATTTGATATTACCATTATGGATAATCCAGGAAAATCTAATGTGGTAGATGATTTATTATCAAGATTGACCACTACAGGGGAGAAAGATCCAGTTAAGGACAACTTTCTAGATGAACAATTATTTTCTATTTCAGCTGATACACCATGGTTTGTTGATATGGAAAATTATCTTGTAACAAGGAAGTTTCCTCCTTCTTTCACTAAGAAACAAATGAAGAAGTTAATAAAAACCAGTGCACAATTTAAATGGTTAAATGGAATGTTATTTAAATGTGGTCCTGATTTGGTTTACACATGTGTGTGAGAGAAGATGAAATCTTTGACATACTCAGGGAATGTCATGATGAACCAAGTGGAGGACACTTTAGTAAAAATAAAAACTCACAAGATACTTGGTATTGGCTATTATTGGCCATCTTTGTATTAATATGTGAAGAGATATATCAAGCAGTGTGATCCTTGTCAAAGGATGGGATGACAAACCTTTACTAGTGAAATGCCTCTGCAACCTCAAGTAGTGATTAAACCATTTGAAAGGTGGGGGATAGATTTTGTTATTCTCTTTAGTCCTCCTTCACAAGGAAAGGATCACATTCTTGTGTGTACTGATTATGTGATAAAGTGGGCAGAGGTGCAAGATTTAACAAATGCCACTAAAGAAGTAATTGCTGATTTCCTTTAGCACATAATTATGATGAAGTTTTGTGTACCAAGGAGTATAGTTTCATATTAGTGGCCACAATTCATGTCTAATATGATCAGACCTTCACAATGTACTATCATATTAATCATAGGAATTCATCTCCCTATCAACCATAATCAAATGGAAAGAAAAAGTAACAAAAAGAGAGTTGGAAACATCCTTACCAAAACAATTGAAGCAGGTAGAAGAGATTGGGTAAAGAGACTACCTGAGGCTATCTAGGCTTATAATACAACTTGGAAGACTACAACAGGGTTTTCACCATATGATTAGTCTATGGGAAAAACCCGTGTTACCTATTGAATTTTAACTACAAACATTGAGGACAACAACTAAAGTGGGTATTGAGTTGGATGCAACACAAAAGGAAAGAATTATTAAAATTAATGAATTAGATGAGTTAAGAATGGAAAAAATTCAACAGATAGAGATAATCTAAGGTCAAAGGAAGTAGTGGTATGACACACATATCAAGAAAAGGAAATTCAAGGTAGGAGATTAAGCATTATTGTTTTGATTCAAGTACCAAAAATTCAAGGGCAAGTTGAGAACCAGATGGGCAAGACCCTATAAGATCGATAAGATATTTGAAAATGGTTCTATTAGCTACTTCCCATTGATGGAAGTAAAAGGACACTTTTGGTCAATGGACATAGGCTAAAACTTTATAGGAAGCCTCCTACTAGGGATGAATTGGAAACAGATTGAAGTAGACAAAGAATTTGATCATATGGAAGAACCTAGTTCTTCCAAAATGATCAAATAATTAGATACATGGATCAAAATAAAGGGAAGAGAATGAAAACTATAAAATGACATTCTCTTCCCCCAAAAAAAAAAAAAAAAAAAAAAAAAAAAAGGGAAGGAATGAAAACCAAGTAAATGGAATTCTCTTCCCCAAAAATAATCTCTCTCGAGAGATCAATAAAAAATGCCAATGGCGTTTAGTCTCCTCAATAAATGGCTAATGCAAAATAAAAATAATTTGTTTGAATTTCCATTTGTCTTTTCTAACCATTTTTCCTTTTTCACTTTTAGGAATGATGAGTCATTAAGGCGGAGGGATTACATCAAAAAGGATGGTAATTATGTCTTTAACTTATTAAAGGTTAAATTAAAAGTTTTCATGTTTGATTAGAATTGATTTAAAAGTCGGTATGATGAGTCATTTATTGTGAATTATGATTAAAAGTAAGTAATCATGAGGGTGATGTTGATAGATTAAGAAAGTGGCATCGTATTTGTAATTAGCTATCATTTGGATGGAATAAATGAATTTGAAAAGTAGTTGCAGAATAATTTCAAAGAAGAAGTAGAAGAATTGTATTTGAATTCTATAAATAAAGCCATCAATTCTGTAGATAAACACAATAGTTCCACATCTAAACACAATAGTTCCACATCTAAATCCAATAGTTCTATAGCTAATTCTAAATTTGAAGAAATAAGAATTTGAATAGTCCTCTTTTCCATGGGGATTAAAAAGAAGTTAAAACTAGAGGATGATACCCAACTTCTTGCAGATGAAGAAGTGGTAGCCATTTTTGGACAAGCAGGGTGGTTGGAGTTCCTGAAAAATTTCTCGAGGTATAATGATGAATTGGTAAGGGAATTCATTGTAAATTTAGAAGAATCCAAAACTAAAGTTAAAAGCATTGTAATTCCTTTTTTTGTCAATAAAATGAGTAATGTGTCTAGAATACCAATTGTGCATGTTTCAAATCTGTCAAATGGAACCCTTAAATATCTAGTGGAAACCTTGATACAAGAGGTGGAATATGATCCCCAATATATCTATAACACCAAGAAAAGCATCAAGGGGGTTAGAAGGACATGATTTCCCAAACCCTTTGACATGGTATAATTTTGGGTAGTTAAGTATTTAAGTTACGATGGTAAATTTGGGACTATGGGAAGAGAAGTCCTTAAGATGTTAATATATCTTAGGTATGGGAATTCAAAACAAGAATATATAGTAAATCTTCCAGGATTCCATTTTGAATCCATCTAGACAATGACTCAAAGGCATTCTTGGGGAGTTGGAACAATCAAACATTATGGGTTAATCCATTTGGTATTCCATCACCATTTTCTTTCAAACAAAAATGGAGAAGAAATATAAGAAACATTTCTTAACAAGTTTAAGCAAAACCTTGATATTATCAGGGGGGGAATACCAACCCCTTTTTATCCTACAATTAATTTTTTGATTGATGCCCCTATAGAGGAAAATAAGGAAATAAGTGCGGGTAATGTACCAAAAAGAAGGAGATCTGGAAGAAGGATTAAAGCTGCAAAACCTATTGTGTCTGTCAAAGAAAATCCTTCCTCTATAATAGTACCAAGAGAACTAATATTTGTCTCTGACATTGATAGTTCACCTAAGCTAGATCATCAAGTAAAAGTCAAAAGAAGCTCTAGGAGGAAACCCATTTTTGAAAATTTTGAAGCTCCTTAAAGAAGAAGAGTTCATAAGAGGTCTAGGGAAATTCCAAAGGAGATGGAAGAACATGATGGGTTGGAAAAATAAGTTGCTAATATTTTGGGCAGCATGGCCATGACTCCTCCTAGACCAAGCCAAACTGAGGTGGAGAAGGAAGATGAAATATTTTAACATGTTTTACAAGAGTTGGGTGAATCAGTAGCACTTTCACATGAATAAGAGGAATTGGAATCTTTGAAATGGAAAGGGAAATCCCCTTTAGTAGAAGAGGAATGCTCATTTCCCAATGAAATTTTAGAAAAGGAGGAAAAACAACACTTAAAATAGACTCTATTTTGTCTAGATCAGAACTCATCATTAGATTGAAGGATGAGGAATTAAACTTCCTCAAACTCATATTAGAACAAAGGGAAATGCTCATTAAGAAACTAACAAATCAGCTTATAAATAGGACTGAAGAATTGATAATGCTAAAACAACGAGAAGATGGAAAAAGAAGAAGAATGCCAATTTTCCAGAAGACCAAGTGCTATGTCGACAATATTTACACATATTGAACTGACTTACTGGCAACTCAAGTAGTTGTGGGATGATACCTACAGGGAAATTAATGAATTTAGAACATCAAATGAGGACACGAGAAGAAATATGGAAGAAGAGAATAAAGTAAGGAAGGAATGGGAATAAAAATTCTACAAAGAGGAAGAAGACAAATTTAAATGTCTTGTAAAAATACAAAGGGTTTTCATATTGAGTGAAAAGTTACTCACATGTAAGAGACCTTCTCTTGCATACAATGTCTTTTTAGAAGAAAAATTTATTCACTTGAATTTGTCAAGAATTACATGTGGCCTTCCACATGAGATAAAATATGAATATGAGTTCATGACAGCCTATTCCTCAAACCCAGTGTAGAGTAGAAAATTTTTTCACTGCAATCTTATGCCGGAAAAGAACACAGGCTTCATGATCAATTTTTATGTAGGGGAAAGCCAACTGAATGCATTTGTTTCTTCTCTTCAAAATCAGATTCCATGGAAAGAGAGGGATTCTGAGCATCTATTAAAAGTTATTTCATCTGGTCTCTACATGAGGGCTCACTATGGTAAACCATCTGCCTTTGTTATAAATTTTAGATCCCATGACTTTGATAATCGGTTTAAGGCACATTATCCGCCGCGATTTAGAGAAAATTATTGATGCCTTCACCTCTTATGAGGAGGAAAAATTTGAAGATATTTATGATGTATGTTTGAAAATCTAGGAGTTTCTCACAGTTTTATTGAGAAGATGAGAAGTGATATCTCCCACAAACTTAATACGGAGCCTAGAAAGAGCTAAAGCCCTATGTACACTAATCCCTCAAGTCAATGAAAAATGTAGGGGCATATGGATGGGAATGAGAACAAGGATTCCTCTCCTCCTCACCCCCATGTCTCCATGGAAAAATATAAAGACTTAAGATGCCACTCAATTTTAGGAATGGTAGAGGAAAGTAGAAGCAGGATCGGGGTATAGTACTTCGAACTCAAACATTGAGATATCATTTTCAACCATTTGACCTGAGTAGTCAATTGGAATGTAGAATTCACAACCCAAGATTTGAAGAGTAAAGTTTGAAAGGGGACTTACAAAAAGGAAGTACGGGGGAGATGATAAGGCAAAAATATGTCACGTTAATGTGTAATAAATTATCTTATTTTACTCTCCTTTTTATCAAGTTTGACTATATTTTGTGCCTTTTATTTGATCTAATATAATTTAGGATGTATTGTCTATATTTTGTTGAATTTAGTTCTAACATTTAACAAATCTATAGTTCTAACAAATTGTGTGGAAATTCAGTTTTTGTAATAAAACATGTCACAATCAGTAAGTGGAATGAAGTATGAAGCGATCAACATGTTTTTGGGAGCATTGGCTTCAATACGAATTAGTTAAAGAACTTCCATGCCTAGTTCCAAAACTCCATCAAAAATTTTACGAGCTTTGTTACTTAGTTCCAAAACTTTTGGACTTAGTTTCGTAACTCTTGTGTTTAGTTCCAAAACTTTCATGGTTAGATCTAGAAGCAGTCCCCCTTTTTAGGTTTCGGCTTGCCAACTTTGATTTTTGCCCCAGTTTTGCCCTAAATATTTAGAGGGGCATATATTTCGATCCAGAGCTCAGTTTTTCTCAATTTTGGTGCCATTGGAAATCTATTGAAGTCCTCTACATGATGGAATATTCAACTTTGTTTTTTTGGTGGATTTTAGTGAGAGAAAATGAAAAAACACCTTTGCATGGGGAAAAGAGCAGAACTCGACATTGAACCACCATTTTTAATGTAGTATGGCTTCCATCCTTCTCTAGCATGGTTGAAAATCTTGGGGATGAAATTTTAAGGGCACCCATGCTATTTTGATGGATCTTGGTTAGTGGTTGAATCATTCATTTCAATTTTTCCATGTTTCTCCTTCCTGAGCTCGGGTTTTCATTGTTAAAAGCCAGATTTGGCTCATTTGTAAAGGGTTGGACATTTTTTATGTTCTACAAGCTCCCTCCTTCACCCTGGCAAGTGGATTTGTGGAATATTAGACCTTTTTAGGACTACAACATGTTTTCTACCTCGTTGCTATTATAATGCACTGTATTTAAAAATGGAAATGACAATGCAAGCTATGTGAATGAATTTTCAATCCTTTCTTTTATTGTTTTCTATCCCGATCTTTCATTATAATTTTAGAAATTTGTGCATGATTTATGTTTCATTTTTATAATCAGTGTCAATATGTAGAAATACATGTTCACCACTCCTTTGGTGTATCACCTTATTACTTTAGTTTTATCTTTTTGCTCTCTTCTATCCTTGTCTCCTTAGAAAAATTAGAGTAGGAATTTGAGTTAAACCTCTAAAAATTTCATGCATACATCTAATCAGAGGAGTAGAGGAACCAACCTTTAATCTAGAGATTTTTTTCCCATTTTTGTAAGTCCCACACTTGGGGAAAGGATTCCATGTTGTGCAATCACACTAGATGCCCATTATCAAACTAGAAATATGAGAAAATATCTAGGGGTGCTGTGAATTTACACTAACAGGACCCACAAAGATGTGGAGAATGATGATGGCAAGGTTAAAATTCATGACATTATTGAAAGAATGCAACATAATAGGGTTATTATGCATGCAGTTGGTGGGTATGTATAATTGTTTGTATGCATGGGAAGAAATGATATTAATGCTAGCACCTCCATCAATCATAACATGTCAAACATGAGTATCATTGATGTAGGTGGAGATGAAGAGGGTGGGATCAAGATCATCTGATTATAGAGGGAAATATCTGAGTCAGAGAAATTGACAAAGGGAAACTTGAGGAGAGGTAATGGGGGCAGAAGTTTGAGGTGGAGTGGTGAGGGTGGTTACATCACAAGGGGTGAAGATAGCGGACACAAGTGCATGATCATTTGGTGCAACCTTAATAGATTGTTGGACCTCAATGAGGTCCTAATGATGAGATTCATATGTTTAAATTAAGTCATACAAGGACATCTTCAGAGGATATTAATGAAGTTGTTTAATCATAGAGTGATGGGTGACTCGTTAGAAACATGATAAGTCAGCCCATAAATGGTTACCTGGGGGAAGGTGTAGGTGGAATGGTGGGTGAAGGTGCATTGGATGGGCTACCATTTTTCTCTTTTCCTTTATCTTTTTGTAATCGAGTGGCTACTTGGACCATATTTATTTCAAATATCGGAGGAGGAAAAGAGGGTTGTGGAGATGTAGGTAAAGGTCACTAAATAGATATAGGTTTAGACCATGTGATGGATGGTGAAGGGGAGTGAAAATATCCTCTCGAAAATCCATATTCACAAAGAGACCATCCAAAGTATAGAGTTGAAGGAGAATTTTTTTGAGGGCCTTACAACCTTTGACATCATGCCCTGGTGAGCAATGATATGCATAGATTTTGGTGTCATCAAACCCTATTGGTTTTGGTTTGAGCGGGTCATAAGGATTAATAGGTGGTAATGAGATAGCAGAGGTTTCTAACAACCTAGTGAGGATGTTAGAATAGGATCCTACCAATGGATCATAGTGAGAAGTTAGAGTTGGCTTGGATGAAGGTGTGGGTGATTTTCATGGGAGAGGTGTTGCTAGAGGTGGTGTAGGTGTGACTACCTTTCTGGTAGGTAGTGAAGGTTTTGGTTTCAATTTAGGTTAAACCTTATTGGGTAAAGGTTCAGAGAGGTTCATGAGGTAGAAGGAGATGTAGAAGGTGGGGGTACCCTAGAAATATAAGGTGAGAGTGGTGGTGTTAGCAATAGTGTGGTTGTAGGTAATGGAGAAGATATAGGTAGAAGAGGTGATGAAGGTGAAGGTGTAGGAAAAAGAGAAGATAAAGGTGTTAGTGTGGGTCACCATATCTTGGATTTTACTTGGTGAATACTTAACTTGATGAAGGTGGAAGGGTTTAGTCCTAAAATCAAAGGTAGAGGTAAAGGTGAAAGAGAAGGCGTGAGAGAGACCGGGGTGCGAGGCCTAGGAGGTTGGGTCTTCCTTTTAGGTGTGGGAATTGGTTTTGTGATGGGTGGTGGTTTATCAAACAAGTATAATTTCATTACGAGATATTGCATGCTAGGTGTTGGTAGGATCCCTAAGGAGGTGGTAGATTTATTTATGGATATGGGTTTGGGTGAAGGTGAGGCTAAAGAATAAGGGTCCGATATGAACAGATCAAGTGCCATATTTTTAGTTTCCCGACTACCTTAGGATATATAGTTGAGGTATCATGAGACAACATCGTATTTGGGTGGATACTAGGAGTTGAAGGCACCACCATAGTGTGGTTTAATCAACATACTCTAATCGATACACCAAACATGAGAATGGTCTTGGTTTAGAAGAATATGAACTAGTAATGAAACCCATCGAGAATCTGAATCCATTGATATAGGGAAGGTTTTCACCTCTGATTCAGTAGGTAGGAGTGATGTAAGAAGGTTGATAGGATCTTAGAAGACCCTGGGAGAAGCACTTCCTATAGGAAGATGAGAAGGAAAAAAGAGTGACGTGGACTCCTCTTTAGGTAGAAAGGTGGATAGGGTTAGCTCCTCCTTGGGTAGAGGAACAAGTGAGATAGGTTCCTCCTTGTGTAGAGGAATAAGAAAGATAGGATTTTTGGTAGGTAGATAAATAGGTGTGGTAGGCTCCTCTATAGTTAGAGGAGTTTGTGCAAGAATTTCCTTGATAGATTCTACGCAAAGAAATTGGATAGATGGAAGAGGTATTGTGCTAAAAACATCATGAATCTCATGCACATTAGTGTCACTAGTAGAGGTCTCTGAAGCCTAGTTTGATAAAGGGGTATGATTAGAAAAAGGTTTCTTAAACACACCCATATTGGCATTGGAAGGTGCATTAGGGTTTTCTAGGATGAGACCACCACTATCTAACATTCCTTGGATAATATTCTTGAATGTTTTACAATTATCATTGCTATGTCCCATAACTCATTGATAGTTACATAAGTTGTTTTATTTGTGCCATGATGGTGTAGGATAAGAAGGATTAAAACCATAGTGTTTAGTTTGATAGGTGTAAGGGTAGTGGTTTCAAATTTTAAAACATTTTCTAACACATAATAATATGGTTCTCTGATAGGAGTGTAAGCCCTATATTCATACTTGTATTGGAATTTTTGAATAGGAGAGAGGTTGGCATGTGGTTTTGGTTGATTAGATAGATGAGAGGGCCAACTTTCAAAATCACCACGTTGGAGGATCCTTTAGCCTTGGAATGGTTATTAGAATTTTTGTTTGGTGGTTTAGAAGAAGATTCATTCAATTTGAAGCTAGTGTTTTTGCTACAAAACTAAATTTCTCTTCTTCAAGAGCACAAATATCTAGTTTTGAGCCATGTGAAGGATTTTCAAACATGTGAAACATTTTAACTTGGAGATCTAGGGAAATGTGCCTAGCACATGCCCTTGTGAACAAATCTATGACCTTTTCTTGTCATAGCATGATTGTGAGTTGATTGATGAGGTCCCGCCAACATGCAAAAAAATCTATGATAGATTCATCCTTGTATTAGTGAATAGAAAAGAGATTAGTAATGGAGACCTTCCTAGAGATATTGATTGAGAAATGATCAAGGAAATATGAGAAAACTAATTGAAAAAGAAGATTAAGTTCCTAGGTAAAGCACTATACTAGTCTAGAGTGGGTCCTATCAAGGACATGGGGAAAGTTCTAAGGAGCAAGGCATCATCATGGGTGATCAAATAACACACATGTTTGAATGATCGTAAATTTTTTTGAGGGTCTTCCTTGCTATTGAAATGGTTAAACTTGGGTAAATCTCATTACGTGGGATAAGGGTGGATAGGTATGGATGGGTGGATGGGCTCATTACTGATTTTATCATAAGTGAGGACATTATGAGATCCAAAAATGGAGGCCTCGAGTGTTTGCATCTTATCCATCATCTTGATAAGATCTATTGTTGGATTGGGCTGAGGACACCTCCCGAGGCATATGGGGACCGATAAGAAAAGTAGGCATGGAAATCAAGCTAGTATGTGGTGGTAATGATTAAGAAAATTGAGATGTAGGTATTGTAGAAACTAAAATTAGGTCACACTCCCCTTTGGTCCCTTGACAAATAAACACCTTGAACACATCCACCTAGCCATGGCCCCCTTCACCTCACTATAATATTAATTTAATTATTTAAATTAAATTAATTCATTATCCTCACCATATTTATTATTTAAATAGCCTAATTTAGATAATGCCCACACATCCACCTCACCTAGACACCTCATCAAGCCACCTCACCCTAAGACCTATTCTTAGTAAGTTGTCATAACTAACTAAGACTTACCCAAACCCTAAAAATCAATGCCTACATTCCCTCTAACCACATTCCCACATACTTAAAAGAAGCTTCCAGTCTAATCCATGGGTTAACGACATGAGATCCTAGAAAATCAAGGGGATCTTCCTAGTTTAGTAAACCTAGGAAATCCCACCCTAACCAACGCCGGTTACCCTTAACCATTGTCGGTTAAGCTGGAACCACCATCGGTCACCTTTTAATCCCTAAAACAACCTTATTTTCGAGGTTGGAAAAAGGTTGTAGATTCCTGAGAGATAACACATCTTTTGAGAACAAGTTTCGTGAGAACACACATGGAAGGAGATCAAGCATTTTCTCTTGCACAAATATCCAACATTCATCCAACAACCACCCAACACAGATTTGATCTAACCAAGCAAAAAGGAATGCACATGTAGCCCATACAGAAGCTTTCCAATGTTTGGTGATCCTCAACATGACATTCAATCTCTTATTAACACCTTCATTTATCACTCACAAGTGCCCAAAACTAGATTTCAAGTAAGTAGAATAGTTTACTCCTCTGGTTCATTCATTTAATTATTATATCTTCATCCTTTGTTCTCCTAACCACCCATTGAACTCCTTTAATACTCACCCCTCCATATCCCCATTAAAACCCAAACCCCATCAAATGACTTAATACCTCACTCTGACCAGCCTAGTCCCTTGTGTAATCATAAGGGAGATCCAAAGCTCATTCTATGGCATTCCTAATTTTCCATAGTAACCGGCACCGGTTCTCCCCAATCGGCATCGGTCACCCTTAACAAGCATCGGTCTCTATATTTACCAATATAGCCTAGAAAAGTAACCTACCCACCTATTCTGCATCACCCTTAATCACTTGTGACCTACCTAAGACCTCTATCGGACACTGCCGAGAGACCAAAACCAACTACTTGACCTTCAAATCTTATTTTAACCTAGCCTGTTAGATTAGATCTTTATTATTGTGTTTTTAATGAGATACCTAAATCATTTCAATTACGATAGGATTTACTTCATTACCAAGATTAATTTTTTTAAAGTGGACTGATAGCCATTTAGGAAATATCACACTTCTCGGATCTAGCACATGCTAGGTAGTTCACTACACATATTGTTTAACTTTTATTTGGTGGTCTTGTTTTCCATTACAGGTAGTTCCTCCCAGCAAAAAGGAAGCTCTCACGATCAGTTATGGATCAAGGAGTCAACACACGTGCAATAACCTATTAACCAGCATTTCAACAGGTATTCCTCCTACACCCGTTACCCTATCTATTTCATCAATATACAAAGAAACATCTAAGAATCAGGTGAAACATTTTCACACACCCAATGGGACCCATTTTGGGTTCCTTGCATTTTTATTCATTCCTCAGAAAAGTTGTGTGTTTTTTTCCCTTCTAAAAAGCATACACATTATTTTCTTCCTTGGTAACCTTCCTTTTCTTTCTATTTGCTCTAAAATAAACCTTTCTTTTGGTGTACTTAAAAAGAACCATTTCTTCTTGTTTTCTACATTTTAGTGAAAGAGCATCCCTCTTCCTCTTCATCTATTTGTGTCATTGAACTTCATATTTTGATTTGGGCTTAAAATCATTGCATTTCATTCTAATTTATCACATTAGCTCACATTAATTGAGGGAAACCTATACGTTGGAAGTCATTCCTAGTTGATGGTTGAAAAATGAATCGTAGAAAGCACATCTCTCTCTCTCTCTCTCGAGTCTTGCCAAATTACACAAATTCAAAACAAATACATATTCTTAAACAACATCTTTCCTAGGAATGCCTATTGATTGACCGATTGATTTAAGGAATGGAAGGTACTCCCTAGCTCATTGTTCTATCGAGTCATACTTCTGAGAAAAGCCCATCCCCACCATAACATACCCGAAACCTCACCTTTTAGATCTCCTTCTTTGTAGGAAGCCATCCTCACCAAAAAAATTCTATTCTATAGTTCATGAGTTAGTCCTTAAATAGCATAAGCTAAACAAACATAATAGAAAAGGCACTCTTAGGATCACATTTTCTTAGTGTTTCTGCTTGGCTTGCATTTTGAGGTGAGAGGTCACGCTCTTCATTTTTTCCTTTTTCTCCTTGCACGCTCCTCATCATAGTTGGTGTATTCCAGCTCCATCTGAGTGTGCCTAGACCACATTCTCATCATTCTCATAATTATGGGTTTGATTCCACATCAGATTTTAATTCACAACCACTTTTCTTTCATCATTGTTTTAATTTCACGGTGATCGTTGTCGGTCCAAAGTGGTCATTCGGTTAACCCATGACCGTCATTAGTTATACCAATCGGGCATGGTTAACTATCATTTTGGTTAACCTACCCAAAAGGACATTTATTCACCTTCTTCAACTATTCAGAGTCCCTGTCACTACTATCATTCCCATTGACCTTGAAAAACTCATCAAATTTGGGCATACCTGTCATATTTGGCCTTATACCTTATTTTTGACCAACTATCCATTTCCCATATGACCGAGCGGTGAATTACCCATTACCAATTTTGGTTTCCCTAACCGACATCGGTTATCATGTCACTTTCTAGCTTGACATTTGGTACCTAATCCACTTTTACCACCTATTTCTTCCTATTCCTGTTTTTTCTGTGTCATTTATAGAGAAGCAACCCAACTTGATCAGTACTTGTTCACATGGTGTTGACCCGAAGACAAGAAAGTGCACTCGTATTCCACGCTAGTTGTCAACCACTCCCACCTAGCCCTTCACCACCTTCCATTTTATCACCCACCATGGATCCTATCTAACCTATCACTATCACCACCGAGAGATGAGGAGCTCGCACGACTCCTTGACCAAAACCCTACCACCTTGCAGTTTTACCTTTCCCACTCATCCACTCGAGATGCCTCGGGTCAGTTGATATATGACATGCCCATATCTATCCCCCAAATCTCACTCCCACTCCTATGTCAACCCCATCTGGCTCCGCATTGCCCACATCTACCTTACCCTAAATCATTTTGTAGCTAGGTCCTATACCCGTTATGATTGAAACATCTGTTACATCCATTACACCCACCACATCCACCATACCTTTGAAAACCACTCAAAACACAACCTCATCTTCCCCTATTATCTCACATATACCCGTAGTTACAACAACCACCTCCGTGTATTGACTCCACCCCTTTCAAAATGTGGTCCTTTCTATTCCCAATCGATAGCCCCCATTACCACTAGGGTCACCAGACCCTTCCACCTCCATATATGTACTATCATTAGCCTCTTGTTTCATTTGTTATTCATTTTGGAGTGCGCACCCCTATTTCACTACCTCCTTCTCAATCTACATACAACGGCACCACCATATACTAGAATGCCACCCTTGTTACATACCCAACACCAACCCTCTTATTAACTATAGAGGCACCCAACCATGAAACCTACTAATGACCTAATCAAATTAATGATGGACAAGATGCAGACATTGGAAGCATCATTTTTTGGCTCCTACAACACCCTCACCTATGATGAAATTTGCAATGAGCCTATCCACCCATCCATTCCTATTCGCCCATACCCCATGCATTAGGAAATGCCTAAATTCAACCATTTCAATAGCAAGGAAGACCCATAACAACATTTGCGGTCATTCAAACATGGGTGTTACCTAATCGCCACGATGATGCTTTTCTCTTAAGGACCTTTCCCATGTCTCTGAATGGACCTGAGTTAGATTGGTATAGTGGGTTACCTAGACACTCTATATTTTCATTTAATCAGGTAGCCCAAGCCTTCTTAGATCACTTCTCCATCAATATCATTAAGAAGGTTACCATGATTGACCTATACTCCACGTGTCAGTATGATGATGAATCTATCACAAATTTTTTCACGCATTGGCATAGCCTGATCAATCAACTCACCTTCCAACTGCCACAAATAGAACTCATTGAGCTCTTCACACGGGCTTGTGCTAGACATATCTCACCAACCATGATGAAGCATTTGATGAGCTCTTAGGTCCAAACTTTCCAAACATTTGATGAAGCATTCACCATGGCATGAAAGTTAGAGATTTAGGCCATCGAAGAGAAGAAAATCCAATTATGCAATAAGAATTCAGCATTCAAGTCGAATGATACCTCTTCTTCTTCTAAACCAAAAATAAATTATTCAAAAGCTAAGGGCACCACTAACAAAGTGGTACTAAAACCAGTCCTGGCTCATCCATCAAATCAAGATTCCCCCTCATCTAATCTCTCACCCATTCAAACTTTTCAATTCATACGAGAACAACATGGAAATACACCCCAATTGGGGAGCCTTACTCTTTTGTCTTAGAAAAGCTCATCAAATCTGGGGCCATCACCCTTCCACCTATAAAACCACACACTGGTTTTGACCCTTCTCCCCATGCCCGCATGGTATAAAGAACACAACTTTTATAACTATCATCGAGTAAAGGGTCATAGTGATGGCAATTACATCACTTTCAAAAACATTGTCCAAGAAATGCTCGAGAAAGGTGAGTTAACCATGGATAATCCTAATGCACCTGCCAATCAAAACCTACATATCTTTAAGAAACCATTTCCCAATCATGCCCCTTCATCTGATCAAACCGGTGAGACCTCAACTTATGATAGCCATACCCACGAGGTCCACACTATTTTTAGTGACACATCTGTTGCTTTCCAATTACCCCATATTCCTTCTATAGAGGAAATTATAGCTCAAAATCCTCCTTCTACATTGGAGCCTACCTCACCCATTCCTCCACCTATATAGGAACACCTTTCACCTCCTTCCTCACCCGTGGAGGATCCCTTCGCTAATATCGAGACCATTTCACCTTTGGATTCTCCACCTAGGGAACCATCACCTATAGTACTTCTTCAGTAAATGGAAGATACTTGTTTATCTCCTCCACCTACAGAGGAGCACCCATCATCTCCACCTAGAGGGCACCCATCATCATCTCTCCACCTACGAGAGAAGCACCCATTTTCTCCTCCACCTATCAAAGATCCAATAGAGATACCTTTGCCTCTAGACAAGCATTCTCCATCAGCTACCCAAGATCCTATAGACCTACTTTCGACTCTCTTACCCACGTAAGCTAAAGATAACAAATTTCCCATCTCTAAGACATTTTATGGGAATATCCATTGGGTCCTCATCAACATCACCTACGGATGTTTCATTCTCATGTTTGGTGATCACCTAGATTATGTGGATAGAGCCTTATTGTGGGGGCATCTTTTGCTTTCTTGTTTCAACACAAACACAAATGTCACTTGCTGATACTTCCACTATCTATCCAAAAATATTTCAGCCAATTGAACCGAGAACAACCACCTCTATCACTACTTCTTCCATAACCCTCTGCACCACTCAACATACTCCCTTACCCATAACCCAACATACATCTAAATCCAAACACACATGTTCATCATCTTCCTCAAATAAACCTATTACTACCTTAGGGGTCACCCCAACCACCAGCCTTACTCATCCACCTATCAAACTAGATTTAGCCACATCTCCAAAGTCAACACCAAACCTACTCTGGCACCCAAATAAAAGAACCAAACCCATAGAACTCATACCCGATGACTACGCCTATCACACCTACATCACCTTCACCCTTTCCATCCATCTTAGGACCCCAACCTCCCCAAGAATGCTTAAGAAAATTCCACCCATCTATAAACCAAAACACAACAACCTACTCCTTCCTTGCAAACCTCTAACATACCCAACCACCCTAACATGACTTACACCCACACTGCCACATCTTTACCACCCATACCTCCAATACCCTTAGGAACTTCTTCATTACCCACTACACTTCAGTCTCTGTCTCTCACACCCCTTGCTCAACCCACATCATCTACCTTCACAACACCTCCATTATCCCCATGGGTAACTTTCCCTCTTCCCCCATCTTCTTTTCCCTCTAGATCTTGTACACCCATATGACCTTTACCCAAGAAAGTGCAACCCAAAAACAAAAATCCACTACCCTTCAATAAGGTAGTAAAAATAACCATACACCCTCTTTCCCATTCATCTACCATACCCCTACCCAAACAAACACGAAACACCCAAGACCACTCCAAAGCACCCAAAACCATGACTAAACCCACTCTGAAATGATCGATGATGATACATCTTCAACAATGTTGTTCAATGTTAGGATGATGAACTTTCACTTCCCACCTATCCTTGGTGCAAAAGATTCAAAATTCATTAACCAACCTCTCGAGAGACCATGTTATGACATTGACCACCACTACCTTATGATCAAATCCATAGCCAAAAGGGATGACCTACACATCCTAAATATTGGTACAATCTTTAGATCTTAGGGAGTTGTGTGTGGAGAAGCCATCACTTCTTTTCTAAAATATCATAACCATGCATTTGCTTGGTCTTACATAGACATGGCTGGTATTTACCCCAACATAGTGGACCACAATATCGAAACCATTCCCACGAATCCAAACCCATCAAACAAAAGCTAAGGAAAATGCACCTTGCATTGACCTTCTCATCAAAGAAGAAATTCAGCACCTCTTTTTGTTTCCTTCATATTACCCATGATTATCCTCAGGATCTCTAACCATTTTCCCTATCACTATGGCGATAGGGGACTAGCTCGAAACTTGCATGAAATTCCATGACCTCAAGCTTTCCTACCTAAAGGTCATTATTACCACTCACCCTAAAGATTGACTCCATTGACCTTACCACGCTAGTCATGAGATGTTATCACTCATGGATGGCTTCTCGGGTTATAACCAAATCTTTCTTTCCTCGAAGATCAACACAAGACCTCGTTCATCACCCCTCATGGGGACCTTCTACTAACAAGTCATACCTTTTGGCCTTAAAAATCTAGTGCCACATATATGAGGGCTATGAATTACATCTTCCATGACATCATGCATCGTAGTACATTAGGAAGATTATGTGGATGACCTCTCACCAAATCTAAATGCCACTCGAACACCTTGCCATCTTAAAAACCATTTTTGACCGCCTCATTAAATATTACATTCACCTTCAGCCTAAGAAGTGTGTCTTTCGCATGATCCTCTCGGAAAAACTCATTGGGATTTATCATTTCCCTACGTGGTATAGAAGTTGAGCCCTGCTAAAGTCAAGGCCATTAGGGGAAATTCCTCCAACAGTAACCTAAGACAACTCCATAGCTTGCAAGGTAAGTTGCAGTCTATTCGTCATTTCATTTCACAATTATCTAATCGGTGTCAACCATTTCATCATCTTCTCAAGAAGGATGTATCCTTTAAATGGGATGATGACTACCACAAATCTTTTGGGAGTTAAACAATACCTTCTCCAACCCCCTGTACTCATTCCACCTAAAGACGATCAACCTTCTACCTATACATCTCAGCTACGATCATTCCTTGGGAGCCATACTAGCCATCATCATGATAAACAACATAGGGAGAGCGGTGGTTTATTACATAAGCCATAATATTTTGAACTATGAAACCTGATACACCCATCCTAAAAAACTTTTCTTAGCCTTATTTTTCATTGCCACACAACTCCATCATTACATAGTCAACCACAAAACCTATGTTGTAACCAAAACTGACCCCTTACACTTCATGTATGCCAAACCTTATCAAAATCAGCATGCCGCATGATGGCTTATGCTCTTAGCTGACCTCAACCTTGAATTCATTCATCAAAAGTCCATCAAGGGCTAGGCTATCACTAACCAATTGGTTGATGCACCTATTTCTGGGGATCAACCCTCTAATTTTGACTTCCCAGATGAGTCAATTGCAACCCTTTCCCTGGACGAACCCGCTTACCAAATGACACTCTTCTTTGATGGTTCCAAGTGTCAACATGGGGGTGTGGCTGGTATTATCCTCATTCTCCTTGATGATGAACCCATGCCTTTGTCGTTCAAACTTGATTTTGAATGTATAAACAATATTGCCAGATATAAAGTGCTCGTATTAGGTCTCCAAGCCACCTATGCCCTAGATGTCAAATCAATTAACATCTTTGGTGATTCTCAATTGGTTGTAAACCAAGTCAATGGTATATACCAATGTAATAATGAGATACTTCAACAATATAAACATCATGTAGACATACTTTTGACCACCTTTGACCACATTACGCCCTTCAAAATGTCCCTCGTTTGACTAAAAATTCATAGATACCATGGCTTGCTTGGCTTCTCAAATACCCATTTTGCTTCCGATTCGAAAATCTTTGTCACCATACAATGAATCCAATCAACTTCTTATTTACCTTGAAAATTTTACTCTATCGAACCCATTTGCCCCGATTCGAGTGACCTTTGGTATAAATAATACTCTGACTACCTTTCTCTCTCCATCTTACCTCCGGATCTCACCCGTAATAAACAACACGCCTTCCTTAAAAAGGTATCTCATTATGTCATCATGGGGGCCTTCTCTATAAGCATGGATTTGATGGTTCTCTCATGATGCCTCAGGAGTTCTAAAATTCCTTATACCATTAAGGAAGTTGAAGATGGCATATGTGGAGGTCACTTCAGTGGCCTTGTTGTTGCTAAGCGTATTCTTCACCTAGGCTATTAATGGCCAACCCTTAACCATGAATTTTGTGACTATGTTAAACGTTGTGTAAAATGCAAAAAACTTACCAACCTTCATCATACACCCGATCACGCCTTACAGGTTACCCGTGACCTTTGGCCCTTCTCTTAATTGGGTTTGTATCTTGTCGGAGAGATCAACCCTTGTTCTTCCCAACAACATCAATGGATTATCATGACTACAAAATACTACACAAAATGGGTTGAGGCCATTTCACTCATCTCCACAAAAGTTGAGAAAATATGTGAGTTCATCAATCATCACATCATTTTTCACTTGGTGTTCCTCATAACCTCATCACGATAATGGAAAACAATTCAAAAATAAAACATTGTGAAAACTTTGTGGCACCTTCAACATTCAGCTAAGTTTCTCATCACCTTATTACCCATAGACCAACGTCTAAGACAAATCCACTAATAAAACCCTAAACAAAATTCTCATGAAAGTGGTTAATGATATTGGGAAGGACTAGCATACGCACATTCCTTTTTCCCTATGGGCATACCGCACTAGTATCCACACTTCCACTGTGGCCACACCATTTTCTCTGGTCTACGTGATACCGAGGCTATTCTACCTCTCAAAGTCTAGATTCCCTCACTCCGCATTTCTCTCCATGTCATGCTCAATGATGATGACTTTCATTAAGACCGTTTAGTACATCTTGAGTTATTAGACAAACGTCATCTTAACGCTCTTGATCACCTTCAATTTTACCAAAAACTTATCAAATGTGCCTACAACAAATGTGTCCATGAACGAACCTTCCAAGTCAGTGACCTTTTCCTAAAAGAAAATCAACATGTGAACGAAGAAAAAATTAAATGGGGTAAATTTTCTCCTAATTGGCTTAGACCATACATCGTGACCCATACTTATTGATCAGGTGCTTATCGTTTATCTTCCCATGATGGTAAACCTAAACCTGAGCCCCTTAACGCCTTGCATCTTTGACCATTCTATTGTTGACTTTTAGTCCTACATCACCTTTTTCCTCCTTCCATGCTCATCCCTTGAGTGCTATCCACTTCATACATCTCACTAACGATTAAAAATAATCATGTGAGTATCCATCACTTGTTGTCTTCTCTTGAATATGTGTACCATAGTGCTGCTATGCATAGCATGATTCTCATGAATACTTTTCATCTACCTTTAGATGAGATCCCATGGTCGTTTCACCCTACTTTCTAAACAAGAATCCTTTTCCTCACCTTGGTCTTGTCCATGACTTAAAATCCCATCACGGGACCCAACTTCTTGAGTCAAACTTCTAAAAAAAAAAGAAGATGACTCCCTCAAAAGGACATCTTCCTCTCAGCAAAGATAGACTACTCCCTCGAAGGACAACTATGTAAAGCCCTTTAAAAAATGAGAGAGACTGAAGCTTCCCACATCGATCAACTTCATGAAGACCTCAAGGAGTTCATTTCCTCATCCCATATAGACTTCTTGCATCGATCAGTCTATCTCAAATACAAGTCAACATAAACAAATTTTTAGTCATGGACTTTCCCATTGTGACCTTGAATCTCTTTCCCAAAGAGCATGCCACCTCATATCATATAAAATTAACCACATTTCACACTTCTCACCATTCCCACTCCCATTTTCCTACCACCTCAAGGGACCTCTTAGAAACCAAGATTTTTGGTGATCATGTAACTACTTTTCACCTTAGAACACTCAATCATGTAATGTATTTAGGATCTTACATTCATCACCTACTCCAAGGTATGATCTACTCGGTATGATCCTAACTAATGAGGTGGCTTTATTGTCCCTTCTTATCTTTTAACCATCTTTATTTACATCTTGATTACCTTATACAGGACTTGGTCCTCGACGCTTACCTTTGGCGGTAATCTTCTTCTTTTGCCACAATCAACATCACCTATACCAATTTTCTTATAACCCCCACACCTAATAGACCTAAACCTAAATCATGCCTAAAACCTACCAATGCATTTTCCCACATCCTCATATTCTTCCCTAGCTAATGGGAGAACTACATCGACCTGAGGTCCCTTTTTGCCGAGACTATAGGAAACACTCTGTGGGCATGATGCCCTTGGAGGTTAGCTCAGCCACTCTCTACCCTAACCAATTCATCTTTCATTTCCCTCAAATTACATTCTACCCTACTTAGTTTCCTTTTTATATCTAAAACTTGGAAATTAAACCAAAAAAATAACAAGTTGTTTAACATTTTATCATCACCACAACATACATTTATTATGACTACAATCATCATCCATATATTATAAAGCATATTGAAAATAGCCCATATTATCATTCATTATACAAATTAATGAATCACAATCCCATCCACCTTAAAAATCAATCACACCTAGATCACAAACATGACTCCACCATGCCTAAACCAACCTGACTCGATCCATGCCTAAACCAACCCAACTCCACCATGCCTAAACTAACCTGACTGCATGCCTAAACTGACCTGAATCAACCATGCCTAAACCAACTTGACTCAACCATGCCTATGACTTGACTCAACCATGCCTAAACCTGCTGACTCAACCATGCCTAAACTATCCCGACTCAATCCATGCCTAACCAAGCAAATTCGACTCGATCCATGCCTAAAACCAACCCGACTCATCATGCATCAATCATAGTTTTCATCCATATCATGGACAAAAATTAAAAGTCTCATAAAACATCGACAAACCAAGAATATCATCCATCTCATCATATACATAAATATGTGTCTCAATATAATATACATGGCTATCCCATCATGTATATCTCAAACACATCATCAACATCTAGGATGACACTCGATACAAAATGTCATCGCACACAAGTCGATCTCATATGCAATAAAATAATAAACAATACAAAATCTCTTGGCACGTAGGGCAAGTATATATATATAAAAATGACAAATACAATACATCAACAATCAAGAGCCATATATCAAACATCTCAATGCACATCCTCCATATTTGTGTCACCTATACCCTCTACCTCCTTTGCCCTAGTCTGGGACCCTTTTGGCACCTCACCAAGTTGGTCTCCATGAGTGGTCGCCTCTCCATGATTTGGCATAAGAGCTCGATGGCCCACCGTGATCTTTACACTATGAGTGTGAGATCTAGTCCTCTCACTCGAAGCTTGTTGTGCCCAATACTCTCCATAGGATAGAAAGCCTATCCGGCCACCCATCAGCTAGTTCTGGTAGTATCTGGCCTCACCTAGGGCATCTCGTAACCTAGATATAAGCACGGTCTATGGTGGTCCCATAGGCCTCGGCCCCTATACCTATCTTGTGGGACCTGTCCCACTCCCCGCCTATGAATTTGGGACCTGTAATGGTGCTGTGGTGGTGCCCTCTACCCCTGTGCCTATATCTGGGCTGTAAGGCCCCAATCTATGCCTAAGTTATGGCCAACTGACACTGTAACCCTGTCACCTGTGCCTGTAAAGCAGCCACCTTACCATCATCCCCATATCTATCTCCATCCCCACCCAACTATCTCTGGGCCTAAAGACAGCCACCTAAGCATGTAACTCCGCTACCTCTACCTCTAAGATCGCAAGTTGTGTCTCGCACCATACCCAATGGGTAATCGAGTCCAACCTTCCCCTATAGGGCATCCTCTACTTTGTGATGGTGGCTAGATATAGTTTCCCTCGCCCTGGGTAGTATGGCTCGTAAATGATCCACGCCACTATCTATATTTATCTATGACCCACGGCATCATCAATCAATTGTAGTCCACCGCCTACTCCTCCTTCCCTGTGGCATCTTTGTAGTCTGTGGTAGAGGTAAGGTCCTCTCCACATATTCTCTCCTATACTATGGGAAGGGTGGAGGTACGTCTATAGTGCCCAAACTACCACCTAAACTCACAACAAGGATCATCTCATGCTCCCTTACATGGTGACCCTTGTATCCATCTCAGTAACTATAGCTTAGCTAACTCATCATGCATCTGCCTATATGATGGGAAGTCCACATATGGCCTCCAAATGATATGACCCCAAACAACCCCTCCAATAAACGTCAAAAATAGGCCACATCATGTGTGGGCCTATCTGATCTCCACTCTCCAATAGCGAGTACCCATCACCGTATCCCACCCACATGAATCTTGGTGGAAATGCATTTTCTCGGGGCATCCTTATTAGCCACATACAAAATATGTGCTCATAAGCCCAGTAGTGAAGTAAAAGGTACAACACGGGCTAAACCGCGCATTCGTCCATATGCCCATAACTCCCTATATAACTACACTAGGAATCTTTGGCGTACCTAGGTAAAGCACATTTGATTTATCATCATGTCATGTAGTACCCCATCAACGAGTGGGGAAATATACTGTTTATGCATCGACATTGCAAAGTAGCACACTATCTCCATCAATAGAACTACTAGCCTTGTCTCCTCCGGATGGGATAGGTACATCTCTCCATAGAGAATGCTGGCACTATGGAATGTCAAATCAGCCATCCCCTCTCCAAACACCATCAGCATCAGCTCCTCCGAAGCCTCGGAGGAGATCGAATAGACCTATGTACCCAATATGGGTAGCCACAAAATCCTAAACACATCCTCTAGGGTGACTATGATCTCACCCGTCGTTAAGTGGAATGTGTTGGTGGTGTGGAATACCATCTATCGATGAGCATGACCATCGAGACTAGGTTGCTAGACCACATATCGATAGCTTCGGACCCCACTCAGGCCCACCACCTCCACATGCTACAACTCCTTAGGGGTCGTTGCATTGTAATCGGCACGAGAAGGGGTGGAACCTATGTCTCACATGTATGCGTAACTATTCTCTCCCCTACATCCAATATAAACAAAAAATTAATCTACATTTCTCATACCCATACTCACCCACTATTATTTCTCTGCACGCTATTTTACCTCTACCCATCTCAAACACCCAACTTGTGGCACTTTTGGCCCCTTACTCTCCAAAACTTGACTGGTGCTGGTTCTCTCTAACTGACCCCGGTCACCCCTAAACCGGCATCGGTCACCTGTTTCGTGACCAATACCGGTTCAATAATACGATGCACGGCTTCAACCCAGCCAACGCCGGTCACATCACGGTAAAAACCCATGACCCCCAAACCCTCCCTTCTCAAAAACTTTCTCCCCTAACACTTCTCCCACCTAAAATGACCTACACCTCCCCCTATACCTCATTCCTTTCCCTCTTCTCCCACTTATCTCTCTCCCCACTCCTATTCAACCTAATTTACCCTCCCATCTTCCCAATTTTATTTTCCCCACTCATAATACAAAAAAAAAAAAAAAAAAAAAAAGAAAAAACAAAATGAAAAAAACAAAAACCCAATTCACAAATCACTAAATCTATCTAATAAAATACGATAAGAGTTGGATGCTTACCTCATCATGCTTCCATCATTGTGGTGGCATGTCATCGGCTACTACACTAGTGGCCCACCCAATCCCTCTCCATCCTCTACCATCACAAAATCTCTACCCGCGTCTCTAACCAATCGAATCACGCCCACCGATCCTGTGGACCCTCCTCTTAACAACAAATCACCCACTACTTAGATCACCAACTCACCACTCCATTCCATCTGGGAACTTTTCCCTTTTTTCTCTCTCCTTTTTCATTTTCTTAATTCACTAAATGAAAAATGAGTAACAAAAACATAGATTTTTTATTTTTATACAAACCCGACCTAACCAATGCCGGTTTTACCTTCACCGACATTGGTCACATGCCCTACCTTACCGTGATTGATTCCACTCTATTGGCGTCAGTTACCCTTGACCGCCATTAGTCACCCTCTCTTGCACCTTGCCCTAAATTTTACCCTATTGCCCTTCTGTCACTCTTTTTTCCACACCCAACCTTTACCCAAACCATTTACCTCACCACCCTTACCTCATCATTTACTGCCTAACCTCATCCTCCTTTGGGGACTCATTATTTTACCCATACCTTGGCCTTACCTATGCCATGACCTAGATATTTGGACCTGGAACATCACTAGTGACCTTTGACCTCATGTGTTTGCTATAGTTTGCAGCACCGTTATTAGTATTGATTGACCTAATGACCTTACCTTCCCTCTTGCCATGACCATTTATCCCGACCCTACCTTTGGTGTACTAGAGAATACCTAAATGTTCTGCACCTAACCTACGTCGTGTGTTTCCGACCATATCCTATACCTTGGATACCGGAATCACTCAACCTTGTTTGGATAAACCTATCGACCTTAGATGATGTAGAGTTTTCTGCTCTTTAACCCAATAGTGTGCTGCAGTTTATACGTGTGCGTGCATTTGATATTATTACTTACCTTTGACCCCTAACCCATTACCTAGATGACCCAAGTAGACCTTGCTCCCTTTCTCCCTATTACCCACCTTCCTTTTCATCACATTTACATTTTATAAAACCACTCACCGATTCTTCCTTACGCCTCTTCGGTTCCTAGTTTGAGGGGACCACCTTCACCCACACATGGGGACAACCACATCTTATTTTCATTAGCGTCGCTTACCAATACAAGCTACAAAACAAAAAGGCAAAAATGTAGACACTAAAATTAGGTCACACTCCCCATCGGTCCCTCAACAAATAAACACCTTGAACACATCCACCTAGCCATGGCCCCCTTCACCTTAATATTAATTTAATTATTAAAATTAAATTAATTCATTATCCTCACCATATTTATTATTTAAATAGCCTAATTTAGATAATGCCCACACATCCACCTTACCTAGACACCTCATCAAGCCACCTCACCCTAAGACCTATTCTTAGTAAGTTGCCATAACTAACTAAGACTTACCCAAACCCTAAAAATCAATGCTTACATTCCCTCTAAGCACCTTCACATATACTTACAAGAAGCTTTTAGTCTAATTTGTGGGTTAATGACATGAGATCCCGAGAAAATCAACGGGATCTACCCATTTTAGTAAACCTAGGAAATCCTGCCCTAACCGACGCGGTAACCCTTAACCGCCACCGATTCAGCCGAACCATTGTAGGTCATCTTTTAATCCCCAAAACAACCTTATTTTTAAGGTTGGTAGATTCCTGAGAGATAACACATCTTTTGAGAACAATTTTTGCTAGAACATGCATGCAAGGAAGGAGATCAAGCATTTTCTCTTGCATAGACATCCAACATTCATCCAGCAACCACCCAACATATATTTGATCCAACCAAGAAAAAAAGAATGCACATGCAGCCCATGTAGGAGCTTTCTAATGTTTGGTGATCCTCAACAACATTCAACCTCTTACCAAGCACCTTCATTCATCACTCATAGGCACCCAAAACCATATTTCAAGTAAGTAGAATAGTTTACTCCTTTGGTTCATTCATTTAATTATTATATCTTCATCCTTTGTTATCTTATCCACCCATTGACCTCCTTTAATACTCATCCCTCCATCTCCAAATTAAAACCTCGCTAAACCCCATCCAAATAGCCTAATACCTCACTTTGACCAGCCTAGTCCCTTATGTAATCATAAAGGAGATCAAAAGCTCATTTTGTGGCATTCCTAGTTTTCCACAAGAATCGGCATTGGTTATCCCCATCCGGTGTAGGTACCCTTAACCGGCATCGGTCTTTGTATTTACCAATACAACATAGAACAATAACTTACCCACCTATTCTTGCATCACCCTTAATCACTTGTGACCTTCCTGAGACCTCTATCAGACCTGGAGAGAGCCAGAACCAACTACTTGACCTTTGGATCTTATTTTAACCTAGCCTACTAGATTTGATCTTTCTTATTGTGTTTTTAATGAGATACCTAAATCATTTCAACTACAATAGGATTTACTTCATTACCAACATTAAATTATTTTAAATGGTGCCAATTAGGCAAAAAAACCAATGTTGGTTACTATTAAAATCAAGAAATTTGAAGATCTGGGGAAGAAAAGTGGAAAACGGGTATTCTAGGCTCTATTAAGGGTGATAGAAACTCAAAAAATTGGTTAATTGAAAGAATTAGAAACACAGAAAGATGGTATGTAAGAATAGATTGTTGTTTTGATAAAAATAAAAAACATAGAGAGACCGATACTAATTAGTAAACTAGTGTTGGTATGATGAAAGAAACGATTTCGATCATGGGACTAATGTTGGTTACTAATAAAAACAAGGGAACTGAAGAAATTAAGATTTTTGGGTAAAGTTTTAGTCATAATAAGTTTCGAAAGAGGTTGTGTACAAAAAATTTGAAGTAACACTCTCAAGATAAACCATAATTAACTAGTTGTGATTGTTGGCTGTGGAAAAAATAAGAAAAATTAGTGAATACATCCTCATAACTCAAAACTGAGAAGACAAGAAATAAAGGTGACAATCAAACAAGAAAAAACTAAATAAACACGTTATCTTAGGATTATATTTTTAGTGTTTAGTTGGCTTATGCCTTAAGACTAATTGTGAATGATATAGAATGTTTGGATAATGAAGGTACTGTTGAAAATTTCTGCCCTATGGGTGAAATTGCCTAACAAGGTTCTTAGTGGAAGCTTGGTGTCAAAGGAGTGCAAAACACTGGTTTAAAGACAAAATGAAGGCTCAACTCAGTCATCATAGAAAAGGAACTCTATTGAGCCGAATGCATGGTGAGTGGAGCGAGCTTGGATAGAAAATGATGTGGGAGGAAAGAAATGGAAGAATGGTTCATTAGTCGAGCTTGCATATCAGGATCGCATTTGACGAGTTTATGGAAGTTGAGCCATGAGGTCAGCATGAAGGTCACATGATGCACCAAGATTAAATGAAGTCAGCAAATGCAATTTCAACTCAGCCATGGTGGACTCAACAAAGCTAGAACCCATGCCTAAAATCAAGCTAAGGAAAAATGGAAACTCGAAGTTCATATTTTTCGGACTTTGGAAGTTCTAGATTTCTAAGGTTTCAAAGCAGAGAAGTAGGTAAAAACAAGAAAAGGTCCCATAAACTTAAAACTCTAAAGTCTAAAAGGATCTAGGGTTTTGGGTTCAACTCTCCTTTCAGGTCAACGACATCGTGAAAATGGAATGGGGGAGTCGAACTCTGATGTCTAAATTTTGGACTTTAGAGGTTCAAGGTCTTCACCAAGAAAAACGTAAAAATGCAAGCCAATTCCTGAAAGCCCAAAATTTCAAAATCCAAAAGGTTTCAGGTTTTGGGTTCAAACTTGAGTTAAGGGTTAACGCAGAGGGATTTTCAAACTTTTAGAGGTCCCGATTTTGGACTTTGAAGGTCTTGATTTTAGAGGTTCATATTTTAGAGTTTTGGAGGTTAAAGTTTGAGTTTGAGAACTCTCAAGCTGACTTAAATGATGAATAGTAACCTAAAGTCTGAAAGGCTCAAGGTCTAAAAATTGAATTACGAATTTCGGAATTTAGAGTTTTAGATGTTTGGGTTTTGGAACTCTCAAGCTGATTTTCCAAGGAACAAAGGTGACTTCTAAAGCATCAATTTCCAAAGTCCCGATGTCCGAAATGGAAAATTTTCAGATTTTGGAGGTTTTGAGGTGTTTCAGAGTCCAAAGAACAAATCCAAACACTCACCATTAATGTAGTATGGCACCCCAATCTTGAGATTTCCATAATGTCTGATAGAGAGCTTGGATTTGCACAAGAAAATACTTTTTAGAAATCTCTCAATGTCTTAATTTAAGTAGGGCTAAGTTATTCAAAATGAATAAATATAGTTCACCATTTTAGAGGGTCTTTCTAGGTTTCCCACTAACCACAATGATGAAGTATGGGCTTCATTTCTTTCCCAAAAAGCATAGTACATAGAGGTATGGGTTATGCGGTGGTACCCATCATTGTGTTAGGAGAATTCAATGCATTTTAGGGTGGTTGAAGAAATATTTTGAATTCTTCTATCCCCCTTTTTCTCATTCTTCCTATATATTGTAAGGATGGTCATTGTTCTAATGTTGGAGAATTTTTCTTTGCACCCTCCCTTCTTTTTTTTTTGTAAGTGAATTTGTGGAGTTCAAACCTCCCATTGAATTTGTAATGCAAGTTTTTGCCTCTTGGCCATTGTAATGCATTGTATCAAATCTCTGGAGAAATAATATAAGTCTGTGGATGAATTTAAAACCTCTCCTATGTTCATTACATCTCCCGATCTCTCATTACAATTTTGGTTATTTGTGCATGGTGGTTGTATTACATGTTTAATGGTTTGTGTTTAATAGTTAGTGGATTCTCATCAGTGGATTGATCTGTGGTGTATTTTCATCCTTCTTAATCTGATTTTGGTTTCCATCTCCATGCAAAGCAAGTGTTCAAAATTCCTTTTGGTACATCACCTCTATTAGTTTAGGTTTAGTTTCTTGTAATCTTATTAACCTTGTCTCCTTGGCAAGTTAGAGTAGATTTTAAAGTATATCCTCTACAGTTTGGATATGTGCATCAGAATAGAGGAATAGGAGCTGACCTTCATCTAGAGAGTTATCTTGATTGCAAAGTCCCACACTTTGGGATAACTCCATGTTTGATGAATCACATGATTGCCCTCAAAATTCACTTCTTGAGTATTCAGGGGTACTATGATAATGCCATAACAGGGACCTAGAAAGTAATCTATGGATGGTTTCAGGTTTTGTTTTGGTGAAGGAGCCCTCGATATACCTTGCGGTACATGAGGTCCGAGCTCTGATATGACAAACTAGCTAGAAAACCAGGTGGGGCCCACCATCAATGGGTTTTTAAATCCTTGATGGATTCTTCCTAGAAGGGAATGTTTAAGAAGTTTGTAGATTGTGTTAAGTGATTTAGATAAGGATTTTTTACACAAATGTAAACTATTTTCTATTAATCAATTAAAAAAATCACGACCTTCGTGATATGATTGCTACTTAACTATGTGAGCTAAATATGTAGACATACAGGGATGAAATGCAAGTGTTTTAAGCCCCAAATTGAAATATGATATTCGATGTAAACAAGAGTGAATAGGAAGAAGGATGAATTTCACTAATGCAAGAACAAAATAAAGAAGAAGGATTATTTTTAAATGCACCAAAAGAAGTGTTTCATTTAGAACAATTAGAAAGAAGGATTAGATTACCAAAGAAGAAGATTTAGTGAATAATGATTTAGAAAGAAAACACACAAGATGCAACCTATATGAATAGAATGAAACCCAAAATGTGGGTCCCAACTGGGTGTGCCAAAAATTTTCACCAAAATGTTGCGTATAAAACAAATAAGGTAAAGGTGAGGTGAGGAGGAATACTTGTGAAGTTGAAGAAGGTTGCGCATTATTGAGAAGACCAGGCTGATCATGAAGATCTCCTTTTGGCTAGGAAGGACTACCTATAGAAGCACAACAATACCACTAAATAGAGTTAAATAGCATATGATAATGGATTTCTAGCATATGCTAGATCCAAGAAGTGTGATACTTCCTAGAAAGGTTGTCAATCCACTATTTAAAAACAACTTAATGTAAATAAATGATGATAAAAGAAAGGTCCTATTGTAACAATATGATTTAGGTATCTCATATGCTAACAATAGACTAGATTTAAGCTAAATATTGAATATACAACTAAATATAGAGAAGGTATGGTGTTTTCAAGGCTAATAGGTGTGGTAGAGGTGTTTAGGAAGGTCTAGGTGAGATTGGGTGATGTTTGGGATGGTTTGGGTAAGTCAGAGCTCGCTGGTCCGAGATAAATTACCGTTTATAGAGATCGGTATCAGTTGGGAGACCGATGCCAGGGACTTGTTAATAGATGATGTCAATTGTGTGATCGATGTTGATAGGGAAAATTGGGTGCAAATATTAAAATGAGGTGGTTTTGATCTCTCTGTGATTGCACAGAGAGTTAGGGAGGCTTAGGTAAGGTGGTAGGATTTTATTAAATACTCAGAGATGAAGAAATAAACATTTGGGATAGGTACAAAGGTCAAATGGGAAAGTGGTTGGGTGGAGGTGAGATGGAAGATATTTGGGAAGGGTAGAAGGAGAAATAAAATATATAAATAATTAACAACCGAAATAATAAAATAAATGATAAGGTATAGATGAATTACTTGTAGATTGGAACCTGGTTGTAGAAAGAATAGTTATGGTTGAAGGAGAGAAAATTTCGATCTGTGCAACAACAATAGAAGGCTTTGGAATTCTCGTGAGTGATCCAATGCTCTAGAACACATTGTTGATGCTTGGTGGAGGTTGTGAATGCTTGGAATGATCTCTAGTTCATCGTGAGGTCACCTGGATGCTTGATAATACCAATGTAGGAATGCCTAAAATCCCGAGAGTAGATTCCAAACTGGGTGAATGAGTTAGAATTGTCTTCTTAATGGAACCGATGGTGGTTCCATGACCAACACCACCGAGGGAAAATTGGCATCGGTTAGGGAAATATGGTTTCTTTTTTCTAAAAACAGTTGATTCTTTCCCTTTTCTAACGTGATTGAGAATGGTCTAGGTCAAGAAGACTGATTCTTTCTTATAGTGGTGGGATTTTGATAGGAGCAAGTGGTTAGTCATTAATGAAAGGTCTAGAATAAGTCTTAGTTAGGTTTAGAATGAGTTATGGCTAGTTAAGGCAAGTTTTTAAGTTAGGGTTTGGGAATGGGTCCAAGGTGAGGTGGCTAGGTGAGGTAGAAATTAATTTAATTTAGGTAATTAAATTAATAATGATGTGAGGTAATAATTAATTTAATATAAGTGATTAAATTAATTATAATGTGTGGAAGGGGCCATGATCAGGGGATGTGTCAAATTAATTAATTAAAGGGTCTTAGAGGGTTGCAACCTAATTTTTGGTGTTTACGGTGTGCATAACATAAACCATTAACAATGCATGAAACCATGAAAACACAAAAACACCATAAGAAATCAAGATTTAAGTGGGAAAATCTCAAGGGGATGAAAACCCACCAAAACAAAATATTATATTGATATGTTTGAAATTTAGTGAATCGCCAACCCCACAAGGAGAACTAACCTCTAATTTAGTAGAGCACTAACCCTACAAGGAGCACCAAATCCTAATTTTGTGAAGCACCAACTCCATAAGGAGGCTACAACCCCCAAAATAATCAAGCACCAACTTAACCACCTTATTATGTGTATATATATGTTTTTACTGCCATAATTGATGGAGATACAATATTTAGCTCGCTTTTCTTCACTCAAACACTTGGGTGCCAAATCTTCACAAAAAGCTTTTCAATCACTCTAAAGTTGGTCAAACTCTTGCTCTCATATTCTCTTATTTTTATACACTTGTAATAATTTTTTTAGCTCAAATTAATGCTCAAAAACATGTAATTACACTTCACCTAGGTTTCTCCACCTTGGACACACTTAACTAACCAATAAAAACACCCCAAAAATTATTTGTATATGTAATTCATCTCTCAAAATTAGGCCCAAAATTTTACCTCCAATTGGTACAACCAATACATAAAGGAAACATTTAAATTTTGAAATAAAACAACTACATATGACCCAATTTGGTTGGCCTAACCAAAAACCTCATTACATGTGCCAAAAATGGCTCAAAACCCCATGGGCACATTCTTAAAAATTACCTAACATGAGTAACATACTTTTTCATGACCCATGAACCCTTTTATATGACTAAAATATCATAAATAAATCAAATTATTTCATTTACTAGGCCCAGTTCCCTTTACAATTGTTAAAATAATTGTTTCCTTCACCCTTCAACACCCTAGAAACTTCGTAATGCTACCAAATGACTAAAAATGAACCCAAACACACCATGTGACCACTCAAAAGAAATTTATGAAGTTGTATAACACTTATAAGCATGTTATAAGTCATGAAACATATTTCTCTTCAAACCACATAAATATTTTACTTTACCAAATCAACATGCCAAAAACTCTGTTTCCAAAGGTTAGCTCATAAAAAAAATTATACACGTATAAAAGAATTAAAAATTGATTAATTGGATTCTGAATTTATCCCTATTAATATTAAAAGTGATAAGAAGAATTACCAAATCTATCTCATGCTTCAAATAACATCAAATTTCCACAAAACATATCTTATCCCGAACTACAAAAACCCTTCATGCTGAAAGAATGCCCTAGAAACCATATCATATGACATAATCAAGAGGAAATCCATATAAAAATCAAAATATACATAAACAATATTTACAAAAAAACTTGAATCATTTGAGAAATCAACCTATAACTCAAGATATGACGAAACACTCGAACCTCGCTATTCGACATCCCAAAACTACCCTTTGACCAATCAACATGTTTGGTCCTCAAATGCTCATGAACCTAGATGAAAATGATCTAAAAATACATGTAAATATATAACAACTCACATACATCATACAACATAAATTTAGCATATAACTTCTTTTGCCCAACTTGTCCTAAAATGAAACCCTTTAAACCGATGTTTTTCAGGTGGGGCACACATATGGTCAAGACCTCAAATATACATTTTTAGAAATCCATAGGATTATAATACAACATAAAATCATCACATTTTATCTTTAAAATAAAAAGACTCATAATACTTCACCTTTTGCAAACTTCTCCTAGCTAGGGTTTAACTAGGGTTTTAGACCTTCTTACCTTCTTAACGTTTGCTCATAAAAATGAAGATAAAATGACCTAATTATTATTATTAAAAATTATTCATCCACCTTAGGAGATACCCTAAAAGGATCAAGGTCCCATGAAAATCAGACTTCCCACAACAAGCATCTAAAGTTGCATTTCGAGCTAGAAATGTACTTGTTCTTGATCCTGTTTAACTAAAACAACCATAACTTGCAAAAATATCATCATGGGAACCTAATTTTTTTCTTAGGGAATAATAACTCATCCCTCTACCATATCCACTTATCATAATGTGAATGTAATTTGAAATCTCTCTAGTCACCAAGACTTACCTATGCTTGCATGTCGATTCTCACCGAACGACTAGGACCAACTAAAACAATGCAATAAATGAACAAGAAACTTTTGAAAATGGCCAAAACATACCTAATATGACATGATACACCTTATAGCATGCATCCATGATATCAAATAACCCTAATACATTATGTCACACCTCTTAGCTAGCATACCTTCTCCCAATGAGCACCTCTAACATGGAGATGTACCTATACCTATACTATACAACTTATTGAGTGCTCAAGAACCCTCAAATCCTGATATGCATAAGGTCAACATGCTTCTCCAGCATCCATAACGCTTTCACTATCAAACTATAATTTCTAGGTACTGTATAGGCTTGTTAGAGTAAGCACACCTCACCGAATGTCCCTATAAGTAGCTCAAACACATCTAAAGCTGTATGTTAGCGTCTAAAAATCATCATACCATCATCATACTATATCCAATTTTTCATTAATGTTGTTTTTCATCAATGATAACACCTATTAGGCCTACATGCCAACCGTATGGTGAAGAATGCGGAAATGAAATATGCCCCCAAGTGGGGAAATGTATGGCCTCAAAGGAGAAATTTGAGAGGAGAAATGAGAAGAGTGAATGTTGAAATAGGATGTTCCAAAGGGAGAATAAATATGGCCTCAAAGTAGGGCTTCTTGCGTGGAGCGAGATACAATTGTACAATAAAAATTCCTAAAGGGGGAACAAGTATGGCCTCAAAGGAAAAATAGGAAATGAATGATTAAGTGAAATTCCCAAAGGGGAAATAAGTACAATCACAGATTTGGAATTTGAGATGAATTGTTGAATTAAATTCCTAGAGGAAAGAATCAATATAGCCAAAAATGTGGACTTAGAACATAACGCAAAGGGCACAAAATATTAAAATAAAATTCCCTAAAGGAGGAATATAGATGGCCACAAATATGGACTTATGATGAGAGAGATTAAATGAGATTATATCAGATGTAACTTAATTATGGTGACCTATAGGTATGAACAACTCGTGTCATATCAATGAATGTGCAAGGAAAGTATGTCTCTAACTACATCAGAGATAAACAAGAGGAGAATCCGGGTGACACAAGGCACATGCGACCAACACCGATGCTAGCAAATAACCAATGCTAGTTAGTCATTTCAATGATCATAAGGAAATGATGGATGATATGATCTCATAAACCTAATGTTGACATGAAAAAAGGGGTTTGAGATGTACCTTGTATAAGGAAAGAGGGTTCTCCAAAAGTGGTGTTCCCTAAACTATGCCCCAACTCTAGGAAGGGGAAAGAGAAAGTTGATCAATGCAGGAAGCTTTCTTAGGATGCTAATAAAATGGAAGGTTGATCAATGTGGGAAGCCTTCAAATGCCATAAGGAGTAGCCATCCTTTGAGGGTATGGTCTACTTTATACAATATATAGATGACAAGAATAATGTATGATAGTCATCCTTCGAGGGATCGGTCTATTTATTTGATTTTGATTTTGATTTCATGCTTTTGATTTTCTCATTTTTTTGCATGAACAACTATCCTTCAAGGGATCAGTATGTTTTTTATAATTTTTATTTTTTATTTAAGCATCCATGAATTTTGATTTTACACGGGGAAGAGCTGGGACTAGCTAAGTAGACCACTTAGGAGGGGATAAAGATGTACAAGAGACACCCTGGACCCTTTGCATGGTTCTAATAGGTGAATAAGAGGGTGATGGATGTGATTATCACATAGTTCCCACAAAAGGGGAGAAATTTTCCATAAGGAATATGCTATAGGAAGAGCCATGGTGCCCATATTTAAGGTCACATCTAGGAAGTGATGGAAGACCACATAGTTCCAAATCATCACAATGAGAAATGGAAGAGGATAAGATGGAGGAATGATCCAAAGACATGACTAAGGGAACATTGGTAAATGTGATAAGAATAGAATAGTCATAAGTGCAATGTGTTAAGTGGCTCCACTTCTGGTTTACCATCAAGGGAAGCCAAATGATAGGATCCCAACCCATACTTATGCATAATAATGTATGGTCTGGTCCAATTAGGGAAAAAATTTCTACATTGGTTCCTTTTTGGAGTACTAAAATTATGATTTTATTTGAGAATGAGGTCATCAAAATAAAATTAACATTCCTTAAGGTTATTATTGTAAGAACGTTTAATACACTTCTGATAAACATGATAGTGTTCAAGAGTGAGAAAGCGGTTTTCATAATAATATCTTGAGTTATTCTAGATGAGCTTGGAAATAGTCTTCATCAGAGATGAAGTCACAAAGGGACACATGATGGAATTTGAAATTCAAGAGGAAGGATGGCTTTAGAACCATAAACAAGATAAAAAGACGTAGCCCTAGTGGAGGTACAAATTCTATTACGATAGGCCCAAAGGGTGAAGGGGAGTTGGAGATGCCAATTACGACATACTTGATCAATGGATTTGGTAAGAATGTTTCAAAGGGTTTTATTAGTAGCTTCGGTTGGGCTATTAGCTTGGGGATAATATGGGAAAGAGAAGCTAAGTTGGATGTTAAATGTGTTACAAATTTTCTTGAGATATTTTTTTAAAAGAATTTTTGTTGTCCATAATTTTTTTGGGGGACTAAAAAAGTGACAGATAATGTGTTGATAGATAAAATTAATGATTGGGCCAGATTTAGTTAAGGTGAGTGGGATTTCTTCCACCCATTTAATGAAATATTCAAATAAAGTGATGATAAAATGATGTTTTTGTGAAGACCGAGGATTAATAATATCAATATGATCAAGGTCCCATTTTGAGAAGGGCCATAGGTCCCGAGAGCAGATGAAAAGCTTGACTAGGAATACAAATAAGATTGGAATGTTGCTGAAATTTTCCACATTTCTTAACATACAACAATCATGATAAAGAGAATGCTAGTAATAACCAAGATGGATAACACACTTAAAATGGCTAAGCTACTAAAGTGTCCAAAAAAAATACCGCCTTAGAATTATTGGATGGCTTGAGAGGCTTCATGGGATGTAAGAAATTAGAGAAGAACACTATAAAATCCACATTTATAAAGAATTCCACCAAGGATCACATAGCAGTGAACATGCTAAAGAAAATTCATCTTATAATTTTTGGATAGATTTGGATAGATAATCAAATAGTTGAGAATACCAAAGATATTATGAATTAGATTCAATAACAATTAACAATGACAGGGAGCTTAGACTCCTCTATTGTCCATGGGATGAGATCTACGAGGGATGTCATTGTATTAGTGAAATGATTGGTTGATCATGGAATATCTTGGATGGTGTAGAAATCAAAATCTGTAAGGAGAAGATGGACAATGTCATGATATTTTTGAAGGGTGTCATTTTTACATTGATACTCACTTGTGAATTGTTTGATTATAAGTTCAAAATCTCCATAGATGTCAAGAATTTGAACATGAAAAAAGACGGTGGTTTCAAGACCTAAGATGAGGGCCTCATATTCTGCCATGTTGTTTGTATACTCAAAATTGAGTTTATATGTGAGGGGAATAGGATTTACCAAGGATTAATGAGAAAAACGCTAGTGCCTCCCCTTGTTGATATTTTGAGCCATCAAAGAAGAGAGTGAATTTAAGAGAGGCATATTTGTAATGAAATATATTTATGGATTCATATATAAATTTCTCATGAGGTAAATATGTAGTAGGAAGAGGGGCTTCTGCTAATTGGTCATAAGTAGATTGTCCCTTCATGGATTTTTGATAAATAACCTCAAGTTCAAACTCTGTCATGAGCATGAGCCATCAAGTGACACAATTTCTTTGATAAGGTTTAAAATGTAATGTCTTGAGAAGGTGAAATCTAGTAATGACATAAGTTTTGTGATTGAGAAGATAATATCTAAGCTTAGATGTAGTAAAGAATAGGGCACAACACAACCTTTCAACTTCAAAGATAGTGGGTCTTACAATAATGAAGAGTAGGACTGATTTAATAAACAAGTTGTTCATGACCTTGCTAATATGGCTCTAAAGGCATGATTGGTGCAAGAGATGTATAAATAAAATGGCTCCCTCTCATGTGGAGGTGTAATCACGGGTGGAGATAGAAGGTATTGTTTAAGGTTATCGAAGGCTTTCTAGAAATCATGATCCCAATTGAATTCTATGTCCTTTTGAAGGAGATGATGAAAAGGTTAACAACGATCAAAAAGCTACGAGATGAAACAACATATAGATTGAAGGTGGCCTTGAATTCTATGAATTTTCTTAAGATTAGGAGGAGGAATTTTGATAATTTCCCTAATGTTCATATGTTCAACTTCAATACCCCTAATAGAGTCGATAAAAACAAGGAGTTTTCTGTTAAGACTCCAAATACACACTTAACTATATTGAGAGGAAGATAAAAGTGAATGAGGCACTTGAAAAGGAGGTTGAGGATGGAAAGGTGGTCATGTTGATGATTAGGTTCTCCTAAAATATCATCAATGTAGTTTTCTATGGTTTTCTGGATGAGGTCATGAAATACATAAGTCATGGCTCACTGATATGTAGTGCCAAAATTCTTTAAACCAAAGGACATGATGTGATAGAAAAAGGTCCCCAAGGGGTGATGAAATATTTCTTGTGTTGATATTCTAGTGTAATGAGGATTTGATTATAACTAGAGAAACCATCCATGAGAGAAAGCATCTCATGACTGTGGTAAGATCCACAAGTTGATCAATGTTCGGGAGAGGGAAGTCATCCTTAGGGAAAGTGAGATTAAGATCTCAAAAAATCAGTGCATATGCCAGCTTTTCCGACACTTTAACAACAAGGACAATGTTAAAACCCATTAAGGATACTCAATGAGGATGATGAAATTATCTAATGAAAGGAATTTCAACTCCTCTTTAACAAGGAAGGTGACGTGAGGACACATGCGGCGAAGCTTCTAATTCATCGGTTTAGCATTGGAATAGGTGATGATATTATGGACGATGATAGAGGGATCAAGACCTATAATGTCGATTATGACCATGTGAATGCTTGGCTAGGATGGGAAAGGATTGCGGTGAAAGGCTCTAGCTCATGTGGATCAAGGGATTTTCCCACTTTGAGAATACGAGGCTCTGTGGAGTCCCTATATTGACATCAATGGTGGCTATTTTAAGAAAATCAGGTGAATTAGATGGTAAGGTATTCTGAAGATAAGAATATTCTTCCCGCATATGGGAAAGGATGGAATCATCATCAGCACACTAAAGGAAATCAATGGTGAATTAATCTTATTCTATTAACTCTAGATGGAAAAGAGGAAGGGACCTAGTCTTATTATCACACTGATAGGTGATTGGTCCCAAAGTTATGGTGGAGACTAAAAAAATCAGAAGCAATGGAAATGGTGTCATCCAGTTCCATATCCTCAAGATTCAAAAAATATGGGGAAGGTATGTTCATGTCTCGAGAGTCAGAGGGGATAGATAAAGTAAAGAAGGTATGTCCATGTCTTTGAGCATGTCTAGATCTTTGAGGGTTGGAAAATATGGAGAAGGTAGAGAAGATATGTCCACATATTTGAAATTCGGAAAAGACAAAGGAGGTGGAGGAGGCATGTCCATGAGAATATCGGATGGCGAGTAATAGGATTAGAGTAATGTTGCTGGTATCCTAACCCAAAATTTTCATAAGGTTTACGACATTGATTAGAAATAAGGCCATGTGGGCCATGTTCATAATGGCCTAAGCCAAATCCTTTCTAGGTGCAATGATGGAGATAGTTATAGGAAAATATGGGTTATCGAGAAAGCTAAAGCCTCCAGTATAAATCCTAGTGTGTGGAATTTCATCAATGTGGGAAGAGGGGGTATCAATACCACCATAAATAATATTGGTGTGACAATGTGGTGGACTAAAAAGAAAAAATCCTTGATATATGGTTGGTACATAGGCACCTTATCGATTCAACCAATATAGTAGGAAGTGGGAAGGGTGTTGAGCATGAGAAGGTAATACCCCACACCATAAGTTTGTTTATTATTTTATCCATGGAATCCTTGTTGGGGTGTTTGGATGAGTGAATGGTTGAGTGGTGGATGGTGCTGATGGATCATCCTTAGGGACAAACATATCATTCAAGTATATAAGTCATGTTACATCCTTGGAAGGGAGGAGTGTCCCCAAGAAGCATTAGGATCTTTCCCTCATGTTCATATTCGAGAGAATGATGAAGTGTAGAGGGGAAAAAATGCATGGCACTGATCCGTGGTTATCCGAGGAGAACATTGTTTTGAAATATCCCTCAATGATGTAGAATATCTCATGGATGATCTTATCATAAACAAAGATAGAGAGGACCACTATTCCTAAGGTGGGAGTAATGACATTGTTAAAAGTGTGAAGAACCACAGTTGTCTAAATGAAAAATTCCTTTGGGATCTTAAGTTGGTCAAAATTTTGTGAAGGAATGATATTTTTTCTTACCCCACTATTGATCATGGAAATTAGAATGAATGTATCATTTATCCTAACCATAATAAAGAGGGAAAGGTCATGTTCTTCTAGTTGGATGGCCAAAATTTCAGTTTCATTGAATGATATAATAGTAGAATCTCCTACGAAAGATACGAAAGGTTACACTTCTTCATCAGATGTCAAAATGCACTTTAAGAATTCGATAAGAGCCTTTCTTTGATTTAGTGATATTTGGATGATCTTGTAGAGTGACATTTTGATTGGGGTTTGATGAAAGTTTGTCTAATGATGATTTGTTCAATAGGCTTAGGAGCAGCTAAAACATAAACCTTTTCTTTCGATGATGTGGCCAACTCCTTAGGAGGAGGGATGATGATGAAGGTCTTAGATTTTGGCTTTGAGGTCTATTTGGGCTTGTGTGGGCTAGATTGAGTAGTTACAAGAATTGCATTTATGAACAAAGAAGGGTCATCGTTGGGTGGGTCATCTCCTGAAGGATAAATATTCGATGCTAGACTAGATATAGAAGGAAGGGATTGACTTGGTCCTAGGGAAATCCTTCACTCTTAAATGAGTCTATGAATAATGTCTTGGAGTGATGTACAATTCTCATTATCATGTCTCGGGGTTACGATGAAAGGCACGAGATAAGTTTGAAATTAAATCATAAAGGATTCTTTCCTTTTAGGTCAAATGCCTTAATAGGAGGAAGCATAATTATAGAGGTTTGGAGTAAGTGTTGGAAATTTTTGTATATGATCCAACTAGAGTGCTAGAACGTGCCTTATGAGATACTTTGGATGTTTAGGGTAAAACCCAAGTGTATTCATTTTTATTATCTAAATTCAATTTTGGTGTTGATTGGTGTCTTAGTGATAAGCGGTTTTGGATTTTTGGGTTGAAATGTTCAAGTTTTTGAAACAAATGATTTTGGATTTAATGGTTTAAAATTAGGAGGGATTATATATTTTTATGTGAAGATACATCCTTCAAAGGAGTAAAGCAACAACCTCCACTAGGGGTTAGATGTTGATGTTATGGTTTCCTCAAGAAACAAAATTTTTCGAGGTGATCTATGGAAGGTGGAGATTAATGGGATTGTGATGATGGAATGGAAGGAACATATGAGGTCATTGCAAGGTAAAGTGCCTTTAATAATTATTCAAATGATGAAGTTGGGGTGAAGGAAAAATTTGGTGTAGATGTAACCACAACCTTGTTGATGTGGGTAAGAGTGTGAGGAAGAACCACTATGGGTTCAAAAAATGGTATGACAGAAAGGGTGGAACATATATAGGAGAGGTGGTAAATTCTTTTGAAATGGATGAATTAGATGATGAGGTGGATAAGGAAGTTGACAAAGGACCAACCTTAGATGTGGAAATAGGTTGAAATGGTTGTTTCATGAATGTTTCTAAGGGCATAAATGATATATTTGCTAATGGGGTTTTGGTAGTTGTAGATGTAGGAGTAGATATTGAGATAGATGTAGGCATAACAAATGTAGGGAGGATATCAAAGGGAATGGATGTGATCAATGATGAAGTTGTGGATGGGATAGGTTCCTGATTGACAATGTTCAAGGTGTTTATAGTATGAGTGTTAGGTGCTTGGGTTATAGTAGAATTGGTGGCTTAACTTGTCGATGTATGATTTGTGAAAGGTTGTTTAAATATGTCAAACGGTTGATTGGGTGAAGCAATTGTATTTTCAAATTGAAGATCACCTTGATCAATGAGTCTTTGGACAAGATCCTCGAAAGTATGACATATTTCTATGTCATGACCTCAGACTTGGTGGTATTTAGAGTAATGGTCTTCACAATACCACATAGGTTTTGGTCTTGAATCATCAATTGGTCGGATAATAGGAAGTGTGATAAGGTTTATTTCCATTCATTTGTAAAATATTGTATTGTATGAATCCCAAAGGGGAGTGTAGTTAGGTGCTGGTCGAGCGACTTGTTGTTGAGTCCATGTGCTTGATATAGACACGAGAGATGATTTAAAAACTACACCATTGGTTGTTGCCTTTTATTTGTCATTTTGTGTAGTTGGTTTAGTAAAATATTGTTTGGGTTTATTTGATTTTAGTTTTAAATGGCCCTACTTTAGGGTGCATGTTTTATGTTTGCGGGCCATGGTGAAGTCCTCATAAAAGGTTCAAAATGATTGGATTTGTAAATTTGAATATATATGCTTCACACACAAGTGTGAGAAGATCTTGATGAGATTAACTTATTGAAGAGAAAAGGATAATTGGCTTATAGTGAGGTGTCATCATGTAATGAAATTTGTAATGAAATCATCCTCAAATTTTTGGATGATGTATAGATCATTGATGGTTTTTTTGCAAAATTTTAATAAAAAAATGTTATAGAAATAACCGTCCAAGTTGGGAGAAAGAGAATATTGAATATTGAGGGATACTATTGTACTAGTCCAATGCAAGACCAGCTTAAGGACATACGGAAAGTGTGGAGCATCAAGTATTGATCATGTGAAATAAGATAACATGCATGTTTAAATGCACAAAGGTGTGTTGTGGATCTTCTTTGTTTTAAACTTAATTTTTTTAAAATTCCCAATGTAGAGGATATGGTTTAATTGGTAAGGATGGGTTAATATACTCATTACATATTTTGTCATAGGATAATGAGACCTTGGTTCCTAAATTATTAGCTTCAAGGTTGGCTAACCTATTTACAAGGGAATGCATGGGATCATTTGAAATATTTTGTTGGTGGATGAGGGTGGTGGTTGTATGTAAGAAGTGGTTTAATGGATTTGTTAATGAACTTGTGGATGTGTTGGTGTTTCAGGAATTTGCTGGGCGTAAACCATGGGATGTGATTGAAAGAATTGTTGTTGAAATAATTTTTTTGGGTGATGGGAATGTGATAGGATTATTGGGATTGCGTAGGTTGTTGCAGAAAGTGTTGAGTAGGAATGTGGGTATGAACAAGTTGGAACTATTTTTGAAAGGATTTAAATACTACATAATTTAAATCTCCTATGAAAGGGTGTTAAGAAGTATTGACATGCATGCTTGATATGAGAAGATTATACTATCTTGATATGGGGTATGATGTTTGGGTGTATTGATTGGGGATACTAGTGGGAATAATGACTGAAGAGGTGAGGGGAAGAGTAGTGTTGATCATTGTGTTGATTAGCGAGAGGTTGTGAGGAATAGGCATGACTATCTAGGTAGTCTAATGAGTTGAGGGATTGGTGGAATAGGAAGCAAGGTGGGATACATAAATTTAATTAGATATAGGTTGGGTAGTTTGGGGATTGGTTTGGTAAGGATGCTGGGGAATCGAGTTGATATCCTAAGGTGAAAATATTGGAGTGCCACTAGATTGGAATCTAGAAGCTCTTGGAACATGGTATCACCGAGAGGGCCTTGGGAGGTCCAAAGGATCCTAATCGAGTGGATGGTGGAGTAGCTAGTCTAGACGAGATAGATTGATGGTAAAAGAATGGGTTGGTCTCACCTAAAGTTGTAGTGTGAACAAGGGGTTCTAGGTGAGACACATCAATAAGTGGTTGAGTCCTAAATGTAATAGATGACGTGGATATTGTAAAGTTTTTTTTTGAGATAAGGAATCATTTGAAGAAAAGTTTTGTTCCATTCTCTAGTATGCTAAAAGAATGACTACGGGCATGAAAATAGTTTCTACCCAAGCAAGTAAAGTAGACATTTCTTTTTATGTTCTTATTTTTTTAAGAAAGTATGAAAAGAAAGGGGATGGATAACCATGTACCTATGAGAAGGAAAAATATGTCTGGTCTTAGGTTTGTTATGGCTGAAAAATGTCTAAGGCGGTATGTTATTATGTGATGAAATCACAATTAGAAAACTAGGTAAGGTGATGTTTCAATGTGTTAATTTGATTTGTGAGGTTTAAATATGTGTGTGGTAAAGTGTGGGATGTAGAAGATTAAAAACTTATTTCAGCTATGTTGGCAAGTAGGATGCAAAAGGAATGTTCCTTTTAAGCCCAAAACAAAGTATGATATTCGATGAATACACAAGAAGGAATGAGAAATTACGATGAAAAAAGGAACAAATAGGGAATAAGAAAAATAATTGGATAACATTTTTCCTATTTATCTACACTTATCGGGTGATGAGTGATCCAAGAAATGAACCCAACATGAAAAATCATTAAAGGAGAGCCTCACATCTTTGCAGGTGTTAGCAGTAAGACCGCAAAATAAAAGGCAAAAATAAATAAATAGAAGAGATCACCTAAAGGGTGATCCCATTGATATGCTAGGAATGTTGTATTATTTTCTCATTCATTATCAAATTAATGAGTTAGCTACTAAAAAAAGCTACACAACTCAGAAATGTTAGAGGGTTTATATTACCTCAAATGTATGATGATACAGTGCATGATGGATGATGGGTCCTTACTACTATAGGTTAGATTAAATCTGTAAGTTGCACTAAAAATTATTTTGATTAGATGATTCGGGTGGGGGCTGCTTGAAAAAACATACCCAAGAAGATTTAACTTCCTCGGTGGATGTCAACCCCTATTTGTTTAGAAAGGATGAAATAAAGAAAGTATTGTAGATAACATGTAGAAATAACAAAAATACTGAATCTAGAACTAATTAAGATGGATTTGAAGTTGATTTAATTGAAATAAATATAAAATAAGTGTTACCTGGTCTGGGTCGATGACGACCTAGACTATGTAAGGGTAGGTCAATGGCGGCCTGGGAGACTGGATCAGGAAAATAAGAAAAATATGTAGATTGAGTAGGATCTAAATGCAATCTAGAAGCTATAGAAGTCTAGAGATGTTGGAGTCAACCTACAGAGGAGATATGAAGGAATAGAAACTAGGAAACAACATAAAACAATGATTAAAGAGAGGGATTGAAATCGAGACCCTTTTCGATGCGGTGACTAGGGTGTAAATAGTTTGATTTTAATGTGAAAAAGAGACTAGATGAGAGTTTAGTAAACTAGAATAGAGGCTAAGCACATGCAGGGGATAAGGATATATAGAACAAAAAGAAAGGGATATCGAGGGTGAGTCAACACCGACTTGTTAGTGGTCGATGATGGATTTGATAGAGAAGGATAAGGTCGATGATAGTTGTGATGAGAAACTTGTATTTATAGATTTGTAGAAAGAATTTGATGATGAAGGTGTGAGCTCTATTGTTGATGTTTTAATCCCACAAAATGTTAAATACAAGAAAAACTAAGATAATGCGATAAAGCCGACAAAATAAATCTAAAATGATGACAATATCACAAAATGGCTGATCACGATTGATGCATGCACATTGAAAGGAGGTCTAGGAGGTCCAGTAGTGGCTTTTGGAATTTTTAGGTACGAAGGATTGTTTGCAAGTTGCAAGTGATTTGTTGGATTTCACTTGCATTCGATGGGGAACAGAAACAAATCACATAGCTATATAGGATCGACAATAACAAGGTGGGTGGCCATTGATCACAAAGAAAGTTTCCTCAATGGGGATATTTTCCTGATTTTGTTATGATTTCTTGGTTTTTTAGGATTTGACCAAATGTTTTAAAGCATTAGGCAGGAAGGGGTTGTTTAGGGATGAGGTTTAGGTGAGTTGGAAGTGGAGATAGGTTGGAAAAAGCATAAGTGTATATTTAGAATAAAAGCATTCCAAAATGGAAATTTGGTTAGGGAATGATTAATTAATTAATTAATTGATGTTGATTAAATAGGACTTAAAGGTGATGGGAATTTAATTAATAAATGGGGATAAATTAATTAAGAGGGAATTTGATTAAATAAGGGGGATGAATAGAATAAAATATGCACATGTAGAAAATGAGGGTATAGATACTAAATTTAGGTGTCTACATATATCTATTTTAAGCTCAACCCATATTGTGTTTGGATTGCCTTGAAACAATGAAAGTGATTCATATGATAAATTCAATTATTTTATGGTGCCTCAATGAACTATTGTTTCTCTAAACCTGTGAGTCGCTTAGTTTTCTTGTGACAATTTGGTGTTTCACTCTTCCACATTCTGCTTTGATTTTGACCATCTTGGCTTAGCTATATACTCTTGATAAGTCTAGTTTTTATATGGTGGAGATCCAAGGTTCGGTTACATATTGAAGTTTCCTTGGTTTTTTTCAGCCTTTCAACTAGCTCATTTTGAATTTGGTTACCCTCTACCTTGGTTGCACTCTACATCAGATCTAGTAGTTTACACCAATTGATGAAATCAATCTATGATTTAAACTAGCTTGTCACTTGCATTTGTTCCAAATCAAACTTGGAAGATTTTCATCTTAGTAGCTCAACTGCATCTCTTCAACTTGGTGGTGGAACTAAACAGCTGGGCCCTAATTTTAAAATTTCTAGATCGAGATCCTACGGGATTGTTTTTTACTACAATGTATCGACCATCATTGGTATGCATTTTTCAATCCTTCTTGGTAGTTTATACATAACTCAATGGTTCTTTGGTGAGCTCTGTGACTCATTAGTGGGTTCTTGAAGAGCTTGATCAGATCTTAGTATTCATACAACCTTGGATCCATCTGTGGTAGTAAAAATTTGTGGCACTATTAAGGTTTGGCTTTGTTTTTATCATATTTCAATCTAGTCACTTAATCTCCCCTCTCGGCCACCTTTTCTATATGTCATTAGTCGATTAGGATTATAAACCTGATCCAACATCCTTTATTTCCTTTTTTGTTTTTACATTCAAAGAAAAATATAAATATACTTTCTTACATTTTAGTGTACATGGAGCAAACATGGTGTACTAGTGAAGGCACTTTAATATTGTTTGAATGGTCATGGGTTTGAGGCCTTGATTGGCTATTTTTAGACCATCTCGCTACTTGTCTTTACCGATCCTTGCCCTACTCACTAGATTGATCTCTCCTTCAACTCGCTTCTAACTTCCCTCAAGTTCATCGATAGCTCACCGAGATAGGAAATAAACAATGTTTTAGTGGTATTTTTGAGTAAATTTTTAAAAGGAGAGCACCTTATCATTTTAAAGGGAGCTAATTTTATTTAGAAGGAACATTATTTTGGAAAAATATTGTAATAAAACTGCATAATTATAAGCAGTTTAGGGGGTTAATTTATGGATAAAAATGTTTTTCTCTCTATTTCTACAATCATTTAAAGGGATAATTTGTGTTTGTTTTTGGCCCTTGACCCTACTAGTCACCGCCACTCTAGACCCCGCTATCTCGGTCTATTACATATTATATTCCTTGTTCTCTTTTATTCTCAAGTGTTAAATATTGAAGGGTGAGTCCTAGTTTTAGAGGTGGTTAAACCCCCTCACAAGAAAACATTTTTCTTCTTTTTTGCTTGCATAATATTGAAATGGAGCTAGGATATTACAAACAAAGGACTTCACAGCTTTTTGGAGTTATTTTCGTTAGATCTCAATGTCATAGATTCTTTGGATGTTGTGTTATTTGTAATTGTGTTTTTGCATTTATCATGGTTTTGTTCTCGACATCTTTTCTTTACAATCTGATAATGAGGTACTCCTATCTGAAATTTTTTCCATTCAGGAGGACCTAGTAAAATTTGTGGAAGAAAATAAATCACTCAAGAAGTGAAATTATCTTCTACAAACCCTCATTCACAAAAAATATGACCTCATACACTCCCCTGTAGAAAAAACTTTATAGTTTGCAACATCTCCCTAATATTTTGGACTCTCATATGTCTTCTCCTAGTGCACTTGAAACTATTTCTCTTACACCTATTGACCTTCATCTATCAGTTTATGAGTTTGAGCATATTGCAATTGTTACTACATGTTCTTCGACATATGTGCCTATTATAGTTACACACTCTGTGTATCCCACATTAGGTCCTTCTTCTCACCTACCTAGATATTTTGAGAACCATACCATTGCATTCGGTACTCACATGTTCCCTCTATGGGTTTCATTGGTAGAGGTATTGGTAGAAATTCGTAGGGTATTGGTAGAAATTAGTAGGGTATTGTTTCCCCTATTCCACATGTTATGTGGAATTATCACTATGGCATTGGTTTTGAGTTGTTACTTCATTGTGATCACACATTGACATAGCTATTATTTTTGTTCACTTGAATATTTTCTAGGATCATGAGTTACTCATGAGTTTTACACCTTCACTTAGGCTTGAGAAACTTGAAATTTTAGTTTTTAGACATGATCAACATGACACATATTCTAATGTTCCTTTACATGAGCCCATTGTGAATTTCACATTGACTCATATGAAAACATCTTCTTCATACATTCATGTTGATTTGGGGTGGATATATGATCACTCATGGCAATGACATAGGCATTCATTGATAAGACTCTACAGGCATGGATCCTCCTCCATTCGGTCTCTTTCTCAACTTTCTATATAATTTATGTTGTAGTACTTATTGTTTTGAAGAATTTTCTTTAACAAGTGTAGTATATCTCTCTTGTTTGTTGAGAGATTTTATATCTATATTTTTGACACTTTTAGGCATGTTGGTAGCCTCTCTTATGAGGGAACTATTCGGTGAAGCCCAATGTTATATTTTTAGTGTTTGAGTAGTTGTTTTGACAAGTCATAATTTTTTTACATCACTCCACCCATTCAGTAGTAAGGGAGGGTGTGGTGTCAATCCTACTTCTTTGGGTCTTATGTCCTTTCCTTGTTACCTTGGATTTTCTGGGATCATGACACTCCTATTTCTTTGGATCTTGTGTCATTTTCTTGTTGCCTTTGTTATTGTTCTTGGATCATGGAAAAATATTTATAACAGTTGGTCAGATTAAGTTGGGTGTTCTTGTGAACTTTCAACATAATGTCATTACAATATACTTGTATAGAGCTATTATGGTGAAGCCAAGTGTTAATTATTTTTAGTTTTTGATCGAGTAATGGATTTAGACCACAATCCACACCAAAATTCTTCATAATTTTATAATTTTTTTGAGCCAATATTCTTGGGATGCCTTGCAGTGAGATTTTTTTCTTTCTCCATGTTTTTATTACTAGTTCTAGGTACCTTGTTATGTTCCGTATTTCCTATTTATTGTATGTGGGTACCTCCTCGGGCCTTTTTTCAGACCCACCTTATTTTTTGTCCACGTAAGCTACGCTTATGGGGGTTGTTAGTGTAGGTTATTATTTATCCTTTTATTACTTTATAAGAATAATTATTATACTTGTGTTAGCCCTAAACATTTTGTGTTAGCTTTCTTAGGTGTACCATTTCGATGAGTTAGATTACTAGTTGTGTGAAGTTAACTCTACTTATAGTATCGAGTTAGTGAGAGTTATACACCACTGATCTAGGTGGTAGTTACACTGTCCTCCTCCTATATGTACACCACTTGCATAATTCTATTAAATAGCTTTGATTTTATTTTACTGAGTTTCATGTTTTTGGTAATGTTTATTCTCTTTGGAGTGATCCTGGGACAAGAAGCATTAGCTTTTCTAACATTTTCAACTCACTCAAAATTATCCTCTTATGAGTTGATTAAGTCAATTTCCCTTACACATCTGATCCTCTATCTTTATTAGGTATCCATATCTCTTCTAGGATATGTTGTTAATCCCTCTTACTCTTATTCAACCTCCTATAGGTCACTCATGCATGCATACACTCAACTAGTCACAAATGATACAACACTCTTATAAACAAGTCACTAGCTCAAAATACCCCTAGGTCAACCATGAGCTCCCAAATCATAAATACATCAAGATCATAATATGAACATCACCAAAATACCTAGTTATGTAAAAAAGGGTTAAAAACATCATGAATAAGAAAAAATATTCTCAAACATGCTCAAAATGCACTCTCCAAGCTCCAACGAATGCACAAGGAATTTCAAATACCTCAAACAATTTTTTTATGGATCCATCATCATCATGAAACATAATTAAAATCTCCAAGAATCAAAAAAATATTAAGTACATCTATAAATACCATCTCCACATTAAACACACTAAGGAGCAAGCAAGAATAACTAGGTCTTCAAGCACCTGTAATTCGAGTTATGAAGAATGACAAACTACACATAGAAAATATCATCATCATGACTCAAGTCATATATCATTGGAAATTTATATGAGTATATTTCATGGAAAAACATCACATTTTCCTCCAAATCATAGTGGAAAGTCTTTAACCAAGCTAATATTTAAAAGCTGCTCATTCAGAATTGAAGGACCCAAGAACTAGTCTTGAGAGAAACAAGTAAAAACACCTCCAAAGTCAGTTCCAAGCCCATCCAAAGTATGGAAAACATCAAAGAAGACCTGAAAATCATATTTAAAAACCAAAAATAGTATTCCATGTAGATAAATATGATCCAACACACCTAGTTACGTCACCTTCTTTAGCGAGATTAATAGGGCTTGTAGACACCAAAATTAGGTCACACTCCCTTTGGTCCCTCAACAAATAAACACCTTCATCACATTCACCTAGCCATGGCCCCCTTCACCCCACTCCAATATTAATTTAATTTATTTAATTAAATTAATTCATTATCCTCACAATATTTATTATTTAAAATCTCCTAATTGGGATAATGCCCACATATCCACCTCACCTAGACACCTCATCTAGCCACCTCACCCTAAGACCTATTCTTAGTAAGTTTCCATAACTAACTAAGACCTACCGAAACCCTAAAAATAAATGCCTAAATTCCCTCTAACCACATTCTCGCATGCTTAAAAGAAGCTTCCATCCTAATTCGCGGGGCCAACACATGAGATCCTATAAAATCAAGGGGATCTGCCTAGTTTAGTAAACCTAGAAAATCCCACCCTAACCAACGCCGGTTACCCTTAACTACCACCGATTAAGCCGAAACCACCGTCAGTCACCTTTTAACCCCCAAAATAACCTTATTTTTGAGGTTGGTAGATTCCTGAGAGATATCACATCTTTTGAGAACAAATTTCGGGAGAACACACATGCAAAGAAGGAGATCAAGTATTTTCTCTTGCACAGACATCCAACATTCACCCAACAACCATCCAACACTCACCCTAGCACAGATTTGATCTAATCAGGTAAGAAGGAGAGCACATGCAGCCCATGCAAGAGCTCCCCAATGTTTGGTGATCCTCTGTAGCATTCAACCTCTTATCAACACCTTCATTCCTCACTCACAGACGTCCAAAACTAGATTCCAAGTAAGTAGAAAATTTTACTCCTTTGGTTCACTCATTTCATCATTGTATTTTCATCCTTTGTTCTCCTAGCCACCCACTGACCTCCTTTAATACTCACCCCTCCATAGCCGTATTAAAACCTTGCCAAATCCTTTCCAAACAACTTAATATCTCTTTCTAACTAGCCTAGTCCTTTGTACAATCCTATGGGAGATCTAACGATCATTCTCGTGACATTCCCAAGTACCCCACAATAACCAAAGCCTTCGATTCTCCCAAACTGGTATTGGTCACCCTTAACCGGCATTGGTCTCTGTATCTACCAATACTGACCTAGAGCAAAGAACTTCCCTACCTATTCCCACATCACCCTTACTCACCTGTGACCTACCTAGGACTTCTATCAGACCTGTAGAGACCCAAAACCAGTTACTTGACACTTTGGATCTTATTCTAACCTAGCCTATTAGATTAGATCTTTCTTATTGTGTTTTAAATGAGATAACTAAATCATTTTAACTATAATAGGATTTACTTTATTACCAACACTAAGTTTTTTTAAAAAGTGGATTGACAAATCGTCAGGAAGTATCACACTTGTTGGATCTAGCATATGCTAGGAAATCCACTACATATATTGTTTAACTCTTTCTAGTGGTCTTACTTTTTTATTTTAGGTAGTTCCTCCCAACCAAAAGGAAACTCTCACAATCAGATATGGATCAAGGAGTTAACACACGTGCAACAACCTATCAACCAACATTTCAACAGGTATTCCTCCTACGCCTGTTACCCTATCTGTTTCCTCATTTTCGAAGAAACATCTAAGAATCAGGTGAAACATTTTGGCATGCCCAGTGGGACCCATTCGGGGTTACTTGCATCCATTCATTCCTAGGTGAAAAGTTGCATGTTTTTTTCCTTTCTAAAAGGTTCTCACATTAAAATTTCTTCCCTAGAATCATCTCTCCCTCTATTGTCTCAAATCAATTGTGTTTTGGTGATTAAAAATAACTCTTCTAATATTTCATGTGCATTGCATTAGTGAAAGATCATACTTTCTCCTATTCCTCTTATTGTGTCATTGAATTCCATATTTTGATTTGGGCTTAAAAATCATTGCATTTCATTCTACTTTTTTGCATTAGCTCACATTAATTGAGGGCAACCTATATGCTAGAATTCATTCCTAGATGATGGTTGACAAACAAATCATAGAAAAGCACTTCTTTCTCTTTCTATTTCTCTGAGTCTTACCAAACCTCACAAAAATTGAAAATATACACATTCTTAAACAACATCTTTCCTGGAAGAAGTTGTAGGTGATCACATAATCATGACACAAAGTGGGCACTGACTCTGCTTTATCGATTCATACTTGAGTGAGGCCTCGCCCCACCATAACATACTTGAAACCTCTCCTTATAGATCTCCTTCTTTAGAGGAAGCCATCCTCACCAAAAAACTCTATTCTACAGTTCATGAGTCGGTCCTTAAATAGCATAAGTTAAACAAACATAATAGAAAAAGCACTATTAGGATCATTTTTTTCTTAGTGTTTCTGCTTGGCTTGCATTTTGAGGTGAGAGGTTATGCTCTTCATTTTTCATTTTTCTCCTTGCATGCTCCTCATCACAATTGGTGTATTCTAGCTTCATCTGAGTGTGCCTAGACCATATTCTCATCATTCTCAGAATTTTGGGTCTAATTCCACATCAAATTTTAATTCAAAACCACATTTTCTTCATCACTGTTTCAATTTCATAGAATGGTGTCGGTCCGGACCGCCAGTAAATCGGTTACCCTCGACCGTCATTGGTTATACCCAACCGGTGTCGAGTTCACTATCATTTTGGTTAACCTACCCAAAAGGACACCTATTCACCTTCTTCAACTATTTAGAGTTCTGTCACTCTTATCATATACATTGACCTTGTAAATCTCATTAGTATTCGGCATACCTATCAGATTTGGCCTTATACCTTGTTTTTGACCAACTGTTCACATTCCACAGTGACCGACCATGGTTACCTTTGACCGGTGTCATTTTACCCTAACTGGCATCAGTTAGCCTATGTCATTTTCCATCTAGAATTTTAACCCCAATTTACCCACCACTGTCTATTTATCCTACCTGTGTTGTATTTCTATGTCACTTATAGAAAGCAGTCTTATCCCTCTAGTACCTGTTCATATGGATGCTGACACATCGACAAGAAAGTGCCCTCAAATTCCATGCTAGTTTTCAACCACTCCCACCTAGTCCTTCGTCACCTTCCATTTTATCACCCACCATGGAACCTATCCAACCTATCACTATTACTACCGAGAGACGAGGAGTTAACATGACTTCTTGACCAAAATCCTACCGCCTTGGAGTTTTATCATTCCCACTCATTCACTCAAGATGCCTCGGTGTCGGTTGATATACGGCATGCCTGTATCTATCCCTTTAGCACTCACTCTTACTTTTGTTCCAGTCCGTATTAATCCCGTGTTGCCTGCATCTACCTTACCCCCAGTCATTTAAGAGTTAGGTCCTATACCTACTATGACTACCATGTCTACTACATCCATGCACCTGCCACATCCACCATACCTTCGAAAACCAGCCAAAACATAACCTCATCCACCTCTATTGTCTTGTATAAACCCGTAGCTACACAACCAACCCTAGTGTCGGTGACCCCTACCCCTTTTCAAAACATGGTTCTTTCTATTCCAAAATATTTAGTCCCCATTTCCACTAGGGTTACCACGACCCTTCCACCTCCATATACATACTATCAGTAGCCTCTTGTTTCATCTATTATTCATTCTGGTTATGTACCCCCTATCTCACTCCCTCTTTCTCAGTCTACCTATACGGCAGCACCATATACTGGAATACCACCCCCATCATATGCCCAACACCAACCCTCTTATTGTATAGGGGCACCCAATCATCACAACCTACCAATGATCTAATCAAATTAATGATGGACAAGATGCAGACATTTTGAGGCATCGGTCTCAGTTCTTGAAATAATCTCACCTTTGATGAGATTTGTAATGAGCCTACCCACCCATCCATTCCTATCTGTCCATATCTTGTGTATTGGGAGATGCCTAAATTCAACCATTTCAATATCAAGGAAGACCCACAACAAGATTTGCAGTCTTTCAAATATGGGTGCTACCTAATCGCACACGATGATGTTTTTCTCTTAAGGACCTTCCCCATGTCTCCGGGTTTGGACCGCATTGGATTGGTATAGTGGGTTACCTAGAAACTATATTTTCATTTAATCAAGTAGCCCAAGCATTCTTGGATCACTTCTCCATCAATATCATTAAGAAGGTTACCATGACTGACCTATACTCCATGCATTAGTATGATGATGAATCTATCATAGATTTCATTGCTCGCCGACATAGCCTGATTAATCAACTCACATTCCAACTACCATAAATTGAACTCATCGAGCTCTTCACATAGGCTTGTGCTAGACATATCTCATCGAACCCTGCAGGTCCAAACTTTTGAACCTTCGATGAAGCATTCACCATGGCATGAAAGCTAGATATTCGGGCCATCGAAGAGAAGAAAATCCAATTATGCAATAAGAACTCAACATTGAAGTCGAATGACACCTATTCTTCTTTGAAACCATAGAACAATTATTCAAAAGCTAAGGGAACCGCTAACATAGTGGTACTCAAAGCCAACCCAGCTCATCCGTCAAATCAGACTAGCCCCTCATCTAATCTATCACCCATTCATACTTTTCAATTTAGACGAGAACAATGGAAATACACCCCAATTGGGGAGCCTTACTCTTCTGTCTTAGAAAAGCTCATCAAAGCTAGGGCCATCACCCTTCCACCTATAAAACCACACATTGGTTTTGACCCTACTCACCCTATGCCCGCATGGTATAAAGAACACAACTTCTGTAACTATCATCGAGTAAAGGGTCATAGTGATGGCAATTACATCACTTTCAAAAAAATTGTCCAAGAAATGCTCAAGAAAGGAAAGTTAATTGTGGATAATCCTAATGTGCCTACTAATAAAAACCTACACATCTTTGACAAGCCTTTTCCTAGTCATGCCCCTTTTTCGATCAATCAAGTGAGACCTCAACTCATGATAGCCATACCCGTGAGGTCCACGCTATTTTCAAAGTGATGCACTGTTGCTTCCGAATTACCTTATATTCCTTCCATAGAGGAAATTCTAGCCTGAAGTCCTCCACCTACACTTGAACCCACTTCACCTATTCCTCCACCCACAGAGGAACTCCGTTCACTTTCTTCATCACCTATGGAGGATCCCTCCACTCATATTGAGACTATTTCACCTTTGGCTTCTCCACCTAGAGAACCATCACCCATGGCACTTCTTCAGTCCATGGAGGATATTTGTTTACCTCCTCCACCCACAAAGGAGAACCCATCATCTCCTTTACCTATAGAGGAGCACCCATTTTCTCCTCTACCTATCAAGGATCTAGTAGAGATACCTTTTCCTTTAGGTGACCTTTCTCTGTCACTACCCAAGATCCCACATACCTACTTTCAACTCTCTTACCCACGGAAGTTGAAGCTAGCCAATTCCCCATTTCTGAGACACATTTTATGAGAATTTCCATTAGGCCCTCATCAACCTCACCTACAGATGTGCCATTCTCACACTTGGCTGATCGCTTAGATTATGTGGATAGAGCCTTACTTTGGGGGCACCTTCTACTTCTTATCTCAATACAAATACAAATGTCACTTGCTGATACTTCCACCATCTACCCAAAAATATTTCAACCAACCAAACCAAACATAACCACCTTTACCACAAATTCTTCCATGACACCCATCATAGCTCCACACACACCCTTACCCATAACCCAACATACATCTAAATCCAAACCCGCACCTACATCATCTTCCTTGACTAAACCTATCACTACCTTAGGGGTCACCCCAACCACCAACCTTACTCATCCACCTATCAAACTAGATTTAGCTACATCCTCCAAAGTCAACACCAAACCTACTCGACACCCAAACAGAAAAACCAAGCCCATAGAACTCATACCCCGGCTGTGCCAATCATACCTGCATCACCTTCACCCTTTCCATCCATCTTAGGACCTCAACCTCCCAGTGCAGTTAAGAAACCTCCACCCATCAATAAACCAAAAACATAACATCCCACTCCTTCCTTGCAAACCTCTAACATACCCAAGCACTCGACATGACTTACACCCACACCTACAACATATTTACCACCCATACCTCTAAGACCCTCAAAGCAAATTCTTCACTACTCCCTACACTTCCGTCTTTTTCCCTCACACCCTCTACATGACCCATGTCATCTACCTTCATAGCACCTCCGTTATCTCCTGGGTAACTCGCCCTCTTCCCCCATCCACTTTTCCCTCTAGATCTCGTACACCCATATCACCTTTACCCAAGAAGGTGTAACCCAAAGACAAAAATCCGCTACCCTCTAATAAGGTAGTCAAAACAACCATACACCCTCCTACCCGTTCATCTACTATACCCCTACCCAAGAAAACATAACCAACACCCAAGACCATGCTAGCACCCAAAACCATAGCGTGACCCACTCCCCTCCCGTAAATATCATTCCTCAACAATCAGCCACACCTATGCCTAGACCTAATTTCTCTTCCCATTACGACCCATTAGTAGGGTCTTATGCCAAAATCTTAACCAACCTCCTTGAGAATTTTGTCATCACATTACCACTGCTCAAACCTTATGAATCCCTCAAACCCAAGCCAAAAGGGTTTAATGATACTAAAATTTGTGCCCACCATCATGTGCTAGGGCACGATGTGGAGAACTGCAAGGCTTTGAAAAACCTCCTTATCTAGTTGTGTCCTCTTGAAGCCAAATTTAATGATGATGACCTTGCTTTACCAATGCCCATTCCCACAATCCTTCCCTCACTACCTACTCAACAACCACAACCTCCATCCCCACAGCTCCTAGAACCACCCCCAATATTTTAAATTAACATGGTTCACATCAGAGAACTTACTACACCATTACCTAAATGTCATTACACCTAGGTCACTTCACAAGGCTTTTTCTCCCCTGATAGGTTTTTTCTGTCATGTCGTTATACCACTCATCCTACACCTTCTCCATTTGCCAACTCCCCTTAGATCAACATGATACATGTCACTACTCATGCTCAGAGAGACAAAGGCAAGGAAAAGGAAACTAACTCACCAACCAATCCTATACCCAACATACCATCTACACCCACACCTAAAATTACTATCCGCAGCCCCACATACCCTATTTCTAATGGGGTCACACATCACACAATGCTCAAACAACTACACCAATCCCCCCTCAAAATGTCCCTATATGACCTCATCCAAACCTCGAATCCCATTGTCAAGCTCTCATGGAGGTTCTTCAATCTATTGAGGTTTTACCCAATGACCCTACACCTGTAGCCTCCATTATCTTACCCCATCATGTAGCCTCTCTCACAAAATTGCCACCTTTATCCACACCTCACCCTACTCACCAAATATCCTCCCTTAGCTTCACATAGGAAGAGATCGCACCACACCAAAACAATGACCCAGACCTAGCTCTCTTCATCTCTATCCACATCGATGATATATGAGTACGACACGTAATGATTGATGGGGGTGCTAGTATTAACATCATTTCATCTCATGAATTCCCTCAAATGTGCATACCTAAAAATTACATACATAAACATCCGGTCATGTTGTGTTCATTCGATGATGCTATCACCTCTACACTAGGCATTGTCATCCTCCACATTTGCATGGGCCCCCACACTGTTCTAGAGTTATTTTACGTCTTGGAGGGGGAATTTCAATATAACCTATTACTTGGCAGACCCTAGATTCATGTCATGGGTTGTGTTCCTTCCACTTTGCATCGCTATGTAAAGTTTGAGCATGAAGGACACACCTATACTATTCTAGCTGACCCATCACCTTTTAAAACATGCAACATGATTTTCGACCCAATGACATGCTTATACCCATTAAGGCATCTACCTCCACGACCACTAGCACTTCACCTACACCTCTATTTACCAATTCAGTCGCTACCTCAACCACATATGCCTCCTCCATTCTTACCGCCACCACAACCTCCATAGCTAACCCATCAACCTCCCAATCCGTTAACTCCACCTCTACATTGACCTTTGACACATCATCTATTCCAGCTACCCACATACCAACAACTGATCCCTTGGAAGGAATTTTTCAATGCTTCACTCTGGGGAAGTATCGCCTATATAGTGTTAACACATTCCTTACTCAACAAGAGTATGGAAGTCTTCACCAACATCCTAGCTACGATCACCGTATAAGATAACACCTCCTTTATGGGTGGAGGTATGTCCTATAGCATCCCGAATTCTTGCCTAACTCTATCAACCGAGATCATCTCGTGCTCCTCGGCACAACGCCCCACTATCCATCTCACCAACTGAAGCCCATCTAGCTCATCATGCATATTCCTATATGATGGGAAGCCCACATATGGCCTCCAAATGATGTCCACCCCGGACAACCCCTCCAATAGTCACCTGAAGTATACTACATTATGTGTAGCCATGTCTAATCTCCGCTCTCCAATAGTAGGAACCCATTGCCTATACCCCACTCATATAAAGCCTAGAGGAAAGGCATTGGCACAGGGGCATACCCATTGGATGCACACAAATAATGTGCTCATATGCCCAACAGTGAAGTAAAAAGGTACAACACAAGCTAAACTGCACAGATGCCCATACACCCACAATTCTCTGTATAACTGCACCAAGAATGTTGACACCTAGGAAAAGTGGGTCTGATCTATCATCATGTCATGTAATACCCCCATCAGTGAGTGGGGAAACCACCCACCCTCTACATCTGGTAGTGTAAAGAAACACACTACCTCCATCAATAGAACTACTAGCCTCGTCTCCTCCGGATAGACTAGGTACATCTCTGCATAGCTCAAGTTGGTGCTATGGAATGTTAGCTCAGCCATCCCCTCTCCAAACACTATCAGCATCAACCCCTCTGAAGCCTTGAAGAATATTGAATAGACCTGTGTACCTAATATGGGTAGCCATAGGATCCTAAACACGTCTGCAGGTGTTGTAATCTCACCCATCGGTAGGTGAAATGTGTTGGTTGTGGAATCCCATTTATTGATGAGAGTAACCATCGGACTCGGTAGCGGATTACATCTTTGGTATCATCGGACCCCACTCAGGCCCACCTCCTCCACATGTCGTAACTCCTCAAGTGTCATTGTGCCACGAATTGTCACGAGTAGGGGTGGAACCTCTGACGCATGCGTAGCTGATCTCTCACCTACATCCAACAAAATGATCACATTATTAAAAACTTACCCATACCTACAACTTTTTACCGTTATTGTTGACCCAAATTCTACTAAACCCATCTACCCATACCCCAAGCCTTCATCTATTTACCTTTTCCTCTAACCCCACATCTTGACCTAACCTACTTACTAACACCCAAACCCTGGCCTCACCACTTTACCTATCTATCCCTACCTTTCCTTATCTAATTTAACCATTTCCTACCCCTCCCTACCCACTACGCTTCCCTTGTTTATCCTCATCTAGACTGGTGCCGGTCAGCATTGATCGACCCCGGTCTACCCTTGACCGACCATGGTCTCCCTACAACCGGCATCGATCACCTCTCTTGGGACCGATACCAGTCCACACCCACCGACATCAGCCACATTAGAACTGATTTTGGTCACCATCATAGTGACCATCGCATCCCCAAACCCCCCTTTTCTCTCCACACTCCCCACCCTACCCACCCATTCCTCCCCCAAACCCTCCACATCCCTTCCTACCCCTCCTTTACCTCTCTTCTACCCTCCCCCCTTCCCATTTCACCCATTTTCTTTCCAATTTTACATTTAAAATTTTCCCCCAACCCCCATTTCCTCCCCCCAAATTTCTTTCTCATTTAACTAAACAACACACACATAGGATTTAGATCTTACCTCATCCCGTTGTCATCATCGTGGTGGCACCTTAGGCCACCTTTGCATGGGTCCTCCCGAGCCCTCTCTTGCCTCCGCCATTGCCAAAATTCCTTCGAATCTCCAACCAATCAAATCCAACGCCCCACTCTTGTGACCCCACCAATCAATCAACACTCATTGCCTATGTGGCGCACAAACTCAACCTTCGATACCCTCGGTTGTTTTCTTCTTCTCTTCTTCTCTCTTGTCATTTTCTCTAATTCGTAAATCACAAATGAATTTTAAAACCATGGAATTTTTCTTTTTATAACCTACGATTCGACGAGAGCGGTTTCCCCTCGTGACATCAGTCTTGTGCCCTACCTTACCGTGATCGGTCTACCCTTGACCGACATCGGTCACCCTCTCTTGCACATTGCCCTAAATTTTACCCTATTACCCTACCCATCACTCTTTTTTCCACACCCAACCATTTACCCTAACCATTCCCCCCACCCTCTTTCCCTCATCATTTATTACCTACCCACATCCTTAATTGGGGACTCATTATTTTACCCATACCTCGGCCCTACCCATGCCATGACCTAGATTCTTGGACCTAGACCATCACTAGTGACCTTTGACCTCATGTGTTCACTATACCTTGTGGCATTTTTACCTATGTTGATTGACCTGATTACCTTACCTTACCTCTTTTCGTTACCATTTATCCTAATCCTATCTTTTGTGTACTGGAACACACCTAAACGTTCTTACACCTAACCTATGTCATGTTTCCTAACCATATCCTATACCTTGGATACCGGAATCACTTCAACCTTTTTTGGATAAACCTATGAACCTTAGACAATGTAGATTTTTCCTTCTCTTCAACCTAGTAGCGTGCTACGGTTTATATGTGTGCGTGCATTTGAATGTTACTACCTTTGACCCTGACCCATTACCTAGATTACCCGAGTAGACCTTGCTCTGTTTTCCCTGTTACCCACCTTCCTTTTCATCACATTTATTGTTTATCAAACCAATCACTATTTTTTCCTTCTACCTTGTCGGTTCTTGGTTTGAGGGGATCACCTCCACCCTCACATGGGGAAACCACATCTTATTTTTTTAGTGTCACTTACCAATACAAGCTATGTAACAAAAAGGGGCAAAATGTAGACACCAAAATTAGTTCACACTCCCCTTTGATCCCTAGACAAATAAAGACCTTCATCACATTCACCTAGCCATGGCCCCCTTCACCCCACTCCAATATTACTTTAATTTATTTAATTAAATTAATTCATTATCCTCACAATATTTATTATTTAAAATATCCTAATTGGGATAATGCCCACATATCCACCTCACCTAGACACCTCTTCTAGCCACCTCACCCTAAGACCTGTTAGATTAGATCTTTCTTATTGTGTTTTAAATGAGATACCTAAATCATTTTAACTACAATAGGATTTACTTTATTACCAGCACTAAGTTATTTTAAATAGTGGATTGACAACCATCTAGGAAGTATCACACATCTTGGATCTATAACACCCTAGGCAGTCCACTACATATATTGTTTAACTCTTTCTAGTGGTCTTGCTTTTTTATTTTAGGTAGTTCCTCCTAGCCAAAAGGAAGCTCTCACGATCAGTTGTGAATCAAGGAGTCAACACGTGCATAACAACCTATCAACCATCATTTCAACAGGTATTCCTCATATGCATGTTACCCTATCTGTTTCATCATTTTCGAAGAAACATCTAAGAATCGGGTGAAATAGGGCCAATTAGGCCACTAGGGTTTTAACATGAAACCACCTCTTCATATCATTCCAAAAGCTCATACACATCATATCAGGTTCCAACACGTTATTCACAATGAAAAACATAGCTACTATTATAATCTCACTCAACCGAGAGGGAGGGTGAATACGTCCTCTAATTTTTTTAATCAATTCAAATTATTTTTCTTAAAACATAAACCATTCAACCATTAGTGTGTGCATATACAACATTCTCTTAATTAACCACAACTATGATAGTGAACACCATAAAAAAGTTATAAGTGGGAAACCCTCAAGGGGAAGAAAACCCACTAAAAATTTATTGATATTAAACACTACAAAGAATCAACTGAATATTACACATCATAAGACATTTATTTAGTAAGGCACCAACCCCACAAGGAGCACCAACCCCTAAACCCTTTTTGATATTACTCACAAAAAGAGACTTGCATGAATATGAATCATAAAAAAATATTTTGAATATAATATCTCTGAAGATATGATGTAACAACTCAGCTGATGGTGATGATAAGAATTAGCTCCAAACCCTTGTTCAAACCCCTTCAAACCCTTGTTCAAACCCTCATTCACCTAGCTCAATTTTTCTCCTTCTTTCATCACTTTCCTTTAATTCAAATCCTTACACACACACTCTAAAATATTATTCAAACTATCACACACTCTCTCATACCTCAAATAATTACTTCATACGTATTACTCACTCACACTTGGGTCACACTTTTTCCCTCTCTTAGAACTAGTTCAAATTTGAACTCAAACCCTTTCTTTATACCCTTCTCATCTCATAAACATAAATAAATTAGGTCCTAAAAATTTTTCAAGACCAATGGAACTTAAAAAAATCTTAAAATATTCATTACAATTTTAACAGTTTACCAATATAGGTCAGCATTGTCTAAAAACCATTAGACATCCACAAAACTATCTTGAAACCCCATCACCTAGATGAGATAAAACCAAAAATTACTGAACCATGATTATTAAAGATAAAAATTTCATCAAACATGTGTAATATAAAATAAAAACATCATCCATGGTATTTAATTAGCTTACACTAATAAAAAAATTCATAACACAAATCAAAAGACTTGTATCCTTCACTAAACAATTGTTTCCATCACATTATATTCACCTTTGGGAATTTTTATCAATAGAGAATAAATAAAATATGGAATGTAAACACTATATGAAATCCTTAGGACTTTTATATCAAATACATGTATGTTATATCTCATGAAAAATCCAAATGTGTAAACCACAATAACTTTCCTCTTCACCAAAATAAGCTTCCCATAAAGTAGTTTTACAACATCAACTGGTTTAAAAAATTTATATATTTTACAAGATCTAAAAATTTCCTTCAATAGGAAAAAAATTCACCCCTCTTAACTATCTAATAGATATAAATCATAAACGCATTCATCTCATGCATCATTTTCCTCATTCTTTCATCCTAAGAAAATTTGTCTTGAAAATAAGCAATCCTTATTCTTCTTCGAAAAATGACTTGAATGACCTAGAAAATATAATCATCATGAGAAAAAAATATACCATTGGAAATATGTATAAATCCTCTTTCTAAAACATATTGTATTTAATTCCAAATCTAATTGGAAGGCCTTCAACAAAGAGCATCTATGATAATTTCTGAAACTACCCCAAAACTACCTTATGACTAGTCTTCAAATAGGGCACACTTTTCCATTTAGAGGCATAAACATGATTTGAAACTATCATGTACATAAATAAAAATCATATGATGAATAAATGTCAATTTATTTTGCAACCCCTTTGGACAACCTTTTCCAAAAGCTGGAACTCTTCAAAAACTTGTATAAAGGGGTCCACTCATCACCACATGCTCTATATTACCTTACTATAAATATGGATTATTCATATACATCATTCAATCATTAATGTTTCAAAAAAACATAAAAAAAGTCTCATTATACTAAATTTATCCAAGGTCTCTTTGAGTTAGGGTTTATCTAGGGTTTCAAAGAAACATATCTTCTTAATAATCGTTCATAAAAGTGTGATGATCAAACCACCTCATTATTTTTATAAACCTTATTATTTTTATGGAAAATAAAATTTGAAATTATTCTGGTACCATGTATAGCACATCATTCACAATGAGCACTATAAGGTAAAATTTTGTCTTAAAAACACACTCTACCTTGTTTTACCAAACTGACATATCTTGCAAATCCTTCTTCAAAATGACCTGAAACTTGTCATGAAGCATCATGAAAACATAATATAAATATTCATACTCACAAAATAGATCAAAGAGGACTGAACATTTTTAGCCATTAAGACTTATGTGTGCTTACTTTCCTCTTCTAACCTTCTTTCTTCGCAAGGACCATGAAACACTATCAAAGCTCTACAAAATGGCCTGAAAATTACCATATATTTGATATATACTACCACCATGTTTCTAATTTTCTTTTAAAATACTTATTAGCTCCAAAACAAATTTCTTCATACCATACTATATGGTCCAGGGCTAGGAATTATCCTAGAATGACCTAACTCACTATGACACCTCATGAACTAACCATGCTTGACTAAATGCATACTCTTAGACATCATGACACCCTTTTCCATCAATATACTCAAGATCAATTACAAAAATAGCACATAATGGAAAAAAATATCCCCCTTTTTAATTGATGGAAACCACCTTCAAAAACATTGATGGTAACTAACAAGACCAACACATCTACATGACTTAATTTCCATGTTTATGATGCTTTGTCCCCATTTGAAATCTATGACAAACTATAAAATGATAACTAGAAATAGAAAATGAAAAAAAAATGATACAATGGAAATAATGCTTTAAATCAAACTTACTTTCTCAAAAGACTCCCCCTTAGACTATACTTGTTCTTCTTGACTTAAACAACAACGGTGATCCATAGAGCTATTATGAGATTCCAAATAACTCTCACTTAAATTATATCCTCCATAATTGTCTTCAAATATGCTATAAATATTCTTATAGGTATGTATCATTCTTTAAATCACAAGATATTCCTCTAAACTCAACATATCTTATTTTAGGAATAAGGGCCCTAAACCATAGCTTTAGTCCAAAAATTAAAAACTTCACCTTGTTTTCAAAATCAATCACAACATATGAAGTACAACTTGAGTCTCTCTTTGGCCACATTATATCATATAGTAACTATCTACAAAAATGAAAGATCTCACACCTTAATAAATGGTAATGAAGATGAATCATTTCAAATAACAAAAATTTGGAAACATAAATATAATGTTCTCATCCTTATTTTCATGACAATACATATGTTCTCAAGCTTCATACCTCACCATTTTCATATTTTAAGGCCAAAATAAAAATACAATTTGAATTTACACATTCACTTGAATAATTTGATATAGGTTAGATATACCTCAGAGATTCCTATTTTATACTTATGACAAAAATCTCTAAGTTCAACCAACATACTCATATTAAGACACCTATCTTCACCTTCTTAGCATAATGAACATTCACTCATTTTGCCAACATAACTTTAATCATCATTATATCTACCTAACCAACCTTATTTCCACTTATAACACATGATTCATAGACAACAATAACTCCCTATTCTTGAATAGGCTTCCACAAACATGTTTTGTTGTACCTAGGATGGTTTTTCTTTGTTTTTGGCTAGTTTTCCATTTTGAAACTCTATTAAAAATCCCTTTAATGCTATAAAATGAAACTCTTTTCTCTATAAAACCTTCATGAATATAATTAAATAAAATACCATGAATGGATTAAGATTCTTGACCATATAGTCCTTAAACAAGCCAATAAATTTCAATAGATTTATTATCTGTCTCCTAAATCCCCCTGGGATGAGGGTTATAAGAAAAAACTTCTTCAAATTTCATGATGCAAGATATTTCATACTGATAAAAAAACCATTTTGTATGTTTTACTTAAGTAGATATCCTTAGGAATTTTCAACATGAACACAATACCATACTTATACCAAGAGCATTTAAAAATATCTTAAAACATACCTTATACTTAGATCACAACTAAAGGGGTAACATCAATAATTAACTAATCTAATACAATTTAGACCAACTATGTATCATTACTTTCTTATACCTCCCATGCCTTTACAGACTCACAATACTCCATACACAGACTTAAATCATGACTTGACATATTTTTGATGAAAGACATCTTTAGAAGACACTTTACTTCAAACTAAGACATTTTTATACATGATTTGCCTATGTGCATATTATAACCATACTTTGAAATATAAAGATATCTATTTAAATGGATTATGCCATTAATTCACCATAATGTGATAGACATAGACACAAGACCCTCTTTTGACACATCACCATGACATACATAGCATATGAATGAGTTCTTAAATGGAAAGTCATAATCTAAGAGATTTCAACCATCAACTTGACAAATACAAAATCACAACATGACACTAAAACTCAAGGTCCTTTTGATAAATACCATACCATTTTAACTACTTGACCAACCAAGGATGACCACAAAAATACTTTGAGACTATGAAAATATTCTATGACATGTGATAACATACTTTGACAAACATACTTCATCAACATGCTTCAAAACATTATCCGCCCTTGACATATGCTTCCTTATCATGCTTCAAACATGGAATGATGGCTCCATGAATACTAATGGAGACACCAAAAACATTTGTATTCACCTAGTAAGGTAACATATCCATGTCCATATGGGACATGATACCAAGATCTTTCATCAAATATCTTAATTGATGTACCTTTTCTTGTTTGTTTCTTTTCTTGGGGTATTCATGAGAATATAACAATTCTTGAGGTTATACAATAGAAAAAATATATTTATGAGTATTCACCTAGTAAGAGTAAATATGAGCTCTTCCTTTAATTTTCCAACATAATCATTCTTAACTTAATCCTTCCTCTTGTATGTGTTCACCTTCACCTTACATTACCTTGTGTTATGAACAAACTTATTACATTTGAAACAAGTAGAAAAAATCTTACCTCTAGAATTTTCATTCCTTTATTTAAAACCCTTTTAATCTGATTGCAACTATAACACACAACTCCATAGTTATTTTTATTCCTCCAAATCTGATTGGGAGACTCTTGATGAAATTTTTTTGGAATATGACCCCTATTATGCTAACTATAGCATGTAATATTTCATGAATGATATGAATGATCATTCCAACCATTTCTCCATGGAAATGCATTCTTAACATATCTCCTACAGTCCCTATCTCTATGACCAAAAGTATTACAAGAGTAACAAACACCATTGAACTTACTTGTAGAATTCATTACATTAGGATGTCTGGTAACATTCTTGAGCTCTTTAACATCCTTCACAACTTTAGAAACATCACTAGGTCCTAATTTTTCCACTTCATGCTTCTTTGAATGCTCTTCTTTGTAGCCTACAATAGATTTGTCATTTGTAGCTCTTTGGTTCTCCAAAGCATGTAAATTAGGGACTGTGCACTTCTCTCCAACTTCACATATGATCTCAACTTATTATGTACATGTTCTAACTCTATTTTTAAGGATCTCAACTCATCTTCATACCTACTATAATAACATTATTTGGAATTTAGGTTTTTAGACATACTCTTCACTTATGACTCTAAGACCTGAATGGATTCACCATGATCATCTACCATGTAACACATTTGTTCTTGGAAACTCTAAATAATAAATTCTGCAACACCATACTTCTCTCGAGGGATTATTAAACATATGATGATTTACCCATGAATTTTTATTTAATAAGATGTCCTTCAATTTTTCAAACTTCTCCATAAGGACCTACTATGATACCAATTATTTGAAGCATAATGGATTGAGAGGGGAGGGGTTGAATTAGTACATTAAAAATCTTTAATCAATTAAAAGTATCTTTCTTAAAACATAAACCATTCAACCATTAATGTATTCATATACAAGATTCATTAAGTTAACCACAACCATGAGATTGAACAAAATAACACAATATATAAGTGGGAAACCCTCAAGGAGAATAAAATCGAATAAAAACTTTATTGATATTACACAAAAAAAAGACACAAGTGAATATTACACATCACAAGAGATTTAATCACAACCCCTAAACCCTTGTTGATATTACTGACAAAAGAGGATTGAATATAAGATTTTGAATATAAGATCATCATCAAAAAGATTTTGAATATAAGATCACTGAATATATGCTATAACAACTCAAATGATGGTGATCACAAGATTTAGCTCCGAACTCCTTCAAACCCTTGTTCAAACTCTCATTCGGTTAGCTCACTTTTTGTCCTTCTTTCATCACTCTTCTTGGATTCAAATCCTTACACATAAAAAATCTAAAAAATTATTCAAACTATCACACATTGTCTAATATCTTAAATAATTATTTCATACCTATTACTCACTCACACTTGGTGACACATTTTCCCTCTCTCAAGACTAGTTCAAATTTGAACTCAAACCATTTTTTATACCCTTATCATATAATAGAAAAATAAGGTTAGTAATAAAAAAATTTCATGACTAATGAAACTTAATAAAATACCAAAATATTCATTAAAACATTCACATTTGACCCATATAGGTCGGGCATTCCCAAAACCATCAATTATGCAAAAACTAGTTCAAAACCCCATCACCTCAATGAGATAAAACCATAAATGCCAAAAAAATGATTAGTAAATCTTAAAAATTAATCAAAAATGTGTAATATAACATAGCAATAGAATAAATGGTCATTAATTAGATAACACCAAGTAAAAAATTCATAACATGATTCAAAATGCTCGTATCCTTAACTAAAGAGTTATTTATAACACCTTATCTTCACCTTTGAGAATGAAGAACACCTAAGAAAAACTAAAATATGGAATGTAACCAATATATGGAATCATGAGGACATTTATATCATATAAATTTATATTATATCTCATGAAACATCCATATTTAAAAACCGCAACAACTTTCCTCTTCACCAAAACAGGCTTCCCAAAAATTAATTTTGCAATCTCAACTATTGTTCACCATTTATGTCACTTCCAAGACATTAAAATATCTTAAATAGGAAAAAATACATCCCTATTAACTCTCCAATAGATATCAAACATAAAATAATTTATCTCATACATCATTTGCCTCATTTTTCCAAATTTGAGCAAATCTATCTAGAAAAAATGAATAGTGCTTGTTCTTCACAAACTGACCTGAATGACCCATAAAATATCATCATCAAAAGATAAAAAATATACCATTGTAAAAATATCTAAATCATATTTATAAAACATATTTTATTTCATTCCTACTCTAAGTGGAAGGCCTTCAACCAAGACCATCTCTAAGAACTTCCACGAAATTACCCCAAAACTACCGTATGACCAGTCATCATAAATAGGGAACATTTTAAAATTTAGAAGAATCACCAAGATATAAAACCATTATGAAAATTGATAACAAATAAAATACTAAAAACAATTTCAATTTATTTTTCAACCCCTTTCGACAACCTTGTCCCAAACTAGACTTCTTCAAAACTTACATTTTTCACTGGGTCCGCTCATCACCACATGATCTATATTACATTTATATAAATATAGATGAGTCCTATACATAATTCAATTATTAATTTTACAATAAAAATCAAAACATGATCAATATACTCACTTTCTCCTAAGTCTTTTTGAGTTAGAGTTTAGTTAGGGTTTCAAAGTAACTTATCTTCTTAACAATCATTCATAAAAATGTGACGATAAAACCACCTCATAATTTTAGATAACAATTATTAGTTCCATGGAAAAAAAATATCTGAAATTATCTACCTACCATGCATAGAAAACACTTCACAAAAAGCATCATAAGGTCAACTTTTGTCTCAAAAACACACTCTAAATCACCCGGTTTTACCAAAACTAACATATTTTGCAAATAATTCTTCAGAATGACCTAAAAATTGTCAAAAAAACATCATGAAAAAATCCTATAACTTTTCATGACCACCAAATATACCAAATATGTATGAAAATTTCTATCCATTAAGACTTACATGTGCTTACTTACATGTTCTCACCTTATTTCTTCCCAAGGACCATGAAACAATATGAACCCTCTACAAACTGACTGAAACTCATCATATATGTCATATATAATTCCACCATACTATTAATATTATTTTATAGGAATTTTATCTCTAAAAATATTTCCTCCATACCATACTTCATGCTCTAAGGCTAGGAATATGCTTGAAATGACCTAACTCAACTATGACACACTGATGAAATGACCATGATGACTCAATGCAAACTCTTACACATCATGAAACCATTTGATATAAATAGAATTTATATAAATAACAACACTAACACACAATAACCAACAACTACACCATGAAAAATGATCAAACTCAATTCAAAGCAGAAGACTAACATTTTATCCCTTAATTCAAAAATCAGTAGTACTACTTTGATGACACGTATCTTTAATTTTATCTACTAAATACACCTTAAAATTTTCATGATCATTTAGAGCCCTCCTATGGATTATATACGAGTTTTATTTTCATCCTGAAGCTTCCATCTCATCCATAAAACTATAAATCTCCACAAAACATGGAATTTTATCCCTCTTCCCAAAATGACTGGAACACCAAACCACAACCAAAATGAGCCTTGTCGAATCCTATTCAACCTTGACACATCACATTTTATTGTCAAGAAAAATTTAATACCAAAAAAATAAAATATCCCAAGTATCTCTAGAAGGAGGTGTGCACCACTTAAACTCTTAGCATATTTAAATAACCATACTAACACCACATAGTCTATTAATAAAGCTACAAATTTATAATATTAACATCAATATCTTAGCTTATTGGAATTATTATGAAAACTAACATGATATCAATCAATCTAAGTTAAATCATTCCTACTTGTGAATTTCTAATTAATATGGACATATGAAGACCACCACCAAATCAAATTGGGTTTTTCTATTGCAAAATGGTGAAAGGATCTCTCTAACAATGGTTACAAGGCCATGTTAGATATTCCTTTAATAACAAAACATGACTATTGTACTCAAATATTGAGAATTCTAATCCATCAATGGAAGTAAGGATCTTAATCATATGTCTTATATGATTAATACTATTCAATGTATGGTTTAAAATATGAAGGTAGGATCTTGGTGCATGTGGGACTAAATAATAAATTATATTAATGCTTTTTAAAAATTATTAGTGAAATTAACAAGTGATTAACATGTGAGGTGCCTTAATTGACCAATTAGGATCAATTAAGAGGCTAGGATAAGCTTTTGAAGCCTTTTGAGATGTCTTGGAGGGAAATGGGGTGATTTTTAATGGTTGGAAGAGGGGTATTAACCAATAAGAAGGTTTATTGATCAAATACAAGGGTAAATAGGCTTAATTAGCTAATAATTGCTAATTGTTTTCTTGGAAGAGGATAATAACTAACGATGCATCATAAATTGGCATCGGGATGTGATAGAGGTTAGGTAATAAAAAAAGTGTTGTTAATTAACCAAAATAGAGGGAAATTTATTTAATTAGTGGTTATAAATAATTATAATGGAAATGGTAAGAATGAAGGTAGTTAGTACACTTTTAGTAATAAAACTATGTAAGCAAAAATTAGGTGTTTAAAGCGGGGTTTAACTAGGGTTTTAAAGTAGTTTATCTTCTTGACCATTTTTCATAAACAATGATGTCCAAAATAACTTATTATTTGTGAAAAATGATCTTAACTCAGTGTAAAAACATTCCCAAAATCCTCATGGTACAATCAATGCAAAGTGTATGAGAGTAAGTGAGCATAACAAGTTGCCATCTTGAGCTGGTTTTTACTTCTTCAAAACTTGGTTTTACTAAAAATCACATAAATTTTAATTTATTCACAATTTTGACATAAAAATTGTCATGAAAAATCATAAAAACATCCTCTAACTATCCCAATGCACCTCCATTCTCAAATATTCTCAAAATCTTTAGCCACAATAACGTTTATGTGTTATCCTTCCTTTTCTTCATCTTCTTACTTCCTAAGGATCATGAAACAACTAAGATATGAGTTGAAAATCTTCATGCACCTCATATGAAATTTCAAAAATATCTAACTGTAGTTGAGAATAACTTTACTACTCCAAATATTATGCCAACATACCAAACCACATCTTCTAGAGCTAAGAATAGGCATATAATGACCCGTCTCAACCCATAAAACTCATAAAATGACCATAAAGACTCATTATTGAATCATTAGCACATATTACACACCTATTTGACCATTATGGAACTCATACCAACCTTTTCTACTCATCAATGACCATCAAGTTTGCACCATGCCTAAAACCATGTTTAGATTCCATGACAACTTCAACAAACCTAGACCATACTGATCAACCTTCATAATTTACCATGATTTACACCTCATGGAGACTAAATGAAACCCTTTTCCATCCATGGAATTTTACATCAATGAAAATATAAGACACAATGCCCAACATGGACCTGTATATTTTTCAATGATTTGTTGTTGAATCTTGTCTCTCTTCTTCTTCTTCTTCTTATAATGATGTTAAATTATGATATGAAATGATTGGGCATGTGAAATTTCATTTTTTTAAAAATTTATTTCCTTAACCTTATTAAAGATATTCATAAGTTGAAATATGACCATTGATCTTGTGAAGTTACTTGTGTGGTAAACAACATGTAGAACCATTTCATAAACATCATGATTATAACTTATCTAACTTGCTTGAGTTAACCCATGGTGATGAGAGAGGTCCTTTGTAAGTTATTTATCTTATTGGATCCTTTAATTCTATTAGTTTCATTGATAAATTTTCTAAAATTACTTCATATTATTACATTAAGAAAAAGTATGAAGTATTATCTAAGTTTCAAGAGTTTAAAGTATTGGTTGAAAACATGGCTTAATCGAAAGTAAAGAGATTGTAATCGATAATGGAGGTGAATATGTCAATAATAAGTTTGATGAGTTTTTTTATATCTTTTGGAATTCAAAGGAATTTACAACAACCTATTCTCCTTAGCAAAACCCTGTAGCTAAAAGATAGAATAAAAGAGTCATAGAAATGGATAGGACCATGTTTCATGCTTCTAAAGTGCCTAAGTTTCTATGGGATGAGATATGAACATTAACCTTCATATTATAAATATAATTCCTACCAAATATTTGCATAAAAATACACCTCATGAAGTTTGGACTAAACAAAAACATGATATTTCTCATTTTAAGATATTTGGTAGTCCTTCTTCTCTTCTTATTCCTAAAGTTAAGAGATAAAAACTTGATCTTACCTCTTATTATTACATCTTTGTTGGATATGGTATTCACAAAAAAGGAATAAGAGTGTATGATCCAGTCAAGCATGTGATTTTAGAAAATAGGAATGTTCATGTTCTTCAAAACCATTTTTGCATCCTCCTCTCTTCCCTCTTTTGTTTTACCTGAGTCTGAATCTCTTCATATCCATTCTTTAGAAAATATGGAAACTGATTTCCAAGCATTTGAGCATCCTTCTTCTGATATGATGGATGTTGATATTGAGGATGTTTCTTCTTAATCTTCTCAAAATAGAATTCCTTAATGGGGTCAAAATATGGTTTCTAATTCTTAGCCTACTAATCTAAGAAAGATGGCCCGTAGTCAATATTCTTATCATGCCTTGTCAACTTTTTATGAGGTTGAACCTCAATATTTTGAAGAAGCCATCCTAGATGAAAGGTGGGTTAATGTTATGAAAGCTAAATAAAATTCTCGATAAAGAGTAATAATTGGGATTTATTACCCCTTCCTTATAAAATAAGTATTGTAGGATCTAGATGGTTATACAAAATTATAAATACCTCTACTGGTAAGATTAAAATATTTAAGGCTAGATTATTTGTTAGAGGGTTTAATAAAAAAATTGGTTTATATTATATTACAATATTTTCTTGTTTTGAAAATGAGAAGCTGTTAGAATTATGTTAGCTCTAATTGGTCAACGTCGTTTGGAGATTCACCAAATGGATGTGAAAAATAATTTCTTATCCCCAAGAAAATGGACAAGATGAGGCTTCTAACAAAACACTTAACAAAATTCTCATGAAAACTATTGAAAAAGTAGGCAAGAATTGGCATCTCCAAATCCCATTTGCTCTCTGGGCTTGTCGAACTAGCATCCATAATCCTATAGGCGCTAATCCCTTTTCTCTATATTATGGATCCGAGGTTTTTACCCCTTTAAGTTCAAATTTCAAAACTTCACATATCCCTTAGATATTTTATAGCTGATGAGGACTATCGACAAGACTATTTAGCACAATTAGAATTACTAGATGAAAAACACTTAACAACTCTCAAAAAACATCATATCTATTAAGAGTGCATCAAACACACATATGAAAAACATGTAATAGAGCGTGACTTTAACATAGGCAATCTCGATCTCAAGAAAAATCAAAATGTCACTAGTATAGAAAGAAGTAAATGTGGAAATTTTTTCTCGAACTAGATCAGTCCATATTTTTGTAGCTTATCATCTAGCCTCGTTAACGTTACACCTAAAAGGAACCTCTAAATTCCTTGCACTTGTGGAATTTTTATTGTTAACATATTGACCATCATGAAAGTAGTCACACCAAAGATCTTATTTCACCATGAAACAACCATCTTATCATCATAATGATTTTAAAGCATCTGGTTTTCCATTACTATCCTCGGAAACCTTAAAAATGAACATCATGGCTCTATTCATTGCATATTTCACATGGATAAGTTCCTCCTTAGCAGGAACCCCAAAATCATTACATCCATCCACCTTGTGTATTAATCAAATTCATTTCATGGGGTACACATGTGTAGTCTATACACACATCTTTTCCTCTTCTCAAAATGGTCTATTAAAATTTCCCTCGCGTAAAATAAAATAAAAATATCTATGGATGCATCCTATCAAAAATTATAGATTGATCTCTTGAAGCACACCTATCTAATACCAGTATCATATTGTCAAAAAAGAATAGTATATTGATCCCTTGAAGGAAAAATACTTGTCAAAATCATAGACTAAACCCTTGAAGGACAACTATCCAATATCAAAAAATAAAAATTCAAAACCGTGGACAAATCTCCCAAAGGATGGCTACCCATGTAAAAATTATTTCTACATCTACAAACCTTCAAACATCCAAATATCAAAAAGAATCCTAGGAAATCTTAGGTACATCTCCAAGACCATAAGGCATTTAGTAAGACATCATCAAAATCTCAACAAGTTCTTGTAAGAATTTATAGCTATATTCACGTCAATGTTAAGCTTATATCCACTTATTCTTGTTTACTTTTGGTTTACAAAAAAAAAAAGGTTTAATAAAGCATATTGGTCTCTATTTACCATTATTTTGAGTGTTTTTCAAACATTAAATTTTTCATAGGAAATATCTACGATTCCTTCAATTGTCAATTATTACCCAAATTTCCCATGATTCCTATGAATCACCTATGATTACTTTCAATACTGAGTTGCTTTTATTAGTTATTGCATTTTATCATTTCTTATATTTCTATCTAGAGTTAATCTATTTGTTTTCGGTATGTGTCTCATATAAATGATTGTTCCAAGTCAATCATTTCCAATCATAAAAATTTACGATATTCTAATTGTTCATCAATCATTCATGCTGGAGCAATTATACATCCTCCATGAGCTCACCTTATTAACCATCACATTTACACCAACATTTGAAGGTATCGAAGAATTTTTTTATATCTTTAATGAGATACAAGAATAAATCGAGGAATAGTGATAATAATACATCGATGACTTTGAGCTTACCATAACCCTAGGTTGGGCCACCTATGAAGCTGAACATGACCTCCCTATCCATCTTGAGTTCTAGCTTCCTTGTCTTGTATCCTATATATTGTATTTATTTAATCAACTTCATGGTATCAATTAGTTTACATCCTTTAAGGAAGTTCTTTTGGATTTACGGCACAAGCTCAATTGAAATGGTTGAGGCGGGGACCAACAATATCACATCGGGAGAAACCACAATGGGGTTGAGTGAGGAGGAATACAAAACATCCAATTGAAACAAACATGGAGAGGCACGAGAACAAATGTTATAAGAAGGGCCAAGTTAAATAAAATGCCTTTGTGGGAGAATCTTGAGCTCAATATAGAGCTCACCAAGGAAGAAGATACCAAGGCCAAGATAAAATAAAACCATAGTTGACATAGTGATTAAATGAAAAATAGATATCAAGTGAGATAGCTTGGTGGGTTGAGCTAGGTAAGGAGCTTCTACGAGTCAAGAATTGTGCTAAAATGATACGAAGGGAGCTCGGGAAGAATATCACCGAGATGGAATAAATTTTAGTAAGCATAGAGAGGAGATCAGTGGTTAGAGGAAATTGTAAGACAAGGATGTAGGAGAGAAGGGTTTTGGGAAGATTGAAAAATCCAAAACTAAACTTGATAGAGAAAACAAAAAAATTCTAAAACATAAATAACTCCAAATCAATCTTTCCACTAACTATAGTTGTAACTAGTCATATTTATAAGATAAACCCCTAACTACATAAACAAACCAACACACAAAAACTCTAAAAAATGAGATTAACCTAGATTAGCAAAAACCAATAAATGATTAATGAAATTTTTGTGATGCAAAATGACCATCATGAAAAATTGAAACTTTGAGCACAAAAACTAAGCCCATAATTGAAAATCAAATTTCCCTATCATTGTGAATCCTTCCTCTAGCCTACCTACTTTTAATTCTACCTTCACCTTGGCTTAAAAGAGAGTCGTAATATTTTTTTAAGATTGTTTAATTTTTAAGGGAAGATTTACTAAGATGATGTATGAATTAAGTAAGATTCAATAAAAGACAACTTCCTCAAGATGCCTAAAAGGGATATTTTTAGTTATTTTGTAGTAGGTAAACATCTTTGAGAAGTGAACAGGGAAAATATAAAGCATTTAAGGGTGATTTTGGATGAAATTGATTATGTATAAATTAATTTAGGAAATTTTGGCTAAGAAAATCTGATTTAGAAACAATATGTGCATGACCAGATCTTCTAGGTACATGGAATGAATATCCTAACAATGAAATTTGACTTCTCTAGATGATTATGGGATTTAAAAAGGAGTTACAAGGTAAAAAAATAAGCATCACAAATACCTTTGAATAATAAAAAATGTGGAAACATTAAAAAAATTGAAGTATTAAAGTTTTCTTAAGATATTTCAAAACTCTTTAGCTACCCCTATCGGTTAAAGATCAAATAGGAAATATATTTTAATTTTTAGGAAGAATCAAGTCTTAATAACTATTCCATTGGTCAAATAGAGTGTTTTATATTCAAACTCATATAAGGTTTGATTGTAAAATACTCTCAAGCTCCCAAGGTGGAATTCTCACTCTCGGTGTCTCTATTGGGACACAACGAGTTAAAATTACTTTCCAAAGAGGGAAATTAAGACTTTTTCACCTCTAATGTTCCAAATTTCCCATAGGGAACACAAAATTTTCACTTCATTTTTAACCAAAACTTTTTGTTACTTAATTCTTACATCATATACCCCTAGGAAATACCTTTTCACTATACCACTTGCCCCCTTCATGTTCCTTCACCCTCATGTCACACTTTTTCCCTCATTATGTCCATACTTATTCCTAAGGGGATATATGGGATAGATAGACAAAAAGTTAGACCCCTCTCTTCCCATTTCCCCCTCATCACTTGAACATCCTCTTTCAGCTTCATGTGACCAAATTTCCCCACTCCCTAAACCTCATTTTCATCCCCTCACACTCCCCAAGGTTCAATTTTCTATCCTAAATATCCCTAAGAGACATAAGTGATAGATGGTACACAAAAGTGTGACCTCAACCCTCTTGTGAAAATTATTTGAACTCGGTTAGCTAGATACGGTCTTAGGAAGGTCGGAAAATCATACTACTTGAAGTTGCTCTCAATCTTCAAACACTTAATAAATTTATCATGTCAAAGTATTGGTGAAATATTCCTGAACTCAATTTTGTCTAGAAATTTTATACAAATTTTTTCAGACATCCACAACCATTAGCAAAAAAATTTCACATATCTCCTCAATAGTGCATCTATTTCAAATTAAACTTTGTCATAATTTTCTGTCCAAAACATATTTGAGAAGATTGTCAAATAAAATACATTAATGCCCTATATTTTTACAATATAAATATGAAATTATCAAACCCTAAACTTTATTTTTCAAATATGTGTAGATGGAAATATTTGAAATTTGAGCATGATGTCTTGCTAAAAATTAAAAAAATTGGCAGTGTTTTCATCGCAACCCAACACGTGTCAGTGCACTTTATAAAAATAACAAGTATTTAAATAAATGAATTTCTAAAAAACAAACTTTATAAAAAAATTACGTTTATAAGATTTAAAACATTGTGAATGAGCAAGAAACGTGAGAAAGAAAAAAAAGTGAAAACTACTAAAAATGGTAGTCCTAGATAAGACATGCTAAAAATAGTAAGTCTTGTAATTGATCTTTAAATCTATGGAAACTCCAATTATTTTTCTCTTTTTCTCCATCATTACGAGATCGGGAAGTTCTCTCATGGTCTAAAAAGGAAATAAACCCCTCACATAATACTAAAGCATCAATTTTAAGGTGATCCTACATGGCACAACTTGATTAAAGAATATGGATGGTCCAGATGATCCCAATTATGGGAGATGAGATCCATCCTATATAAATCAAATTGTGAAAAGGAACAGACTAGAGTGAATTAGTATGTGTGAAGGATAAAGATTTGGACAACATGTGAAGTTAAGAACATCATGAGGTTTGTAAAGGATCCGTAACATCAAGAACATGCTTTCAAATCATCAAGGGAGTAGTCATCGGGGGTATTGATATGATAAAATCACCATGATTGATGATGGAATTCATTTAAGGCCCACAAACAATTCATAGCTCATGATAGTTTTTCTAAACACTTAATCAGTACTTGGTGATGTGCTCACATCTTACAAGTTAGAAGGTAGCATTTTCAATGCTTTAATATGGTTTAGAAGTCAAGAACATGTAACTCATCATCCAACATCATTCAGATTCTATCCTCCTATATGGAGAAGGAAACATATTTTCATAAGAATCAATCCAAAAAAAATATTTTGGTACTTTAATGACATTTCCACTCAATTAACATCCTGGTCAAGAAGGTGAATTATGAGTTTAAAAAAGGGTCATTGTGTTCAAAAGTGAATTGGGAAGCTCATGGAGTAAGTTGAGGATTATCATATCCTAATTTTGGCATCAAGTCCAAATCTCTCTGAGAAATAAGTGAGAATGAGATAATCAAGCTATCAAGGTACTCAAGGTACTCAAGGCCATCATGTGTGAAGGATCAAAAGACATCAAAATCCATGAGAAACATGTAAACATGAGGTACATGTGCATCTTAAATTTGATTCCATTTAGGGTGAATTTTTGAGACAAGAAGTTCAAGTGGGTGATTTCCATATGAAGTACCATGTTTGTAAAAATGGGAAATCATCTCAGTTTCACTTGATTCCATTAATTTTGTTGTACTCTTAAACATGCATTCAACAACTTGTGGTGCCATCATATCTCAAGTAGTAAGATCCTTACAATTACCTCATTTCAGCTCAACGGATGCCTATATGATAGGAATATCATTATGAGAACAATTATTCCACCCACATGATGTGAAAAATATTCCAATTAGTGACAAATAATCATGAAAAGTTTTGTGCATCATAGAATTGATTCTTAGTCATTGAGGTGAATTGTGAAGGAATGCATGAGTAAGGGCAGTGATCATCACATCCTAAGTCCATCCTTGTTTTGGAATCACAATAATTGAGAAGGGGGTTGAATTAGTGAGAAATAAAACTTTTCATCCACTAAAACAATTTCAGTCATTTACCATTTAATTAACCATTAAGTATGCATCCATAAGAACATAACAATGTAGGATAAAATAAGAGAAAAATAATACAAGAACACGATATGTAGGTGGGAAACCCTCAAGGTGAGGAAAACCCACTAAAACACTATTTTATTAGAGAAATGAATGAAATTTAGTTGAGTATGAATTCAACAAGGAACACCAACCCCTAGGTTTAGATAGACATCAATACCACAAGGAGAAAAAACCCTAGTTTTAGTATATAACCAACCCTACGAAGATGAACCAACCCCTAAGATTACTCAATAAAAAAATCCACCTAATTTGTTTGTCACCTATGATTTATTGCTACAAAAACTAACTATGACACATTAAAGCTCACTCTCCTTACTCCTTCAAATATCCTCAAAATGTCAACTCACTCTAAATATTCTTTATAGATATGATAAAGTCCAATGACCTATCTCTCAAAACCTGAAAATATTAAAGGACTCTTTTACCTTATATTAAATGTCACACACACCTATTTCACCTCTAAGAATCACCCTTCTAGCTCACACTTTTCCTCGCTCTCTCAACTATCTCAAATGAGGCACACAACTTCATTTTATACATGAATTATGATTATAACTCACTTATATCATCCATCATAGGTAAAATATAATCTCAAAATCATTAAAAAAACACCATACATAGGACCATATAGGTAGGAAACATCATCTAGAACCATCTACATCTCCATTAGGACTCAAGAATACCTAAAGCGCAAAAACATCCCACTCACTAAAATAGAATGTTCTAGATAAAAACCTTTACCAAAACCCAAAACCACTTAGAAATACTTTATAAGCCTTAAAACACCTCCAGAACTATGAAACACTATGCATCATCATCTTATGCCATTAAACCCTCTTGAGAACCAGAATAACCAAGCTACCCCAAATCTAATCTTAAAAATGAAGTGAAAACTATACCTAATGACTTAATCCATGCAAGTGTAATATATAAGTGTCAATATCATGACCTCAAGTTCATAAGAAAAATCAAACCATGCCACAAATAAGATAGTAGAACCTCCAAAAATCTTGTGCAACCTGGTCACCTAAAAGTACACACAATTTCCCCAAACCTAACCTGAAAAATGAGCTTGTACACACCTCATAAGGGATGAAATTTATACTTAAACCACTCTAGACATTAATTATATCTCCAATAATTCTTCCACAACTAATTTAGCTAACATGTCTAATGTAAAAATTTATAGAAAACTGAAAATATTCAAAAACATAAATTTTTGAGAGAGGTCCACAAACAACCACAACACCTAAATTACAATTAGAGAAACATAAGATCATACTCTATAACCATTAACCATAAAATTTTATGAAATAATCCATTCTAGGTGTTTATTATCAAGTTCTTCTCCATCGCTATAGACATAGGGTTTTAGGAGGGTTTAAAACTAGTTTTCCTTCTTAATGATTGTTCATAAAAATTTGACGATAAAATGAACTCATTATACTTGGAAAAAATTATTACTATACCTCTTAAAATTCACCCAAGATATTTCCTAATTTAAACCATACATGTTTCAATGAGCATCAAATAGTCGATTCGACATGAAATTCTCACTTCCACAAACTTGATAAGAGAAAAAATCACATAAATTTCTTAATATTGCATTCTAGGACTTAAAACTTGGTCAACACCTCAAGAAACACCTAATATACCTTATATAATGATCAAAATTTCATCACCATCATGAGAATAGTCCAACTCACTTTTCTAGTGCATGTTTTCTCAAAGACTACATCTAGGAACAAACCAAAACCAATGACTAACACATGAACCAACAATATAATACACTTGTGATTTTGCTACACCTCACACTCATGCTCTCTAAGCTCTTAAAATACATAACCAAATCATACATACATGAAATCCATCATGTCATGCCATACCTACCAACTAGATCTCCAAATTAGTCATTTTAGACATGATTTTTTCACTAAGATTGACCTCTTTTGTACACTTTACCGGCTACAAGAACCTTCATCACACATTAAAAAAACCTCAATAAAATAATTCATACCTCTAAAAGACACTACCACCTCCTACAGTGTAATGACACTATTCAAGAACCGATGAAACACCATGTAATCTCAACAAAATACTTACCTTGACTTGACACTACCAATCAACCTTCATGATCCATACTAATTTTGAAATCAATGAAACTTAATGATATTAATGAAATAATCTCTCTTTGAAATCAATGAAAAAAGTGTAAACAATTTCCCCCTTTTTCATTAATAAAGAACCCATTTGATGGAAAAAAACACTAAACTCATTATCCCCGTAAGGGATACACATGCCATTAGTTCATTCTCCCCTTTTAACATTAATGACAAAAAAATCATACCTACAAAACCTTCTCTTGATAGCACAATAGGTTCACCACTTGGTTGGAAACATTAACTAAACAAAACAAATTCACTTGACCTTATCAATATCGATTTGACACTTAAGATCAACACTACTCCCCTCAAAAATGCATACCTTTCAAGAACCAGATCATAGTTTGACCATGATTTTCAACACATAACTAATGAAAAACTTCTAAAAATAATATTAAAATGCTACTAAGAAAGATATAATCATGTTTACCTTATATATATCACATCTCAACTCTTTCGACATCCTCATACAACTAATCCTACTCAATTGTTTTAGCTCCCCCTCAGACTTAAACACCTTTCAACAACCATGCTCACATGTTGTATTAAAATTACAAATTTCTTATGGATCCCTACTCAGATCCACTTGACTCAAGAACACCTTCAAGCCCTTGATCCATGCATAACGATCAACCAAAATTCTCTTCATGCCAATGAACTAACTTGTACCTATATACTTTTCATGATGAAATTTTAAACAATTGCTTCAATGAATCCAATAGTGATCATACATATTGCGCTCCTTTAATTAAGTTAATCATATACTCCTACCTTCTCTAGTATTTCAAACACCTTCTTTATGAATTTGAAAATAATATGAATGATCTACCATTATACACACATTATGAAAGTATCTTCAAGTCATCAATAGAAATGTATGAGAAACACCATTTTCAAAAAACTCATATTTGATCAAAAAAATTCTTGATGCACATGTACTATCTTCTTAGTCTTGTAAACTATCATATACCTACTCACAACTATCTTGCACCTTAGGTCTATCACATACCTAGATAAGGTCACAAAAAGCCACTCCCAATTCAAATATTTCCTCAAACATATTTCCTTGAATCTTCATTCCATATTTCCACTACACATCTCCAATGAATCAAGAAACTTATCATACTATGATAAGGACTGACAAAATTCACTTAGATAATGCACATTGTTACACAATCTGCTAGACATCTTGACACACACACAACTACCAACAGTCTTGTCCCACTTGAATTTAATGCTAACACTAATTTTCTAACTTAGATCAAGATGAACACAATGGATAAAAAAAGAGACATCTATTTCTCCCCTTTCATAATGCCAATAATTATTCTTGAACACTTTTAAAGTGTTTCAACTTTTTCATACTTTATATACCTTTGATGAAACTTCAAATGAATTATTTTTCATTTACAGACCTAGATCAAGATTTTAAGGATAATTCTCAATTAACTCTTCAAAACAATCTATCATGACATGTTAGGCATTCAACCATTGTTAAGAGATCAAAACCATATGGACTAGGTCACTCAAGACTTCTTACTAACAGACTTCAACGAGAAAATCAAGATTATTGTCTCCATTTTATGCATTTTTCATCATGATATGCAATATAGGACTGCATATTATATGCCTTTGAACTTATAAACATTAAAATGATAAATAAACACATAAATACATAACTTAAATGATCTTCAATGTGATTCATTTTGTAAGAAACTATTCATAAGATATATGTACTTTGCCGACTAAAGGTTTTTGTATCGTGTAACTTCACTTTATCTAATTAGAGTCTATCCATCACTCTTGTAGCCTTATTATATCCTATAGTCACTCATATTACAAAAAGACATATTTGTCTTATAAGACCAATTTTCACCTTAAAAGATATATTCCTAAATAGGTTTCTAGACAAAAATTTTAGCTTAACAAACTTAAACCATATACTCATCACTTAAGATCTGCATATCCTTCATTAGGAAAATATTCCTTACAAAAAGATCTCAACACACATTATGAAGCATGATAAACTTATGATCATCTTCCTCAACTTTATGTGTCCCCAAATATTTGAAAGGAAGGATAACCAGATCATACCAAGCCAAGAACACAGATGCTAATCAAACACCACGATCAATAAGATGAAAGCAATTTGCCATAATAGCTTTACATAAAACCTTTGTAAACAAATGAGCAGTAATATCATATATTATTATGGAGCTCAATGTAATACATTGATAATGGGCCTTGCTTAAATAGGCAAGGAATAAAAATCTAAGAACCAGTCAAGGTCGTAGATCAAGTCATAAATCAAGGAAATAACTAGTCATCAAAGAACTAGTCAAGATCTGTAGATTTAGGAGAGAACTAGACATTAAGGATCTAGTCAATACCATAGGTCAAGGAAATAACTAGTCAATACCATGGATCAAGGAAAGAACTATACTTGACAACTAGATAATATCTCCTAATATCTAAATAAGATAAAAGAAATATCCACACACATAAGTGGGTGAGGATAAATACAATAAAGGTAAATAAAGTACCTAGGTGAACATGAGCTAAGGTAAATACCTACTCTAACACCACCCCTCAAGTGAAGCTAGGGGCCAAAATAGATGTGGCATGTCCATAGTATGAGTCTCGATAACTAGGCCTGATGAGGTATTCATGTACAATAACTGGGAAAAAGGGACACCATAAGGTACCCAAAACCAGTAACAAAAAAGTAAATAGAGTAAAGACCTGCTCCAAGGCATCCCAAGAATCTCGTCTCAAAAACTTGTACAATGTTGAAGAAGTTTGGTGTGCACTATGGTCTGAATCCATTGCTCAATCACAAAACTCAAAAACAACTGACATTGGGTTTCACTAGAATAGCTCCATACAAGGAGACTATCAATGGAGTGATGTCAAAAGTGTAAAAAAAACAACAAACATAATTCGATCAACTACTAAAAATAGGTGTGCCACGATCCAAGAACAATAACCAAAGCAACAAGGTAAGGACAAAAACTCCAGAGTGTCATGATCCAAGAAAATCCAAGGTAACAAGGTAAAGACATGAAACCTAAAGAAGAAGGATCAACACCACACCCTCCCATACTCTTTGAGCGGGTGGAGTGACGCTTCTACAAATCTATATGAGTTGTCAAAATAACTACTCGAACATTGAAAAATTAACATTGGGATCCACTAGAATAGCTCACCCATAAGAGAGATTGTCAACATGCCAAAAGTGTCAAAAATACAGATACAAAATCTCTCAACAAAAAAGAGAGATACACTACACTGCTAAAGAAAAATGCTCAAAATAAGAAGCATCACAATGCCTAAGGTATAGAAAGTGGAGCGAGAGGCCTAATGGTGGATGACCATGCCTTTAGAGTCCTCTCAATGAATCCCTATATAAGCTGCCATGAGTGTATCCACCCCAAATCTACATGGATGGATGAAGAAAATGTCTACATATGACTTGGTGTAAAATGCACAATGGGTGTATGCAAAAGAACATCGAGAATGTGTGTCGGGTTGATCATGTCTCGATATTTGAAACCTCATGTTTCTCAATCTTGAGTGAAGGTGAAAAACTCATGTGTTGTTCATGATCCTCAGAAAGAGTCAAGTGAAAAAAAAGGAGCTATGTCAATGTGTGATCCCAATGAAGTATTTGCTCGAAAACCAATGGGACAAGAATTCCACTTAACATGTGGAATAGAGGAAACAATACCTGTGAATGTATTCCAATGACTCCACTAGTGAGTCCCATAGAATGGAGCATGTGAGATTTAAATGCAATGGTATGCTTCTAAAAAAGGCCATGCCGCTGAGTAGAAGTAGGATACACAACATGTGGTACTATAATAGGCACAAATGTGGAAGAACATGCAATAAAAAACTTCAGAGGTGTATAAGCATCAAGAGCAGGAATAGACTCAAAGACTGATAGATCAATGTCAGTGGGTTTAGGAGCAATAGCTGCAAGTGGACTAGGAGCATTGATATGGTTGTCCATAATATGATGGTGATCTTTGTAGGCTAGCAAGTTTGCTCACATGAGCAGAAGTGTATTATTGTATCCTTGTCATGAATGAGTGATTGTGTAGAAGAGAATTTTGGGTCTTGAGCAATCTATTTTCTTCCACAAATTTTACAATATCCTCTTGAAGTCCACATACTTCATAGAAAATCATATCATTCTCATAATCCATGATAGATACAAAATACAACTCCCATAAATTTAGGACATCGGGCTTAGCCAAAATTACGTCCACAATTGATTACGACAATCCTCCATATTTGGCACTTTATAGTTATAGTGTAAGTCTCAAAATAAATATTTCCAATGGAAAGAGCATGAAAAAAAAATCACATTTGTAAAAAATGGCACTCAAAACTGAGTTACTGATCAAAAGTTACAAGGTTTTTAATATTTTGCTTTGTTATTTATTTTACTTGCCACTAAAACAAAATAAATTGTTGTTGCCTTCACCACACAAATAAAATTAAAGGGGGCTGAAGTTAAGCACCTACTAGTAGGAATCACAATCTTTAAGCCCTCATATGACCATGCCATATGACCAAGGGCTAAGGATTTTAATGGCCATGGACCCTGCCAAAAAAGGAAAGATCTAAAAACCTTCATGTGTGTAAACCGAGACGAGATACCTTTGCATCAAAAAATTGCCCTATGCATATCTCAAGAAATCCAAAATCCTTGAAATAGAATCCCATGTTTTTTTATTCCTAGCATGGATCCCGAGGTAGACCGGTGTGCTTCCCTGCAACAATGCAAAAAACCTAGAAAAATGATCGCCTCCAAAATGGTCGAGTTTATCGATCTCGGGTTTCCCACTTACACGGATCCAATGGAAGCCTCTGTTTTGCATAAAAATGCATGTAGTAACAAAATACGACCAAATCCCAAATATATGAATATATAATGAATTTATTTGCAAAATAAAACTTACAGACGGATGTCAACAACAATCTCTAGCTCACTTTGATACCATGAAAGGAATGATAACCAGATCATACCAAGCTAAGAACACAGATGCTAATCAAACACCATGATCAATAAGATGAAAGCAATTTTCCAGAATAGCTTTACATAAAACCTTTGCAAATAAATGAGTAGCAATATCATATATTATTATGGAACTCAATGCAATACATTGAGAATGGGCCTTTCTTAAATAGGTAAGAAATAACAATCTAAGAACAAATCAAGGTCGTAGATCAAGCCATAAATCAAGGATATAACTATTCATCAAAGAACTAGTCAAGACCATAGATTTAGGAGAGAACTAGACATCAAGGATCTAGTCAAAACCATGGATCAAGGAAACAACTATACCGACAACTAGATAATATCTCCTAATATCTAAATAAGATAAAAGAAATATCCACACACATAAGTGGGTGAGGATAAATACAATAAAGGTAAATAAAGTACCTAGGTGAACATGAGCTAAGGTAAATACCTACTCTAACAATATTCTCACAATAATGTCATCTACTAATGTCATCTTCTTTAGCTAACATTCTTACTTATCAAGACTCGACAAGTTTCTCTTGAAGCTTGTCAATAATATCCTTCATGCATATACCCATAAATTTAAATTTTTACCCTAATTAAAAACCTTAATGCTTCTTCATGGATCTTATCACACTCTTGTTTCACCGTGACAACAAAAATTCAATATAGTAAAGCCTTTGGAAGTACTTCTCAAACAATATATAATACTTCATACACTTTTGATAAACTTATCAAGGAAAATATATCTCCATGCCAAGAATTAAAATACTTGGTAATAGACTTCTTAGCTGATACAAACAAATATAGGCCTCAAAACACCCACTCATGCCTATCATAGTTATAAATCATGTGAAGAAATTTCATGATGAACCTTAAATAAGATTTGTAGCCATCTTATATCTTCATGTTACATAAATAAAAAAGGTCATCCTAGTATTTTAGACCAATCACCATCTAAATGGAAAAATAACTATCCCATATTCAAAACACTATCACATAACTTCAAACATGCTTATGTCTTTAATACATGATACCTCAAAGAAAAAAATGAGCAACTCTGAGAAGATATGCACAAATGGTTTCTTCTTCTTTCATCTTCCAAATTTCAAATTGATTTCTATAGGTCTTTAGCTTTTCCAACTTCACATATCACTAGTAGCTTATCCCATATGGCCTTAGATGAATTACATTTCATTACCTTGATAAATTATGACTCTTCCAATCCACACAAAATAACATTCATAGATTTACAATTGTCAATACTAGCCTTCTTACACCTTGCTTCAATTGGAGGGTATTGAGGAATGGTGTATCCATCTATAAATGATTTCCAAATATCAAATATCAAGGAAATAATTTAATTTCACATCATGATACTCCAAAATGCATAAATTTTCACATCAAATAGAGGATATTTTCTAGTAAAGGATCAAAAGTTTTTATAAACCACTCCAAACATGATTTATATCTCCCATACTTTATCCAAAACCAATTTAATTAGCAGATCTAATGCAAAACTTGAGATAAAATATTAAATATTCATAAACCTACATGTGTGAGTGGGTTCCAGGACATAAGCAAAACAAATAAATTACACCTAGAGAAAAATTTGAGAGTCCTATGCAATCTCCAATCATCACATTTGATTAAACAATTCATTTTGATCATGTACCATCAAGTTCTTGTCCATCACTATAAACATAGGGTTTTAAAAGGATTTAAAAATAGGTATCCTTCTTAACAATTGTTTATAAAAATATGAAAATCAAATAATATCATTCTACATGGAAAACCTTCTCGGTATCCCCTGTTCAAATTTATCCAATAGCTTGGGTCCCCATGTAAATCATACACATTCCAATGAGCAACAAACACTCAAATTCAACCTCAAATTCTCACTTCCACGAATGTGATAAGGGAAAATATCACATATATTACTTAATATTACATTCCAAGACCTAAAAATTGGTCCACACCTCAATAAAAACCTATGAAACCTTCTATAATGATATAATTTGCATGACCATGTTGAGAAAAGTCCAAATCACTTCACTAGGGCATGTTTTCTCAAAGACTATGTCTAGGAATAGAAATAAATCCAATTACTAACACCTGAAAAAGCATTATAAGACACATGTGAGTGTCTCTATAACTAATAATCATGCTCTCACATCTCTAAAAATGCATAACAAAGTCATACATACATTTACTCCATCATGTCATATCATACCTGCTAACTAGACCTCCAAATTAGGCCTCTTGAACATGCTTGTTTCACTCATAATGATATCCTCATCACATTAACAGACTTGAAAACTTGTAATAAACTTCATAACACCTAATGAAACCTCAAAACATTATCCATACCTCTAAAAGACACTACAAAATCCTGCAGACCATTACACTTCTCAAGAACCCATGAAACACCATGAAATCTCAACAAGATACTTACCTTAACTTGACACGACCAATTCACCTTCATGCTCAGTACTCCTTTGAACATAAATGAAATGTAATGATATAAATGAAAACATATATCTTTAACATCAATGATAACACACTTTGAACAACTTGTAATCAAAAGAGATCATCATGTTCCTATCACAATGTAGATATCATAATAGTGCTTCTAAACAGGTTATTTGATGCTCTAGGATGTTTTCATGTCTCACGTAAGAACAGATTATGATTGTAGTGATTCAATTCATAAATATCTTCATCATAAAAGGTTTCATCTTCATCAAATTGGTCAAAACTTTCTCTCTCTCTCTCTCTCTCTCTCTCTCTCTCTCTTCTCTTCTCTCTCTCTCCAAATTCTAATCCTTCATTAAGAATGCTCTTTTTCCTAATTTTTTAATTCACTTAAGTGACCTTCAACTTAAAATTGTAAGAGACATTTTTCATCAATAAGAAAAAGAATCACTTTTTTATCCGAGGAATATGAATGGTCACAAGTGTTTAAGATAGTTGAAAATACATGTAGGGGAAGATGAAAAGATAGTTGTAGTGCTATATATTAGAATGGATTCTCCATTCCAAAGGGTTGGAAATTGTGGATTTTTGTATGTTGTTGAGATTTGTATCATTACTACATAGAGAAATGAAAGCTACATTTCTTCTATTTATTTTATTATGTTACTCTACTCTCTTTATTTTCCCAATTTTGTAAGCAAGGTGATCTTACGTAACGAAGAAAGAATTTTGTTTCCTTGATTGATGAATCTATAGAACTTTGTGTTTCTAGTTTGTTGATCTTGATGTTTTCTTACATTTTTATATTATTCTAATTGAATGTGGACCTAATATAATTTATGTATGTGAATTTTATAATCCTAATCACATCATTAAACCTTTCTCTCCTTATATCTCCAACTCCCATTTACCTCTCTTCACCGCAAATTCCTTCTTTATACACTATATACATTTTTTTCCGTAGGTTTATTAGAGTATTCCTATCTGATCCCTAACCTAACATCTACCCCATAGATTTATTTATTTCATATTTAATAATGGTAACCTCCCATACAAAAAGAAGTAGCTTAGCACCGTGACCATTGGTGAAAGTCGGTAATTTTCACTACAACAAATTATTTCACTAATAGAGACCTTACAATAAGAAGCTAATAATTTCAGAAATGGATGTCTAACAAACAATAATGTGTTACACATTTACCAATATAATGCAACACTAATACCATATCAGACTAAACAATATTGTGAACATCATAATATTTTCATGCAAACAAAATGTACTCCAAGTAATTAGCAAGAAATTTAACATAACCCAAATATTATTGCATAAGGTAAAATTGGTATAAAATTATCATAGATGAAAAAAATAATATAAGTACGAGTTTTGTGTAACACCCATTCCTGGACATGTATGTAGACACCAAAATTGGGTCACACTCCCCTTAATAGCCATCGATCAAATAATTAACTTAAATATGGGGCACCTAACCATGGCCCCTTTCACCCCACATTAATAATTAATGTAATTATTTTATTTAAATTAAATAGCCATCCTCACAATATCCATTATTTTATTACCTTAATAGACCTAATTTCCATCTCACCTAGACACCTCATCTAGCCACCTCACCCTAGAACTATTCTTGGCATGTTTCCATAACTAAATAAGACTTAGTTTAACCCTAAAAATCAATGCCTACTATCCCTCTAACCACCTTCCCACTCATAAAAACATAACATTTGTTATACATCCAGAAGAAAGGAATGATCCCAAGAAATTAAAAAGATCTCGCCCATTTTAGTAAACTTAGGGAATCCACTTACTTGATTCGATCAGGACCTAAACTAAGCCTAGTCAAGATAGAACCATCATCAATTACCAATTATTCACCTTGGCAACCTTGTTTGAGAGGTTGGCACATTTTGAGGTCAAAGAAGAAAAAGATGATCTACATGCAAGTAGAACGAAGGTCTTTTCATGCATCCAGGACATCTAGAATGATCATCCGGATAGATCTAGAAGCATTGCACCCAGGGTAGCATTCTAGGGAGCACGGCCACGAAACCAAACACCATTCCTCCAATCAACTGTCACCTTCATCCAGCCATCAAACCTTCATCATAGTAAGTGTCTTGTTAACCAACATTCTTCTATTTTTTTCTAGTAGGCTTTGTGACCTCTGTTATTAGTGTCTACTTGAACTCTTACTTCCCCACCATTTATTTCCATACAAGTTTGATCATTCCTTCATCCACACCATAAAATTGCCCATACCTGATTGTTAGATACCTCTGATTATTTTAAACACCTCCCCAAACCTACACCCACTCCTCACCATCTCCAAGTCAATCTCAGACAAATCCCTAAATCATGAACTATTGAGTTATTTAAAACCCAGAGTAACCATCATCAGTTCTGCATAAACCGTCACCGATCATACTAGAGCGATGTCTATCTCGTGTTTTATACCCTATCCAAGAATAGATCCAACAACTTCCTACCAATTGACCTAAGCAACCCAGAATCAGACCCTAACTAGTCCCAGTACCTTGACAGTTACCTCATCCTTTAGATTCAACTATAGCCTATCCTATTGTGATTGGATTTGCTGATTGTACTTGCATGAGATACCTAAATCATATCAACTACAGTAGGAATTTACTTATTTCTCACATTAATTTGTTTTAAATAGTGGATTGACATCCATCTAAGAAGTATCACACTTCCGGAACTAGCATACGCAGGAATTCCACTATCATATATCATTTAACTTCTCTTTTGGTCTTGTTTTCTATTACGGGTAGTTCCTCCTAGCCAAAAGGAAGCTCTCATAATCAACATTGGGTCAAGAAGTAAGAATGCATGCATAAACCTCGAACCAATTCATTTTGAGATATTCCTCCTAGCCCATAACCCTATCTGTTTGTCATTCAAAAACATAAAGAAAATGGTGAAACATTTTGGCACGCCTTGTGGGACCCATCGGGATTCTATTGCATTTTCTTCATTTCTAGGAAAAGTTGTGTGTTTTTTCCTTTAAAAGGCTTACATGGTAATTTTCTTCCCTAGTAATCCTCTCTTCTTTTAAATTTCTCTAAAAGAAACAATTCTCTTGGTGCATTTAAAAGGAATCATTATTTTTTCTAGCTTTCTACATTTAGTGAAAGAGTATACCCTCTCCTATTCATCATTTGCTTCCTTGAATGTAATCTTTTCGATTTGGGATTAAAATTGGTTGCATTACATTTTGATTTACTACATTTAGCTCACATTAAAATGAGGGCAACCTATATGTTGGAAGTCATGCCCAACTGATGGTTGACATAAAGAATCATAGAAAGCACATTCTCTCTCTCTCTCTATCCTACCAAACTACACAAAACTGAAATATACACATCTTTATTAAACAACATCTTACCTGGGAACACCTGTCCAAAATCACATGATCAGATTGGTAGGTACTCCCCAGCTCATTACCTCTATCGAGTCATTATCTCAGAGGATGACCCACCCCCGCCGTAACATACCTAAAACCTCTCCTTTTAGATATCTTTCTTGGTAGGAAGCCTTCCTCACCAAAAATCTATTCTTAATTCATGAATCGGTCTTTCAAATAGCATAAGCTCAACACATTAAAAACCACTTGTTAGGTACATGTTTTTAGTGTTTGATTGATGAGTGTTTTGATGTATGAGGATATGCTTCTTTGTTTTTCCATTTTGTTGCCTTACACACTCCACAATCACATCTGGAGCATTCGACTTCTTCCGAGTGTGTCAAGACTTCATTGCATCATCTCTAGACCTCTCGGTTTGATTATTTATCTCACTAAACTTCACAACAATCCATTTTTCTACATTTTCTAATTTTTACAAGAAACTTGACATTGGTTACCCCTGTTGGCATTAGTTTTTCTTAACCGGCATCAGTTTTTTATTCTTTGGGGTTAAATTGCTTAAAGAACCCTTATTTCATTTTCTTTGTTGTTAGAGTTCTTGTGAGTTTTTGTACTCTCTAGGCTTTGATAAACTGTTATCATACAACTTTCTCATCGACGACAAACACCAGTCTTTACCTCATTTTGTAAAATTGTTCTGTCTCACATGATAACTAACTCAGGTTACTCGAACTAGCATTGGTCATCCTTAATCGATGTTGGTTACCTGTACTAAATATCAACTGATATATTACCCAAATCCAGCTATAGACACCTATTTTCTTCATTCTCACTACTCCCTGTGTCATCTGTAGGATACAACATCACCTGTTATACATTCATTCACATGGTGTTGACTCGCAATCAAGCTAATGCTCTTACATTTCACGCAAGTTGTCAACCACTCCCACCTAGTCTTTCACCACCCTCTTTCTTGTCACCCATGGATCTAACCCTAGCTACCACCATTTCTGCAAGAAACCAAGAATTTACATGACTCCTTGTTCATAATCCCATGGCCTTACAGTTCTACCTTTCCCACTCTTCCACAGGACTTGTCAAAGTCGGTTGATATATGACATGCATGTATCCATTTCCCTGTCATTATTCTCACTTCTACATTAGCCCCTAATAATGTGGTGTTACCTTCACTGCTTCACCCCAATAGTTTCATAGCTAGGACCCATACCCATTATGACCATTGTGTCTACAGTATAAGTCACACATGTAGTATCTGTTGTCCCCTCATTGACCAACAGACCATAATCCTTTTTGCACCCATTATCTCACAAATACACGGTTCAACACAACCTCTCATGGTGTTGGTGACCCCTACTCCATTCCAAAATCTTGTCCTTTCCATCCCAAAAACACTGCCCCAATTGCTACTAGAGTCACTATGACTGTCCCACATACATACACATACTATCAACAACCCCCTATCTCATATGTCACCCATTCTAGGTACATGCCCTCTATGTCGGTCCCCTATTCTCAACCTCCCTATTCAAAGCATCACCATACATTGGAATTCCTCCCACGTTACGGTGTTCAAGATACTAGTTCCCTTATGCCATAGGAGGTGCCCTTCCATCACAACCTACTAATGACCTCATCAAATTAATGATGGAAAGGATACGAGACACTAGAAGCATCGGGCCTGTGCTCACACAATTCTCTCACCTACGATGAGATTTGTAATGAGCTCATTCATCTATCCATCCGAATTCACCCATACCATGTACATTATGAAATGCCAAAATTTAACATTTTCAATAGTAAGGAAGACCCACAGTAGCATTTGTGGTCTTTCTAACATGGGTGTTACCTCGATCACCCATGATGACACTTTACTCCTATGGACCTTCCCAATGTCCTGACAAGACTGCATTGGACTAGTACAAAGGCTACCAAGACACTCTATCTACTTGTATAATCAAGTAGCCCAAGCCTTCTTAGATCACTTCACCATCAACATTGTTAAGAAGGTTACCATGGTCGACCTTTATTCCACACACGGTATGACGATGAGTCTATCACTGACTTTCTCACTCATTGGCACATGGCCTAATTAACCAGATCACATTTCAACTACCTCAAACTGAACTCATATATTTATTTACTTAGGCTTATGCTAGACACATGTCACCAACCCTACAGGTGTAAACCTTTCACACTTTTGATGAGGCATTCACCATGGCACAGAAATTAGAAATTTGTGCTATCAAAGAGAAGAAAATTCAACTTCATAACAAGAACATCACATTCAAATCAAATGATGCTTCTTCATCTTCGAAACCCCAAAAATACTATTCAAAACCCAAAGGATCTACCAACACCGTAGTTCTCAAGGCTGGTCCCCCTCATCAATCAAACCTATCCAAACCTCCTTCTAATCTCTCTCCCATCCAAGCTTTCCATTTCAAACGAAAGCAAAAAAAGTACACTTCGATATGGGAATCTTATTCTTATATTTTGGAAATTCTTGTAAAGGTGGTGCCATTACCCTTCCACCTATAAAACCACATACTAGTTTTGACCCTAAATTTATAACCTTTGACATGATGATAGTTACACAATTTATGTTCATGCTATTTTTGATGACATATCGATTCTTCACAATTGCCTCATGTTCCTTCCATAGGTGAAATATTAGCCCGAGGTCCCCTATCTACACCAAAACCTATTTAATGTACTCATCCACCCATAGAGAAACCCCCTTAAATTTTTCCTTCACCGTGGAAGATCCTATAATCAGCATGCCTCCTTTGACCCCTTAAATTTTCGAGTAGTCATCAGTGGCACCTCTCCTACTCATAGGAGATACATATCCATAACCTACACCATCACAAGGAGATTCCACCTTGTCTAGCCCATCCTCTCATCTACCCATGGAGGATCCTATAGAAATGCCATTTCCTTTTGATGACCATTCACCTTCGGACCCCCAGAGATCCCACTGATCTGCTTTCAGATCTCTTACCCATAGAGTCTAAGGCTAGCCATTTCATTGTATCTCGAACACATTTTATGTGGATTGTTACTCAATCCACGTCTACCCCACTTACAATAGTACCATCTTTATGCTTAGTTGATCATCTAGACTATGTTGATAGAGCTTTACTTTGGGGACACCTCCCACTTCCTATGTCAACCCAAATGTAGTTGTCATTGACCGACACCTCCACTATCTATCCAAAAGTGTTTCAATTGACCAAACCAAACACAACCATGACTATTACAACACCCTATATATCACCACCCATGACCTAACTCACACCTTTGCCCATAACCCAACATACATCTACACCCAAACACTTACCCATGCCTATATCATCTCCCTTACTTAAATCCATGACTATCTTAGGGGTCAAGTGACATCAAACCTTACTCACCCACCTATTAAATTAGATTTACCCACATCTTCCCAAACAAAGGCTAAACATATTCGGCCCCTATAAAGAAGATCCAATATCCTAGGCCTTATACACCAACCTCACCTATAATGCTATTATCACCTTCACCCTTTGCTTCCATCCTAGGAGCTCACCCCTTGACCACCGGCCAAGCAACCCCTATCCATCGATAAACCAAGAACCCAACAACCCATTTCCTCATCATGCTGGACCTCTAATATACCCAAGCGACCCACACAAATTCCACCCTCACCCATAAACTTCTTACCACCAATACCTCCACTACCATCCATAGCTTCTTCACTACCCATGACACTTTCTTCTCTTTAACTTAGACCTTCTACCCATCCTCTACTAACCACCTCTCGCAAAGCACCTCGGTTACCCTCATGGGTAACCCATCCTCTTCGCCATCTACTTTTCCCTCCACATCTCATATACCCATGTAACCTTTTACCAAAAATGGGCAACCTAAAGATAAAAATCCATTACTCTCAAATAAGATAGTTAAACTAACCTAACCTTCCATTGCTAGCTCTTCTACCATACCCATGCCCAAGCAGATGCAACCAAGACTAAAGACCGCTCCACACACCAAACTAGTGAACCAAACCATTCCCCCTCTTGTAAAGCCTCTTCCTCCACAATCAACCATACCTGTACCCAAACCCACATTCACCTCCCATTATGAACCACTAATAAGATCTTATGCCAAAATTTTAACCAATGTCCTCAAAACTTCTATCATCACATTACCACCTCTTAAACCTTACGACCCACTCAAACCCAAACCAAAATGGTTTGACGAAACTAAAATTTACACCTACCATCATGTTCTAGGATACAATGTCGAGAATTGTAAGGCTTTGAAAACCACTCTTCTCAAATTGTGTCCTCCTGAAATTTTTTTGATGATGACAATCTTCTTGATGAGGACCCTATTGCACCTTCACCAATCTCCCTAGATCTTCTCCCACTACCTACTCAATGACCAATATCTCCACCCCCACAACTCTTTAATCCATCCCCGAGATTTGAGATCAAGATGGTCCGTATAAGAGAGTTGGCCAAACCACCACCCAAATGTCAATGTGCCCTACTCATTTCCCAAGTCTCTTATCCCCGCTAGGATTTTTCCCCTCATGCCATTATAACTTCCATGACACACCCTATCCATACACTTGGACCCTCAAATTAACATGGTTCGTGTTACCACCCATGCTCAGAAGGATAAGGGAAAAGAAAAGGCAACCGACCCATCAACCAACCCTGTACCCAACATACCATCCACACCCATACCCAAAATCACCATTCGAGCTCCTACATATCTTATTTCCGATGGGGTCACACATCACACAATACTTAAACAATTGCATCAATCCCCTCTCAAAATGTCTTTATATGACCTCGTCCAAACCTTTGAGTCACATCATCAAGCCCTCATGGAGGTCCTTCAATATATTGAAGTTTTACCAAATGACCCCACACCTATAGCCTCCATCATTACCCCTCACCATGTTGCCTCTCTCACTAAGTCATCACCTTCCTCTACACCTCTACCTACTCGCCAAGTAGCCACCCTCATCTTTTCAGATGAAGAGATCACTCCCTTCCAATCCGATGACCCCGACCCCGCTCTTTTCATCTCAATATTTATAAAATGCATTATGATCGATGGTGTTGCTAGTATTAAAATCATCTCCTCCCATGCATATGACCAAATGTGAATACCTTCCAATTACATGCATGGTAACCCAGTTATGTTGTGCTCCTTCAATGATGCCATGACCTCTACCCTAGGTACCATTGTTCTCCATGTCCGCATGGGTCCCCGTATTGTCCCGAAACTTTTCTATGTCCTTGAAGGGGAGTTCTAGTTTAACTTGTTATTCGACCGACCTTGGATCCACACCATGGGTTGTGTCCCTTTGACTTTACACCGCTGCCTCAAATTTGAACACGAGGGGAATAATTACATGATCCCTACTAAACCATCACCTTTCAAGACCTGTAATATGTTATATCAGCCCGATCACATTCTTGTACTAGTAAAATCATCTGAAACTATCCCCACTTCACCTTCACCTATAAGCCTATCCACCAAGACCACCACCACCTCTCCTGCATCTAACCTTGCTATCCCCTCTTTGCCATTGTGGCCTCTACTACTTGACTAACCTATTTCCCCATTATCTAGCAAGTTTTCCATCCCTGCTACCCACATACCTACTATTGATCCCTTAGATGGTGTTTTTCAATGCCTCACTGGGAGAATACCACTATAACACATCAACAACTTCCCGACCCCACAAGAGTATGGGAACTGTGTCATCACCCCATTTATGAAATTTGCATCAGTGACATTTTTCCTTATGGTCTTTCCCATCTTCACACAAATCTATAGTATGGGGGACTTGATATCACCACCTATCGACCCAAAACTCCATCCCAAACCCAACCATTTTCATCCAACCTACAATCCCTCACTAACCGCCACTTCACTCACACTTTTCTCCACCGATGCATGTGGAAAGGATTTAGCTTTGGATTTTACAAATAGGGCCACCATACTATCATTTACTTTACCTCTCATAAACACAATGACCGTAGTGGAATTGGTTTTGACACTCCACCTTCCAAGAAGGTTCACATCGACCTCATCTAGGATGAGAAAACTTCCCCATCTCATTCACCCACATTACCATCTTCACCCATGGAGTCCATAGATCCCTGAATGTATTCCTCCTAATTTTTTTTTTGTAAACACCATTTCCCGGGACCGTTGACCTATCAACATGATGTAAAAGCTACATATTCTCTCCCATTCATGTATCTTGACATGCTCAATGACGATACACCTTCTATTAATGTCATTCAATGTCCAGACGATGAGTCTATCCTCACCTACCTTGGTGCAGAGGACTCTTATTTTCATTAGTCGTTACCCTCTCGAGATGTAAACCATGTTGAATGAATTTACCATCAAAATCAACATTAACACTCGGTGACGACCCACACATTCTAAAGACCATCCAATCCTTAGACACTACTAACAGAATCCTTTGCCTCTTTCCTATGGGACCATAGCAATGAATTTTCTTGTTCCTATGCCAATATGCCTCGGTATTGATGCAAAAATCACATTCCACAATATCGTAACCACTCGCGATGCCAAACTCATCAAACAAAAGTGAGAAAAATGCATCCTCGTATTACTCTTCTAGTTAAAGAAGAGCTTAAATGCCTTCTCTTGGTTTCCTTCATCCTACCCATTGACTATCCCCAATGGATTTCTAACATCATTCCTATCATAAAGGCAATAGGGGACTCCACATTTGCATGGAATTTCATGACCGAGTAGTTGATCTCACCGCTGGCCATGAAATTTTATCGCTCATGGATGGTTTCTCGAGATACAATAAAATATTACTAGCTCTAGAATATCAACACAAGACTACTTTCATCACCCCTTAGGGAACTTTCATTATCGATTCATGCCTTTTAGCCTCAAAAATATGGTGCTACATATCGGGAGCCATGACTTACATCTTCCATGATATCATGCATCACATACTAGAAGATTACATAGATGATCTTCTCACCAAATATAAACATCAAATAGAACACTTGTCCATACTTAAAGTCATCTTTGACCGTCTCATCAAGTATTGTGTGCATCTTCAACAAAAGAAGTGCGTCTTTGTGGTACTTTCTAGAAAACTCCTAGGTTTCATTGTTTCTTTGTGTGGCATAGAATTCAATCCTGCTAAAGTCAAGGCTATTCTAGAAATGCCTCCACCCACTAATCTCCATCAACTTTGAAGCCTATAAGGAAAGTTGCAATCTATTCGTCATTTTATCTCACAACTTTCTCGATCATTCACAACCATTTCATTATCTTCTCAAGAAAGATGTTTCATTCAAATGGGATGATGAATGCCATAGATCCTTTGAGGCATTAAAATAATACCTCCTTCAACCACCAGTGCTCATTCCTTCTAAGGATGACCAACCCTTTTACCTCGTATGTTTATGCCACTAACTATTTTGTAGGTGTCATGCTCGCTCATTACAATGAGCAACATAGAGAGAAGGCATTTTATTAAATAAGTTGTACCCTTCTTGACTATGAAACTAGATATACCCACGCAAAAAAATATTCTTAGCCTTAGTTTTTGTCACCACCAAACTTCGCCATTACCTACTAAATCACAAAACCTTCCTCATTACTAATATTGACCCATTGCACTATATGTATGCCAAACCTTATCAACATCAATGTGTCACACATTGGCTTATGCTTCTTTCCGACCTCAACCTCAAATTCATTCATCAAATGTCCATCAAGGGCTAGGCTATCGCTGACCAACTAGATGATGCACCTATTTATGAGAATCATCCATCTAAATTTGATTTCCCAAAATAGTCTATAACTACCCTTCCCCCATTTAACCCGCTACCAAATGACACTCTTCTTTGATGGCTCCAAGTGTCGGCGTGGGAGTGGGGCTAGTGATATCCTCATTCCTCTTAAGGGTGAGCTTATGCCTTTATATTTCAAACTTGATTTTTATTGTACAAACAATATTTTGGAATACAAAGCACTTGTATTGGGTATCCAGGCTACTTATGCCTTAGATGTTAAATCAATCAATATCTTTGGTGATCCTCGGTTGGTCATAAAACAAGTCAATGGTATATACCGGTGTCATAATGAGATCCTTCAAAAGTATAATCATCACGTAGATATGCTTTTGACCACCTTTGACTATTACACACTTCAAACCACCCCACGTTCTACCAATAAATTTATGGATACCATGGCATGCTTGGCTTCTCGGATATACTGCTTTGCCCACCGACTTTAAAATATTTTTCTCCATACAAAGCATACAATCACCCTCTTATTTACTTCATGAATTTTACTCTGTTAGAATCATTGCCCCTAACCCACGTGACCTTTGGTATAAGTAATATGAGACTATATTTCCTTTCCATTTTACCCACTAATCTCATACACAGTGGAAAATGATCCTTTCTTAAAAGTGTCTCCGTTATGTCCTCATGGTTGGTCTCCTTTACAAGCATGGCTTCAATGGAATTCTCTTACATTGCCTTACAAGTTCTGAAATTCCTTACACCATTAAGGAATTCCACGATGGAATTTATGGAGGTCACTTTAGTGGTTTAGCTGTCGCAAAACACATTCTTCACCTAGGCTATTATTGGCCAAACCTAAAACAGTGACTATTGTGATTATGTTAAACGTTGCATGAAATTCTAAATAAATGCTAATCTCCATCACACACCTAGTCATGCCTTATAGGTTGCATGAGACCTTTGGCCTTTCTCTCAATGGGGTTTGGATCTTGTCAGTGAGATCAACTCCCATTCTTCACAATGCCACCAATGGATCATAAACTCTACCAAAAATTACACTAAATGGGTAGAATCCATTCCCCTCATTTCTATAAAAGCCAAGAAAATATGTGAATTCATCAACCATCACATCATTTGTCATTTTGGTGTTCCTTACCACCTCATTACTAATAATGGAAAACAATTCAAAAATAGAAACCCTATGTAAACTATGTGAATATTTTGGCATCCAACTCAATTTCTCATCACCTTATTACTCGCAAACCAATGGTCAAGCCATATCAACCAATAAAACCTTGAACACAATTATTATGAAGGTAGTCAATGATAATCTTTGGGAAAGATTGGCATATGCACATTCCTTTTTCCTTGTGGGCTTATTGTAATAGTATTCACACTTTGACTCTTTGCCACACCCTTTTCTCTGGTCTACGGTACCGAGGTTTTCTTACCTCTCAAAGTCGAGATTCCATCTCTCTACATCTCACTACAAGACATGCTCAACGATGATGACCTTTGCCAAGTTCATTTGGTGTAACTTGAGTTATTAGATGAACGTCATCTCAATGCTCTTGACCATCTCCAAATATACCAAAAGAGTATCAAACGTGCATATGAGAAACATGTTCATGAAAAAACTTTTGGTCAGCGACCTCTTCCTAAAGGAAAATAAAAATGTAACTAAAGAGGAGAAAAGTAAACAGGGAAAATTTTCTCCTATTTGGCATGGACCCTATATCGTTACTCATGCCTATGGATCAGGTGCTTATCATTTATCTTCACTTGAAGGTAAACTCAAACCTGAGCCCCTTAATACCTTACATCTTCGACCATTCTATTATTGATATCAAGTCCTATATCACTTTCTGTCAATTGATCGCTCGTCCCTTGAGCGTTATTCACCTTCTATACTACCCATTTTGAGGATCCACCACTAAACATGAATCATGTGATTACCCATCACCATTTTATCCTTGTCTTCAATATGGGTACCACGGCTCTACTCATAGCATGATTCTCATGGATACTTTTCATCTTCTCCAGGATGGAATCCCATGGTCGTTCATCACTCACAATCACCCCATTTCATAGTTAACTCTTGTGTACTATGGTTTTTTCATCCGAACAAGAACCTACCCTTCCTCTATAGTCTTGTCCATGACTTAAATGTCCAAAAAATAAAAATGGGTTCAACTCCTTGATTCAAACTTCCAAAAAAATATGACTCCCTCAAAAGGGAAATCTCTTCACTATAATTCCACCACTATAAATAGATTTCTCCCTTGAAGGACAACTATATAAAGTCATTACAAAAATATAATAAATATCCAGAAGCTTCCCACATTGATCAGCTTCACGAATACCTCAAGGAGATAATATACTCATCCCATATAGACTTCCTACATCAATCATTCTATTAAAAACAAATGAAGAAAAAGATGAAATTTTCATCATGGAATTTCCTATTCTTGATCCTGGGTTTCTTGTTCTGAAAGACACATTGTCATACACTAAGTTATGCTAAACCTCCTATTCTTACCTCCTTGCCTTTTTAGCCTAATTCTCTCATTATTGAAGGGACTTACCGCAACCGTGACATTTGGTGATTATGTAACTTTCTTCACCCTTAGAATGGTCCATTACGCAATGCCTTTAGGGTCTTACATTCATAAGCCCCTCTTAGGTATGGTTGACTCCTTAGGGTTCTTATCAATTAAGTGGCTCTTTTACCACCTCTTACCATTCACCTTCCTCATTAATTATTGATTATCCTATCTGAGGACCAGATCATCGACACTTATATTTTAAAAAAACAAAAAAACCACTCAACCATGTCTACGACCTAAACTCAACCATGCATGTGGCCTAAAATCAACCATGCCTGTGACCTACAATCAATCATGCCTATGACCTACATTCAAAAATTCCTAACACTTACCAACCCATTCTTATACTTCATCATAATCATCCCTAGTTTATGGGAGAACTATATTGGCCTAAGGTCCCTTTTCATCGGGACTATGTAGACAACACTTCAAGGGCATGTTTCCCTTAGAGGTTATCTCAGCCACTCTCTACCCTAACCAATTCAACATTTCCCTTTCCTTTTCCTATTCACATTCTACCCTAGTTAGTTTCCTTTCTATATTAATACCTAGAAATAAAACCACACAAACAATAATTGCTAAACATATTTACCTTCATAGTTTACACATTTATTTCATAACATCTACCATTTCTCTACCATAATCATACATTTTCCTACAAATTATCTTAACAAGATCCATACCATCAAAACTTACACACATTAATGAATTAGAAATTCAATCAACCATCAAACCTGACTCAACCATGCCTAAATCAACCTGACTTAACCATGCCTAACTGACCTAACTCCACCATGCCTAAATCATCCGGCTTAACCATGCCTAATCGACCTAACTTACCCATGCCTAAATCAACTGAATCCACCATGCCTAAACCAACCTAACTCAATCCATGCCTATAACCTAACTCGATCCATGCCTACACCGACCTGACTCTATCATGCCTAACTTACCTAGTTTCCATCACATGTATAAAATCATCATCGAAGTTATATATAATCATACACATCATACCATAAAACCTCATCATCTCTATATATATCATCCAAATCTGAGTGTCCATACATATATACTTGACTGTAAAATCTATACAAATATCTCTCATCTACCATATAACAAATACAAAGGTCTCAAAATATTTGGCACGTAGGCTGGTATCATGTATACAAAAAATCAAAAACTCTCTCATAAACAACCTCACTATCATCGGTGCATAGGCTGGTATGTATAAAAACAATCACAATATTATCCAAAATGACAATATCCCTCATCTGCCCCTCGGATATCTAAGTCGGTCTCTCCCAACTCCTCTACCACTACTGTTTGGTGCCTGACCACCACCCCTCCTCCTTTCGTGGGCCTCGGTCTAACCACCGATGGCCCTCATCTACTGAGATGGTCTACATATCTTGGTAGACACCAAAATTGGGTCACAATCCCCTTAGCCCCCGATTGGATAACTAAATCAAACATAAGGCACCTAACCATGGCCCCTTTCACCCCACATTAATAATTATTTTAATTATTTTAATTAAATTAAATAGCCATCTTCATAATATCCATTATTTTACTACCTTAATAGACCTAATTTCCACCTCACCTAGACACCTCATCCAACCACCTCACCCAATACCTATTCTTGGCATGTTTCCATAACTAAATAAGACTTAGTTTAACCCTAAAAATCAATGCCTACTATACCTCTAACCACCTTCTCACTCATAAAAACATAACGTCTGTTATACATTCGGGAAGAAAGGAATGAGCCCAAGAAATTTAAAAAGATCTTCCCATTTTAGTAAACCTAGGGAATCTTGCCATAACCGATGCCGGTTAGACCTAAATCGACACCGGTCAAGATGAAACCATCATTGATTACCAATTATTCACCTTGGAAACTTTGGTTGAGAGGGTTGGCACATTCTGACATCTAAGAAGAAAAGAGGAGTTGCATGCAAGTAGTTTGAAGGTCTTTTCGTGCATCTAGGCATCCATAACCATCATCCATACATATCTAGAAGCATTGCACCCATGGTAGCATTCCAGGGAGCACGGCCAAAGAAACAAACACCATTACTCTAATCAACTATCACCTTCATGCATGCATCAAACCTTCATCATAGTAAGTGTATTGTTAAACAACATTCGTCTATTTTTGTTCTAGTAGCTTTGTGACCTCTATTATTAGTTTCTACTTGAACTCTTACTTCCCCACCATTTATTTCCATAAAGTTTGATCATTCCTTCATCCACACCATAAAATTTCCCATACCTGATCTGTTACACACCCTCGAGTATTTCAAACACCTCCCCAAACCTACACCCACTCCTCACCATCTTTGCGTCGGTCTCAAAAAAATCCCTAGATCATGAACTATTGAGTTATTTAAAACCCACAAGAACTATCATGAGTTCTACATAAACTATCACCGATCATACTAGACTCGACATTGATCTCTATGTTTTATACCCTTTCCAAAAATAGAGCCAAACAACCTCCTACTAATTGACCTAAGAAACCTAGAATCGACCTTAACTAGTCCCAGTACCTTGACAATTACCTCATCCTTTAGATCCAACTATAGCCTATCCTATTATGATTGGGTTTGCTTATTGTACTTGCATGAGATACCTAAATCATATCAACTACAAAGATGACTTTAGTTATATCTCATATTAATTTGTTTTAAATAAAGTGGATTGATGACCATCTAGGAAGTATCACACTTCTGAAACTAGCATATGTTAGGTAGTCTACTATCATATGTCATTTAACATCTCTTTTGTGGTCTTGTTTTCTATTATAGGTAGTTCCTATTAGCTAAAAGGAAGCTCTCATAATCGTCATTGGGTCAATAAGTTAGAATACAGCATCAACCTCCAACCAACCCATTTTATAGATATTCCTCCTAGCCCATAACCCTATCTATTTCGTCATTCAAAATGTAAAGAAAACTATGAAACAATGTAATACTCCCATAATAGAGTTAGGAGTTACAACGCTATTAATAACATGTAACTCTGTATGAAAATGAAACATATCAAAGTATGATAGATTATATGATGGAATATGTCATATGTCATGTTGGTACTCATTCGAACTAGTACCTATAATTAAAGTGAACCTGTGTTTTGAGACACTTCTCCAAATAGATTCAACAACCCTTGAAAATTGTGTTGTTAAGAAATTTCCCTCTCCCATAATTTTGAAACAACTTGTAAAATGGGCCTGAACATTATGCTCTAAGAATACTTTTGCACACAAAATCTAATCATCCATAGATTACATAACTTAGTGTTCTATGAGTTTTTTTCCAATCCATGGAACAATAAGAATCAAATCAAAACTTAAGTGGGATTTTGGTATGGTTGGCTAGTCCAACATCAGCTCAGTCTCATGGGTTGTCAGTCGAGTGTACAATGGGTTTTGAACCCATGAGATATGTGAAATTAAATTAAGGAAAAATTCAAAAAGTAAATAAAGTAAGTGGATGGTGCTTTAGGTAAAATTAGTTGAGCAAGAGAGTATCTGATATCGAGGGGTTAATCCATGCACCATATTGAGAATGTGGCTATGAAATAAAGCCGTAGTATACTTGATTCAATACTCCATCGGTATCTTAGAGGTTAGTATTATATGAACTTTAAAATCTATGATATACTAAAGGATCCAAAACATAAGTAAAAGAGGTTGTGGGACATTAAAGATATACGAGAAGACCCATAAATAGAATAAAGATGCAAGGAAAAACCACAAAATGAGAAATGGAGCATTTTCACCTATAACTCTCATTTACCATAATTTTCCAATTATGAGCATGCTTTTCATAAGACTTGTGATTCTAGAAGTGTGTAGACACCCAAAATTGGATCATATTCCCCTGACCCCTTTTCAATCAAATAATAATACAACACTCCTAGCCATTACCTATTTCTTTACTTTAATATTAATTTCATTACTCATAATTAAATTAATCCTCATCCTCAAACTATTATTATTTTAATTACCTTAATTAAACTAATATCCATGTCATCATGCCACATCAGCCCTCTACCTCATCCTAAGACCTATTCTTATCCTATTAATGAGCCTAGACTAAGTCTCTAATTATCCTAACCAACTAGGATTCTTTCCAACCCAAACATTCAAGACCTATTAATCATCTAACCAATTCCATGCTCCTATTAATGCCATTTAATAGTCTAGACCTATAAAAAAATCGAGATCACGCCAAAATTAGGAAATATCAGGTTATTTTTGGAAACTTGGACCAATTCTTCTTAACCGATGTCGGTTTTCCCTCGGCTGGTGTTGGTTCCCTAACTGTCATTGTTTAAGTTAAATAAGAGTTTGTAACTCTTTGTTCATGATCTGAATATGACTTCTTTGGCTTACACTTCTAACATTCACACATTCAAGAATTATTGCAACCTTGTGACCCACAGAGCCTCTCTCGGCGTTCGGATGTCATTTGGTTCATCCACAAGTTATTCTAGAGCTCCAAAGTACATGCATTAGGAATCCTTGTGTCGCTCAACTTATGTATTCACTCGGGATCACCACCTTCGACAATGACCACCATCATTCACTTCCAAGATATATTAAATAAGTAAGTGTTGTCTCTCTTTTTCATTTCTAGTTTCTTAAATTGTTTAATTAAGTTATCTACCATTCGCCTTATTTCGGCCTTACTTGTATCTAATCCGTAGTGCCTTCGACAAACCTTTTTTCATTTAACCTCCCACATCTTACCTATACCTTCATATCAACATATCTCGAGTCTTAAAAATAATCCCAAAACCTATCCAAAGCCACATCACTCTCTTTACAATCACATAGAGTGTCTAATTCTTAGTTTTTGACATTACCACCCAATTTCCCCTACCGATAACAGTCACCCAATCGACATTGGTCACTACCCAATATGAACATCAATCACCTAACCAATCTCAATCTCTAAGACTAGAAATTTTCTCTAAACTAGCAAGCTCACAACTTTCCCAAAACAACCCAAAACCTTGTCTAACTTCACCCAGACTTCACCTATAGTTCCTACCACACCAGCAAATCCAAACCAACCCATCAACCCTCCAGACCAAGCCTAACCTTACCTTTTAAGTTAAATTTTTTTATTTTTTTAATTGTAGTAGGAATCATTTCTTTTTCATTTCTTCTTGCATTAAGTTGTATTAAATAATGGATTGACAACTATCTAGGAAGTAGCATACTTCCTAAAACTATACTTTCTAGGTAGTCCTTTGCTATTTATTATTTAATATTCTCTTATGATATTGTTGTGATTTATAGGTAGTTCCTCCTAGCCAAAAGGAAGCTCTCACATTCATTTTGATTGAAAGTATACAATGTGCGCAACACCTTCTTCCATCTACATAACAAATGTATTCCTCCTACGCCCATTACCTTCTTATTTGTTTTATTACATTACTTTGAGGTGAAACATTTTGGCATGCCTAGTGGGACCCTATCATTTGGGTTCTTTTACATTGTTCATTCTTAGGAAATCTTTGTGTGTCTATTTTCTTTCGAAAGAGAGAACATTAAACTTTTTCCTTGGGAACATTCTTCTTCTTCTACTTGTCTAAGTGAGCTTCATTTTTTGGGTTAAAAATAACCGTTCTTTTTATTCTATCTTTCATTTAGTCAAAGACCATCATCCTAACCTATTCTCTATTTTCTACATCTAATTTCACTTTCGATTTGGGCTTAAAAATCTTTGCATTTCTTCATGTGTATATTGCATTTAGCTCACTTAAAATTATTTGTAACCTATATACTAGAGGTCATGACCAGTTGATGGTTGGGGGGAATTAAGCGTAGCTCACTTCTTGCACACACACCATAAACCAAATCATTGAAAAAAATGAATCATGATTAAACATCTTCCTTCCGAGTAATTCTTTGTTAAGGAATAATAATTAGATTAGTGGTGGATCCAATTTGGTCTTCTCGGCCATTCATCATATAAGAGTTATACCACACATACCAAAAGGTATATATGGTCACTTTATCCAAAAAAACCTAAAACCAACCATATAATACTTATAAGCCACCCTCATTGACCAAAAATATATTCTACTTATAGTTAGTTCTAAATGGCATAAGCCACACAACATAAAAATCTATTACCTAGGATTTGGCATGTTTGCTACCTTTTTCCTAATTTGTATTTTGAGTTGTGAGATCGTTTTACCTCTTTTTATTTCCCTACATACTCTATAATCACAGTTGGTGTATTCCAACTCTTTTTGAGTGTGTTAGGACTTATCATTTCCATACTCAATCTAGGTTGGTGTTTATTTAGACTTAATCACTTTAAAATTCAAATTTTCATCATCTTCTCAAATTTCACAAGAACGGTATTATTCCATTAACAACAATCAGTCTTATAGACACAATATTAGGTCACACTCTCCTTGGTCCCTTTTCAAATCGCCAACTCAAACGATTCACCTAACCATGACCCTTTTACTCCACATTAGTTTAATTATTTATAATTAAATTGATACTCATCCTCCCAATATTCATTATTTAATTACCCTAATTAAACTAATTTCCACCTCACTTAGACACCTCACCCCACCACCTCACCTAGAGACCTCATCACAAACCTATACTTAGAATGTTTCCCTTTTAGTAAGATGCAATATTCACTCACCATAACTAACTAGGACTTAGTCCTACTTACCTTAATGAAGTAAGACTTATATAACCCTAAAATCATATGCCTATTCTCTCCTCTAACCACATTCCCACTCATTAAATTGGAAGATTCCATTTTGATCTACAAAGTAGACAAAGTTGGCCCAAAAAGATTGCAAAAATCTTGCATTTTTAGTAAACCTAGGATTTCCTACCTTAACCAACGCCAATCAACCCTAAACCGACACTCGATCACCCTGAACCGTTGATAGTTACCATATATCCATTTTGGTAACCTTGTTTGGGAGGTTGGCCACATTCTCAATTTTTGGAACGAAGGAGATCTGCATGCAAGCAAGAACCAAAGCCCTTTCACACATCCAGATAGCCATAGCTAGCACCAAGACTAATTAGAAGGCATTTTGCATTCACAACAACATCCCGGGAAGCACTACCATAACACTAAGCACCATTCCATAGATCAACCATCACCAACATCTCCAACCACCTCTCCACCACTACAGGCATTTAGAATACATCTGAACTCCAAGTAAGTTGGTTTCTCCTCTATTATTGGTAGTTGTATTCATTATTTTCTTTCATCTATTCACTATTCTTACTTAGATCTATCCCTCAGCTTCCTCTCTATCAACCACCCATCACACCCTACCTACACTTCACAAAATCCTATCCCAAAACTACCTCCCCCGTAGACCTTACAAACACCCTCTAAACTCTCTATGTAATCATAGAGAGGACCAAAAATCATTCTACAACACCTTCCAGTTCCCCACAGTCACCGACATCGGTTAACCCTAGCCACAATTAGTTAGTCATCTTATACCGATATCGATCTTATCAATCGATATCGGTCACTGTCACTATCAACCCAACATAACAAATCAACCCTTAGCCTATCCTAAACCTCACTCAAAACCTTACCACACCTATTTTGGACCTATCACCTCACCCTCCCCCATAGAGACCTTTCTAACTCTCTGTTTCAAGATAGAAGAGAGCCCAAACATCCTCCACCTAACTCCCTACCACTTTTCATAGTTATTGACATCAGTCACCATAAACTGGTATCGGTCCTACCTAAACCGACATCGGTCACCCTAACCGATGTCGGTCTCTATGTGTCTAATAATACTATTCTAGACCAGCAACCTAAGTATCACACCCAAAACAACCCAAAATCTCACCCAACCTTACCAAGACTCTGTTTGTGACTTGTAGACCACCTACACTACCCGCAACCCAATCCAAAACCTTTACCTACATAGAATTTTAGTATTTAATTGATCAATGCTGATAGTAATTTGAGGCACCCAAATCAAAACGCTAGCACTAGATTCTTTACTTACATGTTTAAGTTGTTTTATATTGATTTATAAACAAGTGGATTGACAACCTTCTAAGAAGTATCATACTTCCGGATCTAGCATACGCTAGGTAGTCCACTATTATATGTTATTTAATCCTCTTTTTGTGGTCTTGTTTTGTATTTCAAGTAGTTCCTCTTAGCCAAAAGGAAGCTCTCAGTCAACATTGGATCAAGAATTTAGAATGTGCAACGACCTTCAAACTGACCATCACAATAGGTATTCCTCCTTTTCCCATACCCTTATATGTTTTGTCTAAACACTTAAAGAAAATGGTGAAACATTTTGGCATGCCAGTGGGACCCATCCAGGGTTCCTTGCATTTTATTCATTCCTAGGTAAAAGTGGTGTGTTTGTTTCCCTTTTGAAAATCTTACACATTAATTTTCTTCTCTAGAATCTTCCCTTCTTTCTATTATCTAAAAACAATTGTGTTTTTGGTGCTATAAAAAGAATACTTATTTTCTTTCATTAGTATTGCATTAGTGAAAGAGCATCCCTCCTCCTATTCATTACTTGCTACATTGAATATCACACTTCGATTTGGGATTTAAAACACTTGCATAGCATTCTAATTTGTTACATTATAGCTCACATTAAAAATGAGGGAAACCTATACACTTGAAGTCATGCCCAACTGATGGTTGACACAATTGAACCATAGAAAGCACTTGCTTCTCTCTCTCTTTTCCTAAACTACACAAAATTTGAAATTTATACATCTTCTTAAACAACATCCGACCTAGAAGAAGCTGTCAATGATCACATGATCAAGGATTAATAGTGGGCACCCAGCTGGTTATCTCTGTCTAGTACCCCATCAGAGGATGGCCCCCCCGCCATAACATAACATGAAACCTCACCTTTAGAATTTCCTTCTTCGTAGGAAGCCTTCCCAACCAAAAACTCTACTCTAAATTCATGAGTAGTATTTAAATAACATAAGCTAAACACATTAAATTCACTTGTTGGATTACGTATTTTTCTTAGCTTTGTGCTTGACTTACGTTTTGAGGTGTGAGGATATGATTCTTCATTTTTATTTTTTTCCTTTCACACTCCACCATCACAGTTGGAGTATTATGACTTTCTCAAAGTGTGTCAAGACCTCATCTTATCATCCCTAGACTTCTAGGTTGATTATTCATCAATCTAAATTCATAAAAAATTCATTTTTCTTCATTCTTTAGATTTCGATGTAATCGGCATCGGTCGGTCCAATGACGGTGTTAGGTTAAATCGACCATCATCGTTTATCTAACGAGTGTCGGTTCCTTGTTCTTTTGGGTAGTTTAATAAAAATATACTTATCTCATCTTCTCTTTTTTAGAATTTATGTGTATCATTGTATTCTTTGTACTCTGGTAATAGTCATCAAATACAACTTTCCTTTTAACAAGTCATCAGTTTCTGCCTCATTTTCTGAAACTGTTATTTTCTCATAGTAACTGGTATTGGTTCTGTAACCATCATCATCATCCCCATAACTTTCATAACCATCATCAATTTAACCGACATCGGTCACTCTATTTTTATTTTAATCAAAACATTTACCAACTTTCCCTCTCAGAATCTATTTTTTCCCATCTCTATTGTTCCCTATGTCATTTACAAAGTACAATTCACCTGATATACGTTGATTCACATGGTGTTGATTCACAGCCAAACTAGCACCCTGTATTTCACACCATCCATAAACCACTCCCACCTAGTCCATCAACACCATCCATCCTGTCACCTATGGATCTGACTTAGCTCAACTCATCCCTATGGATCGACTTAGCTCATCCACATCACTACCGATAATGAGGAGTTTATGAGACTCCTTGACTAGAATCTTGCTACCCTCCAGTACTACCTTGCTCATTCTTCCACTTGGGATTCCTCAGGAAATTAATATATGACATGCCTATATCTATCCCTCCTACTCTAGCCCCCATTTCTACATCAACTAGCACCACTTGCACTACCATCATCCACTTTACCACTTGTGGTGTCTCAGCTAGATCCCATAACTACTATAACTACAATGACATCTACATCATCTTTCACACCTGCATGCATCAATTTCCCCCAATAGTCACTATGAATATAGCCCCATCTGCACCCACCACTTCACATATACCCATTACATCACAACCACCTCTAGTATTTACACCCCTTTCAAAACCTCATCCTTTCTATCCCACAATCCTTACCCCCAATCACCACTAGAGTTGTTACGACTACCCCACCCACTTACACATACTACCAACAACCCCCAACCTCATCTATCACTTATGTTGGCTATGTGCCACCTACATCTATTCTCCTATGTAATTCTCATACTCAGCACCACCCTACACTAGCATACCACCCACCTCATACATTTAACATTAACCCCTTTTTCTCTGAGGGGAAACCATTCATCCCAACCTATTAACGACCTCATTAAAATGATGATGGAGAAGATGCAGACCTTAGAAGCATCTTTTTCTAGCTCCCGTAATTCTTTAATATATGATGAAATCTGTAATGATCCTATCCATCCATCTATTCCCATTCGTCCTTACCTAGTGCATTGGGAAATTCCTAAATTAAATCGCTTCAATAGTAAAGAAGACCCACAACAACACTTGTGGTCATTCAAACATGGGTGTTACCTAATCACCCATGATGATGCTTTTACTCCTCTAAACTTTCCCAATGTCCTTAACAAGACCAACATTGGATTGGTATAGTGGACTACCTTGACATTCTATTTATTCCTTTAATCAATCTTAGATCATTTTCCAATCAATGTTACCAAGAAAGTCACCATGACCGATCTCTATCAACGACGATAGTATGAAGATGAATCTATCATAGATTTCATTGTTTTCCCATGGTGGGAGTCTTATTAACCAATTGACGTTCCAACTACCTCAGACTGAACTTATTGAGTTGTTCACTAGATCTTGTGCTAGACACATCTCACCAACTCTATAATTCCAAACCTTCCAAACCTTTGATGAAGCATTCACCATGGCCCAAAAATTGGAAATTTACACCATTGAAGAAAATAAGATCCAATTACGGAACAAGAACACCCCATTCAAATCAAATGATTCTTCTTCATCTTCGAAACCTCAAAATAACTATTCAAATCCCAAAGGATCTGCCAATGCGGTAGTCCTCAAGGAGGGTCCACCTCATCCTTCTAATCAAGCCCAACCTTCTTCTAATCTTTCTCCTATCCAGGCCTTTCAACTCTGGTGGGAACAACGGAAGTACACTTCGATTAGAGAGTCCTATTCATTAGTCTTGGAAAATATTCTTAAAGCTAGAGCCATTACACTTCCTCCCATAAAACCTCATACAGGTTTTGATCCTGCTCATCCCATGCCGACATGGTATAAAGAACATGACTATTGTAATTATCATTGTGTTAAAGGACATAGTGATGGTAACTGCATAACTTTTAAAAACATTGTTCAAGAGATGATAGATAATGGAGACCTTTTCATGGACAACCCAAATGCACCAACAAATCAAAATTGCACATCTTCAAAAAAATCATTCCCTAATCATAAACCATCATCTAATCAAAATAGTGAACCTTCATCCAGCGATAACAATGTCCATGAAGTCCACGTGGTTTTTGATATCATACCAATTGTTCCTCAAAACCTACCTACTTCATCTATTGAGGAAATCTTGGCATGAGCTCCTCTACCCACAAAGGAGCATACCTCTTCTACTCCACCCATAGAGGAGTCCCCCTTATCTCCCCTTGCTCTTGTGGAGGAACCCATACTTTCTATCGATGTTGTTTCATCATTTTCCTCCCACCCTATTGAACCTTCAACACTTTTAATTCTCCCATCCACAGGAGAATCATCATCACCTTCTCCTCCACCAAGGGAGAAGTCTACCTCACCCCACCTATTATCTCTCCTACCCATGGGAGATTCTTCAGACATGTCACTACTTGTTGGGGAAAATTTCCCCCAGCATCCCAGGACTCTATTGACATGATCTCGGATCTTTTACCTATAGAATTTGAGGCTAGCCAATTCCCTATCTCACGTAGACATATTTTAGGGATTGCCACCTAACCCATTCCATCCTCTTCTTCAGTAGTCCCATTTTCATGGCTAGTTGATTTTTTGGATTACGTTGATCATTCCATGCTCTGGGGATGTCTTTGGCTCCCGTTTTGACCCAAATGCAAATGTTTCCTAAGGATACTTCCATGATCTACCCAAAGGTATTTTTCAGCAACCAAAACTACAGTGACCATGCCAATTGAAACGTCTTCTTCTTCATCATCTCTACCTACATCCAAACCTTTACCCATGACCAAAACCATTTCAAAACCTGAAAGCCTACCCACACCTATCTCCTCACCCATATCTAAACCCATCACTACTTTGGGTGTCATACCAACATCAAGCCTTACTCACCCACCTATCAAATTAGACTTAACCACTTCATCTCAAACCCACACCAACATTATCCCTCCGCCTAAAAGGAAAACCCAACCTTCTAGGCTACATACACTAGTCTCACCTACCACACCTTTGTCACCTTCCCCCTTCCATCCATCCTAGGGCCTCATCCATCAACCTTGATCAAATAGTCTCATACCCAAGGTGAGTCAAAAGATAAACAAATTACTCCTACCTCACGAGCCTTTGTTACACATCATTCACCCAAAACCCAAACTTCCTCACCCTCATCTAAACACTTCTTTCCACCTATACCTCCACCAGTTACTATAACCCTAACCTTTCCTATACGACTTCAACCAATGTCATCTACCCAACCTTTACCAACCACCACCACACTGCAACTCGGTTTCCCCATGGGTAACCCATCCTCTTCCACCATCTACTTTCCCTTCTGCATCCATGTTCCCCCATGTCACCTTTACCCAAGAAGGTGCAACCCAAAAGATAAGAACCCACTACCCTCCAATAAGGTAGTCAAACCAACCAAACCTTCCATCTTACCTCTTCTACCCCACCTTTACCCAAGTAGATGCTAACAAAACATAAGACCATACCACTTATCAAACCAGTGGACCAACCCATTCCCCCTCCTATTAATCCTCTTCCCTCACAATCATCCACACCTGTACCCAAACCACACTCACTTCCCATTGTGATCCATTAGTGGGGTCCTACGCCAACATTTTAACCAATCTCTTAGAGACTTCCGTCATCACATTACCACTGCTTTGACCTTACGATCCTCTAAAACCCAAACCAAAAGGGTTTGATGAAACCAATATTTGTGCCTATCATCGTGTGTCAAGACATGATGTCAAAAATTGTAAGGCTCTGAAGATCATTCTTCTCCAACTTTGTCCTCTGAACAAAATTTTGATGATGATGACCTTCTTGATGAGGACCATATTCCACCTTCACCTATCACCACACATCATCATCCTTTACCCATTCAGTGATCAATATCTCCACCCCCACAACCATTTTCCCACCTCCAAAATTTGAGATCAACATGGTTCATATTAGAGAGTTGGCCAAATCACCACCCAAATTTAGTGCACCCTACTCATTTCACAAGGCTCTTATCCACCTGCTAGGATTTTTCCCCTCATGCCATTATACCTTTCATGACACACCCTCTCCATCCACCTCCCTCAGATTAACATGGTTCACATTGCTACCCACGCTTAGAAAGACAAAGGCAAAGAAAAAGTAACTAACCCATCAACAACCCTATGTACCTAATATACCATCTACACCCTGCTCCCAAAATCACCATCCATGGACCTACATACCCTATCTCTGATGGGGTCACCCATCACACAATGATAAAATAATTACATTAGTCTCCTCTAAATATGTCTTTGTATGATCTTGTCCAAACTTTGAATCCCACAGACAAGCCCTTATCGAGGTTTTACAATCCATTGAAGTTCTACCCAATGACCCACACCAATGGCCTCGATTATCACCCCTCACCATGTGGCCTCACTAACAAAATCAGCTCCTTCTTCTACCCCCATGACCACTCCTCAAGTTGCCACCCTCAGCTTCTCTGATGAGGAGATTGTACCTCTCTAGTCAGATGACCCTAATCCCACCCTATTCATTTCCATCTATATCGATAACATACGTGTACGACGCATCATGATTGATGGTGGTGCTAGCATTAACATCATCTCCTCCCACACATATAATCAAATGTGTATCCCTTCTAACTATATGCATAATAACCTAGTTATGTTGTGCTCCTTCAATGATGCCATCACCTCCACCCTTGGCACTATTATCCTTCATGTTCACGTAGGCCCTCACACTATCCCAAAACTATTCTACATCTTAGAGGGGGAGTTTCAGTATAACCTATTTCTTAGAAGACCCTAGATTTGTGTCATGGGTTATGTCCCTTCAACTTTACACCTATTGTGTAAAATTTGAGCATGAAGGACATAACTACACCATCCCATGCCGACCCATCACCATTTAAAACTTGTAACATGTTATACCAGGCCCAATGATGTACTTGTACTAGTCAAGGCATCTGTCACTACCCCCACTTCTCCTTCACCCCAACCCCACCCACTGATGTTGTCTCCACCTCTCCCACATCTAACCCCTATTCCGATATTCCTACTCTGTCGTAGCCTCTCTACAACCGACTCATACCCTACTTCCAATCATCTAGTGAGTCATCTATCCCCGCTACCCACATATCGAATATTGATCCCTTAGAAGGTGTTTTTCAATGCCTCACTCTAGGGGAGTACCACCTATATAATATCAACACATTCCTCACTCCACAAGATTATGGGAAACCTGTGCCAAGCACCTAGTTATGACTACCATGTAGGAGAGGTTTTCCTTATGGTCCTCCCCACCTTCGCACTAATCTAACATATGGGGACTTGATATTGCCACTTATTCACCTGAACCTCCATCCCAAACATGACCATTTTCATCTGACCTACAATCCCTTACTAACCACCACTTCACCCACACTTTCCTTCACCATTGTGCATGGAAAGGCTTTGGCTTCAATTTTTACAAACAAGGCCACCATATTGTCATTTCATGTACCACCCATAAACACAATGATCGTAGTGGCATTGGCTTTTCCACATCACCTTCTAAGAAGGCCCGTGTCGACCTCATTGAGGAAGACAAACCTTCTTCACCCCATTCACCAATGTCACCACCTTCACCCACAAAGTCCATAGATCCCGAATCTATCCCTCCTAATTTTTTTTTTTCATAAACACAATTTCCCTAGGACCTCTAACCTATCAACATGATGGTGAGGTTCCTTCTTCTCTTCCCTTACTATATCGACATGATTGATGATGATACACCTTATATTAACATCATTTAATGTTAGGACGATGAGTCTATCCTCACCTATATGGGTGTAGAAGATTCTTATATTCACCGAATTATTACCCTCTGAGATGCAAACCATGTTGAATGAATCGACTATCAAAATCAACATTAATACTCAGGATGACCCACACATCCTAAAGATAGGTCAATCTTTAGATGTTGCTAAATAGGAAGCTTTTACCTCTTTCCTCTCGGGACCATAGCAATGCTTTTGCTTGGTCCTATGCCGATATGCCCGGTATTGACCCAAAAATCATGGTCCACAATATGTAACCATTCCTAATGCCAAACCCATAAAACAAAAGTTGTGGAAAATACATCCTCGCATTTGCTCTTCTTGTCAAAGAAGAACTTCAGAATGCCTTCTCTCGGTTTCCTTCATCCTACCCATTGAATATCCCCAATGGATTTCTAACATCATTCCTATCACAAAGGAAATAGGGGGACTCTACATTTGCATGGAATTTCGTGACCTCAACCTAGCTTGTCCCAAAGATGATTTTCCCCTACCAGGAATTGACTAACTAGTTGATCTTACCACCGACCATGAAATGCTATCACTCATGGATGGTTTCTTGGGTTATAATCAAATATTACTCACTCTAGAAGATCAACACAAAAATACCTTCATCACTCCTTGGGGACCTTCATGCCTTTTGGCCTTAAAAACGCTGGTGCTACATATTAATGAGCCATGACTTATATCTTCCATGACATCATGCATCGTATATTGGAATATTATGTAGATGACCTTCTGGACAAATCCAAACATCAGGCTAAACACCTGATAGTCCTCAAGATCATCTTTGACCACCCCATCAAGTACTTTGTTCACCTTCAACCTAAGAAGTGCGTCTTTATGGTACTTTCAGGAAACCTCCTTGGTTTCATTGTTTCTTTGCATGACATATAAGTTAATCCTCCTAAAGTGAAGGCTATTCTCTAGAAATTCCTCCACCTACTAATCTCTGAAACTTTGAAATTATAAGGTAAGTTGTAATCAATTCATCATTTTATCTCACTGATTTTTGACCGATGTCAACCATTTCATCATCTCCTCAAGAAGGAAATCTCATTTAAATGGGATGATGAATACCACAAAGCCTTTGATTCCTTAAAACAATACTTTCTTCAACCACCAGTGCTCATTCCCCCTAAGGATGACCAACCCTTTTACCTATACATTTCAACCACTAACCATTCTTTAAGTGTCATGCTCACTCATTACGACAAGCAACACAGAGAGCAAGTGGTTTATTACATAAGCCATACCCTTTTAGACTATAAAACTAGATACACCTCTGCCCAAAAACTCTGCTTAACCTTATTTTTCGTCACCACCAAACTCCTCAATTACCTACTCAACCACAAAACCTTTTTTATTACTAATACTAACCCCCTACACTACATGTACACCAAACCTTATCAACATCAATGTGCCACATGTTGGATTATGCTTCTTGCTAACCTTGACCTTGAATTCATCCATCAAAAGTCTATCAAATGCCAAGCCATCACTGACCAACTAGAAAATGCACCTCTTTCCAAGAATCAACCCTCTAACTTTGATTTCTTAGATGAATCCATAGCTACCCTCTCATTGGATGATACCACTTACCAAATGACACTCTTCTTTGATGGCTCCAAGTATTAGCGTGGAGGTGGGGCTGGTGTTATCCTCATTCCTCTTGATGGTGAACCTATGCCTTTATCTTTCAAACTAGATTTTGATTGTACAAACAATATCATCGAATACGAAGCACTAGTATTGGGTCTCAGGCTGCTTATGCCTTAGATGTTAAGTCAATCAATATCTTTGGTGATTCCCAACTAGTCATAAACCAAGTCAATGGTATATACCAGTGTTGTAATGAAATACTTCAAAAGTATAAACATCATGTAGACATACTTTTGACCACCTTTGATCATTATGAACTTCAAACCACCCCTATTCTACCAATAAGTTTGTGGATACCATGGCCTACTTGGCTTCTCAGATACCCACTTCACCCGTGACTCTAAAATCTTTGTCACAATACAAAGGTTACAATCACCCTCTTATTTACCTCATGAGGTCTACTCCATTGGAACCATTGCACCTGACCCATGTGACCTTTGGTATAAGCATTTTATAGAATATCTTTCCCTTTCCATTATACCTTCTAATCTCACTCGTAATGGACAATGTGCCTTTATTAAAAGTTTCTCTCACTATGTCATCATGGGTGGTCTCCTTTATAAGCATGGCTTTAAATTTATTCTCTTACGATGCCTTATAAGTTCTAAAATTCCCTACACCATCAAGGAAGTTCATGATGGAATTTGTGGAGGCCACTTTAGTGGTTTAGCTATTGCAAAATGCATTCTTCACCTTGGTTATTAGTGGCCAACCTAAACCGTGGTTATTGTGACTATGTCAAATATTGTGTGAAGTGTCAGCAACATGCTAATATTCATCACAAACCTATTCATGCATTACAATTCGCACACGACCTTCTTCATTTCTCTCAATGGGGATTGGATCTTTTGGAGAGATCAATCCCCATTCTTCACATTGCCATCAATGGATTATAAGCGCATTCTTGAATATTACACTAAATGGGTAGAATCCATTCCCCTCATTTCTACAAAATTCCAGAAAATATGTGAATTCATCAACCATCACATCATTTTTCAATTTGGTGTTCCTCACCATTTCATCACCGATAATGAAAGCAATTCAAAAACAAAACCCTACATAAGTGTGTGATGACTTTTTTTTCATCAACTCAGTTTCTCATAATCTTCTTACCCACAAAATAATGTCCAAGTAGAATCGACCAATAAAACCTTGAACAAAATTCTTATGAAAGTAGTTGACAATCTTTGGCAAGGATTGGCATTCACACATTCCTTTTTCCCTATGGGCTTATTGCATTAGTATTCACACTTCGACTTCTATGAAACCTTTTTCTCGGTCTACAATACCAAAGTTGTCTTGCCTCTCAAAGTCTAGATTCCATCTCTCCACATCTTAGTACAATATATGCTCAATGAAGATGACTTTTTCCAAGATCATTTAGAGAAACTTGAGTTATTAGATGAATGTTGTCTTAATTCTCTTGACCATCTTCAAATTTACCAAAAATGTATCAAGCGGCTGTGAAAAATGTGTACATGAACAAACCTTTTGGGTCGGTGACATCATCCTAAAGGAAAATCAACATGTAACCAAAGAAGAGAAAAGTAAACGAGGAAAATTTTATTCTAATTGGCTTGGACCCTATATCATTACCCATGCCTATGAATCAGGTGATTATCATTTGTCTTCACTCAAAGGTAAACCTAAACCTAAGGCCCTCAATGCCTTGCATCTTTGACCATTTTATTGTTGACATCAAGTCCTATATCACTTTCTATCAATTGATCACCCATCCCTTGAGCGTTGTTCACCTTCCATATTACCCATTTTTGAGGATCTATGACTAAACAAGAATAGTGTGATTACCCGTCACCTTTCCACCTTATCTTCAATATGAGTACCATGGCTCTACTCATAGCAAGATTCTTATAGAAAATTTTCATATTTTTTAAAGATGGAATCCCATGGTCATTCATCACTTGAAACTACCTCTTTAATAGTTAACCCCTGTGTACTATGGTTTTGTCTTTTAAAAAAGCACCTAATATTCCTCTATAGTCTTGTCCATGACTTAAACGTCCAAAAACAAAATGGGATTCAACTCCTTGAGTCAAACTTCTAGCAAAAGATGAATCCCTCAAAAAGGACATCTCTTCTCTCTATTTTACCGCTATAAATAGATTGCTCCCTTGAAGGAAAACTATATAAAGTCATGTTGCAAAATTATGATAAAAATATCCAGAAGCTTCCTGCATCGATCACTTCATGAAGACCTCAAGGAGATAATATACTCATCCCATATAGACTTCCCACATTGATTAGTCTATTAAAAACAAACAAATGAAGAAAATGATGAAATTTTCATCATGGACTTGCCTATTTTTGATCCTGGGTTTCTTGCTAGATAAACATGTTGTTGTACACTAAGTTACACTAAACCACCCACTTTCACCTCATTTCCTTTTTCACCCTAGTTTTCTCTTTACTCAAGGGACTCGTTACAACTACAACATTTCATGATCATGTAGCTTTCTTCACCCTTAGAATAGTTCATTATGCAAACCTTTAGGGTCTTATGTTCATAAGCCCATCTAGAGTATGGTAGACTCATTAGGGTTCTTATAAATTAGAGGCTATTTTACCACCTCTTACCATTTGCCTTCCTCATTACTTATTGATTATACTATATAGAATGAGACCATCGACATTTATAATTAAAAAAACTCAACCATGATTATGACCTAAACTCAACCATGCCTATGACCTTCATTCAATCATCCCTAAAATATACCAACCCATTCCTCTAATTCATCATATTATTCCTTTGCTTATGGGAGAACTACATCGGCTTGAGGCCCCTTTTGTTGGGGCCATGTAGGTAGCACTCGAGGGCATGGGGCCCTTCAAGGTTAGCTTAGCCACTCTTTACCCTAACATATTTTCCCTTTATTTCCCTATTCACATCCTACCTTAGTTAGTTTCCATGTTTCAATAATTGGAAATTAAACCAAACAAGCACCAATTAATAAACATTTTTACCACATCATCACATCATTTATTTATCATTTTCACATTTCCACTATAGCAAATATTTGGAAAATTAAACCATAACATGCATATAAATCACAATTTGTCTCACATGTTACCAAAAATTTGGAGATTAAATCAACATTAAAAACAAAAATCCCTCATACCTATGATCCGAATCCATCATGCTTGTGACTGACTCTATCATGCCTATGCCCCGACTCCATCATGCCTATGACCTGACTCCATCATGCCTATGACCTAATTCCATCATGTGTATAACCTGAATCCATCATGCCTATGACCTGATTCAACCATGCCTATGACTGACTCAATCATGCCTACACCAACTTGTCTCCACCATGCCTAATACACCTAGTTTCCATCCATCTACAAATAATAATAAAATTCGGCCAACATAAGTACATCATGCAAAATCATTGATCTCATCATAAAAATTTGTGTATCCATCCAATATACACTGATACAAATAATATAAATCTCTCAAAACTCTCATATACAACCTCACCATATTTGGCATGCATGCTAGTATATGCTCAAAATATCAAAAATCTCATAAACGTCCTCGCTCTCTTTGCGAGATAGGTGGTATATATAAAAATTAAAAACATACACATAGATATCAATCACCTCCCCATCAAATACCCTCCATGCCTATCTCACCCATCTCCTCTATCTCCTTTGCTCCTATATGGCATCCAGCCTAACATCTCACCGCCCTCCATATGCCTCAATCTCGACCTCGATGGACCCTCACCTAGCGCTGGTCTTCGTAAACTAGTGGCCTCACCTTGACCCTATCTCTAGGCTCGTCGGCCCCCTATACTCTCTACACTATGAGTGTGGGACCTAGTCCTCTCACTCAAGGCCTGTTGTGCTCTATGCTCTATATAAGAGGGGACATCTATCCTTGCACCCATCAGGTGATCTTGATACTACCGTGCCTCTCCTGGGCATTCCTTAACCATGTCATCGATACTATTTGTGGAGCACCATGGGCCTCACTGCCACCTGTGTACTAAGACCTACTTCTATTGGCCTTGATCCTTGTGCTCGTAACTCCTATCCTCGAACTTGTATGGGTATATGTACCACTACATATCCCTAGGTAGTAGCCAATTGCCCCTGTAATGTAGTCACCTCACCATGTAAGGTGGCTACATGTGCCTGTGATGTAGCTAGCTGGCTTTGTAAATCCATGACCTATGCCTGTAGCATGGAAATCTGTGTCCCATCTTGTCCTAGCTCCTGTGCTTGTACCTATGCCAGCTATACCTATAAAATAGTCACCTACCTTGTCAAGGTAACTACTTATGCCTATGTTGGCTAGTGCACTACCAATGCTATCATATATCCATGTAGTGCATCTCTTTACATTATCACTGTAGCCAAATCTAGCTATCCCGGTTGTGGAGGTACTACATGTAACTCTACATCCCACCATCATCTATACCCATCGGTCACCCATACATCATCAACGGACATCCACCGACATCTCCACCGATGTAACACCTCGACAACTAATATATTCCTCTTTATAATTAAGTGTTGACTTGTGACTTTCTAGATAAAGATGTGTTCTTTTAATTGTTGAAGATCATGCTTGATAAGAATAAATCTTTTCTGTTCTTAAAAATCATTAGACTGAAATTATATGGTTGTTAAGAATTTAATTTCACTTTGGAAAGATGAGTTGTAATCTAGTTTTAAGAGTTGCATACTTATTTCTTCTACTAAATCATCCTTGGATCAATTTTAGTGATCTAAGGAATGTTTCAAGTCTTCTTCTTAGACTAAATGGTAAAATTGACATTCAATAGTTTAAGGAACATAGAAGACTAAATTTTGTATGATACTAATTCTTAGTCTTGTTGCAATGTGTTTTCGTTCAGTTGTATGTTTGTGCCTCGGGTCTTTGGTGATTGATCTTGGTAGGACATTAAGGACTTAAGCAAAATTCAATTCTCTAAGGAGAATTTTGGAGTCCTAAAAATATAAGGACTATCCTAATGGTAACCTAAGCTAGGTAAGAATAGCTATTTCCTAGCTATGTTTACTTATTTGAATATTGTTCTAACCTAAGCCTTTTATTCTATTGTTGGGTTGAAACCTAACCTACGCGTTATGCTAAGAAAATAAGGGAAGGGTTACTAAATTGATACTAGGCTATTTTAGCTATTACCTAATAATAAAAGGGTTATGAATTGAACCTAACCTAAGGTGGGAATTCTAATGGCTAATGTTCTAAGACCTATGTCAGTAATTGTTAAACTAACCTAAGTCTATTTGAGTCTAACCCAAAATATTAAAGGGAACCTAAAGGGGGTCACATGACACAAAGGTGACAATTCCAATTACATTTAAATGATTTGAAAGGGGTTTAAATGATGAGGTACTCGCTGATTTAGTAGGGGACCAGAGACTTGGTGGAATCCTACGTGGAAGCTTCATTAAAGGATGGAATTGTATTTTTGTGTTGAATTGGCATTCTCCAGATTTAGGAGGTAGTGGAAAGGAAATATAAGTGGGAATTTTGGATTGAATGGCATTTATGGCATTTATGAACCTCGGTATTTGGGTGTAAACCATCTTGGAAACTTAGGAGGTGGGTTTGTAGGAGGTCATTTGGTTTGTCTTACATGGCAAATTTTGCTCGCATGGAGCTAACATGTTCTTTAAAATAGTAGTTCGACCTTCACTTCAAAGCTATTTTTAGTTTCTTTAGCCTATTTTTGATTGAAGGAAAATATATGAGGCATAGGAGGAAAAGAAGTTTTATTATTGATCTTTCACGGAGGAGAAAAAGAGTTGCAAGCTCTACTGGAAGTCTCATTTGATTTGATGGAAGCACTATAAGGCAAGATAGGCTTTAACTATTAAAATTCTTTGCATTCTTCTAAATGAATTATTAGAACAAATATACTCTCGTGAGATTCTTTTTTTCATGCCTGTTTGGTTATTTTTGCTTGTTGGGTTTGGTGAATCCTTGTGTGTTTGATTTGAATCCATGGAAAAATAGTATTGTTTGGAAACTACCTTCCTGTGTAAGTTTTATGACCTGCATGCAAGTAAAAATGGTATTGGAAACTTGTTATGTATATCTATTTTTCTCTCTTGAGATTGTATTCGAAGTTAAGGTGCTTTGGATTGACTGTCGTGAAAATATATGGATTTGAGCTTAAGGGAAACTTGAGTTCTATTTTTATTTGATTTCGGGTTATGTTTTATTTTTGGACGTAGACCCGTGTTGGAGCTTCACTTTCTTTAGAACCAGTGTTTAGAAAACTCGTGCTTTTCTGAACTATTGCTTGGAGTTCATTTTTAGCACTATACTCACATTATTTTGTTAGTGTAGTTCTAAATGTTTGTGTTCGAAGCTCGGGTTTGTCTCTATACTTCTATTTAACACTTGAGTGTTATGGACTTGTATTTGGGTTGATTCATTTGAATCTGTCCTGGTATTTTGTATTGGGTTATTCTTTTATTAATGACTAAGTTTATAACTCTTTACTTGAGTGAATACTCACCAGGAACTGTGTGGGAACTTGTTTGAGTCATTTAAAAATCTCTTTGAGATTTGGAACTTTAAATGTCTAGCTTTAGAAACTTAGAACTTTAGTTTTATGATTGTAATAACTCCCTTGAGATGGTTTTGGTGTGAGAATAGAGTGGGATGTTCTTTCCCCACTGTTTGGAAGAAACCCACATTCTGGGTTGACTGTATTGTTTTGTACTAAGGCACCACTGTCACAATTTCGTGGTTGTGAAGTTTTGTTTTGATATTTCTGTTCTTGTTGCTTGGGAAATTAAGACTGAGACAGCTTTTGTATTGGGTGTTTTGGGTTCTAACTCTCCCTCTCTTATATCTCTTTAAATAAATATAGGTCTTGTGGAAGATTTGGATTATTACCTTGGACACTGAAATAATTAGGAAGGATTCCTTCTCTGTTCAGTTGTATTGAGTTTGATTCTTTTGAATTATGAACTACTTACCTTTTGTATTTCATGGAGAGGCATTTGTAAGTCTCCAGTCTTGGGTTTGTAGGTAACTCTGAACCTTATCATTTGCTGTCTTGGGATGTTATTCTCGACTGATACAGTGAATAAGACTTTGGTTTCTCTTTGAGAAAGAAAAGTATATATATATATATATATATATATATATATATATATATGTATGTATTCTTTTGTGAGTAGTATATTGGTTCGGGTCTGCAGTATGCTTTCAACCAGATTTAAATTGAAACTAGAACTCCTTTTGTTTAGTTGTATGAAACGATTTATTAAATGGACCTTTCCTTAGTAGAGTGAATTTTTCTCTGTCCTTGGATAGGCTCAATGTTTGAACTTTTTGTACTTGATTCCATTTTGAAATAGTGATTTCCCTTGACCTATTGGTCTACCTTGTTCGAATCATTGATTGAAATAATGTTGATGGCTAGTAGCCAGGAAGGTTTTACTGTTAGGTACATTGATACTTATGGGCTTGACTGTGGTTGACTAGTCTTGCCTAGTTTATATGGAAATGAGTAGGGTTTTCTCTTGTACTCTTTATCCTTTGTGAAGAACTTGAGTAGATATTAACTCCTCTTCGGGGCTGCTTTGTTTGTGAACATTGTTTTCTGATCTTGATTGATAATTTCTACATGGGAAGTTGGAATTGGAGTTGTAGTTGGAATGTTCTTGTTTTCCTTACCTTCTTGTTTGGTTATGGAATTCTGTTTGATGTATATTCTAATGATTGAATGTGCAATATTGTTATCCCGAGAAAGGAACATGTAACTCATGTTATAATCTGGTCTATTTTTCTAATGTTATAGGTTTGGGTAGGGTATATAATGGTTCTTTTTATTCCTTACTTATAATTTAGATGAATCATCCTTGAAGGAACCATGTTGTATACATTAATTATGTCTCTTAGAAAAGATAATCATGGTATTCTATTAGAATAGAATTATGAGACAATGGGATGGAAAGATATATTGTTGTTTACAAGCCATAGATAGAATTATTAGAACTTTAAGATCTTAGGTAGATATTGTTTATTATATTCTGATTTTTTTCTTTATAGTTGAGCTAGATTATTAATGAGATTCCTTTCGTTTGTTATCCCTTATGTTGATTATATGATTATTTAATTATATCATTAAAGTAGTGTTGCTTTAATGAAACAATTAGTGGAATGCACTTTGTTTTAATGATTAGTTCTTATCATGCTCAGTTCATTGAACTGACCCGTGCTAGCTATTTTTGCAGATGGATGACTTAAGTGGTAAAAGAAGGAAAAAACTTATATGATGCATTGGCTGATATATGTATAATTCTTAGTAAATAATTCGATTCATTCTTTTGTTGTATTGTAAAGAAAAGTTGTATACTTTATAGAATGAGGGTTGTTGTTATGCAGTTTCCTAAAGAGCATAGTCTTGTAAATTTTATAAGTTGTAATGATGAATTGCGAGTTGTGTTTTATTTGCATGGGTTGTGAAAATTATCTCGTACTTTTATAAAGAAGATGAAAGTTCCATCTTGTTGATATTCTTTATATTATGTTATGCTTATCTTGTTATCTTTGATAAAATGGATAATGGGAATTAGTTCAATTTCCCCTATAATGAAGCAACTTGTTGAGTTGCATAATATGATGTGTTTTATCTAAACAATTTAACATAATAATGTGATGCATAATGAACATGCATTAAGAAATATGGATATTGGGAATGATATACCCTAATACTTAATCATGTAGAGAAAGACTCTTTCTCTCTCTCAATTGAATATAAACCTAAAAGGTTTGGAGGTATGATTACTATTTATTAGACTTCATTTAATATGAAGTCTACTTTAATTGGATATACGCGGTTGTTAAACCTTCCTAAAATTTAAAGAACATTTAAAAAGAAACTTATGATATCGCTGTCCTGTTTTGGTTAATTGCAGTTTAACTAAGAAAATGAACATTAAAAGCAACCATAAGTTTAATGAAGTTATTCATGGACTAAATGAATTTTTTTAGGAAAGGACTTATGGAGTGTTGGATTAGGGTTTACCAGGGTTGTTTTAATCAAGACTTAATCCAAATTAATAATTCATTAATGATCTCCTTGGGGTATGTACATCTCGATGAGGCAGTTTTTGTAGGATGTTTTCATACGCCAACTGCAGGAGGTTATACTTTTGAGAATACTTGAGTCTTCTTGAGAATACAAAGTGATATAGTTGACTATGGCATCACCCTTCCGCATTGATCATCTAGATCTACACACAATATGAACTTGGACTTGAACTTAGTTTCTCTCTAGGTCAGGCTAGGGGTATATTTAGGATAGGAATTAGCTTCTAATGGCTTAGGGTACCTTGGCACATCCAGTTGATTTAGGTCAACTAAGTATTCCCATTTACCCTAAGCCATTGTGAGTGTCTTCCTATAATAAGTTATGTTTCTAACTAGGGCTAGGATTAAACCTAGGAAAGTGGACGACATGTAGTCAAGAAAGACCAATCAGGATAATAGAGGAGTGAGGTGAAGGACGTATTCCATTATGATGAGTATGTCATCTAGGAATAGTGACATACATAGTATGTTGTAAATATTTGGCCAAAGTATCGCAAGTTGCTGGTTGCATTGTCCTATGTCACCAAGTTTAAAACAACATGATATCAAATGAATATTGGTAACAAATATTCAGATAGTTTTTTTAAACAAATCACTCAATACCCGATGTAGGGTAGGAAAACCAAGTATACGAAGTATAAAATATGTATTCAATACATAAGATAACATAAATAGATTAGTAGCTTACTGAGTTATGAAATGAATAGATCGGTGGATCACCGAGTCATTATAGTTGCATATGGTTATCTATTTTAATTCGATTGGCATGGAATGTTTGTTCTAAATAATGCTTTATTTAGAACAGTGAACGTTATATAATTAAAAAAATTCCCTTGTTTTTAAAGTCTTAAAATGGGAATGTTACATCTAACTTACTAGATCTGTAGGGTATGGTAGTGGCAAAGGCCTCTCTACATCCTCTCGGTGATACCGTATAATAGGTGGGGGCACATCCTAAACTTGTCCAAAATGTCACTGGACTCTATCCACTTGAATCATCTCGTTCTTGACAACACGTCTACTGTAGTCATTTTTACACCCACCAAAGGACAAGGGAATCCCATGTGTGCCAACCTATCACCTAGAGGGTGCTGAGAACTCACCCAAGGAACGTGCGGATGTCGAGTCTCTCTTTTATGTGAGTTGAGTGGGAAATAAACATCTATGATCCAAACTTTAAAGGAAGTGAATGGGAATGAAACATGTGAACATCATAGAGCTTAGGATGGCTTTAGATCATTACGGTCATTAGAGATAGAAATACTTTAACAAACCTAAATAAATGAAATAGAATAGAAAGGAAAATGTGTAGGAATTCATATTCATCTTATAAACAAACATGAAAAGGAACTATGAAGAATCGTGTATGAATCCAAACCAAGAAGGATCATATTCAATTAACTTGGTAACCTCATTACATTCATTAGACTTACTACAAAACACCACATTATGGTAGACCGAAGACATGCATCATAACAAGATCCGTATAATTTATCTCTCAAAAATAAATTTCATAACCCCAAGCCCTTGATACATCCTTATCCTCTATTTAATTTACCCAACCCAAATAGATTTCTCTTGCGGCATTTCGTAGCGCTCAACTCCTTCTTCCTTTCTCTCTATACCTGATTCCACCTTAACCACCACCACCACAAAACTTTTCTTCTACAGACACTCGTATATATAGGCATCCCAAAGTGCCAACTCATCATCCTATGGCCTCGAGATCCATCTCCAGTGTCAGATGTGGTTCTCCATGGGAGCATACTCCATCGGGACTAAGCTTTCCACTTTTTTCATGATGGTCTTCTAGGAGCTTCCATTGCATGGCATATTCCTTCCTAGGCCAACCTATCACCAAGCTAACATCTTATCCACTGCAAAAGTAGTCGGGTAATGCTTTTCTCATGTCCTGCCCAATACGCCAAATATGGCTAAGTCTTGAGACCTTATTTTCTAATGCACAACACGACCCTTCTAAAAATCTCCTAGAACCCCTGCCGCCTTACACACCTTCTTCTTACACACCCATCCTTCAACCTAGGCCTTGCACAACCATGTGCCCTTATGTACTTATTCAATATTCTAGGGGCCCAACATCTACTTTATATCCATTGTACTAGAAGCAACCCTCATAGCTTCCGCCTCATACCTCTAAATGTTGGGTAACCCACATACGACCACCACATAATATCTAATGCATACAAACCCTCGAACCTATTTCTATAATGCATGAAATCATAGGTAACCTTCTCACCTCATTAGTGATCCCCAACTGCCACCCACCTCCCGTATCCTCGCTCTCTCTCGTCTACCTCTATGCCAATTTGCTACTAGTAATCCTCATAGTCACACTATCACAATGTGCTCATAATCCAAAAATGCAACAAGAAGGTACAACATAAGCCTTATTAGTGCATCCTTTGGTAACCCTAGATCTCTTTGTACAACTACACCAAATAGGTAAGTGCCCAAGGAAACCATACCTGATCCTCCACCATCTCCTACAAAAACCCCATCTAACCTCGGAAACCATCCATCCTATGAATCGGGTAGACTATAATACCCTACTTCCACCATCATCAATATTGCCAACCACGTCTCTTTTAGGTGTCTTTGGGTACATATAATCATATATAAGGCTTGCACTATGCTCATTCAACTCTGTCACCATCTCTCCAAACATAGTGATTGTCTCCTTGAAGGCCACATCACCGACACTTGTATACATCGGCTTATCAATAATCATTAACTCGCAATCTATGGTAGACATTCTCTAACATGATTATCATCTCACCTTTGGTAGGTAAATGAAAATTGTTGGTTGTCACATCCCATCTATTGATGAGTGCAACCATGAGGCTATGATCCCATTGGATCCACCTATACCACCTAATGCCAACTAGGCCAACCACGCGAATGTGTCCCCAATCCTCTGTGGTGACACGAGGTCGTATCTCCCCCAACAGTGGTGGGAATCTATCCTGCATCATCAGCTGATGCCACACCTACACCCATATAAATCAACCATGTCAAAAATTCCACACACCTATCTATTCCATACCTACTTCAATGACCTATCATCTACCCCCGCGCCCGCTTACCCCAAGTCCATATTACCTTACCTAAGATATCACTTACCTACCTAACCCCTTTCCTCCTTCCTCTCCTCTAGTCCCTCTTATACCCCATTTCTACCCATTCCTATTTTTCACCTTCTCTTTTTCCTCCCACCCTAGCCTCACCATGGTTATGATGACCGATATCGGTCATGCCCGATCACTATCGATCACATATCATAGACATTAGTCACCTAACCATGACTAATTTTGGCTTAGCCTCAAATGATGTCAGTCACCCTTGACTAACGTCGGTCTTTGTTTCTCTTCCATAGCCAAAACCCCATGCCCCCATTTTTTCAAAACCTAGAAAACAAACCCTCAAACCTACCCCAACACCTAACCAACCCACCCAACATTATTTTTATTACCTAAATCACCTATGTATCCTTTCCCCATAACCAAATCCACTCATTGTATTCACATTTTAAAAATTTATGATACCCCCATTCTTTACATTTTTACCTAAACAATTTAATTCAAAACTACACATGGATCGAATCCTGCCTCTACATGCACGTGCCTCCTCATCGAGATGTATGGTCTCCCCACTGCTAGATATCTCGCACATCCACCCATTGATGCCATGTCTCCAGTCATACTCTCGGTCATTTGAGAAATCTAATTTCTTGGAATGATCTCATGGCCCTATCCACTTACCTCCTCTACCCATTTATATACCTCCAACTCATCATTGTACACACACCTCGTCCTTTTCTTCATGGAAAATGCTAAAAATTCTTTCTGTCATTTTCTATGAAGTAGACACGTTAAAATGAATCCGTAACATAAGGATTTTTAATTTTTACCCTACCCTTGACTGACCGATGTCAATTTAAGTTAAATAACATCGGTCATGTGCCCTAGCTTGGTGGGTTTCGTAGACTAGCATTGGTTTTCCATAATTGGTGTTGCTTATCCTTTTTGAGCCCTTTACTCCATAATGCACCACATCTACTTGCTTAAAACCTTTCCCCACCTAACCCAAATTTGACCCTGACCTTACACCTCACCTCCATGGCCCTATTACTTATCACCCATCCTTAGTATCAGTTGGGGCATGTTTATGCCCCTCACGTGGCCTTACCTACAACCTACCCTCCCCACACCTACCTACACAACCATTGATTATATGGAAACTCCACTTCACTCGCTCGTTGCATCTTTTAATGATGATACATGTGTTGTTCAACCTAGCAACGATAACTACAACCTCATACCTATATTTAAAGCTTTCTTTTTCCTGCAACCATTAGTGCCAACACACCTTTTATCATTCGCCACCCATTGAACCATACCTACAAGATCAACCTACCCTTATAATTCCTTTATTGCATCTTAGGAATCAATATTTTACCTATACCTTGGCCTTACCCGTGCCATGACCTATTTTCTTGAACCCGACCTACTTGGTATGACCATTGACCTTATGCACTTGTTATACCTTGCGATGTTGTTACCTATGTTGTTTTAGCCTACCAACCATACCTTTTTATTACTCTTCCATTTATTCCGACCAAACCTTTGGTGTACTAGAACATACATAAAAGTTCTTGCACCTGACCTACACTTTGTTTCTGGACCATATCCTATACCTTGGATACTTGAATCACTTCACCCTTCTTTGGATAAACCTATCAACCTTGGATGATGTAGAGTTTGCAAGCTCTTTAACATGGTACCTTGTTGCAATCTATACATGTGTGTGCATTTGATTTCCATTACCCATGACTTGATTTCAACAAAGTGGCCTACTACCTCTTACCTAGGTTAACTATCACCCTTTCCCTCAATCCTCAAACCCTTCCCCACCTATCTTCACCACCTACACATTTATCAAACCACTCATTGATTTTGTATTATACCTCATCTATGCATAGTTTGAGGGGGATCACCTTCACCCACACATGGGGCAATCACTTCCTATTTTTTTCAATGTCACTTACCAATAAAAGCTACACAAAAAGGGGAAAAATGTAGACAAAAATTGGGTCACACTCCCCTTGGTCCCTTTTCGAATAGCCAACTCAAACATATTCACCTAACCATGACCCTTTTACTCCACATTAATATTAGTTTAATTATTTATAATTAAAGTGATACTCATCCTCACAATATTCATTATTTAATTACCCTAATTAAACTAATTTCTACCTCACCTAGACACCTCACCCCACCACCTCACCTAGACACCTCGTCACAAACCTCTTCTTAAAATGTTTCCTTTACTAGGACTCAATATTCACTCACCATAACTTACTAAGACTTAGTACAACCCTAAAATCATATGCCTAGTCTCCCTCTAACCACATTCCCGCTCATTAAAATGGAAGATTATGTTTTGATCCGTGAAGATAGACAAAGATAACCCAAAAGATTGCCAAAATTTGGCAGTTTTAGTAAACCTAGGATTTCCCACCTTAACCGACGTTGGTCAACCCTAAACCGACCTGGTCACCCCTGAACCACGTCGCGTTACCATATATCCATTTTGGTAACTTTTTTGGGGAGGTTATCCACATTCTTGATTTTGGACGAAGGATATCTACATGCAAGCAAGAACTAGAGCCCTTTCGCATGTCTAGACAGCCATAACCAGCACCAAGACTAATCATAAGGCATTTTTATTCACAAAAACATCCTGGGAAGTAGTACCATATCCTTTGAGCACCATTCCACATATCAACCATCACCAGCATCTCCAACCACCTCTCATCCACTACAAGCATTTAGATTACATCTGAACTCCAAGTAAGTTGGTTTCTCTCACATTCTTTGGTAGTTGTATTCTTTTTTACTTTCATCTATTCAATTTTATTTCTTAGATCTATCCCTCAGCTTCCTCTCTATTAACCACCCCATCACACCCCACCTACACTTGACTAAAGCCTATCCCAAACCGCCTCCCCTCGTAGACCTTACAAACCCTCCAAACTCTTTGTGCAATCATAGAGAGGACCCAAAACATGTTCTAAAACACCTTCAGTTCCCCATAGTCACCGACATTGGTTAATCCTAACCGTAGTTAGTTATTCTTATACCGACATCAATCTTCTCAATCGATATCAGTCACTATGATTTCAACCCAACCTAACAACTCAACCCTTAGCCTATCCTAAACCTCACTCAAAACCTTACCATACCTATTTTGGACCTGTCACCTCACCCTCCCCCACAAATACCTTTCCAACTCTATGTTTGAAGATGGAAGAGAGCCCAAGCATCCTCCACTTGACTCCCTACCACTTTTCATAGTTATCGACATCAGTCACCATAAATTGGTATTAGTCCTACCTAAACTAACATCAGTCACCCTAATCGGTTTTGGTCTCGTGTCTCGATAATATTGTTCTAGACTAGAAAGCTAAGTATCACACCCAAAACAACACAAAATATCACCCAACCTTACCAAGACTTTTTATGTGACCTGTAGACCACCCGCACTACTCGTAACCCAGTCCAAAACCTTTACCTCCATATAATTTTAGTATATAATTGCAAACTTATTAGTATAACTGGGAGGTGGTTTGAAGTTTGTAATGGTTAAAGGTGGTCAAAAGTATGTTTATGTGATTTTTATACTTTTGAAGTATTTCATTATGATACCTTGGTAAGTGCCTTAGACCTTACCAATGGGAATCACCAAAGATATTGATAGAATTAACATCTAAATTATAAGTAGACTTAAGACCTAATATAAGTGTGTCATATTTGGAAATATTGTTTGTATAATCAAAATCTAGTTTGAAGGATAAAGGCATACATTCACTATCAAGAGGAATGAGGATAACACCAGCCCCACCTCCATGCGACACTTAGAGCCATTAAAGAAGAGTGCCATTTGGTAAGTGGTATCATCCAATGAGAGGGTAGTTATGGATTCATCTAGGGAATCAAAGTTAGAGGGTTGATTCCTAGAAAGAGGTGTGTTTTCTAGTTGGTCAGTGATGGCTTGGCTTGGTAGACTCTTGATGGATGAATTTGAGGTTGAGGTCGGCAAGAAGCATAAGCTAACGTGTGGCATGTTGATGCTGATAAGGTTTTGCATACATGTAGTGTAGGGGGTCAATATTGGTAACAACGACGGTTTTGTGGTTGAGTAGGTAATGACAGAGTTTAGTGGTGATGAAAACTAAGACTAAGCAGAGTTTTTTGGTGGCTGTCAGACATGATCAATGTGACACATATTCTGATGTTCCTTTGCATGATCCCATTATGCATTTCACACTAACTCATATGCATACATATTTTTCATCCATCCATGTTAATTTGGGGTGGATGTCTAATTACTCATGGTGGCGACATAGGCATTCAATGATAGGACTCTACATGCATGGCTCCTCCTCCATTCAATCTCTTTCTCCACTTTCTATACCATTAATGATATAATACTCCTTGTTTTGAAGAATTTTATTTAGCAAGTGTAGTATATCTCTCTTGTTTGTTGAGAGATTTGTATCTCTATTTTTGACACTTTTAGGCATTTTGATAGCCTCTCTTGTGAGGGAGCTATTTTGGTGAATCCCAGTGTTAGTTTTTTAGTGTTCAAGTAGTTGTTCTGATAACTAATACAAATTTTTACATCACTCCACCCATTCAGCAGTAAGGGAGGGTGTGGTGTCAATCCTACTTCTTTGGGTCTTGTGTCCTTTCCTTGTTACCTTGGATTTTCTTTGATCATGAGACTGTTCTTTCTTTAGATCTTGTGTCCTTTGCTTGTGCCTTTGTTATTATTCTTGGATCATGGAAAACATTTTTATAACAGTTGATCGATTAAGTTGGGTGTTTTTGTGAACTTTTAAAATCACGTCATTGACAATATACTTGTATAGATCTATTATGGTGAAGCCAAGTGTCAATTATTTTTTAGTTTTGTGATTGAGAAGTGGATTTATACCACATTCCACACCAAACTTCTTCATAATTTTATGATTCTTTAAGCCAATATTCTTGGGATGCCTTGTAATGGGATTTTCTCTTTCTCCTATTTTTTATTATTAGTTTTGGGTACCTTGTTGTGTTCCCTTTTTCCTAGTTATTATACATGGGTACCTCATCAGGCCTTGTTTCTAGGACCAACCTTATTTTCCACCCACCTAAGTTATGCTTATGGGGGTTGTTAAGTTTAGGTTATTATTTATCCTTACATTTTTATATAAGGATAATTATTATACTTTTGTTAGCCCTAAACATTTTATGTTAGCTTTATTAGGTTTACCATTTGTGATGAGTTAGATTACCAGTTGTGTTGAGTTAACTTACTAGTTGTGTGAAGTCAACTCTACTTATAGTATCAGTTAGTGAGAGTTATAAACCACTGATATAGGTGGTAGTTGCACTATACTCCTCATATATGTACACCACTTGCATAATTATATTATATAGCATTGAGTTTATTTTTTGTGTAGTTTCATGTTTGTGGTAATGTTTATTTTGCTAGAGTGATCCTGGGATGAGAAGCATTGGCTTTTTCGGCATCTTTAACTCACTCAAAATTGTTCTCTCATGAGTTGATTAAGTCAATTTCCTTACACATCTAATCCTCTATCTTTATCAGGTATCCATTCCTCTTCTAGGATATGTCCTTAATCCCTATTACTCTTAGTCAACCTCATATAGGTCACTCATGCATGCATACACTCAACTAGTCATAAATGATACAACACTCTTATAAAAAGGTCACTAGCTCAAAATACCCCTAGGTAAACCATGAGCTCCCAAATAATAAATACATCAATATTACAATATAAACATCACCAAAAGACCCAATTATGTCGAAACATGTTAAGATATCATGAATAAAAAAGCATTCTCAAACATGCTCAAAATACACTCTCAAAATCCAACGAATGCATAAGGAGTTTAAAATACCCCAATTTTTTTTTATGGATCCATCATCATCATGAAACATAATTAAAATCTCCAAGAATCACCAAAAATATCAGGTACATCTCTAAATACCATCTCCACATGAAACACACCAAAGAGAAAGAAAGAACAACTAGGTTTTTCAAGCACCCATAATTTAGTTTCGAAGAATGAAAAAATACACATAGAAAAACTAATCATCATGACTCAACTCATATATCATTGGAAATGTATTTAAATATATTTTACAAAAAAAATCACATTTTCCTCCAAATCATAGTGGAAGGTCTTTAAACAAGATAATATTTGAAACTACTCATTTAGAATTGAAGGAATCAAGTACCAGTCTTGAGAGAAACAAGTAAAAACACCTCCGAGTCACTTCTAAGCCCAACCAAAGCATGGAAAACATCAAAGAAGACCTGAAAATCATATTTAAAAAATAAGAAAAGTATTCCATGTGGATAAATATTATCCAAAATACCTGGTTATGTCACCTTCTTGAGCAAGATTAATAAGGATAATTAGGCCACTAGGGTTTTAATGAGAAACCACCTCTTCATATCATTCCAGAAGCTCACACACATCATATCATGTTATAACATGTTATTCATGATGAAAAATCATAGCTACTATTTTAATCTCACTCAACTAAGAGGGGGTGAATAATTCATTCAATTTTTTTAATCAATTCAAATTATCTTTCTTAAAACATAAACCATTCAACCATTAGTGTGCACACATACAACATTCTCTCAATTAACCACAACCATTAGAGTGAACATCATTAAAAAATATATAAGTGGGAAACCCTCAAGGGGAAGAAAACCCAGTTAAAATTTTTTTGATATTACACACAACAAAGAATCAACTAAATATTACACATCACAAGACATTTATTTGGTAAGGCACCAACCCCACAAGGGACACCAACCCCACAAGGAGCACCAACCCCTAAACCCTTTTTGATATTACTCACCAAAAGAGACTTGTATGAATATGAATCATAAAAAATTATTTTGAATATAATATCTCTGAATTTATGATTCAACAACTTAGTTGATGGTAATGATAAGAATCGGCTCCAAACTCCTTTAAGCCCTTGTTCAAACCCTCATTCACCTAGCTCACTTTTTCTCCTTCTTTCATCACTTTACTTGGATTAAAATCCTTACAAACACACTCTAAAATATTATTCAAATTGTCACACACTATCTCATACCTAAAATAATTCCTTCATACCTATTACTCACTCACACTTGGGTCACACTTTTCCCTCTCTCAAGACTAGTTCAAATTTAAACTCAAACCCTTGATTTATAAACTTCTCATCTCATAAACATAAAGTAATTAAGTCCTAAAACTATTTAATGACCAATGGAACTTTAAAAAATATTAAAACATTCATTAAAATGTTAACATTTTACCAATATAGGTCGGCCTTGTCTAAAAACCATCGACATGCACAAAACTAGCTCAAAACCCCATCACCTAGATGAGCTAAAACCAAAAATTCAAAAACCATGATTATTAAAGATCAAAAATTCATCAAACATGTGTAATATAAAATAAAAACATCATACATGGTATTTAATTATCTTTCACTAATAAAAAAATTCATAACACAACTCAAAAGACTCATATCCTTCACTAAACAATTGTTTCCATCACCTTATCTTCACCTTTGGGAATTAATATCAATAAATAAAAAATAAAATATGGAATGTAACCACTATATGGAATCCTTAGGACCTTTATATCACATACATATATGTTATATCTCATGAAAAATCCATATGTGCAAACCACAATGACTTTCCTCTTCACCAAAACAAGCTTTCCATAAAGTAGTTTTACAACATCAACTGGTTTAAAAATTTATATATTTTACAAGATATCCAAATTTATTCAATAGGAAAAAAATTCACCCCTCTTAACTATCCAATAGATAGAAAACATAAACACATTCATCTCATGCATCATTTTCCTCATTTTTTCAGCTTGAGAAAATTTGTCTTGAAAATAAGCAATCCTTATTCTTCTTCAAAAATGAATTGAATGACCTAGAAAATCTCATCATCATGAGAAAAAAATAACATTGGAAATATCTTTGAATCCTCTTTCCATAACATATTGTATTTCCTTCCAAATCTAATTGGAAGGCCTTCAACCAAGACCATCTCTGAAAATTTCTTAAAACTACCCCAAAACTACCTTATGACCAGTCATCATAAATAGGGCACACTTTTCCATTTATAAGCATCACCATGATTTGAAAATATCATGGACATAAATAAAAAATCGCGTGATGAATAAATGTCGATTTATTTTGTAACTCCTTTGGACAACCTTTTCCCAAACTAGAATTCTTCAAAAACTTGTATTTTTGGTGGGGTCCACTCATCACCACATGCTTTATATTACCTTTACGGAAAGATGTATGATTGATATACATCATTCAATCATTAATGTTTCAAAAAAAAAAAAAAGGCTCATTATACTAAATTTCTCCCGGAGTCTCTTTTAGTTAGGGTTTATCTAGGGTTTCAAAGAAACTTATCTTCTTAACGATTGTTCATAAAAATGTGATGATCAAACCACCTCATTATTTTTTAAAAACCTTATTAGTTCCATGGAAAAAAATATTTTAAATTATTTGGGTCCCATGTAGAGCACATCATTCACAACTAGCACTATAAGGTAAAATTTTGTCTTAAAAACACACTCTAAATCACCTTGTTTTACCAAATCGACATATCTCACAAATCCTTCTTCAGAATGACCTGAAACTTTTCATGAAGCATCATGACAACATAATATAACTATTAATTCTCAAGAAATATACCAAATAGGACTGAACATATTTAGCGATTAAGACTTACGTGTGCTTACTTTCATGTTCTCACCTTCTTTCTTCCCAAGGACCATGAAACATTATTAAAGCTCTGCAAAATGACCTGAAACTTACCATATATTTCATATATACTACCACCATGTTTCTAATTATCTTGGAAAATACTTACTAGCTCAAAAACACATGCCTTCATAGCATACTATATGGTCCAGGGGCTAGGAATTATCCTAGAATGACTTGACTCAACTATGGAACCTCATGAAATAACCATGCTGACTAAATGCATACTCTTAGACATCATGAAAACCTTTTCCATCAATAGAAGAAACATCAATTGTTATGTTTGTGGAGCCTATTTTCATGTTAGAGTGTGGTACACCTTCTATGTGTTACACTCGGTATTTTTACGGCAGTCCCACTAGTCGATGAGCGGGCCGGGGGTTCGGGGGGTGAAGCCCCCTCGATCGATGGGGCTCGGGGCAAAGCCCCAAAGAAAATTTTCATGGGTGGTTTATTAACCCATGGGTAATGGGTAACCATTATGGGCTGTTTTTGGGCCCATGGTTTTTTGGTACCCATTGTTTTGATACCCACAGTTTTTTTTGCCCATGGTTTTGAGACCCACGGTTTTTTTCCCATGGTTCTGATACCCACGGTTTTGTATCAAACTGCTTAAGAAATTGTCTATTTATATTGTATTATGCATATGATACAAAAAACAAGCAAATGTATTGTAGATGTGTTTTGAATTTGGGTGTGAATTCTGTAGAGTTTGTTGAGCATAGCTCCAAACAGATATGGGTATTGTATTGAGAGAGTGGAGGCTTGTAATAAAATCTCGAGCAAGTGATTCTTGGTGGACATAGCCCAAATTGGGTGAACCACATTAAATCTTGTCTCTCTGTGTTGTGTTATTTATTCTACACTTTTATTTGAGATCTGTAATATTTTTCTACATATTAGTTTCTACTTTATTGCGATTCTATAAGGGATTATTCCGCATATTTTATCTCTTATTTCCTAACATCAATTACAACACTAACACATAATGGCCAAAAATATCCCCCTTTTTCATTAATGGAAACCACCTTCAGAAACATTGATGGTAACTAACAAGACCAACACACCTACATGACCTTATTTCCATGTTTATGATGCTTCTCTCCCCATTTTACATATATGAAAAAGGCTAAAATGATAACTATACATATAAAATGAAAACAAACAACATGATATAATGGAAAAAATGCTTGAAATTAAACCTACTTTCTCAAAAGACTCCCCCTTAGATTGTACTTATTATTCTTGACTTTAAAAAAAACAATGGTGATCCATAGACTTGTTATGAGATTCCACATATCTCACCCTTAAATTATATCCTCCATATTTTTCTTCAAATATGCTATACATATTCTTATAGGTATGTATCATTCTTAAAATCACAAGATATTCCTATAAACTCAACATATCTTATTTTAGGAATAAGGGCCCTAAACCATAGCTTCAGGTCCAAAAACAAAAACTTCACCTTGTTCTCAAAATCAATCATAACATATGAAGTATAACTTAATGCTCCTCTTGGCCACATACTATCATATACTAACTATCTAAGAAAATGAAAGAGCTCATACCTTAAGAAATGGTCATGAAGATGAATCATTTCAAATAACACAAATCTGAAACATAAATTTAATGTTCTCATCCTTATTTTCATGACAATACATATGTTCTCATGCTTCATACCTCACCATTTTCATATTTTAAGGCCAAAATAAAAATACATTTTGAATTTACACATTCAATTGACTAGTCTGATATAGGTTAGATATACCTCAGAGTCCTATTTTATACTTACATCCGACAAGCTCTAAGGTAAACCAACATACTCATATTAAGACATATATCTTCACCTTCTTAGCATAATGAACATTCAAGCTCATTTTTCAAACATACCTTTAATAATCATTATCTCTTCCTAACCAACCTTCTTTCCATTTATAACACATGATTCATAGACAAAAATACCTCCCCTTTCCCAAATAGGCTTCAACAAACATGTTTTGTTGTATCTAGGATGGTTTTGCTTTGTTTTTAGCTAGTTTTCCATTTTGAAACTCTATTACAAATCCCTTCAATTCTATAAAATGAAACTCATTTTTCTACACAACCTTTAGGAATATAATTCAATAAAATTCCATGAATTGATTAATATCCTTGACCATATAGTCCTCAACATGCCATGAAATTTCAATAGACTTATTATCCGACTCCTAACTCCCCTCGGGATGAGGGATACAAGAAAAACTTCTTCAAATTTCATGATTCAAGATATTTCATACTAATAAAAATTAATTTTGTATGTTTTACTCAACTAGATATCCTTAGGAATTTTCAACATGAACAAAATACCATACTTATACCAAGAGCATTTAAAAATAGCTTAAAACATACCTTATACTTAGATCACAACTAAAAGGGTAACATCAAGAATTAACCACTCTAATACACTTTGGACCAATTATGTATCATTCTGTCTCGGACCTCCCATGCCTTTGCAAAATCACAATACTCCATGCATGGACTCAAATCATGACTTGACATATTTTTAACCAAAGAATTCTTTAGAAGACACTTCACTTCAAACTAAGACATTTTTTATACATGACTACCTAGGTGCATATTATAACCATACTTTGAAATATCAAGATAGGTATTTAAAGGGATTCCACCATTAATTCACCATAATGTTATAGAAACAAACACAAGACCCTATTTTGACACATCACCATGACATACATAGCATATGAATGAGTTCTTAAATGAAAATTCATAATCTAAGAGATTTCAACCATCAACTTGACAAATATAAACTCATAACATGAAAGTAAAAATCAAGGTCCTTTTGAGAAAGACCATACCATTTTCACTACTTGACCAACCAAGGACAACCACAAAACAAACTTTGAGACTATGAAAACATTATTTTACATGTAATAGCATACTTTGAAAGACATAATTCATCAACATGCTTCAAAAAAGTATCCCCCTTGACATATGCTTCCTTCTCATGCTTCAAACACGGGATGATGGCTCCATGAAGCCTAATAGAGACACCAAAAACATCTAAATTCACCTAGTAGGGTAACACATCCATGTCCATATGGGACATGATACCAAGAACCTTCATCAACTCTCTTAACTACTATACCTTTTCTTATTTGTTTCTTTTCTTGGGGTATTAATGAGAATATAACAACAATTCTTGAGGTTCTACAATAGAAATAAGACATTTATGAGTATTATGTTCATCATGAATGGAACCAATAACTTTAGGACCTTATTTTTATTTTTGACTAGAGTAAATTTAAACTCTTCCTTTACTTTTCCAACATGATTAGTCTTAACTTCATCTTTCCTCTTGTATGTGTTCACCTTCACCCTACATTACCTTGCAATGTGACCAACCATATTACATTTGAAATAAGTAGAAGAAATATTACCTCTAGAATCTCCATTCCTTTATTTATAACCCTTTTAATTTTATTGCAACTATAACACACAACTCCATACTTATTTTCATTTCTCCAAATCTGATTAGGAGACTCTTGATGAAAAAACTTGGCAATATGACCCCTCTTATGGCAATTATAGCATGTAATATCTCATGACTGATATGAATGATCATTCCAACCATTTCTCCATGGAAATGCATTCTTAACATATCTCCTACAATCCCTAGCTCTATGACCAAAAGTATTGCAAGAGTAACAAACACCATTGAAATTACTTGTAGAATTCATTGCATTGCGATGCCTAATAACATTCTTGAGCTCATTAACATCCTTCATGAATTTGGCAACATCAGTAGATCTTAATTTTTCCACTTCATGCTTCTTTGAATGCTCTTATTTGTAGCCTAAACCAGATTTGGCATTTGTAGCTCTTTGATTCTCCAACATGTCAATTAGGGATTCTGTACTTTTCTCTAACTTCAGATAGGATCTCAACCTATTGTGTAACTTCTATAACTATATTTTAAAGGATCTCAACTCATATTCATACCTACTATAATATTATTCTTTGTAATTTAGGGTTTTATACATTTTCTTCACTTATGAATCTAAGACCTTTATGGATTGACCATGATCATCTACCATGCAACACATTTGTTGTTAGAAACATTGAATAATTGATTCTACAACACCATAATTATTTCTTAGGGATGATTAAACATATGATGATTTACCCATGCCTTTTTTATTTAATAGGATCTCCTTCAAGTTTTCAAACTTCTCCAAAAGGACCTATTATGATACCAATTGTTTGAAGCACAATGGAATGAGAGGGGAGGGGTTGAAACAGTACATTAAAAAAAAAAAATCAATTCAAAGTATCTTTCTTAAAACATAAAGCATTCAACCATTATTGTGTGTAGATTCAAGATTCATTAAATTAACCACAACCATGAGATTGAACAAAATAACCCAAGATATAAGTGGGAAACCATCAAGGGGAAGAAAACTGAATAAAAACATTGCTGATATTACACAAAAAAAGATGAAGTCAATATTACACATCACAAGAGATTTACTCACAACCCCTAAACCCTTGTTGCTATTACTCACCAAAAAGGATTGAATGAATATTACTCATCACTGAAGATATGCTGCAATAACTTAGATGATGTTGATCACAAGATTTAACTCCAAAATCATTCAAACCCTTGTTAAAACCCTCATTCAACTAGCTCACCTTTTGTCCTTCTTTCATCACTCTTCTTTAATTCAAATCCTTACACATAAAAATTCTCAAACATTATTAAATTTATCACACACTCTCTCATATCTTAAATCATTCTTTCATACCTATTACTCACTCACACTTGGGTAACATATTTTCCCTCTCTCAAGACTAGTTTAAATTTGAACTCAAACCATTGCTTTATACCCTTATCATATCATAAAATAAAATAAGGTTAGTACCAAAAAAATTTCATGAAAAATTAATCTTAATAAAATACCAAATAATTCATTAAAACATTCACATTTGACCCATATAGGTCGAGCATTCCCAAAACCATCAAACATGTAAAAACTAGCTCAAAACCCCATCACCTCGATGAGATAAAACCAAAAATGCCAAAACCATGATTAGTAAAGCTAAAAATTCATAAAAAAATGTGTAATGTAACATAAAATTAGAATACATGGTCATTAATTAGATAAAACTAATTTAAAAATTGAAACATGATTCAAAATGCTTGTATCCTTATCTAAACAATTGTTTCAACCCCTGTCTCACCTTTGAGAATCAATAACACCTAAGAACAACTAAACTATGAAATGTAACCAGTATATGGAATCATGAGGACCTTTATGGCATATCCATTTATATTAGATATCATGAAACATCCATATTTATAAACCAAAACAACTTTCCTCTTCACCAAAACAAGCTTCTTAGAAATTAGTTTTACAATCTCAACTAGTGTTCACCATTTATGTCACTTCCAAGACATAAAAATATCTTAAATAGAAAAACCAAATCCCTCTTAACTCTTTAATATATATCAAACATAAAATAATTTATCTCATACATCATTTGCCTCATTTTTTCAACATGAGAAAATCTATCTAGAAAAAATGAATGATTCTTGTTCTTCACAAAATGACATGAATAACCCATAAAATATCATCATCACAAGATAAAAAATATACCATTGAAAAAATATCTAAATCATATTTCTAAAACATATTTTATTTAATTCTAACTCCAGTGGAAGGCCTTCAACCAAGACCATCTCTCGAGAACTTCCGAAACTACCCCAAAACTTCATTATGACCAATCATCATAAATAGGGAAAATTTTGCAATTTAGAATCACAAACATGATATAAAACCATTATTAAAATAAATAAAAATGCAATACTATAAACAATGTCAATTTATTTTTCAACCTCTTTGGACAACCTTGTCCCAAACTATACTTCTTCATAAACTTACGTTTTTCATGTGGGGTTCGCTCATCACCACATGATATATCTTACACTTATATAAATATAAAGGAGTCCTATAAATAATTCAATGATTAATTTTATAATAAAAAAAAAAATGATCAATATACTCACTTTCTCCAAAGTCACTTTGAGTCAGGGTTTAGTTAGGGTTTCAAAGTAACTTATCTTCTTAACAATCGTTCATAAAAATGTGACAATAAAACCACCTCATAATTTTAGATAACAATTATTAGTTCCATGGAAAAAAATATCTTAAATTATCTACCTACCATGTGTAGCAAACACTTCAAAAAAAGCATCAGAAGGTCAACTTTTGTCTCAAAAACACACTCTAAATCACCTGGTTTTACCAAAACTTACATATCTTACAAATACTTCTTCAGAATGACCTGAAAATTGTCATGAAGCATCATGAAAACATCCTATAACTATTCATTCTCACCAAATATACCAAATAGGTATGAAAATTTCTATCTATTAAGACTTACATGTGCTTACTTACATGTTCTCACCTTCTTTCTTCCCAAGGACCATGAAACAATATCAAACCTCTACAAACTGACCTAAAACTCATCATATATGTCATATATACTGCCACCATACTATTACTATTATTTTACAGGAATTTTATCTCTAAAACACATTCCTCCATACCATACTTCATGCTCTAAGGCTAGGAATATGCTTAGAATGACCTAACTCAACTATGACACCTGATGAAATGACCATGATGACTCAATGCAAACTCTTAGACATCATGAAACTATTTTATATAAATAGAATTGATATAAATAACAAAACTACCACACAATAACCAACAACTACAACATGAAAAATGATCAAACTCACTTCAAAGAAGAATACTAACATTTTAGCCCTTAAGTCCAAAATCAGTAGTACTACTTTGATGACCCGTATCTTCAATTTTCTCCACTAAATAAACCTAAAAAAATTAATAATCATTTAGATCCCTCTCGTGGATTATATAATAGTTTTATTTTCATCTTGAAGCTTCCATCTCATCCTTGAAATTGTAAATCTCCACAAAATAAGGAATTTTATCTATCTTCCCAAAATAACTAGAACACCAAACCACAACCAAAATGAGCCCTATGGAATCCTATTCAACCTTGACACATTACCTTTTCATGTCAAGAAAAATTGAATACAAAACAAATAAAATCTCCCAAGTAGCTCTAGAAGGAGGTGTGCAACACAAAAACTCTTAGCACATTTAAATAACTAGACTAACACCACATAGTCTATTAACAAAGCTACAAATTTACAATAGTAACATCAAGATCTTAGCTTATTGGAATGCTTAAGAAAACTAACATGATATCAATTAATATAAGTTAAATAATTCCTACTTAGTCTGAATTTCTAATTAAGATGGACATATGAAGACCACCGTCAAATCAAATTGGATTGTTGCTACTTCAAAAATGGTGAAAGGATCTCTTCAACAATGGTTACAAGGCCATATTAGATATTCCTTTACTAACCAAACATGAATATTGGATCCAAATATTGATAAAGATAATCCATCAATGGAAGTAAGGATCTTAATCATGTCTTATATGATTAATACTATTTAATGTATGGTTTAAAATATGAAGGATCTTGGTCCTTTTTATAGCTTTCTATTGTTAGATAAACTTGCATCTTTGTGCATGTGGGACTAAAGGATAAATTAGATTAAGGATTGTTAATATTGATTAGTGAAATTAATAAGTGATTAACATGTGAGGTGCCTTAATTGACTAATTAGGATCAATTAAGTGGCTAGGATAATATTTTGAAGCCTTTAGAGATGTATTGGAGGGAAATGGGGTGATTTTGAATGGTCGGAAGAGGGGTATTAACCAATAAGAGGGTTTATTGATCAAATACAAGGGTAATAGAATTAATTAGCTAGTAATCACTAATTGTCAACTTGGAAGAGAATAATAACTAACGATGCGTCATCAATTGGCATTTGGGATGTGATAGAGGTTAGGTAATAAAAAAAACATTGTTAATTAACCAAAATAGAGGGAAACATTAGTTAATTAGTGGTAATCACTAATTATAATGGAAATGGTAAGAATGAAGGTAGTTAGTACACTTTTAGCAATAAAACTACGTAAGCAGAATTTAGGTGTTTACTGTAGGGTTTAACTAGATTTTCAAAGTAGTTTATATTCTTAAAATTTGTTCATAAAAGCATGACATCCAAAATAACTTATTGTTTGTGAAAAATGATCTTAACTAAGTGTAAAAACATTCCAAAAAGCCTCACGGTACAATGCAAAGTGTATGAGAGTAAGTGACCATAACAAGTTGCCATCTCAAGTTGGTTTTTACTTCTTCAAAACTTGGTTTTACTAAAAATCACATAAATTTGAATTTATTCACAATTTTGACCTAAAAATTGTCATGAAACATCATGACAACATCCTCTAACTATCCCAATGCACTTCCATTCTTAGATATTCTTGAAACTCTTCACCACAATAACTTTCATGTGTTATCCTTTCTTTTCTTCATCTTCTTACTTCCTAAGGACCATGAAACAACTAAGATATGAATTAAAAATATTCATGAACCTCATATGTAATTTTAAAATATCTAACCATGGTTGACCATAAATTTCCTACTCCAAATATTATGCAACCATCTTTGAACCACATATTCTAGACCTAAGAATAGGCATATAATTACCCATCTCAACCCATACAACTCATAAAATGACCATAATGACTCATTATAGAATAATTAGCACGTATTACACACCTATTTGACCTTGATGAAACTCATACCAACCTTTGGTACTCATACAATGACCATCCAAGTTTGCACCATGCACGAAACCATGTTTAGATTCCATGACAACTTCAACAAACCTAGACCATACCGATCAACCTTCATAATTGACCATGATTTAAACCTCATGGAGAATCACATGAAACCCTTTTCCATCAATGTAATTTTACATCAATGATAATATAAGACACAATGTAAAACAGAGAATGTATATTTTTAATGATTCATTGTTGAATCTTATCTCTCTTCTTCTTCTTGTAATGATGTTAAATTATGATATGAAAGGATCGGGCATGTGAAATTTTAAATTTTGTTTGAAATTCCTTTCCTTAACCTTATTATAGATATTACTAAGTTGAAATATGACCATGGATCTTTTGAAGTTACTTGTGTGGTAAAAAACATGTAGAACCATTTCACAAACATCATGATTCTAATTTATCTAACTTGCTTGTGTTTATCCATAGTGATGTGAGAGGTCCTTTGTAAGTTATTTATCTTAATTGATCCTTTAATGTTATTAGTTTCATTGAAGAATTTTTAGAATTACTTGGTCTTATTAAATTAAGAAAAAGTATGAAGTACTATATAAGTTTCACGAGTTTAAATTATTGGTTAACAACATGGCTAAAATGAAAGTAAAGAGATCAGAATCGATAATGGAGGTGAATATGTCAATAATAAATTTGATGAGTTTTTTTTATATATTTTGGAATTCAAAGGAATTTACAACAACCTATTCTCTTTAGCAAAACCATATAGCTAAAATATAGAATAAGAGAGTCATAGATTTGGATAGGACCATATTGTATACTTCTAAAGTGCCTATGTTTTTATGGGTTGAAGCTATGAATATTACAATTCATATTAGAAATATAATTCCTACCAAATATTTTTATAAAACTACATTGCATGAACTTTGGAATAAACAAAAACATGATATTTCACATTTTAAGATATTTAATAGTCATGTTTCTCTTCTTATTCCTAAAATTAAGAGATAAAAACATGATTTTAACTCTTATTATTGCATATTTGTTGGATATGGTATTCACACAAAATTATTAATAGTGTATGGTCAAGTGAATCATGTGATTTTAGAAATTAGGAATGTTCATGTTCTTCAAAAACCATTTTTTTCAACCTCCTCTCTTCCTTCTTTTGTGTTACCCGAGTTTGAATCTCTTCATAACCATTCTTTAGAAAATATGGAAACTGATTTCCAAAAATTGACCATCCTTCTTCTGATATGATGGATATTGATATTGAGGAGGTTTCTTATCAATTTGTCTTAGACTAGAATTCCTTAATGGGATCAAAATATGGATTGTAATTCTTATCCCACTAATCTAAAAAATATGACTGCAATCAATATTCTTATCATTCCTTATCAAATTTTAATGAGGTTGAACCTCAATCTTTTGAATAATCCATTCTATATGAAAGGTGGGTTAATCTTATGAAAGATAAATAAAATTCTCTAATAAAGAGTAATAATTTGGAATTAGTACCCCTTCCTTATAAAATAAGTATTGTAGGATCTATATGGTTAGACAAAATAATAAATACCTCTCTTGGTAAGATTGAAATATTTAAGGATAGATTAGTTGCTTTAGAGGGTTTAATAAAGAAATTGTTTTAGATTATGTTAAAATATTTTCTTCTATTTCCAAAATGAGAACTGTTAGAATTATGTTAGCTCTAGTTACTCAACATCATTGGGAGATTCACCAAATAGATGTGAAAAATACTTTCTTATCCCCAAGAAATGGACAAGATGAGGCTTCTAACAAAACACTTAACAAAATTCTCATGAAAACTTTTGAAAAAGTAGGCAAGAATTGGCACCTCCAAATCCCATTTGCTCTAAAGGATTATAGGACCAGTATCCATAATCCTATAGGTGCCAATCCCTTTTCTCTAGTTTATGGATCCAAGGCATTTTTACCCCTTTAAGTTCAAATTTTGTCACTTTACGTATCCCTTAGATATTTTATCATTGATGAGGACTATCGATAAGATCGTTTAGCAAAATTAGAATCACTATATGAAAAAAACTTAACAACTCTCAAACAACATCATATCTATTAAGAGCACATCAAACACACATACGACAAGCATGCAAAAGAGTGTGAATTTAACATAGGTGATCTTGTTCTCAAGAAAATTCAAAACATCACTACTCTAGAAGAAGTAAACATGGAAATTTTTCTCTAACTAGATCAGTCCATAGTTTTGGTTCTTATCATCTAGCCTCCATTAATGTTACACCTAACTCTAAATGCCTTGCACTTATGGCATTTCTATTGTTAACAAATTTACCGTCATGAAAGTAATCAAACCAAAGATATTATTTCACCATGAAACAACCATATTATCATCATAATGATTTAAAAGAATATGGTTTTCCATTACTATTCTAGAAACCTTTAAGATAAACACCATGGCTTTGTTCATTGCATATTTCACATGGATAAGTTCCTCCTTAGTAGGAACCCCGTAATAATTACATACATCCACCTTGTGTATCAATCTAAGTCATGTCATGGGGTGCACATGTGTAGTCTATGCACACATTTTTTCCTCTTCTCAAAATGGTCTATTAGAATTTCTCTCAAAGCATAAAATAAAATAAAAAATATCTTTGGATGCATCCTATCAAAAATTATAGATTGACCCCTCGAAGCACACCTATCTAATATAAGTATCATATTTTCAAAAAAATAAAAGTAGACTGACCCATTGATGGAAAAAAACCTGTCAAAATCATAGATCGAACCCTCAAAGGATGACTATCCAATATCATAAAATCAAAAATTCAAAATTATAGACCACTCCCTCAAAGTATGGATACCCATTTAAAAATGATTCCCACATCTATCAACCTTAAAAATCCAAACATCAAAAAGAATCCTAGGAAATCTTTGGTACATCTCCAAGACCATAAGGCATTTAGTAAGACACCATCAAAATCTCAACAAGCTCTTGTAATAATTTATAGCTATACTCACGTCAATGTTAAGCTTATATCCACTTATTCTTGTTTTCTTTTTGTTTACACAAAAAAAAGGTCCAATCAAACATATTGGTCTCTATTTACCATTAGTTTGAGTGTTTTGTCAAAGATTAAAATTTTCATAGGAAATATCTATGATTCCTTCAATTGTCGAGTGATTATCCCAAATTTCCCATGATGTCCATGAATCAATTGTGATTACTTTCAATACAATTGATTTTATTAGTTATTGTATTTTATCATTTCTTATATTTCTATCTACACTTAATATATTTTTTCGGTATGTGTCTCGTATAAATGACTAATCCAATTCAATCTGTCTAATCATAAACATTTACAATATTCCAATTTTTCATCAATCATTCATGATGGAGTAGTTGGACATCCTCCTTGAGCTCACCTTATGAACCATCACATTTACACTAACCTTTGAATGTATCAAATAAATGTTTGAGATATTTAACAAGATACAAGAAGAAATCGAGGAATATTGATAAGAATACATCGATGAATTTGAGATTGCCAAAACCCTAGATTCGGCCACCTACGAAGTTGGACATGACCTCCTATCCATCTTGAGTTCTAGCTTCCTTATCTTGTATCCTCTATATTGTCTTTATTTAATCAACTTAAAGGTATCAATGAGTTTACATCCTTCAAGGAAGTTCTTTTTGATTTCTAGGATAGTCCTTTTTGAGCAACTCACTCTCTTATCTATTTAATATCCTTTTTTTAGTTGTTTTTGTTTCGAGATCTCTTCACTTTGTAAAAGGAGGAGAAATTTTACATTGTCCAAATTTTATCATCCCGAAATTACAACTATCAGTGCAAGTATCAATAAACCCTATCCTTTTTAGTTTTAAGTACTTTATACATATGATAGAACAAACCAAAAATGACATAATATATGTTGAGTCAAATCCAATTAGGTCACACCGCGACCAAACCACACCAAAAAGGGGAAAATATGACATAATGACATGTAGAGGATGTTGAATAACAACAAATAAAGGCACAAGATCAATGGAAATGGTCGAGGCGGGGACCAACACTATCACATCGGGGAGAAACCACAATGGGGTTGAGGAGGAATATAAAACATCCAATGGAAACAAGCATGGGGAGGCATAAGAATGAATGTTATAAGAAGGGATAGGTTAAATAAAATACCACCTTTGTGGGAGGATCTTGAGCTCAATACAAATCTCTCCAAGGAAGAAGATACCAAGGCCAAGATAAAATAAAACCATGGTTTACACAATGACTAAATAAAAAATAGAGACCAAGTGAGATCATCTTGGTGGATTGAGCTAGGTAAGGAGATTTTGAGTCAAGAACTACACTAAAATGATATAGAAGGGAGCTGGGGAGAAGATCACCAAGATGGAAAATTTTTTAGTAAGTGTAGAGAGGAGATCATTAGTTAGAGGAAAGTGTAGGAAAAGAAGGGGGTAGGAGAGAAGAGTTTTGGGAAGATTGAAAGCATCCAAAACTAAACTTGATAGAGAAAACAAAAAAATAAAAAACATAAATAACTCCAAATCAATCTTTCCACTAAATATAGTTGTAAATAGTCATATCATATGTTACTTATTAAGATTATGGAGTGGGAGTAGGAGCGGGATTTTTCAAATCTTGAAAGCAAGCAGGAATGTCCAGAGCCGAATCTGCAGATCGATTAGTAGCGAGAACTTGGTGAAGGAGCACGTGAACGTGGAGCCCAATGGTAATAGAGATAAGGATGGGAGAAAAATCATGTGGGTGGAGCTTTTTGGGGGAACCATGTTTCAAGGGTCTCAAGAAACACGGAACCGGTTAAAGAGAAAGGTAATCTTTCCGTCAAGATCCCTCGATTCTTTGTTGGCTAGATCAAAAATCTCCATAGAAGGAGCTCTCTTTACAAAATGTATGGGATCTAGACCAAATATAGATTATTTTAGAGGTTGGGCAAAGAGACGTTGGGTGGCTAATGGTACCATTGAAATCTTAGCACATGTTAATGGTTATTTCTTAGCCATCCTTCCTAGTAAGGAGCGTGTGGCCAAAATCTTAGCTGAAGGCCCTTGGTTTATTGGAAAAACTCATATAGTTGTTCAGAAATGGGAGCCGACTTTTAATCCTTATGGAAATCCTGTTATGGAGTTTCCGATATGGGTCAATCTTCCAGGTTTACCTTTGGAATTTTGGGAACCAGAGATCCTTTTTGGTATTGCAAAAAATCTGGGGAAACCTATTGCCCTAGATCCGGTCACCAATTCAAAAACTAGACTCACCCATGTCGATTCTATGTGAATATGAGATAGGAGTCTTGCTTGGAAATTGATATTAAGCTAATGACCCCTAAGGGAGATTGGGTGCAGTGTTTTGTCTATGACCCTACTCCCTTCACTTGTAAAAACTACAAGTTGGTGGGCCATGAACAACGTCTTTGTCCTGATCTAAAAAAAAAAAAGCCTGAAGTAAAACCTATGCCTCAAAAAATTGGATGATGGAAAATAAATGAAGGAATGGAGAAGGATTGGGAAGAATGGAAGGGTTCTCTATTCAGATCTCAAAGTAGAGCCTTTAAATCTTACTATCCAAACTAGAGAGGAAGGAGAAGGAGTTTTCTCTCAACAAAAAGAAGCACCACCAATAAAACTAAAGAAAAGGAAGTTGATATTTCTTATCTGGAGCTAGTAGAAGGAAGACAGGATTCAGAGGAGAGGGAAAGTTTAGAAATAGAAGATAATAATTTGGCTTTGATAGTTCTTTGAAGGCCTCTCGTTGGATGAGGTTTAAATCTATAGGTAGATTTCCTTTGCATGCAGAGAGGAGAAGAAGATCTAACTTTGTCAAATGTTTTTGGGATCTTATCAGATTATGCTACTAATACCTATGACGTGCTAGGCTCTCCAAGGAATCTGGTGAGTAAATCCAAACCTGTCACTCATAGTAGCTTAAGAGCTAATGTTGGAAAAGATTCCAGTCAAAAGGGAAGAAAAAGTAATAAGGAAGTAAGGGAGTCATTTTCTAGAAATGAAGTAGATGTAGGAATCAAAAAAAATTTGGGGAGCCTGCTGGGTTGTAAAAAGAAGTGTTAAATGATTATTCTTTCTTGGAATATTAGGGGGTTAAATAACCCTAGAAAACACAGAATAGTGAAATATCTTAGAGTTAAAAATAAACTGGATATTTTCATGCTTCAAGAATCCAAAATGAGTATGGAAAGATTTAGAGAAGTGGGGAGGTCTATTTGGAAAGAAAGTTGTTGGGAAGGTTGTAGTTCATTAGGTGCCTCTAGTGGGATTATCAAGCTCTAGGATCCTAGTATTGTCCATGTGGTTCCTATTCTTTCGGATCAACGACATGTAGCTATAAATTTTATGAATTTGTCCTCTAAGGAATCCTGGTATGTTTCAAACATTTATGCTCCCAACCTTGTTAGTGAAAGAAGGAAATTATGGCATGATCTCACTAATTTTAGGAAATTATTCAAAGATAAAGAGTGGATTATTGGTGGTGACTTCAATACCCCCTTTCACTAGGGGAAAAAAAGGTGGCAACATCTCATACACAAAAATTATGGAGGATCTTGCTAATTTTCATTTTAGTAATGGTTTGGTGGATATGGAGATGGAAGGATCCAAGTTTACTTGGGTAAATCGGTGAAATAGGTCTGAGCTCATCCAAATCAGACTCAATAGGTTTATGGTAAGTTATCCCTATTTGTTAAATCAAATATATTCTCTGAAGTCTCTTCCCAGAATTAGATCGATCATAACCCTATTCTCCTCAATCTTGGGTTAAATTTGGTCAAGAAGGCTAGACCTTTCAGATTTGAAAAGATGTGGTTAGATCATCCTAATCTTCCCAATAAAATCCAAGAGTGGTGGAATGTAGGGGTCTTTAGGGTTGCCAGTTATAGACTTAGTTAAAAATTAAAGTACCTCAAAGGCTGTCTCAAAAAGTGGAACAAAGAAGTCTTTGGTAATATCTTTCAGAAAAAAAGTAGATTGGCTGAAGATTTGAGGAATATTGAGGAACTTATTGATCTTAAAGGTCTCAATCTGGTTCTAAAGGAGTAGGAACAGAATATTCTGGTTAAGTATCATGATATTTTGGCTAAGGAAGAAGTATATTGGAAACAACAGTCGAGAGTGAAATGGCTAAAGGAGGGGGATAGGAATACCAAATTCTTTCACTTCTTGGCTACTTCTCGTTCAAATCTCCTCAAAATAAATGAAATTAAAAATGAAAATGGGCCAATTATTTCATAGAATAAGGAAATAAGTAGAGTCATCATCAATTATTTCAAGAATCTCTTTCAGAAAGGTCAGAGGATTGAAGAGAAAAATCAAAATAACATCTTGAACCTGTTCCAGGAAGTCATATCCCCAGAAGAAAATCGGGAGATCTTAAAGATCCCTACTGAGGAGGAAATTAGATTTGTGGTCTTTGATATGGAACCAGAAAAATCACCAGGACCTGATGGTTTTAGGCTCTCTTTTATCAGAGATTCTGGAAAGTGAGTAAGAATGAAGTCATATAAATGGTCCAAGATTTTTTAGGAATGGAAAACTTCTTAGACAGACTTAATAATACTTTCTTGGTCCTTGTTTTGAAGGTTGCTGGAGCAAATGAAGTCAAATATTTTAGACCGATCAGTCTCTGTAATATAGGATATAAAATTCTGGCCAAAATCTTAGTTGGAAGAATTAGATTGGTCCTTGATCATTTCATATCTAGGAATCAAGGTGCCTTTGTCCCAGGGAGGTAGATCACTGATAGCATAGTGGTGATTCAAGAAGATATTCATTCCATTGTTAATTTTGATAGATCTGCTATGTTCCTGAAGCTTGATATGCACAAGGCCTATGACAGAATTACTTGGTCTTTCTTGGAGGCCATCCTCAGTAAAGTGGGTTTTGATAATTCTCTGGTTAGAATGATCATGACCTGTATATCTACTACCAGCTATTCTATTTTGGTCAATGGAAGCCCGGAGGGATTTTTCAAAGCTGGAAGAGGCCTGAGACAAGGGGATCCACTATCTCCTTTCCTATATGTTATCATGGTAGAATATTTGAGTAGAATATGCAAATAGGCCTTACTATCCAGGAGGATTCAGGGTATCAAGATTACTAATGGTCTCTCGTCGATCTGCCTAAATCAGTTTGTTGATGATAATTTTATGATGGGAAAGGCATCTGTTCAAGAAGCCACTAATTTCAAATCTTTTCTTATGGACTATGAGTTGGTCTTGGGGTAGATGGTCAATTTTCTCAAAAGTGCGGTGTTCTTTATTAATGTGGAGAAACAAGTCCAAGTTAGGCTTGCTCGAATCCTAGGTTGCGTGCAAAATAAAGTGTTTTCTAGATTTTGATTTAGGTATGCCGCTTATCCTCAATAATCCTGATTCCTCTTTTTGGAATGCCCTGATGGATAGAATGAATAAGAAACTTTCTTCCTAGAAAGGTCTTCTTCTCTCCCAGGTGGGAAAGATTCAACTTCTTGCGAGTTCTCTTTAAGGGGTCCCCATTTACATTATGTCTCTTTTAAGCTTCGACCAAAATTATTGAAGCTCGGAAAAATTTAGAAGATATTCCTCTTAGCGGGAGCCTCGAGAAAAGTTTAAATACCCTCTTGTTGCTTGGGGACAAGAGTCACTAGGCCTAAGATGTGTGGGGGCTGCGTCGAAAAACCTCCCTATCATGAACAAAGTTCAGTTGCTAAAACTGGTTGGAGAATAGATAGAGAGGAGGGTTTATAGATTGATATTATAAAAATAAATATTTACGAGAATTTAGGCAGAATTGATCTTTTCTTCTCTCTAAAAAATCTTCCTAGAGGATCCTTTTACGGAATTCCTTGTTGGATTCGAAGAACATCCTCTCCAAGGGTTCCTACGGGAGATTTGTATCGGGAATATGATCAAATTTTGGTGGGACAACTAGTTTGAAGAATCTCCCTTAACTGATTAGGGAATTTGGAAGGAGGTGGCTCATTTCTATGAGGAAAATGGTAAAACTTGGTTAAGAGACTTCTGGAGGTATGATGAAGATAGGGTCCATTGGGAAATTATTGAGCCCCCCTGGTTTTAATGGTAATCTCAAACCCTTTCAAGATATCAATAAGAAACTCAGGGATTTCCATATTCCCATATACCAAATAAAGGAGGATTCCATCATTTGGAAAGAGGAAGATTCAGGTAATTATTTTGTTAAATTTGCCTACAGAATGCATTTTAAGAAAGATATCCAAAAAGAGTATTGGGGAAAGTTATGGATTAAATATCTGACTCCCAAGATTAATATTTTTTATTGGTTGGCTATCCAAAATAGAATCCTGACTGTTGAAAATCTTATAAAAAGAGGAATGCAAATTCCTAATAGGTGCTCTCTCTGCCAGAAAAGGGAAGAAGATGTGAATCACCTTTTTTTCTCTGCCCCTTCTCTAAAGGAGTTTTTTCTCTGATTCCGGAGCTTTTCAAGATGCATTGGATTCTTCCCTCGAACATTGAGGATTATGCTACTCAATGGGAGAGCCCTTTTAGATATCCTTTCTTGGCCTGGGCGTGGAAGATTGCCTTGCCTCACATTTTATGGGGATTGTGGAAAACTAGAAATGATAGTGTTTTTAGAGACCTGAACCCCTCAATTGGGGTGGCCAAAAGGAAAATTCAAAATTATTTTAAGGAAAACCTTAAATTATTTAAAGGAAAAAAGAAATTCCAATGTCTGAAAGAGGAATAGAAAGTTCTGGAGAATTTCACCTACAGTCAGGACAAGAGCAAAATCCCAGGTAATGTTGTCAGCTAGATTAAACCCTTGGGAAATATGATCAAAATTAATTTTGATGGAGCCTCTAAGGGAAATCCAGGTCAAGTGGGGGAGGAGGTATCTTAAAGGATAGTGAGGGAGATTGGTTAATTGTCTATGTTGGAACCCTGGGTAAACAAACTAATAATATGGCTAAAGCTAGAGCCCTCCCTTGGGGAGTGTTGATTTCAAAGGAAAAAGGTCTTAAGGATATTCAAATTGAGGGAATTCTTTAATTATTATAAAATCTCTTCTTAATGAAAGTAAGATTAATTGGTCGATTAAAAATATTATCCAAGACATCAAGGAAATGCTTAAGTTCTTTGACAAAGTTTCTATTAATCATATTTTGAGGCAAGGAAATAAATGTGTAGACAAGATGGCTAATATGGGAGTCCTTTGTAATGAATACAAAATTTGGCACAAAGGGGAGAGATTACCCTCTAACATTAATGATGAAATCATTAAGGAAAAGAGGTGCTAAGTTTCATGATGCCGACATGAGTGGGGCAGATATTTCAGGAAACAAGATAGTCTTTACAAAAATCACTGGGTCTTTTTGAATTTGGTTTGGAAATACAGTTTGAGGATTGTCTCTAGTTTCAGCTAGAAAAGTTACTTTGATAGAGTTTAGATGGGTGGTGATAGGATCTGCGTGGAACCCACCAGCTAGAATATGAAGGAGGGCAACAGGATTCTGTGGAATAAGTTAAAAGTTGGGGGTTTTAGCAATTTTATTGCTAAACTGCATGGTCACGACCCTACTCTCTCTAAGGATTTTGGCCAAGCATGGAAAGATGGGGTTTTTACTATTCATGGTGTGGAGGTCGAGGTCTCGGAGGCCAACATTTCTAGGGTGATAGAAATGAAGATGGAGGGCTTGAAAATCTATAAGGAAAGAACTCGCAGAGATCTTGAGATTGAGTGGTTTTTTGTTGGTAAGGAGACTTGTTTTTTCTTCACTAATGGCATTGCTCGATCGTGTATCCCTGGTATTTGGAAGGAGGTCTGTCTTCAAGTTATGAAGTATATCACTCTGGAAGGGAAGTATAGAAAAATATATACTCACCATATCACTTTCCTCAACATGTTTCGACATAAATTTATGGTTAGCATTCCCTTTTTCTTGGCTACCTCTCTCTCGAATTCATTGATAGCGTTCCAGAACAAGAAGGCCGAGCTGCCCCTTCATGAGGGTTTGATTCTTCTACTGTTTGAGAATGGTAAGCCTGTTCTGGATCACCCCTTGGTCTCTATTCTAGAGGAACATGAAGAGGAAGAAGATATTACCTTAGCGGAATGTCTTACAAAGATGAAAGAGGGAAAAACTATTCCCAAAGGGGGAGGTATTGACAGAAATTTCATGGAGGGTGATGTTGGGGAAGCCAGTGCTTCCAGGAAAAATGAGTGTGTGGGTGATCCCACTATTTTCAAAGAGTGGAACAAAAGGATGGTTTACTTAGAGGGGGTTCTCAAAGCTATGGAGGAAACTAATGAAGGGAAAAGGGAATCCATCTTAAATATTATTAATATCTTGAAGAAAATGGTTTTGGACCAGGTTCAGATTAAAAATTAGATGCAGGAGCTTGAGAAATAGGTCAAAGGGCTTCTTGATAGAGTTGAGGAGAAAGATGGAGAGAAGAAAAGAAGGAGATTCAATCTCCATATCAGTAGCTCGGAGGAAGATTAGTTGGTGATCCTGTTGGGGTCCTCGTGTGGTTTCCTGTCTCTCCTGGAAGACTTGTAGCTTTCTAAAAATTTTGCAAACTCTAGCGAACTGTGATGCCCTGTTTCTTTCTTGGTCTTTTTAGTCTAGTTGGGGTCCTATTTCCTGCTTTGTAAGAGTTAAGTTTTTTTAACTCTTTTTTGGGACCTTTTCTTTCTAGTTGTGCCTCTCTTGTTTTTTCGGCTTTGGGATTTGATCGCCATATATTTCATTTGTACAGGGTTCCTGATCCCTTCAAAATCTATTTTTTACCTAATCTAATAAAAAAGAGAAAACCCTAACTGTATAAACAAACCAACACACAAAAACTCTAAAAGATGAGATCAACCCATATTAGTAAAAACCAATGAATGATTAATGAAATTTTTGTGATGAAAAATGACCGTCATGAAAAATTAAAACTTTGAGCATGACAACTAAGCCCATAATTGACAATCACATTTACTTATCATTGTGAATCCTTCTTTTGGCTGTGTATCTTCAATTCCACCTTCACCCTAGCTTAAAAGAGAGTCGTAATAAGTTTTTAAATATTTTTTTATTTTGAAGAGAATATTTCCTAAGATGATGTATGAATTCAATAAGATTCAATAAAATTCAACTTCCTCAAGATGCCTAAAATGGATATTTTTGGTTATTCACGTAGTAGGTAAACATCCCTGAGAAGCATACGGGTAAAGTATAAACCATCTAAGGGTGATTTTGGATGATATTGATTATGTATAAATTAATTTAGGAAAATTTGGCTAAGAAAATCTTATTTAGAAACAATGTGTGCATGACCGGATCTTCTAGGTACATGGAATGAATATCCTATCAATGAAATTTGAATTCTCTAGATGATTATGGGATTTACAAAAGGAGTTACAAGGTAAAAAAATAAACATCGCAAATACCTTTGAATAATAAAAAGGTGGAAACATCAAAAAATTTCAAGTCTTAAAGTTTTCTTAAGATATTTTAAAACTCTTGACTACCCCTATCAGTTAAAGATTAAATAGGAAATATATTTTGAGTTTTAGGAAGAATCAAGTCTTAATAACTATTCCATTGATCAAATAGAGTGTTTTATATTCAAAATAATATAAGGTTTGATTACAAAATACTCTCAAGCTCCCAAGGTGGAATTCTCACTCTTGGTGTCTCTATTGGGACACAAAGTGAGTTAAAATTACTTTCCAAAGGGGAAATTAAGACTTTTTACCTCTCTTGTTCCAAATTTCCCATAGGGGACACAAAATTTACACTTCATTTTTAACCAAAACTTTTGTTATTTAATTCTTACAACATATACCCCTAGGATGTACCTTCTCACTCTACCACTTGCCCCCTTCATGTTCCTTCACCCTCATGTCACACTTTTTCCCTCATTATGTCCATATGATTCCTAAGGGGATATATGGGATAGATGGGACACAAAAGTGTGACCCCTCTCTTCCCATTTTTTCCCTCATCACTTGAACATCCCCTTTCAGCCTTGTGTGACCCAATTTCACCCCTCCCCAAACCTCATTTTCATCCTCTCACACTCCCCAAAGGTTCACTTTTCTATCCCAACTATCCCTAAGAGACATAAGTGATAGATGGTACACAAAAGTGTGACCTCAACTCTCTTGTGAAAATTATTTTAACTCTAGTTAGCTAACTAGGGTATCAAGAAGGTCAAGAAACTCATATAACTTGAAGTTTCTCTCAATATTCATATACTTAATAAATTTATAATGTCAAAGTATGGCGAAATATTCTGAACTCAATTTTGTCTAGAAAATTTTATATAAAATTTTTCAAACATCCACAACCATTAACACAAATATTTTCTCGTATCTCCTCAATAGTGCATCTATTTCAAATTAATTTTTTAGAATCTTCCTATCCAAAACATCTTTGAGAAGATTGTAAAAGAAAATCCATTAATGCCCTATATTTTGACAATAGAAATATGAAATTATCAAACCCTAAACTTTATTTTTCAATTATGTGTAGATGGAAATCTTTGAAATTCTAAGCATGATATCTTGGTACAAAATAAAAAAATTGACAGTGTTTTCGTCATAACCCGACACATATCAAGTGCACTTTACGAGAAATAGCAAGTATTTACAACAATGAATTTTTAAAAAAATTAACTTTATAAAAGTATGTTTATAACATTTAAAACATTGTGAATGAGTAAGAAATGTGAGAAAGAAAAAATAGTGAAAACTACTAAAAATAGTAAGTATTGAAATTGAGCTCAAAAATCTATGGTAACTCCAATTAATTTTCATTTTTTTCTCCATCTTGACGAGATCGAAGTTGTCTCATGATCTAAAAAGGAAAGAAACCCCTCACATAATCCTAAAGCATTAGTTTTGAGGCGATCCTACATGGCACAACTTGATGAAAGAATATGGATGGTCTAGATGATCCAAATTATGGGAGAGGAAATCCATCCTATATGAATCAATTTGTGAAAAGGAACAAACTAGAGTGAATCCGTATGTGTGAAGGCTAGAGATTTGGACAACATGTGAAATTAGGAACATCATGAGGTCTGTAAAGGATATGTAACATCAAGAAAATCCTTTCAAATCATCAAAGGAGTGGTCATCATGGGAATGATATGATAAAATCACCATGAGTGATGATGGAATTCATTTAAGGACCACAAAAAATTAATATCTCATGATAGTATTTTTGAACACTTAATCTGTACTTGGTAATGTGCTCACATCTTGCAAGTTAGAAGGTATAATTTGCAATGATTCAATACATTTTAGAGTTCAATAACATGTAACTCATCGTACAACATCATTTAGATTTAATCCTCCTATATGGAGGAGGAAACATATTTTCATAAGAATAAATCCAAAAAAATGATTTCTAGGTACCTTAATCACATTTCCACTCAATTAACATCTTGGTTAGGAAGGTGAATTATGAGTTTAAAAAGGGTCATCATGTTCAAAAGTGAATTGGGAAGCTCATGGAGTAAGTTGAAGATCATCATATCCTGAATCTAGAATCAGGTCCAAATCTCTTTGATAAATAAGTGATAATGAGATAATCAAGCTATCAAGGTACTCAAGGCCATCATGTGTGAAGGATAAAAAGACATCAAACTCCATGAGAAACATGTAAACATGAGGTGCATGTGCATCTTAAATTTGATTCCATTTAGGGTGAATTTTTCAGACAAGAATTTCAAGTGGGTTATTTCCATATGAAGTACCATGTTTGTAAAAATGGGAAATCATCACAGTTTCACTTGATTCCATTAATTTGGTTGTACTCTTAAACATTCATTCAACAACTTGTAGTATCATCATATCTCAAGGAGTAATCTCTTTGCAATTACCTCATTTCAGCTCAACGGGTGGTTATATGACAAGAATATCATTATGAGAACAATTATTCCACCCACATGATGCAAAATGTATTTGAGTTAGTGAAAAATAATCATGAAAAGGTTTGATCATCATATAATGGACTCTTTTCATCGAGGTGAATTGTGAAGGAATACATGAGTAAGGGAAGTGATCATCACATCCTAACTCCATCCTTGTGTTGGAATCACAATCATTAAGAAGGGGAGTTGAATTAGTGAGCGATAAAACTTTTCATCCACTTAAACAATTTCAGTCATTTACCATTTAATTAACCATTAAGTATGCATCCATAAGAAAATAACCATATAGGATAAAATAAGAGAAAAATAATGCAAGAACATGATATGTAGGTGGGAAACCCTCAAGTGGAGGAAAAACCACTAAAAATAACTTTATTAGAGAAATGAATCAAATTTAGTTAAATACGAACTCAACAAGGAACACCAACCCCTAGGTTTATACAAGCACTAACACCATAAGGAGCACTAACCCTATGAAGAGGAACCAACCCCTAAGATTACTCAATAAAAACAAATCCACCTGATGTTTTTGTCACCTATGATTTATTACTACGTAAACCGACTATGACACAATAAAGATCACTCTCCTTACTCCAAATCTCCTCATAATGTCAACTCACTCTAAATATTCTTTATTAATTTGATAATGTCCAATGACCTATCTCTCAAAAACCTAAAAATAATTTAGAAAATATTAAAGGACTCTTTACCTTATATTAAATGTGACACTCACCTATTTCACCTCTTAGAATCACCCTTCTAGCTCACACTTTTCCTCACTCTCTCAACTATCTCAAATGAGGCACACAACTTGGTTTTATACATGAATTATGATTATAACTCACTTATATCATCCATTATAGGTAAAGTATAATATCAAAATCATAAAAAATAACAAAAACACCATACATAGGACCATATAGGTAGGAAACATCATCTAGAACCATCTATATCTCCATTAGGACTCAAGAATCCCTAAAGTGTAAAAACATCCCACTCGCTAAAATAGAATGTTCTAGATAAAAAATACCTTCACCAAAACCCATAAACCAATTAGAAATATTTTATACACCTTAAAAAACTTCCAAAAACTATGAAACACCATGTATCATCATCTTATGCCATTAAACCCTCTTGAGAACAAGAATAACCAAGCTACCTAAAACTACTCTTCGAAATAAAGCAAAACATATACCTAATGACTTAATCCATGAAATTGTAATATATAAGTGGAAATATCATGACCTCAAGGTCATTAAAAGGTCAAACCATGCCACAAATTAGACAGTAGAACCTCCAAAAATCTTGTACGGCAACCTGGTCACCTAAAAGTACATAAAATTTCCCCAAACCTAACCTAAAAAGGATCTTGTACACACGTCCAAAGGGATAAAATTTATTCTTAAACCACTCCATACATGAATTATATCTCCAATAATTATTCCACAACCAATTTAGTTAACATGTCTAATGCAAAAATTTATAGAAAAGCTGAAAATATTCAAAACTTACATTTTTGAGGGAGGTCCACACACAATCACAACACATAAATTACAATTAGAAAAACCTATGAGCGTCCTCTATAACCATAAATCATAAAATTTTATGAAATAATCCATTCTAGGTGTGTATTATCAAGTTCTTCTCCATTCTTTATAGACATAGGGTTTTAGGAGGGTTTAAAACTAGTTTCCCTTCTTAGTGATTGTTCATAAAAAAATTGACAATAAAATGAACTCATTATACTTGGAAAACCTTATTATTATAAATCTTAAAATTTAACCAAGATATTTCCCAATTTGAAACATATGTGTTCCAATGAGCATCGAGATAGTCTGATTTGACATGAAATTCTCACTTCCACAAACTTGATAAGAGAAAAAATCACACAAATTTCTTAATATTTCATTCTAGGACTTGAAACTTGGACCAAACCTCAAGAAAAACCTACTCTACCTTATACAATGATCAAAATTTCATCACCATGATGAGAATAGTCCAACTCACTTCACTAGTGCATGTTTTCTCAAAGACTACGTCTAGGAACAAACCTAAAACCAATGACTAACACGTGAACCAACAATATACTACATTTGTGAGTTTCTCTACCCCTCACACTCATGCTCTTTAAGATTTTAAAATACATAACCAACTCACACATACATGCAATCCATCATGTCATGCCATACCTATTGACTAAACCTCCAAATTAGTCATTTTAAACATGATGTTTTCACTAATACCGACCTTGTCATCACTTTTGTACACTTTATCACCTATAATAACCTTCATCACACCTCAAAAAAACCTCAATAAAATATTTCATACCTCTAAAATACACTACCACCTCCTAAAAGTAATGACACTACTCAAGAACCAATGAAACACCATGTAATCTCAACAAGATACTCACCTTCACTTGACACTACCAATCAACCTTCATGCTCCACACTAATTTTGAAATCAATGAAACTTAATGATATTAATGAAAGAATCTCTCTTTGACATCAATGAAAAAAAAATTTCAACAATTTCCCCCTTTTTCATTGATAGAGAACCCATTGATGGAAAAAAACACTAAACTCATTCTCCCCTTAAGGAATACACATGCCATTAGTTCATTCTCCCCCTTTTCACATTAATGACAAAAAAACATACCTACAAAACCTTCTCTTAACAACACAATAGGTTCATCACTTGGTTGTAAACATTAACTAAACAAAACAAATTCACTTGACCTTATCAATATCTTATTTGACACTTAAGAACAACACTACTCCCTTTAATAAATGCATACCTTTCAAGAACTCGACTCATAGTTTGACCATGCTTTTCAACACATAACTCGATGCAAAATTCTCAAAAATAATATCAAAATGATACTAAAAGAGCTACAATCTTATTTACGTTATATATATCACATCTCAACTCTTTCAACATCCTCATACAACTAATCCTACTCAACAGCTTTTAGCTCCCCTCAAAATTAAACCCCTTTCAAAAACCATGTTCACATGTTGTATTAAAACTACAAATTACTTATGGATCCCTAATCAAATCCACTTGACTCAAGAACACCTTCAATCCCTTGATCCATGGATAACGATAAAAAAACTTCTCTTCATGCCAATGAACTAACTTGTACCTATATAATTTTCAAGATGAAATATTAAAAAATTGCTTTAATGAATCCAATATTGATCATACATCTGCACTCTTCTAATCAAGTTAATCATATATAGGTACAATATTGATCCTACCTTCTCTAGTATTTCAAACAAATTCTTCATAAATTTGAAAATATTATGAATGATCAACCATTATACACACCTTTTGAAATTCTATTTAATTCATCAATAGAAATGTATGAGAAACATTGTTTTAAAAAAACTCAAATTTGATCAAAACTTTGTTCTTGATGCACTGTACTAGCTTCTCGGTCTTGTAAACTATCATATACCTACTCACATCAATCTTACACCTTAGGTATATCACATACCTAGATGAGGTCACACAAAGCCACTCCCAATTCATATATTTCCTCAAACATATTTCCTTGAATATCCATGCCATCTTTCCACTACACATCTCCAATACATCAATCAAGCTGTTATCCAAAATGTTCACCTTGCACATTTTGTGGCTAACTCCTTCCATTCTTCCCTCTCTTGTGCCTCAGTCATAATTTTTTGCTTTTCAGGCACTCAAAACTTTCTAGAAATGGCACCATTGGATAGAGTTCTTTCTCAGCTTTCCAGAAAGGTAAAGTTTTTCTCCTAACTCCATGTATTTTTGAAGTTATGACTCGCAGAGGTTTTTGTGGGAAATTTTCCCCTGAAAGGCCCGCAGCCAATGAGATGCCGCCATGTGTCCAAGGAAGTGGCGGGGGTCGGAAGAAAACTTGGTTTTTTACCAAGTGTTTGGTGAAATTTCAAAAAGGAAGATTTGCCCCGCAGTGAATAGAATGGCGCCACGTGTCCATGGGGAAAAAATTGAAAAAATGACTAAGTGTTGGCGCAGGGAGAATTTTAATGAAGAAGGCCCATGCCCAATTATATTGTGCCATGTGTCACCGAGAGGCTAGAAAAGTGGAGGGGGAGGTGAACTTAGAATTTTTGCAAAGTTTTTGGTAAAAGGTAATGAAAAAGTTTTGGCCCGCGGCCCCCGTGACCAATCATATTATGCCACGTGTCCCGGAATGGCGGAGCGCAGGAGGAGATTGGGATCTTTTCCCAAAAGCTAAAATGAAAGAAAAAAATCTTTGCGGTGAGGCCGTGGTAAATGAAATAGTGCCACGTGTCCTAGACCGCGGCGGAAGGCGGGGAGAGTTTGGGAAATTTTCACAAGGGAAAAAGAAGAAAAATTCAAAGGAAAAATCACCCCGAGCGCGAGCTAATGGAATTGTGCCACGTGTCAGGTGGCGGAAAATATCAAGGCAAGCCCAAATTCAATGGGGTATTTCCACGTGTCTAGTGGGGAAAAATGATCAAATAGCAATGGAAAATTTAGGAGGAAAGGCCCGCGCCCAATCAGCACGTGACACGTGTCCTCAACTCATCGGCCCGAGTGGGGAATTTTTAGGAAATTTTCCAAAGTGAAAACAAAGGAAAATGAAGCATTAAGGGCCCACACCCAATCAAAGCATGCCATGTGGCACTAGAAATGGTGGGTTTTAGGGATTTTTGGGTAATTTTTCCCAAATGCAAAAAAGGTGAAAGAATTTTTCCCGCCAATCTGATTTGGTCCTGTTTTTCCCTAAAATTTCAAATGGCCATAACTTTCGATCCAGAGCTCAGTTTTTCGTGTTCTTTATATCAATGAAAAGATGGTGAAATTATCTACAAGATTATAAGGTAATTTTTGTATTTTTATGGAGTTTGGAGAGAGAAAATTGAAAAACTCCTCTGGCACGTGGTCATGAATAGAAATGACGTTTCAACCACCGTTTTTAATGAAGAATGGCTCGCATTCTCTCCCAGCATGGCTAAAATTATCGGGGATGGGCCTGTAAGGATTCCCATGCTATTTTGATTGTGTTTTGGTCAATGGTTGAATCTCCCCCATGTTTTCCCACGTTTCTCTCTCTTGGGGTTGTGGCTTGCACTGTAAAAGCTAGAATGGGTTCATTTTTGAAAGAGGAGACACTTTTCAGCTCTGCAACTTCCCTTTTCTTCCTTTTTGGCAGAATTTGTGAAAATTTTTACCTTTCCATGCAATACAACACCCCTTTTGCCTCTTGATCACTGTAATGCATTGTATTGGATCTAGAATGTTAATATATGCTCTATGATTAAAATCCCTCAATCCTTTCATATATCTACCATTGTTTTCCTGATCTTTCATTACATTTTGAGAAATTTGTGCATGTTTTTTTGTGTTTTTCTTATGGATTGTGTATGTATTGCAGTGTCAGGTGTCTGCAACTCCTTTGGTGCATCACCTCATTAGCATTAGTTTCATTTTCTTGCATTCCCTATCTCTATCCCCTTTGGAATTTAGAGTAGAACTGGGGATTTAAACCTCTATAACTTGTAATTGATATATCGATCGGAGGAGTTGAGGAAAAAGCCTCTAATCTAGAGATTCCTCTTCCATTTTACAAGTCCCACACTTGGGGAGAGGATTCAATGTTGTGCAATCACACCTTTGGATGTTCAAGATATCAACTGGAAGCCTTATCCACATCCGGGGTGTTGCTGATTTGCAAAAATAGTTTTGCACACCCGGTGGGACCTTAGAGGTCTTCACTTTCATTGAAATAAAATTGATGTGCATTTTTTGCAAGTTTTTGCTTAAAATATCCCTAAATTGCACGTCTGGTGAATCCAAGGAAGAAGAATCAGCTAGTTTTAGCGATGCACAGCACGAAAACTCATGAGAAGAATCACCACAAAGTGAAGAGTTGGAGAATAAGAGGTTCTGTTTGAGTATCTATAGTTATCTCTAAGAATAAGGTAAAGAGGGAGGAGAATTCAAAGATCTCCATCTCCACCAAATAGAACTATCTCAACTCCTCTGCACGGTAGGCCTTTCATTCAATCAACAAGGGTTCTAAGGCCAATCAGAATGGCACAAAACAAACCCTATGTCATTTTCACTGGTAGCAGCCCACTTGCTCTCAATGCACAAAATCCAATCCCAGTTGCAGCATTGAAGAACATCCCATACTTTACTAGAGAAAATCAGACCACTCCTGGTGATCATGTTAAGGATATTGCTAATATTTTTGTAATCCATGAGATCAATGAGATGCAAGTTGCTATCAAACTACTGACATCTTCATTCAAAGGGAAAGCTTTGCAATGGTTTAGGAATCTTTCCTCAGGATCTATCCAAAATTGGAACCAGCTATGTATAGCCCTCCATGAGCAAGTTTGGAGAAAAGGGAGACAATTTGTCCCTTTTGGAACAGCTGACAACCATCAAGAGAGCTCCCAATGAGCAGTTGACTAACTTCAACTTCAAATTTCAAAGGACTTGGGAGAGAATTCCAGTGGCAGTCAGGCCAATAGCAGAAGGTGCTTTCCTTTATTACCTTAAAGCCTTAAATTTTGATATTTCTATGTTAATTCAATCCATAGGAGGCACAACTATCCCCATTGCTTATAGCATTGCCATTAGAGCTGAAAATTATTTGATTCAAGATGACAAGTTAGCTCTTAGGCCTCCAATGCCACTATTTCCAAGTTTAGAGAGCCCAAACACTAATCAAATGCCTAATTTAGCTCCTATTCCCACTCCTAGAAATAAAAATTCAAGTGAAGCTTCTACTTCATCTTCTAGTGCCTTAAATGAACTTCAAGAAGTCATGAAGAAATTACAAAATCTAGGCAATAAGCTGGTTACACTCAAGAGGAAGTAAGCCCAAATTTTTAGACCTCCTTTCCAGCCTCAAGCTCAACCTAACAGGTAGCCATACCAGCCTCAAAGACCACCCAATCCAGCTAAAAATCTAAACCAAGCAAGACCTCCTGCCAATAGACCATTTCAGCCCTATAATTCCAATGCTATATCTACCTCTAAGGCATTAGTGCCAGTACAAAACAACATAGCTCAAGAGTATGATTGGTGTTTCCCATGCAATGAACCTCACAACCAATCTATGTGTTTCAACGGTGCCTTAAATCAAGCATTAATGGTGACTACAACTAGTGTGGAGGGTGAAGGGAGTCAAGGAAATAACCAACAACAAGAAACCTTCCAGCAGCAATCACCTCCAAATGATACCACACTTGTAAACTGGTAGGAAAAGGATTTTTGTGGCATGAATCAAACGGTTTCCCAAAGTGTTGTATCCAACACAAGGTCAAAAAGGAGAAATTTAGGAGAAGAAAATCTATTGGCTCAAAGTAATCCACAATATTCTATCACTTCACAGATTATTGGCAAACAAAATTCGAGTTCCAAACACACAAGGGCTGCCTAAAACGGCTCTTAGGCCAACTCAAATGCCGGTTGTTGCTACCCATGTGCAAGGAATAAATGTGCAGGCCAAGGGAAATCAAATAGATGCTTCATCTCCATTCAATATCATTGATCAGATGAAGAAGACAAATGTAAACATATCAATGTGGGAATCACTATCTATCCCAGGCCAAAGAGATTTGCTACAAGCTGCCATGAAGGACTCGGTCAACTTCAAACCAGCAAGTTCAAATGCAAGAGAAGGTGCTCACAAATGCTACCCACTGAGAGGAATGATGGAGGAAAGAAAGGTAAAATGTTGAAGCCCCCTCCATTCTATGTTTTATTGATCATTGGAAACCAATTAGTACACAATGCATGATTGATTCCGGGAAAGTAGTTGATAATGCCCAAGAAAATAGCTGATCAGTTGGGGCTTCAATATGAAGTCATATCTAAAGGGGTAGTGCAATTGGATGGGACAGTAGTAAAAAAAGTTGGAGTGATTAAAAACTTGAGTCTTACCTTACATGCCTACCCCAACATTGTTGTTTTATAAGATGTCTTAGTAATAGACCTTCCACCACTCTTTTCCCTATGCCTATCAAGGGATTTCACAGCCAATATTGGAGGTTACTTATCTGCTGATTGGTCACACATGTTGTTCAGAACGAGATATGGAACCAAGGCCACAATCAGATCTGAACCTATTGCAAACTTTCACATTGAGCCTTACACTCCAAGCCAAATCAATACCAATTGTTCAAAGCATTTGATCAAGAAGATTATCCAAGCACTGATGAAGCTGACACCAAGGTTGGAAGTATCCCAGATCTAACTCTTGATGAATGGGAAAACAAGGTGCATGCTTTTGATCCTTATCAAGAAATAGAAGAATCTGAGTTAGGAGTCTATTGCATGCATGAAGAAAATCAGCCTATTCCTAGCATCACCAAGCCAGACCACAAGGATGACAATGAGGTATGGCAGTTGTTTTTTGATGGATCAAGGAGTAGACAAGGTGCAAGAGGGGGAGCTATGCTTGTTTCACCACAAGGAGTTAAGTATTATTCAGCTTTTATATTTTAGTTTGCATGCTCTAATAACACTGCTGAATATGAAGCTTTGATACAAGGATTGCATTGGTCAATCAAGAGAGGGATAAAGAACTTGAAAGTCTTTGGTGACAGTGAGTTGATTGTCAACCAAGTTAAGGGGCAGCATGCTATCAAGAATGATCTACTCAAGTGCTATAAAAATAGGGTGTGGGACCTCATTGAAGATTTTGAGGGTTTTGGCATAAAATCCATTCCTAGAAAAGAGAACCAAGCTGCTAACAGGCTTGTAGCAGTTGGGGCAGCCTTTGACATTGTTGAAAGCATTCAAAAAGATAAGGTACAACCAAACATCCACATGATTGTGAGGCCTTCAGTACCAGACAATAATGTAAGTTGGCAAGTGTTTGAAAATGATCAGCAAATCATTCATTTCTTGTAAGAAGAGGCTGAGTTCTCAGCTAAAAATCAGGAAAAGTTAGAGCAGCAGTATGGTGACCAAGTGGTACAGCTGAGAACCAACAAACTACCAAAGGGACTTATTACTTTGGAGTCCATTTTCAATCCTAATGATCAGTTTAGGAAGGAGAAATCAAACATCCAAGTCAAGGGAGAAGATTCAGTGTCCATCTCGGTGGAAGAAGGAAAATCAATCCAAATTGGTAAGATGACAACTGAACAAGAAAGGTATGAGTTCATACAACTTTGTCATGAGTTACCTGATGTGTTTGCTTGGAGCTATGAATATTTGAAAGGTTTCAATCCCAAATTAGCTCAACACACCATTGAGTTGGACCCAAGTACTAAACCCATCAGGCAAAAACAAAGGCCAGTCAATCCACACATGGAGCCTCTCATGAGAAAAGAATTGAATAAGTTGATAGAATCAAGGATCATATTCCCTATCAAGAACTCTAGTTGGGTAGCCAACTTGGTTCCAGTTAGAAAGAAGAGTGGGGAAATCAGATTACGTGTTGACTTTAGAGATCTCAATAGGGCATCTCTCAAGGATCATTACCCACTTCCTTCCATGGAATAGATTTTGTAAGTTGTTGCTGGCTCTGAGAGGTTTTCATTACTTGATGGCTATTCAGGGTATAATCAGATTATGGTGAAGGAAGAGGATCAGTTCAAGACAGCCTTTACAACCAAATGGGGAACTTATGCATACAGGAAAATGCCATTTGGGCTGTCCAACGCTGGAGCTACCTTCTAAAGAGCAATGGACATGGTGTTCAAGGATTTGATTAATAACATAGTGCTAATATATCTTGATGATATCACTGTTTTTTCAAAAAATGCAACAAACCACCTCTTTCATTTGAGACAAGTGTTCCAAAGGTGCAAAAGATTTGGAGTATCCTTGAATCCTAAAAAGTGTATTTTTCTAGCCCATGAAGGAAAACTCCTTGGCCACATTTTCTCCAAAGAAGGATTAGCAATTGATCCAGAAAGAGTTGAGGCCATAAGAACACTACCATTTCCAAGCCACAAGAAGGCCCTTCAAAGTTTCTTGGGGAGAATAAATTTTGTTCGGAGGTTCGTCCCAAATTTTGCAGCCCTTGTCAAGCCTATCACCAAGATGTTAAAGAAAAGCATGGATTAAAAATGGATAGCAGAAGGCAAGGAAATTTTGAAGCAATCAAAGAAGCCATCTCTTAAGCCCCAAATCTCATCAACCCGGATTTCTCCAAGCATTTCATCCTCTATGCATTTAGGGGTGATGATACTATTTCTACAATTTTGGTACAAGTGAGAACAAAGACAATGATGAGCAGCCAATTACTTTCTTTAGCCAAAACATGGAGGACTATGAGGTGAAGTATTCCTTCATTGAGAAGCATATTCTTACAGTAATCAGGAGCTTGAAGAAATTCAAGCATCTAGTTTCAAACAACAAGGTTCAGTTGTTGGTTTCTCATGTGGGAGTTAAGGACTTCCTCCTCAACAAAGACTTGAATGAAAAAAGGGCAGGTTGGATTACTCGTGTCATGGAGTATGACATAGAGATAAAAGTCACCAAGTTTGTCAGAGGAAAAGGATTGTGTGAGCAGCTGATTTTGAGAAAACAAAAGGAAGCATGCAATGAGAAGGAGGTTGTTTTGGCGTTGCAAGACAACCATGAGAAAGGAAGCACTCAAGAGGAAAATAATGGTGTTCCCATTCCTTGCTGGACCCAAGACATAATGCACTTCCTAAGCATAGGTATATGCCCTCCAGAGATGAACAAGACCAAAAGAAGACTTTCTTGATGGTGTTTTGTTCAAAAGGGATGTGAATGGAGTAATCTTTGTTGAGATGCATTGGTACAAATCAGATTCAAAGGGTGTTGGAAGAGTTCCATGGTGGACCAGTGGTGGTCATTTTGCACCAAGAGTGACGACTCTAAAGATCATGAGGGCTGGTTATTATTGGCCCAAGATTTTGATGATTGTTATGCATAGATCAAGAGGTGTAAGAATTGTGCATTTTCACGGTAAAGAGAGGCTAGCTGCCCTTCCATTGCATCCAATTTCAGTTGACCAGCCATTCATGCAATGGGGCTTGGACTTCATTGGAGTCATTAATCCCAATTCAAGCCAAGTGTTTCACACAGAAATGCTTCCGTTCCGGGATAGAGTTGCTTCTATCCTTTCATTCCTTTGAGAAATAGATAAGGGTTAGGGCTAGGAGGAATACCTGTTGAATGTTGAGATGGTGTGCGCGTACCGTAGAGAGAGATCAGATCGATTGCAAAGAACTCCTTTTTGTCTGGGAAGGACTACCTGCAAGTAAGAATACAAGACCACCAGATTCTAATTAGATAATAAGTGAGGGAACTACCTTGGGCCCAGGAAATATGAGACTTCCTTTCGAAGGTGGTCAGTTCCCCTGCTAATATGAATTAACACAAATTCTAACAAATAAGCTATTGTCCATTTACAATTTATTTACCTTGTTAGAACAATAGAGAAAAGGTTGGTCTTGATTTTGAATCACAGTGACCGATGCCGGTCAGTGTCACCGGTACCGGTTGATGATAACCGATATCGGTAGGGGTAGTGATTTAAGGGGTTTGGTGAAGGTTGGCTATAAGATGGCTATATGATAGCTATGGTGTTTATAAGGCTGGTAAAATGACTGGGGATAGGTAATGAGGTGATGGAGAAGACTCAGAGAGTATGGGGGCTGTTCTTGGGGCAATGTAGGGGTAGAGGAATGTAAGTTAGATGGAGAGTGTTACCGGGTAGTGGATCTAGGAGTAGACTTGTAATTACCGTGATTCAGAAATCCAAGAAATATTATTAAAAGAACGTATAAGACTTACTAGTTTCGATGAAAAATGTAGGTTAAGGATTTGTGATGATGAAGGCGGGGTTCAAGTAGGATGATCGACAATCCAAGATGAGCTATCTCTCTCCCGATGCTTGGATGAGTGTCACTTTGGGCTCTCGGTTATTCGATTGCTTGATCTTGGGCTTGATGTCCTTCTATGTAAACTCCTCTCTTTCCTTCACTTGTCTCTCGCTCACCAAGTAAATTCTGGATTCTTCCAATGACTTCTCCTTCGATCAATGAAAAATCCAACCCCTTGTTTTTGGTTAGGAGAGGTCATTTACAGAGGAACCGATGGTGGTTACGTAACCGACACGGTCGAGTAGGAACCGGTATCGGTCGGAGGTCAAAGTGGGCTATTTTTAGTAAAATAGCCAAATTTCCCTCCTTTTCTCCTGAGGGATTAGTTGCGGGCTTGGTCAAGTCATTATGAGGTTGGTTTTAGGTGCGGGTGAGGAGTCATTAGTCATGGGTGTGGATGTAGACCAAGTTATAGGTCTTAATTAGGTTAGTTTAGGGTTAGGACTAGGTCATGATGAGGTGGCAGGTATGGCGATGTGGATTTATTAATTATAAGGTAATTAATAAATAATTGTGTAAGGTTTAGGTGATGAGGTTAGGTTACGAAATGAGATGCGGGGCACAAGGGGGTCGTAAGACACAAATTTGGTGTCTACATTAGCCCCTTGTTGTCATGTAGCTTGTCTTGTAAAGCTGCACGGACAATAATAGGAAGTGGTTACCCCTGTTAAGGGTATAGGTAATCCCCCTCAAATCTATCACAAATTGAGGTAGCATGAAATCAGGGATAGGGTTGATAAAGGGTAAATGGTGTTGAGATGATGGTAAGATGGTGGGGTAGGTCCAAGGAAGCAGATGCATGTTGGAATGCAGTAGTGTGACCAGAGTCTTTGTAGTGCAAAATCACAGCACCCCTGGACACACATCGAGCTTCTAGGTTGATGTTCGGGCATCAGTGTGATTGCACAACATGGAAACCTCTCTCTCCAAGCGTGGGACTTGTGAAAGCGAGAGAGGAATCTCCGAGAGAAGGCTGGTTCTGCTCCTAAACTACCGCCACAAGCTATTCTAGTGCGGAGCAAGCTAATCTAATCCTAATCTAACCATGCCAAGGAGACAGAGAGAGAGAGAGAAAGGAAAAACAGCAAAAGCCTACACTAAAACGGTGATACACCAGAGAAGGAGAATGTTGGACATCTATCAAAACTACCATGGGACAAAGAGAGGTGAGCAATGGGAAGGATGGACAGATGCATCACAGGCCCAAGGATAGATTTCACACAGAAAGTGTCCCAAAACTCCATGAACACAGCTCCAGATCTGCAGTGAACGTTCAAACATGCATGTATACCGCAATGAAGAGAGGAGAAGAAGAAAACAAGCAAAACGAGAAAGGATGGACAGATGCATCACAAAACACGTTTTGTTGCTTCAGAAGTTTGCACAGAACATCATTCCATTAGTAAAAGGCAAAAAACGCCATTACAGAGCAGGGAGGAGGCTCGAACTCCATTTTCAACCCTAGAGAAGAAAAGAAGGGAGGGCAGAGCAGAAAGAATGAACAACCACTTTTATTTTGCCACTCCTTACAATATATAGGAAGAATGAGAGAAGGAAGAAAGAGGAAAGTCAGATCTACTCCAACCACCCCCAGGTTGTATTTTAAATCATCTCATTATGGTATAAGCGGCGGATCCTGGCAAAACGGCGGGCTGTCTGCTGCATTAAAGCTGGTTGTTGAAGCGTCACTTCTGTTGTATCACGCGTCAGAGCCGTTTCTTGATTTTCTCTCTCCAAACTGCACCAAAACTCGAGATTAACCCCAGAATCATGTAGAGAATTTCATGAGCTTTCCGTTGATATAAAGAACGTGGAAATCTGAGCTCTGGATCAAAAGATATGGCGATCTGAAGATTTAGGGCACGGAGCAGACCAAGACAGATTTTAAAATGTTTTCCCGCTCTTCACCGTCTGGACGACACGTGGCACGTGCTGATTGGACGAGCAATTCTCTGTCCTCCGTCTTTCGCGGGCCTTCCTTTTGAAATTGCTTGTGGGCCCCTTAAACTTGGACACGTGGCGCCATTTCATTGGTTCGGTTCAGCGCTCGATAACTCGCCCCTTTGACCTTTTGACTTTTTCTCCTGTGAGGACACGTGGCAGCTTCTGATTGGTCCTCGGCTCCTTCGGCTCCTTCGCGTACTTCGCCTCCATTTGTCCCGGATGTCCTATTTGATTTTGGCCCCTTTGGACTCATTTCGGCCGATTCGGACATTTCGCGTCCATTTGTCCCAGATGTCCCATTTGATTTTGGGCCCTTTGGACTCATTTCGGCCGATTCGGCCGGTTCGGGTCTTTTTGTCCCAAGCATCCCGAGCAACACCTAAGCCAATTTTTCTTCCTCCTTCGGCCGGATCGGCTTTTCGCGTCCTCCGCGTACTTCTGGCCCGATTGTCCCAAATGCAATTTGGGCCGCCTGGAGGCTTTTCGGCCGATCCGCGCCTTGACGTCCCAAATGTCCCAATTGCTCCCTTGAGTAGGACTTAGCCAATTTTCACACTTTTTCCTGGGTCAACCTACTTGCCTTTCTGCAACTTTTTTGCATTTTCTCAGAGCTTGCTCCCTGTTTCTTCGGCCAGGGGAGTTAGAAAAATACCTGAAGGGACCCTAGAAACCTGATTTTGCTCTGAATCAATCAATTTGCTTGGGATTTGAATCTTCTGATGCATGTTATCAAAATTTACCCTAGGGGGGTGAATTTTGGATAACAATTTGGCGACTCAGCAGGGTCATCTGCCTGCTAGATGAAAAGACCAGTAGCCTGAAGCAATCCATTGGGCATGGAGTCATAAGTAATAGCCTGAAAACTGATCTAAACTTTGAAAATCTCTCCTCTGAGCCACTTGGAAACCCACCGGGCATGGAGTTTTTCTCACCAAAATCATCGAAAAGAACGTGCAAGAGCAAAACCAGCAACACCAAAAACTATGTACAAAACTGAAAATCATACATGCCCCAAATGGGACATGCAGAGTGTGCACAAGCACTTCTTCTGCTGAAAGCAAACCTACCTACTCTACTCTAACTGGAAACAAAGGCAAGCTAAACAAACCCTGCAACTGGTTGTGTAAAATAGCTTCCTTTCTTCAAAATTGGCAGCCATGCAATTGATTTGGCACTGATCATGGCTGTTTGGATGGATGGAAAATCAACAAGAAGCTGGTCTTCTATCCAAATCATCAAGGTATCAACTGAAAAATCCAATACCTCTTTTAGTTGCTCGCATTTGGATCGAGAGGTATGGCAGCTGATCCTTGGTACTTTGTAGCTCATCCTCATGCCCAGAAGTGAGCATGACCGGTTGTGGCTTCTCCTTTGGCTCCAATGAAGCCAAATACCTGATTGGGCAAGGTCTGATCCGTTTGATATGCCCATTGCTGTGATTTTCAACTCCAAGAATGGAGTCTTCTTGTAGACCTTGAATGGATGGTGTGGAAGAAATGGTGGAATCCTTCTGTCCTTTCTCTTCCTCCAATGAAGAACAGGGAAGATTAGAATCTTCCAATTTTGATTCCAAAGGGCTGCTATAAGATGCAGGCTGCTGCAAATGAATGCTCTCCTTCATGACAGCAGACTCTGGTGTTTGGAATGTGGATGATGAAAGAGAGAATGGTGAAAACTCAACCGGCTCTTCTCCATCAAAACAGTCCTCCAAATCTGACCTGTAAACTGCCTCATTGCTGTCCTGCTGCTCGTGTTCAACTTCCTCCATGGTGTCCTCTTGATCTGCAACTTGACCACCATGGTTTCCTTCACTCTCCAATATTGAGTTTGAGAGATCAAACTCCTTTTTCTGCTAGAACTTGAGAGAGATGAAGTGGAAAAAGAAGAATCGAAGGTTCTTCGTAACCCGCTTGTGCTCAAAGCCCTGGATCTACGTTTTCTCCTCCACAGCCTAGATTGTGCTCCTCTTCTTTTGGATTTGGAGCAGCTTCTCCTTCCTCCAATGTTTGAAGGCAATCTTGCTCTTGATTGAACTCCTTCTCCAAAGCATGAAGTTTGTCAAGTCAAACTCTTCAATCTGGCTGCTCTAGAGGATAAGTTGGGACTGCAAGATCTTCTTCTTCTGCTGCAACCAAATCAGTCCTAACCACCATTTGTTCAACCTCAGCCTCTTCTGTGGGCTTCACCAGCAAAGGGATCTGTGTCATCCCAAATTTGGCAGCCCAAACCTTCAAGCTGTCTGTCATTTCTTTTCTGGGCTCTTCCTCTTGTTGTCCTTGATGACTGATTTTTACAATTTCTTCTTTCCCACATGGAATTGGGAATGCAAAAGGAGGAATGGGTTGAAACTCGATTGATTTTACATTTTTTTGTGGTGGTGGAGGAGGTAGAAACTCTTGTTTCTTTGGAGGAGGGGGTATTTCTGTTAGCTCTTGTGGAGGGGATGACTGTTTGGAAGGGAAAAGGAAAGAAGAATCGAGATGGGGTGGAAGACTAGGGGATGGAGAAATGGATTCAACATTTGGGACAGCAGATGGAGAGTTTGAAACTTGACACTGCTGAACTGAAACAGATTGGGAAAGAGGAAAAGAAAAGGCATGAGATGGTGTGTTTACCTGTTGACAAGGTTGCTGAATACTTCTCTCATACACTTCTATTTCTTCAATCCACTTTGCAAGCAAAGGCAGCGTTGCAATCATGAAGTCAAGCTTCTCCTGAGGGCTGTAATGACTTGGAAAAGGTCCCACCCATGGACAGGGTGCTCCACAACCGATTCCAAATGCTCTCATCTGTGCCTGAGCCCTGGACTGCACCATCCCCTCCTCCATCTTTTGGATTTTCTCCAACAGACCAGCATCTTGGATCTGATGGTCTTCATTGTATGCACACCCTTGCTCTTGGAAAGCTCCATAGCCAAACTGACTTTGGCACTGCTGTTCATATGAGTATGCATGCTGATCTGGAGGATTTGTAAAACGTGTTGGAGGTGGAATATACTGCTGTTGTTGATGTGAAATCCATGATGGAAATGAAGTCATGATTGCACAACTTCATAGAATGACAGAATGATGGAAGAGATGGAAGGAAGAATGGATGAAAATGGATGGAAAGGAAGGTCTGCAGCTTGACAGATGGGTTGTTGACCAGATGGAGTCGCCAGATGTGTTTGCAAGTGCCTCCAAAGGCTGAAAACTTCACAGGAACACACCAACCTGCAAAAGATGAAGTGAAAGACCTCTAAGGTCCCACCGGGCGTGCCAAAACTGTTAGTGCAAAATCACAGCACCCCTGGACGCACATCAGGCTTCTAGGTTGATGTTCAGGCATCCAGTGTGATTGCACAACATGGAAACCTCTCTCCAAGCGTGGGACTTGTGAAACCGAGAGAGGAATCTCCAGAGAAGGCTGGTTCCTGCTCCTAAACTACCTGCCACAAGCTATTCCAGTGCAGGCAAGCTAATCTAATCCTAATCTAACCATGCCAAGGAGACAGAGAGAGAGAGAGAGAAAGGAAAAACAGCAAAAGCCTACACTAAAACGGTGATACACCAGAGAAGGAGAATGTTGGACATCTATCAAAACTGCCATGGGACAAAGAGAGGTGAGCAATGGGAAGGATGGACAGATGCATCACAGGCCCAAGGATAGATTTCACACAGAAAGTGTCCCAAAACTCCATAAACATAGCTCCGATCTGCGGTGAACGTTCAAACATGCACAAATACTGCAATGAAGAGAGGCAAGAAGAAAACAAGCAAAAACGAGAAAGGATGGATGGATGCATCACAAAACACGTTTTGTTTTCTAAGTTTGCATGAACATCATTCCATTAGTAAAAGGCAAAAAATGCCATTACAGAAAGCAGGAGGAGGCTCGAACTCCATTTTCAACCCTAGAGAAGAAAAGAAGAAGGGAGGGCAGAGCAGAAAGAATGAACAACCACTTTTATTTTGCCACTCCTTACAATATATAGGAAGAATGAGAGAAGGAAGAAAGAGGAAAGTCAGATCTACTCCAACCACCCCCAGGTTGTATTTTAAATCATCTCATTATGGTATAAGCGGCGGATCTGCGGCAAAACGGCGGGGGCTGTCTCGCACGCATTAAAGTGGTTGTTGAAGCGCACTTACATTGTATCACGCGTCGAGCCGTTTCTTGATTTTCTCTCCAAACTGCACCAAAACTCGAGATTAACCCAGAATCATGTAGAGAATTTCATGAGCTTTCCGTTGATATAAAGAACGTGGAAATCTGAGCTCTGGATCAAAAGATATGGCGATCTGAAGATTTAGGGCACGGAGCAGACCAAGACAGATTTTAAAATGTTTTCCCGCTCTTCACCGTCTGGACGACACGTGGCACGTGGCTTGATTGGACGAGCAATTCTCTGCCCTCCGTCTTTCGCGGGCCTTCCTTTTGAAATTGCTTCAGGCCCCTTAAACTTGGACACGTGGCGCCATTTCATTGGTTCGGTTCAGCGCTCGATAACTCGCCCCTTTGACCTTTTGACTTTTTCTCCTGTGAGGACACGTGGCAGCTTCTGATTGGTCCTCGGCTCCTTCGGCTCCTTCGCGTACTTCGCCTCCATTTGTCCCGGATGTCCCATTTGATTTTGGGCCCTTTGGACTCATTTCGGCCGATTCGGACATTTCGCGTCCATTTGTCTAGATGTCCCATTTGATTTTGGGCCCTTTGGACTCATTTCGGCCGATTCGGCCGGTTCGGGTCTTTTTGTCCCAAGCATCCCGAGCAACACCTAAGCCAATTTTTCTTCCTCCTTCGGCCGGATCGGCTTTTCGCGTCCTCCGCGTACTTCTGGCCCGATTGTCCCAAATGCAATTTGGGCCGCCTGGAGGCTTTTCGGCCGATCCGCGCCTTGACGTCCCAAATGTCCCAATTGCTCCCTTGAGTAGGACTTAGCCAATTTTCACACTTTTTCCTGGGTCAACCTACTTGCCTTTCTGCAACTTTTTTACATTTTCTCAGAGCTTGCTCCTTGTTTCTTCGGCCAGGGGAGTTAGAAAAATACCTGAAGGGACCCTAGAAACCTGATTTTGCTCTGAATCAATCAATTTGCTTGGGATTTGAATCTTCTGATGCATGTTATCAAAATTTACCCTAGGGGGGTGAATTTTGGATAACAGTACATGATTTGAAGAGCAAACAAGCAATTCATAGGAAAAGGTCGATAGTTTATCCAAACAAGGGTGATATAATCCTGCTTATCCAAGGCATAGGAAGTAGCTCCGGGGATATAACGGGGAAGGTACAGAGCGTTTAGGCATGTTCGGCAAGAGTACCAAATGGTTGGTTTGGTTGAGATAAACGTCACGGTCTGCCAGGTCTAGGCAAAGTTGGTCGACCGATCAAGTCAGTACCCTAATCATGCTAAAACATGAACAGGTGAGCTCGATTGAACAAAAAGCTACATGATGGGTGGATAAAATTGTAATTTGTTGGTTTTGGGTGAGGTATTTGAGTGGTGCGGCCTTGGGTCGGGCCGATTGATTAGTGAGGGCCATGAGTCAGCCCGATTGGATGGCTGCGGCCTTGGGTCGGGCCAAATGGTTGGTTACACCTTGGGTCGAGCCAGATTGGTTGGTTACGGCCTTGGGTCAAGCCAGATTGGTTGGTTGCGGCCTTGGGTCGGGCTTGATTGGTTGGTTGCGGCCTTGGGTCAGGCCAAATGGTTGGTTACGGCCATGGGTTGGGCCAAATGATTGGTTGCGGCCTTGGGTCGGGCCAAATTGGTTGGTTACGGCCTTGGGTCAGGCCAGATTGGTTGGTTGTGGCCTTGGGTCGGGCCAAATGGTTGGTTACGGCCTTGGGTCGGGCCAAATGGTTGGTTGCGGCCTTGGGTCAGGCCAAATTGGTTGGTTGCGGTCTTAGGTCAGGCTTGATTGGTTGGTTGCGGCCTTGGGTCGGGCTTGATTGGTTGGTTGCGGCCTTAGGTCGGGCCTGATTGGTTGGTTGCGGCCTTGGGTCGGGCCTGATTGGTTGGTTGTGGCCTTGGGTCGGGCCAAATTATTGGTTGCGGCCGTGAAGTGGGCCAATGAAGTCAACAAAGGGTTTTCAGCAAAGGAGGGTATAGGTGATGTGGTGAGAAAGGGAGATTAGTAAATAAGGGCAGAAATTGGGGAAAAGGTGGGATTAAACCGATATCGATTCTCTATGACCGGTATCGGTTAGATGACCGATACCGGTTCTTTAGGGCATAATATAACCGATATCGGTTATAGGTCGAAAACCTATAAAAAGAAAAATATGGCCTGTCATTGTCACATTGTCAATTTGAAAACCAATTTTAGTTGTCTGAGGTGTGTTAGTGAGATTGTTGAATTTGTCGGCTGAGGTGGCACTATTTGAGTGGAGAAGTGAGTGGTTGGTAGGCCCTAGCGAGTAGGAGGCAGCATTTGATTGGTGGAGGACCCAGCAGAGGAGATTTAGAGCCATGGCACAACCAGGAGGAGCAGGAGGTGCTAGACCCGCTGGACCGCCACCACCTATCCCTCCACGATGACATGTCGTCGTACCGGTAGGTTCGAAACCTCTCATTATGTGAATTTAATGTTGTTAAGCTAGATTTGGGTTTTGGGTAGGAATCCAAGTTTTGAATAAAATAATTAATAAATGGAAGTTGTTTGGAAAATGGAGAGGGTAGGTAGGTTAGTTAGGCTAAAATGGTAGGGTGGGTAGGTTTTTAGGGTTTTTCAATGGGTAAAAGGGGAGTAATAGGCAAAAAAATGGGTTTGGGGGGCCGCGTCGGGTTCGGCTCGTGATTGTCAGTGACCGATGTCGGTCACTAAGCGAGGCACATCACGGTCCACGAATTCTTCGGGCAAGGTGGGTTTTTAGTTGACCGGTGTCGGTCAGATGTCGACCGGCGGTGGTGGAGAGATGCTGGGGAGGGACCGGTGGCGGTCATGGGTGACCGGTACCGGTCCTTAGTTAGGATTAGTTATTTTGTTGGTTTGGTTTTGTTGTGGTTTTGGGTTTTGGTTGTTGTTTGGGTGTTGTGTTTATTATTGGGTTTTGTGTTTTGGGGGTGAAGAGGGAAGGGGTAGAGGTTGATAGGAAGGGTGATTAATAGGGGGGGAAATGGGGCGGTTGTGTGGTTGGTGCGGTTAGGATAGATTAGGTGTTGGGTATGAATGGGGAGGTGTTAAATTGGTAGGGGCATAGGTAAATGGCGAGAGTAGATCTGGGTGATTGGTAGGGTGCGACATAAGGAAAGGGGATATCATAAACGTTTTAGGGTAAAATAGGTGGGTGTAGGTGTGTGTTATAGAGTCGGGTGTGGGCGGGTGGGTAAAGGGGGTATAGAGGGTTAAAGTAGTTGTTGTTTGAAAGGGTAGGTCTAATGAAGTGGGTTATTTGTGCAGGCACGTCAACAGCTGACTATGTGGGATCGGATGCCCCCGTTATTGAGATGGATGCGGCCACATGTGTCTGCAGCGCATTGGGCCATTATGCACGAGGTGGGACTCGGTGGAGTCAGCTTATAGGGATGTGGAGAGGACCACAGCCTTACGGTTGCCCTCATCGAGAGATGGGATCCAGCAACCAATGTTTTCCATCTCTCGACTGGAGAGATGACTATTACCCTGGAGGATGTATATCGCATCCTGAGACTTTCGATCATAGGAGAGGCAGTATTCCAGGTAGATGCAGAGATGGCTATGGACAACATTCTTCATGTATTTGGGAATGCAGCCATGTTATTGACCTACCACAGCCGCAGTATTGCTTATGACAATATGTATCGTGCCACATTGCATACATGAGACACGGCTTTCCGTGTCGATGATGATAGCATCACATGCTTCACCCTCCCGGACTCGAGAGGAGGCCGCTTTCCATGGGTGTTGATGGGGTGCTACATGAGATGGTGGAGGAGCATACGTGCTATGCTTGGGCACCAAGTATACCAGTGCGGCTATACAAAGAGCTGTGGGGTTATCGCCGGATGAGGTGATTCAAGATTTGTTTCACATTTCTGTTACACTACTCGGGCATATGAGCACATCATATGTATTCGACCAAGTAGGGCTGCCCAAAGCAGCTGTGGGCGCAGTGATATACGTGTATGGCTTTCTGAGAGGTGGTTGGGGAGTCGTGACCACCACGGCGATGCTCGCAAGATGGGATGTAGCTTACTACCGTCATATGCTAGAGGGCCCGACCGCATTGGATATTGTATGGAGGCCTTACAAAGATCATCGCCCCGAGGAGGAGCCCGATCACAGATGCGATGGATCCAGATACTTTTCTGGATAGCTGGGACAGAGGTGGGAGAGCATGAGTGGATACCCTAGAGAGGGTAGTGCGGCGCGATTGGGGCTATGACAGATGAGCCACCTCCCTTCCCTCGATCTTGGAGGGATGATGTAGAGGCCCCACCGCCACACCACACGGCCCGTGGACCCAAATTGGGTAGCAGAGAGGCCGAGGATGATACCGTGGATGATGCCACTGCATAGGGTCATTTTTGGTATGGTGGGTAGGGGAGAGAGCAGCGAGGAGAGCACAGCCCGCACAACTAGATTTAGCGGCTGTTATAGCAGAGAGGGACCAGCTCAGGGGACAGGTGTAGTTGTTATAGGGGCAGCTTGCTGCTGCACAGGCACAAATGGGTGTCCTACAGGGGCAGCTAGCTCAGGCACAGGCTCAGATGGGTGTCCTACAGGGGCAGCTAGCTTAGGCACAGGCTCAGCCACAGGCACCACCCTAAGTAGTGGCACACCCACAGAACCAACACCGGTGGCGGCGCGGCCATACGCACCAAAGCACCGCGCAGCATAGTACGAATACCTCTATAGGCACAGGGTGCACCGGCAGGGCATGGTTTGCTATTAGGAGTCGGGGGACCAGCCCCAACAGCCATGGTGGCACGGGCCCATTATATGGAGGCGAGAGTGGAGGCCCGGTACTATCAAGACGTCCTTGATGGTACTGGGGTTAACTATCAGCCATATGCGGCACACAGAGCCGAGACCTCGCAGAGCCAGAGATCCCAGGGGGGTGCAGCCATAGCCGGTGGGTCCATTACAGGGAGGAGGCGAGAGGCAGCACAGGGACCAGCAGGGAGACAGGCCGAGGGTGGTGGAGAGAGCTGAGGTATCCTTGCAGAGGAGATAGTTTTTGTTTTTGGATATTGGATAGAGACACCGGTCTGCGAACCGGTTATGTATATAGAGGCCTGCGTGCCCACATATGATTCTTTTATTCATTTTTGTTGTATATACCTGCCTGCGAGCCAAGTACAGGTTGTATAGTTGATACCGGCCTGCGAGCCAAGTATATTTTTGATATGAGAGACCGGCCTGCGAGCCGAGTCAAGATTTTGACAATTATTGTGGCTGCGCATGCCCACTGTGTGTATTATTTTGAGATCACAGAGGCCCCTATTTAGGGGTAAGTTGTATATTTGAAACCTTTGATATATATATATGATGATTTTGACCCACATGGTGTATATGAAATGTTTTATGTGTTTTGTCGATGGTTTGTGAAATTTAATGTATGATGAGTTTGATCCACATGGTGTATATGAAATGTTGTATGTGTTTTGTCGATGGTTTGTTTTATTGTAGATAGATGATGTTGATGAAATTGCGATAATATATTGATGTGATTTTGATGAAAAATATTGGTAATGGTGTTGTGATGCAGGAAAAAGAGGCGGGCACCACAAAAATTTTCAAAAACGAAGAAACGACCTAGGTTTAAGCAAAACGGGGCACATGACCGATATCGGTTATGTAACCGATGTCGGTAGCTATATGACTGATAGTGGTTATGTAACCGATATCGGTTATACCAAAATTATATTTCCTAAAAATAGAAGCTGGCTTGGTTGTGACTTAAGTTCTTATTTTTAGAAGCATGCAACAAGTTAAATACGAGAATGCAACGCTGCTTGACGACTGATACAGGTAATTGCATGAGAGAATTGAGTGATAAGGAGGAAAGAGACAGGAAAAGTGAGTAAGGGCTGAGATTCAGAAGGCAGAAAGACAAGTTATATTTGAAGAGGGTGGTGAACATGGCTGAACGAGGAGAAGCATCCAAAGAGACGAGAGATGAGAGGAAGACATGTTCCACCTCAAGCTACTGCATCCCAAGAGGTAAACTGTTTGGTTGTAATTTGATTCTTGCATGTTTTATGAATAGGATGAGAGAGAGTAAGTGGGTAAAGATGAGAAAGAAAAGGTGATAGGCAAGGGTTTGGGATGGGGTGAGTGCTATGGGGTAGGTAAGCAGGGTGTTCACGTATGTTTTTAGGTATAGAGAGGTGTAAACGGGCAAAATAATTATCGTAGGTGTATGTTTTTAAGCGGTGTATATTTTGATAAAGTGACTAAGATGTCGTTTAGAGATAACCAAGATCGGTTAGTAAACCAAGATGGTTATCTATAACCGATATCGATTCTAGTAGGAGTTTCCAGAATTTGAGAAAAAACCCATGGAGATTTGTTTTATTGAATAATTATGTGTCGTTTTGATGTATGCAGGGAAGCAGGGTTAAGGATGAATGATACTGTGCCAAGCATTGTTGTCACGAATCCGAGCGGATGTAACACCAGCTGAATGGGCATTGATAAATCGTTTGGGGTTAAGTGGAATCCACTATTATTCACGAATCACACGTAACCATGCTATGTTGCAGGCGTTGATTGAGAGATGGAATCCAGAAAAGAATACCTTCTATCTGCCAACAGGGGAGATGACAGTGACGTTGGAAGATGTGTTCCGTATTTTGAGACTCCCAATTATAGGAAGACCAGTATATCAGGCATTGCCTAGCGCGGCGCAGGAGCGATAACAAGTAGTATTTGGTCCATACGCATGAGATTTGACATAGCGAGGTTTGACATTCACTTATGGTATAATGTATGCAGCACACCCTGAGGCAACAAGGTTGGCAGTAGTATTAATGATAGCAGTGGGGTATTATGCATTACCGAGGGTGGATGGCGGAAGATTTCCAAAAGCATTGATGAGTGTTATTTGGGAAATGATAGAAATGAGCGTGACTTTCGCATGGGCACCCGCATATCTGGCAGAGTTATACAGGGGTTTATGGGCCTGTAGGCAAAAACACAGGACGACACTAGATTGTTCATACTTATTACATTGTTGGGCCTATGAGCACATTGTTTGTGTGTGCCCAATAGGCTGACCCATCGAGTCGGGAGAGACAGGAGTGCAGAGGTTGGGATTCAGATGATGGGTCCAGATAGAACAAGAGGCGAGATCCCAGGCCGTGATAGATGACATCGAGTATTATAGACAGGTATGGGAGATGGTGACGATTGCGGATATTTGTTGGAGGCCTTACGGGAACTATATGGTAACAGAGAACATAGCTGAGGAGTTGAGGGGTGTAGAGCGATTGAGGTGGATCGTGGGGCACAGGCCAGGTGAGTATGAGAGGATTCCTCTAGATTGCGTGCGGCAACAATTTGGATTCGTTTAGGATATACCCCTAGCTTATAGACCATACATGAGGATTGACACGGAGGCATCATTCTCACCTCCCGGCCGACACCTCCAGAAGGATCAGAAGAGATAGCAGCCGATCATAGGGTAATGGATGTAGGAGTGACAGAGGCTTATAGATTATGGTGGGTAGCAGAGCTACAAGGTGCACGTGAGTGCCCTGACATAGCTATGATTATAGCAGAGAGAGATTGTTTGCAAGATTTGGTTCACCAGCTTCAAACACAGGTGAATGAGACAAAAGGATTGTTAGAGGTTTCACAGTTACGAGTGGAGAGACTAGAGGCAAGATTCCTCCATGCGAGAGGACGTATTCATATGTTACAGGAGATGTTGGTGGATCAGTGGGAGGAACCAATAGCAGTGGCACCTTTGAGGATGGAGAGGCCAAGTGAGGGGCGTCAATGATCATGATCACCACCTAATTTGGGAGGAGGCGCAACGGTCTAAGTGAATTTCATAGGAATATAAGAATAAATAAGGATGCCGACCTATACATCGATGATAGAGAAGATGTATGTTGATTTGAGTTATAATAATAAGAATGGTTGTGTTTTGAATGTTTTTTTGAAAAATGATAAAGATGAATGTTGGAAAAAAGAAATACACAAAAATTTGTATATTTACAACACATGATAGGTTATGGTAGGGGATGGTCGAGCTAACCTTGGGAGACCCCATGTCTCCTAAGTGCTGCCTACATATCCCCTTCCACAAAGCAAGGAGGGGCCTCGGACCGATGTAGTTCTTCCTTAGGACCAGGGGAGAGGTGAATTAAGGCAATTTAGGTATGGTTAGGTAATTTGTTGATTGGTAAAAATATTGATATTGGTAGGGTAATGTTGTTGGTGTTGGTAAGGAATTGACGATGTTGGTATAGGTATCGGTGAAGTGAAAGTTAGCCTACCCAAGTGGTAGAATCGGAAAAGCTCTCTAGATGAAGGCCGGTTCCTATTCCTCTATTCGGGTGCACACGTAGAAGATGCGAGAGGGTTTACTAAAAACCTAATCTAACTTTCCAAGGAGACAGGGGTAAGAAGATGCATAAAATAAAACCTAAACTAACAGAGGTGATGCAGGAATGAAGAACACTGTCTTGCCAATAAACACGAGACCATTAAAATGCAATGCAAGATCATACTGAGATAGCCGATTCATAGTGAAAGATCGGGGGATGCAAATGAATACGAGAGAGGGTTGAGAATCATCCACGAGACATGCATTAATTTTCTCCAAAGATTGATCTGACACTGCTGCAAAATGCGAGAGAGCAAGGTTGCATTACAGTTTCAAATGGGAGGTTTTAACTCCACAAGTTCACCTGCTAAAGAGAAGAAGGGAGGGGCAAAACAGAAATGTCCAACCTTTAGAAAGAAGCCCCTCCTTACAATTTATAGGAAGAATGAGAGAGAAAAGAGAGAGGAATTTGAAATCTACCCCAACCACCTCCAGAATGCACTTAACTATCTCATTATGGTGGTAGGTGAGAACCCCAGCGAACCCAAAAGTGGTGAACTGTATTTCACATTTTAAGAATTTTTTCTCACCCAATTAAAGATATCCAGTCGTAGTTGGATAGAGGACCTCGTAAGCTTTCCGAAAAGTCCAACCTTGCATGAATCCGAGCTCCCAGTCAAAAGTTATGGCCATCTGAATATCTGCGCCAGGGTCTGCTTCCTGTCAGCGCTCAAAATGTTGCGCCTCTTGAAGGTGCGCCAAGGGCGCATTCATGTGTGTGTCGTCATCCTCTTCATGTGCCAAGGGCACACCATTTACCCTGTCGACACTTTCGTGTCGTGTGCCCATTTCTTGTGCACATTTTCTGTCGCATGTCATGCGCCATTTTCATGCGCCGACACATTTCTCTGTCGACACTCGTGCGCCCATTCTGTGTGCACCTTGTGCACCATTTCCTGTCGCGTGCCCACCATTTGCCTTGGGTGCACCATTTCTCATTGACACTCCGTGTCGCCCATTTACACTGTGTGCGGCCATGGGCGCACCATTTCCTCTGTCGACACCTTGGGTGCACCATTTCTCTGTGACACTCCGTGTGACACTCATGCCATGTGCCCATTCTGTGCGCCTTGGGCATGTCAGGGATTTGAGCTTCTTTGATTTCTCCATTCTCCTGCTTGTCTATATCTACCCGGGGAAAAGATATATACAACAATTTGGCGACTCAATGGGATCACCTGCCTGCTAGGTAGAAGATCAGTGGCCTTTTAGCAATCCATTGGGCATGGAGTCATAAGCAATAACTGAAACCAAACGATATTGATCCCGACACGATACCGCAACTTCTTCTTTGAGAGCATTTGAAAAGTAGAAATCAACCTGAGAGCAAAAAACTGTCTTAGAAGCACTTAGGGAAATAGAAACCTAACTACCACAAGACAATGTGCATACGCACTTAGAGGAATTGAAATCTAGGCTAATATTTACAAGGGTAAACCCTTTTCTTTTAGTAGCAATGTTTAAGATGGATTCCGTTAACCGGAATCGGGAATTCTCCTCCATCCAAAGTAGACAATTGGAAGGCATTACTACTTTTACATCCCGTGACCATGTAGGGGCCACTCCAAATGGCATCAAACTTGGAATGCCTTCCTGGTTTTCCCGATCTGCATCCCATTTCAGAACTAGGTCTCCTTCCTGGAAGGTCCTTGCTCTTGCTTTCTTATCAAACCATCTTTTTACTAAGGCCTGATCTTTCTCAATTGTTTGAACTGCATGTTCTCTAATTTCTTCCAATTCCATCAACTCTGCATACCTAGCCTCCATTGGTTCGAACTCAGCCAACTCCAATTGCTTCATGAACTCCAATGTAGGTAGTTCTAATGATATAGGCAATACTGCCTCTTTTCCATAGACCAACTTGTAAGGGGAATTACCTGTAGACCTCTTTGGTGTTATTCTGTCAGCCCATAATGCTGATTTTAGCTTGGTATGCCATGTTCTTTGATTTTCATCTAGAGTCCTCCTGATGATTCTTAGCAAATTTTTGTTCGTGGACTCTGCCTGTCCATTACCCTGCGGGTAATAATTTGAAGAGGTGCTCAAATAGATTCCATTCTTGACAGCCCATTCTGTAATCTTGGAACCTATAAATGCCAATGCATTTATCTGATATGATAGTGGCGGCACACCGAACACTGGTCACTATTCCTTCATAAAAGTCTAGTATGTTAGACTCATTTGCTTCTTTTTGAGCGCTCTTTGCCCGGTCCACTTGGTGAAATAGTCGTTCTTTGTGAGAATCCACTTGTGGCCTTGGCTCGAGTTTGGTTGATGACCCCTGACGAAGTCAATCCCCATTGCATAAATGGTTGGTCAACTAGAATTGGGTGCGATGGAAGTGCTTTGCTAGTCTTTCTTTCTGTGAAGAGTGCACATTTCTTGCACTTTCTTATCCATGTATAGCGATCCTTTGAAGGCTGTCGGCCAATAATACCCTGCCTTCATTATCTTGAGAGTTTGTTACTCGTGGGGAAAAATGTCCTCAGAATCTCCATCATGAAAATCTCGTAACACCCTCTCAATTTGGCTTGTCCCGATGCACCTCAATAGAACTCCATTGATGTCTTTCTTAAACAAAACACCACCAACAAGCACATATGGAATGGCTTGTAATCTGAAATATCTCCTCTTTGCTTTTCTCATTTACGGAGGGCATAGGCACATGCAGCGTAGGAAGTGTATCACATTACGAGTCCAACGAGGAGTGGGCACATCATCATTTTCTTGTTCTTGGTTATCATCTGTAGTACAAGACAACCTCTTTTTCATCACACTGCTTCAACTTGTTGACTCGAGGCTAGCTTGCTCACATAGTCCCTTCCCACGTACTAGTTTGGTGACCTTGATCTCGATGTCATATTCCATGACACGAGTTATCCATCTACACGTTTCTCATTCGAGATCCTTGTTTAGAAGGAAGTCACGACTCCCGCATGAGAGACCAATAATTGGATCTTGTTGTTTGAGACTAGGTGCTTGAATTTCTTTAAGCTCACGATTCTGCTGAGGACATGCTTTTCAATGAAAGAGTACCTAGTTTCGTATTCCTCCAAGCCTTGACTGAAGAAAGCAACTGGTTGTTCTAATCCTCCTTTGTTTTGTTGTACCAGGATTGTAGAAATCGTGTCCCCACCACCAAAGGCATATAGCATGAAGTCCTTGGAGAAGTCTGGATTGACGAGAGTCGGAGCTTGAGATATAGCCTCTTTTATTGCCTCAAAACTTGCCTTGCCTTCAGATGTCCACTTAAATGCCATACTCTTCTTTAACATCAGCGTTATTGGCTTCACAAGAGCAGCAAAATTTGGAACAAATCTGCGGACAAAATTGATCCTTCCCAAGAAGCTTTGAAGAGCCTTCTTGTGACTTGGCAATGGCAATGCTCGAATTGCTTGACTCTTTACGGGTCAATCATCAATCCCTCCTTTGAAACAATATGGCCTAGAAGTTTTCCCTCGTGAGCCAAGAATATGCATTTTTGGGATTGATGATACCCCAAATCTTCTACACCTACGAAATACTTGCCTCGAATGCGAGAGGTGATCCGCTGCATTTTTGAGAATACGGTGATGTCGTCAAGATATATCAAAACTATTTTATTGATCAACCCCTTAAATGCCATATCCATTGCCCTTTGGAAAGTGGCCCCGAGCATTTGATAGCCCAAATGGCATCTTTCTTGTAGGCATAGGTCCCCATTTGGTGGTGAAAGTCGTCTTGAATTGGTCATCTTCTTTCACCATCACTGATTGTACCACTGAGTAGCCATCTAGGAGAGAATCTCTACGAACCGGATACTACTTGCAATATTTGTTCCATTGAAGGAAGTGGGTAATGATCTTTGAGAGATGCCCTGTTTAGGTCTCGGAAATCCACACAACCTGATTTCTCCACTCTTCTTCTGGCCCAGGAACCAAGTTTTGCAACCCGGCTTGAGTGCTTGATCGGGAATATAATGCTTGCCTCTATTAGCTTATTTAGTTCTTTCTTCATTAGAGGCTCGATGTGAGGTTGACCGGTCTCTTACACTTTGATGGGCTTAGCATGGATCCAATTCGATGGTATGTTGTGCCAAATTTGGATCGAATCCTCTTAAGTCTTCATAGCTCCAAGCGAAGACATACGGAAATTCTTGGCAAAGTTGTATGAAATCTGATTTCTCTGTTCGGTGGCCACTTTACCAATTTGAAGTGTTTTGCCTTCCCAATAGGAATTGGCTCACGAATCTTCTCTCTTGACTTTGTATGTTAGCCTTTTCCTTACTGGGAGTGGTCGTTAGGGTTGAAGATAGACTCAATGTTACTAAACCCTTAGGAAGCTTGTTTGTCCATGCATTTGTACTACTTGATCCCCATCTCTTTGCTCTAATCATCTGATTCTAGCTGAAAATTCAGCCTCTTCTTGTAAGAAATTGTTGATCTGTTGATCGTTCTCAAACACCTACCGACTTGTGTTATTATCTGGGCTGCTTGGCCTCACAATCACATGGATATGTGGCTGTGTTTTCCCTTTCGATGTTGTCAACCACATCAAACGTTGCTCAGCTGCTGCTGCGAGCCTATCTGTGACTTCATTTTCTTCACAGGTATGGACACAATGTTGAAAGCTTGAAATCCTCAATGAGGTCCCATACCCTATTCTTGTAGCTCCTCGGCAAGTCGTTCTTTGTAGCATGTTGTCCCCTAACTTGGTTGATGATCAACTCACTATCTCAAACACTGCAAGTTCTTTATGCCCCTTTTCTGGCTGATGAATTCCATGAATCAATGCTTCGTATTGAGCCATGTTGTTTGAGCAGGAAAAGCTGGAAACGAAAAGCTGAAAAATATTTGATGTCTTGTGGTGAAATCAACATTGCACCACCTCCGGCACCTTATGCGCTTCTCGAACCATCGAAAAATAATTTCCAAACTTTGTTTTCATCCTTTTTGAAATTTGAATGATGTCGGGAATGGGTGAATTTTCTTTCGTGTGTATAATACGCCCAATTGATTCTTCAATTTCCTTGTATGGGTCAAATTCATGACTCTTGTTTGCCCATTCATCCAAAGTTAAATCAGGAATTCCCTCGACCTTAGTACCTGTTTCTAGATCACTTGAACACTCCTCTTGATCAAAAGCCGAGCAATTTGCATTGATAGGATTTGGTACATGAGGCTCAATATGGAAATTGGCAATTGGTTCTGACCTGATTGTTGCTTTGGCTCCATACCTTGTCCTAAAAATCATGTGTGACCAATCTGTAGATAAATATCCACCGATTTTTGCAGTGAAGTCTCTTGATAGACACAACGCAAAGAGTGGCGGAAGGTCAATCACAGACACATCTTGTAGAACTGTAACATTAGGACAGGAATGTAGTGTTAGGCTTAACCCCTTGATGACTCCAACAGTTCCTACTGCCGTTCCATCTAGTTGTACTACTCCTTTCAGCACTGGCTCATATTTCAAACCCAGTTGATCCGCTATTTGCTTCGGCATCACTGAACTACTTGCCCCAGAATCAATCATGCAATTGTGTACTAATTTATCCCCGATGATTAATGAAATATAGAATGGAGGGGTTTGAAACTTTACCTTGTTGTCCTCCATGATTCCCTTGAGTGAGTGAGCATTTCGTGAGGACCTTCTCTTGCATATGGGCCTGCTGGTTTGAAGTTGACCAATTCTTCATGGCAGCTTGTAGAAGATCTCTTTGTCCTGGGATGGATAAAGATTCCCACATTGATATATTCACATTCGTCTTCTTCATTTGATCAATGATGTTGAAAGGGGATGAATTGTCCTTTTGTTGTCCCTTACTTGGTGTAAACTTTTATGGAGCTTGAGCATGTGCGTGTGTTGCTACAACAGGTACCTTGGGTTGATTTTGCACATTTGGAGCTGCGTTTGGTCTCTGACCCCTTGTTGTGTAAGAGTGGGTTGAGAAACAAGCTGGATTACGGTTGTCCCTCTCTATATTTCTCTTCTTTGACCGTGTGTTGGTAGCCACGCCTTGAAAAAAGGTTGTTGGTTAACTCCACGAAGTCTTCCGTTTGCCAATTTGCCAATGTGGTTTCTGTTGGAGGTCCTTCTTGTTGCGTTTGTTCTTTGTTGATTCTCCTCTGGCTTGGTTCTTGAGCAACACCAATGGTTTGCACCATCGAGGCTGATTTAGTGCACCATTGAAACATCTTGGTGATTGTGAGGTAGATTGCAAAGGGTAACACAGTCGTACTCTGTGCCATGTTATTTTGTGTCGGGACCAAAGCTCTTGAGGACGTCGTTGCATTTGGATCATACGGTCGAAATGGCCTGGCAGCTTGAGGTTGTCCTTGGTTTTGGTTTTGATTTGCAGCCTGAGGTGGTGGTCTATTTTGTTGGTATGGGGGCCTAGCTTGGTACTGTGCTTGAGGCTGATACGGTCTAGCACTTTGAGCTTGTTGTCTTTTGATAGTCACAAGCTCATTTCCAAGGTTCTGTAATTGTTTCATGACCTCCTGCAATTCCTTTGAAGTATTTGAAGAAGTCGACGCCTCATTATTGCTTTGATTTCTAGGAGTTGGAATGGGATTCAACTCTGGTGCTTGAGTGGTTGTAGGATTTCCCATATCCGGATAGAGAGGCATTGGTGGCCTTGGTGCAAGCTTGCCAGCTTGGATCAAACAGTTCTCTGCTCTGATAGCTGTGTCGTAGGCCCCTGGCAGCGTTGTCCCTCCCATTGATTGGATCATCATGGCTATGTCTGAATTTATAGCCTTTAAGAAATAAAGGAATGCTCCTTCGGCGGTTGGTCTAATGGCTATTGGAATCCTGTCCCATGTCCGTTGGAATCTGAAGTTGAAATCTATCATTTGTTCGTTAGGAGCCCTTTTGATTGTTGTCAATTTGTTCGATAAAGATAAATTGTCGCCCTCTCCCGAATTGGTTTGAAAAATTTGAACAAAGTTGGTCCCGATTAAGTAATAGACCTTTGTAAGGCTCTAAACCATTGTAAGGCCTTGCCTTTGAAAGATGAAGCCAACGGACTTGACCATGACATCCATTTCATTTATTTCAGTGAATTGCACATGCATTAGCAATATCTGGATGTGATCAATAGGAGTAGTATGATTTTCTCTGTGAAATAGGGTATGTTCTTTAGTCTTTGCAGCTGGAATTTGATTATGAGCATTTAGGGCAAGTGGACTACTACCCGTGAAATTGACAAAGGGATTCGGTGGTAGATGTGCCATTATGATTGGCCTAAGAACCACAGTCGATGCGAGAAAAGGCCTACCGAGGTGGAGGTGTAGACAAAGTCTGTTAGGTGGAGATGGTGATCTTTGTGGTCTTCTTCCTCTCCTTCCTCTCACAGTGAAAGTTGCAAGTGGACAAATAGCCCCTCTTCTCGAGTATTGGACTGGTTTGAATTCTTCTCATATGCTGGGCAACCTTTCTTTCTACCGCATTGAATTCTATCCCCTTCGGAGTCGCGGATGTGTTAAAAAGTGAGCCTCAAAGGCTAGACTTACGCCAAGTTACACACCAAACTTGACAATATTTAAAAATAGAATTTTGAAAGACTGTATTTTTGATATTTTAGAGTTTGGAATTTGATTTGGAATGGCAGTCCGAAAATCCAAAAATGCGGACTTAGAAAACACGAAATCCGAAATTCAAAAAACCATGAAATTTTGAAAGTCAAAATCTCAAAAATCTAAGAATACCCTTTTGAAGATTATCCCCCGATCTATCAATTTGGTGAAATTTTGACTTGTTTGAGCAAGTTAAGTCCTTGAAAATTGATTTCAAAGTTCAGCTGGAAGGTGAAAAAAACTGAAACTGTAAAACCTACAATTTTTAAGCCGAATTTCATGAAAAACTCCTTCAAATCTTGTGGAATGACCTCTTGGTCCCCAGTCATGCCCAAAAGCTGTTGATGTGAATGCAGCACCCACTGAGGACTCTGCAACACGATGGGTTGAGACTCTCAGTGTGATTGCATAACATGGAGCTTTTCCCAAGTGTGGGACCTTGCGAAATCGGAAAAGCTCTCGGATGAAGGCGGTTCCTATTCCTCTGTTCGGATGCACACGTAGAAGATGCGAGAGGGTTTACTAAAAACCTAATCTAACTTTCCCGAGGAGACGGGGTAAGAAAATGCATAAAATAAAACCTAAACTACAAAGGTGATGCAGGAATGAAGAACACTGTCTTGCCAATAAACACGAGACCATTAAAATGCAATGCAAGATCATACTGAGATAGCAGATTCACGGTGAAAGATCGGGGGATGCAAATGAATACGAGAGAGGGTTGAGAATCATCCACAGACATGCATTAATTTGCTCCAAAGATTGATCTGACACACACTGCTGCAAAATGCAAGAGACAAGGTTGCATTACGGTTTCAAATGGGAGGTTTTAACTCCACAAGTTCACTGCCCTAGAAAAGAGAAGAAGGGAGGGCAAAACAAGAAATGTCCAACCTTTAGAAAGAAGCCCCTCCTTACAATTTATAGGAAGAATGAGAGAGAAAAGAGAGAGGAATTTGAAATCTGCCCCAACCACCTCCAGAATGCACTTAACTCATCTCATTATGGATGGTAGGTGAGAACCCCAGTGAACCCAAAAGTGGTGAACTGTATTTTCATTTTTAAAATTTTTTCTCACCCAATTAAATATATCCAGTCGTAGTTGGATAGAGGACCTCGTAAGCTTTCCGAAAAGTCCAACCTTGCATGAATCTGAGCTCCCAGTCAAAAGTTATGGCCATCGAATATCTCTGCGCGAGAGTGCTGCTCTGTCAGCGCTCAAAATGTTGCGCCTCTTGAAGGTGCGCCAAGGGCGCATTCATGTGTGTGTCGTCATCCTCTTCATGCGCCAAGGGTGCACCATTTATCCTGTCGACACTCGTGTCGTGCGCCACTGTGCGCCTTGGGCGCATTTCCTGTGTGCCTTGGGCACACCATTTTCCTCTGTCGACACTCGTGTGTGTGCCCATTTTGTGTGCCTTGGGCACACCATTTCCTCTGTCGACACTCCGTGTCGTGTGCCCATTTCATGCGCCTTGGGCACACCATTTCCTCTGTCAAAATTCCGTGTCGTGCGCCCATTGTGCGCCTTGGGCACTTGGGATCGAGGATTTGAGCTTCTTTGATTTCTCCATTATAGTGAGGTGAGGTGGATGGTGTAGCTGAGGCGCAGAGAACTTGTTATAAAGTGAGTATCCTGATGAAAGAGAACCAAACCTAAATAGACAAGTCCATGACTCAAAAGTGCTTTTGAATGCGGCTTTTATTTTGCTGAATATAGACTGATCGATGCGGGAAGTCTACAAGGGATATGTATTTTGTTACTCTTGAGGTCTTCACGAAGCTGATCAATGCGAGAAGCTTCTGATAAAGGCTGACTGTGTATAGCTGTCCTTCAAGGGAGCAGTCTATTTATAGTAGTAGATGCGGCGTTTGTGTATAGTTGTCCTTCAGGGGAGCAGTCTATATATAATAGCAGCAATAGTTTGGCATATATAGCTGTCCTTCGAGGGAGCATTCTATGTATAATTTCGAGGTCTAGATGTCCATTGGGCATAAAGCATCTAGTTTTGTAGGAAGTTTGACTCAAGAAAATCCCATAAGTGTTTAATTAAGAATGTGTCATTTTGATACTTTGAAGTCATGGACTAGACTAAAAAGGGGAAGGCATCTTTAAGGGGAGGTGATAATCAAACCATGTGATCTTGATTTGATTTTGAGATGTAGGAAACAAAGTGTATGCGGTGGTAAATGAGCTCAAGGGACAAGCGCAAGGTAGATAAGAAGTGACATAACACTAAATTCAATAGTAGAATGGTCGAAGATACAAGGCATTAAGGGGTTCAAGCTCAGGTTTACCATTAAGCAAAGCTAAACGATAAGTGCCTGATCCATAAGTGTGTGTGATAATGTAAGGCCCAATCCAATTAGGAGCAAATTTTCCACGTTTGCTCTTTTCTAGTTTGGTTACATGTTGATTCTCTTTGAGGACAAGATCACCAACCTTAAAGGTACGCTCATGAAGTCGCTTATCATAAGCACGCTTGATGCATTTTTGATAGATTTGAAGGTGGTCAAGATCCGTAAGCGCGCTCGTCAAGAAGCTCTAATTAGGCTAACCGCTCTGGCGGAAATCATCGTTGGTGAGAATATCCACGAAGAGATATTACGAGGGAGGGTATTTGTATTTCAAGAGGCAAGACAGCCTCGGTACCATATACCAAATAAAATGGTGTGGCATTAGTGGAGGTACGAATGCTAGTACGATAAGCCCAAAGGGCAAAGGGGATGTGATCATGCCAATTTCTTCTAGAATCGTTAACAAATTTCATGAGGATTTTGGTTAGGGTTTTATTAGAAGATTCAACTTGACCATTGGCTTGTGGATAGTAAGGTGATGAGAAGCTAAGTTTGATGCCAAAGTGGTCACAAAGGTCTTGTAACAACTTATTTTGAAAGATTTACCATTACTGTTTTTAGGCGATGAGGAACACCAAAATGACAAATAATGTGATGGTTAATGAATTTGACGATTTTTTTCTTTTTGGTTGAAATGAGTGGAATGGATTCCATCCATTTAGTGTAATATTCGGTTCTTTGTGATTATCCAATGATGATGTTGCGAAGAGGGTGGGTGAATCTCATCAATAAGGTCTAAACCCCATTGTGCAAAAGGCCAAAGATCTCGTGCGACTGTAGTGGATGGCTAGGAGTATGTTGAAGGTTGGAATGTTGTTGACACATGACACGATGCTTGACATATTCGTAGCGATTGTTATTAAGTAGGCCAATAATATCATAGGCGAAGGATCCGTTTGGCCACAGCAAGGCTACTAAAATTTCCACCACAAATACCATGTGGATTTGTTGGATGGTATAGGTGACCTCGGCACCGGTTAGACATCGAAGGAGGATGCCATCAAAGCCATGTTTATAGAGGATTCCCCCATAATGACATAACGAGAAACACTTTTAAGAAAAACACGTTTACCGTTACTAGTAAGGTCGGGTGGGAAGCAGAGGTTGTAAGGTAGTCGTGAAATTGGTGATACCGGGTATCCTCGCGAATTGAGACACATTATTTATCATACAAACAACCAGGCTGAGTAAGATGGGGCAAAGAGTTGTTGGACCAAGACGAATATGTCAGAGTCAGTTGGTGAGGCAGGAATTTGTGAGGCTAAGCAAGCCATAGTATCTGCAAATTTGTTAGTGGAGCGGGGAATGGTTTGGATAGAATAACGAGTAAATAAGGTCAGAAGTGAATCCACGTAATGTTTGTACTTTTGAAGTTCCTCATTTTTACATTGGTAGATGCCCATAACTTGGTTGACTACCAATTGAGAGTCGCCGAAAATATTGATAGATTTAACACCTAAGTGTAACACAACCTAGAGACCCAAAACAAGGGCCTCATATTCTGCTGTATTATTAGTGGGGAAATCGAGCCAGAATGAAAGAGGCATAGGCTTAGCATCAAGAGGAATGAGAACAACATCAGCTCCTCCACCACGTTGGCATTTGGATCCATCGAAGAAGAGGGTCATTGGATACAACTCCTCCCTGAGTGAAAGAGTGGCGATGAGTTCATCGGGGAAATTAAAATTGGTAAATTGTTCCCTAGGTAAAGGGGCCTCCGTGAGTTGGTCTGCAATAGTTTGTCCTTTGATTGACTTCTGGTGTATAAATTCAAGGTCGAGGTCAGCGAGGAGCATAAGCCATCAGGCGATGCATTGGTTTAGATGTGGTTTGGCGTACATATAATGAATGGGGTTAGCGTTGGTGATGACAAAAGTTTTGTGATTCGGGAGGTAGTGTCGATTTTGGTGGCTACGAATGATAGGGCTAGGCACAATTTTTCTACATGTGTATACCTAGTCTCGTAATCCACGAGTACGAATTATATAATAAATGGCTTGTTCTTGATGTTCGGAGTCATGATGTGTGAGCATGGCTCCTACTAAAGCATGGTCGGTGGCGAAAGGTAAAGGTGGAAAGGGCGATCGTCTAAGGTGGGAGAAGCACTTTGGTGGCTGCAAGAGATAGGCTTTGAGAGATTCAAAGGCTTGGTGGCACTCTTCACTCCATTGAAAGGCAATGTCCTTTTTAAGAAGGTGATGGAAAGGTTGACATCGATCCGAGAGTTAGGAGATGAAATGCCGGATAGATTGGAGTTTACCTTGCAAACTACGCAATTGTTTGAGGTTTTGGGTGGGGGCATTTCTAGGATAGCTTTGACTTTAGATGGATCGATCTTGATGCCACGCAAAGAGATGATAAAACCAAGAAGTTTTCCGAAAGGGCACCAAAGACACATTTCTTTGGTTGAAGACGGACATAATATTGTAACAGGTGATCGAAAATAATGGTTAAAACATCGAGATGTTCACTGCAATGTTTAGATTTTCCAAGAAGATCATCGACATAATCCTCAAGGATAGTGTGCATAATGTCATGAAAAATGTAAGTCATAGCCGCGATAGGTCGCACCAGCATTCTTAAGGCCAAGCGGCATGACACGATAATGAAGGTTCCCAAGGAGTTATGAAGGCGATTTTATGTTGATCGGCGGGGCTACCAAAATTTGATTGTATCCGAGAAGCCATCCATGAGAGAAATCATCTCATGACCGGCAAGTGAGATCAACAAGTTGATCAATACTTGGTAGGGGAAGTCATCCTTTGCTTAAGCGAGATTAAAGTCCGGAAATCCGTACATATCCGAAGTCCCCCGTTGCTTTAGTGACAGGTACGATGTTAGAAATCCATTAAGGATAGTGATAGGTAAAATGAAGGAAACATAAAGGAGTCATTGAAGTTCTTCTTTGACCAAGAGGGAAATGTGTGGATGTATTTTCTTAGTTTCTATTTAAGCTGGTTTGGAATTGAGTTTTAGGGTAATGTTATGGACCGCATGATGTCGGGATCAATTCTGGCATGTCGGCATAGGACAAGCGAAAGCTTGGTTGTGGGTCTGAAGAAAGGTAGTAAAGGCGGCTTGTTACGATGCGTTAAGGGATTTTCTGATCTTCACAATGTGAGGATCATCCTCTATGTGGATGTTGATTTCTATAGTTGACTCATTCAACATGGTTTGAGTTTGAGACGGTAAGGCGCATTGAATATAAGAGTCGTCTCGCACCAAGGTAAGTGAGGATCGAGTCATCATCCACGGCACTCAACAACATTAATTGAAGGTGAATCCTCTTTGATCATGTTTGGATATAGAAGGGAAGAGAAGATGGGTTCTCATTATCGCGTTGATAAGTGAGAGGACCCGGGGAAGATAGCATTTATGAAAAAAAAAAAAAAAAAAAGTTAGGAGGGATAGATTCGGGGTCTATCGACTCGTAGGTGACGATGGCAAAATGGGTGATGATGGTTCGGTAGGGGGTGCGTCCTCATCTTCCAAAATGCAACCGACACAAGGTTCTTTCGGTGTAAGTGTTTCAGGAAATCCGAGACCACTACGATCATTATACTTGCGTGTAGTCATGGGAATGATTATATGTCGGTCTTGTTCATAAAGACCAAAACCAAAGCCTTTCCAAGCTCGGTGAATCAAGAAGGTGAGGGCGAAACAACGATTTTCAGGTATTGAAAATCGGATTGGAAGGAACCACACCAAGGGGAGGTTCGGGGGTAATGGAGGATGCGTCGACACCCCCATACGTTAGGTTGGTGCAGCAATTAGGTGGTCGCAAGAGATTACCTCCCCCACGTGACGGTCGTAGGTAGGATGCGCATGTAACTATCCGTAATCCTGTGGGGTATGGAAAGAGCTAACGTTATATAGGCAATACTCCCCCAGCATAAGGTGTTGAAAAACATCTACTAAGGGAGTCGAGGTTGGTATTTTTCTGCGAGAAAAGGAAGTGGTATTTGCAACGGTGGTTTCATTAGTTGAAGGCGTAGGTGCGGTTGAGGTGAATGGTTGAGGTGCGGTTGAAGTGGATGGTTGGGTTGGATGAATGGGTGTCTTGAGTGGTACAAGCACATCATTAGGGTGATATAACATATTTTAGGTTTTGAAGGGGGAGGATCAACTTTTATGGTGTACATACTCAAATTTTATGCATCATGTAGGGTGGAGGAACGCATCCCATAGCCGGATCAAGGAGGCCTAACAACATATTGTATTGGAACTATCCCTCAAGGACATAGAAGAGTTCGGGTAAAGTACGTGGTCCTACATGAATGTTAAGGATCACGGTGCCTAAGGTAGAAGTAATAACATCATTGAATGCTGCAACATAATGGGGTTGGCACACATGCAACTAGAAGGGATATTCATTTGTTGGAAGGATTTTGAAGAGATGATGTTTAGGCTAGTGCCCCCATCAATCATAACATGATGTACTCGGATGTCTCAGATGTAAGCTGAGATGAAAAGAGCAGGGTCAGGATCTTCTACACCAAAGTCAACAATTTCGTCTTCGGGCCAGCGGCGCGACGGCTTGTTGTATGCGAGAGCGAAGTGGTTGGGGTGGTAGGTTTTTTGGTGAGGGAAGCAACGTGATTGGGTGTTAAAATGGAGGCAACAGGAAAGGTTTCATTGGGTAGGATCTCTATCCCTTGAAGGATCTCAATGAGAGCTTGTTGATGAGATTCAGAAGTTTGAATGAGATCATACAGTGTCATTTTTACAGGTGATTGGTGAAGCTGTTTGATCATGGTATGGTGGGAAACTCCATCAAAGATGGGGTAGGTAGGTCCATGAATAACCACTTTAGGTGGTGGTGCGATCGGGATGGCGGACGGAGAAAGAGAGGCCGCAGGTGTGCTTTCTTTAGCTTTCTCGTTGTTTTTACGCCTCGAGTGGCAACACTAATCATGTTGATCTCGTGAACATGAGAGGAGGAAGATGGTAGGGATAAGTCATGGTCTTCGAGAGGTGGGGTTGTAATAATGATAGATCTTGGTGAAGCGGGGATAGGTGGTATAGGAGAGGAAATTGAAGCTAAAGGTCTCTCCCTTCGTAAGTTGTCTTTCTTAACTTTTCTATCTGAGAGAGGTGACTGACGAAGTATGGCTTTCAATGCTTTACATCCTTCTACATCATGTCCTGGTGTGTGGTGGTAAGTGCAGATTTTAGACTCATCATAACCTATAGGTCGAGGTTTAGATGGATCATAAGGTCTAAGTGGGGGTAGGGAAATGGTCGCATTCTCCACCAACATAGCAAGGATTTTGGCGTAAGACCCTTTGAGTGGGTCAAAGTCAGAGGAAGATGAGGCTATTGACTGGGTAGTTTTTGGTAATGATGGGGTATGGTTGATTTGTATGGGTGGCGGTTTCGCCAAGGGGTTTTGATAATGGGATTTAACTAAACGTGGCTTCTTTGGCGCAGAAGCTATGTTTAGCTGGTTAAATGATGAGGCCACAAATGATGTGGTATCAGAAAACAACCACAGAGCAATAGGAGTGACAGCAAACAAATCTTTTGATGATGGAATTTGTTTAGGGTTGATAGGCGAGACAGGATACGTGGGGTGACGATGTTGATATACCCTTGGATCTCTGTATGGGTGCAGAAGGCGTAGGTTGTTTTAAAGAAAAGCGTAGGAGGTATGATATATTGATGCAAGGTGGAGGGATGAGGTCCCAATATGGAAGGTAGGTGTGACGACAATGGTTTTAGTTGTGATAGAGGGATAGGTTGAGGAGGTGATTGAGTCTGTCTCCTAAGTGGATAGACGGCTTTATTTTTGGATAAATCTAGCCGTTTAGGTGGGTGTGTTAGACTAGGTATTGGTGAGGTCCCAAGCATAGGGGAAGATTTGGTTAGGCTAATAGAGGTGGATGAGGTATTTGGTAGAGATGAGGGGGGTGAAGATGAGGACATAGGCATTTTAAGCACTGTAAACACTTCGGGTATATAGTAGGCGTCTAGATCGGTCATCTGCATTTGAATAGAATATGGGGTACTCAAATGTTCCCATAGGACTCGTCTATCTTACGGGGATGACAATCCTCATGTGTGAATAGGAAATTTTGTATGGAAGAAAGGTGGGTTGTGATTCCGGTCCCTTTGTGGGTGTGATACGGGGGTAGATGAGGCCTTTGTATCAATGGGCATTAAGAGGTCAACCGGTCATTTGAAAAGATTTAGGCGATGAAGAACTAATAGGTAATAGGGCATGTTTGAGGGGATCCGTCATGATTAAAGAATGTGGTGATGTTGATTCAAGAGGTTTCTCTCCTAAGGACGACAGAAACAGGGGCGAGTCTTCTTCTTTTATAGCAAGAGCGATGGAAGGAGATGTTTGGGAAATAGATAAGTTAGATAACATCCGCTCACAGTCTTGCAGGGATGTGGTGTAAGAAGGCTCATCTGTGAGAAAAGAACTCTAGATGGTTGATTCCTTTATGGGTAAAGGAATGGTAAGGCTATTGTCTTGTCTTGATGGTGGTGAAGGGGATTCGGGTCCCTGCGTTAGTGAAGAGGTTTGATTCAGAATTTCCTCAATAGAGGCTTTTGGTTGAGAGTCGAAAACTGCATGGATTTCATGAACACTCTCTTCGGCTAAGATATCTTGGTTTACATTACTGTTAGATGAGTGGTTCGGGAATGGTTTGTTGAAGATTTTCAAATTTTGGTTAGCAGGGGCATTAGGATTATCGAGGGTTATATCCCCTGCATCAACCATTTCCTGCACTATGTTTTTCAACATCTTGCAGTTTTCGTGACTGTGTCCCTTTACGCGGTGAAAGTTACAGAAGTCATTTTCTTTGTACCAAGAAGGTATAGGGCGGGTGGAGTCAAACCCGGAGTGAGGTTTAACAGGAGGCAAGATGATAGCTCCGGCTTTGAGAAATTTTTCCAAGATGACACCATAAGTTTCTCCCAAGGAGTGTAATTGATGGGCTCGCGTTATACTTATAGGTGGTTTTGGTGGGTATTAGACGGTGCTTGAGATTTGACCATCACCGCGTGCACAACTCCTTTTGATTTCGAATTAGTTGATGTGTGAGGATTGGTGGTGTTGGGTTTGTTGGTGGGGTCTTGGGTTCAGAAATTTGGGTTTTTGTTGTGCAACCGCAATTTCTCTTCCTCTAAGGCTCGAATCTCTAGTTTTGAGCCATAGTAAAGGCCTCATCAAAGGTGTGGAAAGTTTGAATTTGGAGGGTAGGAGAAATGTGCTTAGCGTAGGCCCGCGTAAAGAGTTCGATAAGTTCGGCCTGAGGCAAGGCATAAGTAAGTTGGTTGATGAGGCCCCGCCATCGTCTGACGAAATCTGCGATAGATTCGTCTTCAAATTGTCGGACGGCATAGAGATCGGTGATAGATACTTTCTTAGCAATATTAATGGAGAAATGATCCAAGAAAGATTGGGCTAGTTGGTTAAAAGAGAAGATCGAGTGCTGGGTTAAAGCACTGTACCATTCCAAGGCGGGTCCTGATAAGGACATGGGAAAGGTGCGGAGTAGCAAGGCATCGTCATGAGCAATCAAATAGCAAGCATGTCTAAATGATCGCAAGTGTTGTTGAGGATCCTCTTTACTATTAAAACAAGTGAATTTTGGTAATTCCCATTGAGGAGGATATGAGTGAAGAGGGACAGAAGGGTGAATAGGCTCTCGATAAAATTGCTCATATGTCGGGACCCTACGACTTTCAAGCAGAAGCCTCAGATTTTGCACTTTGTCCATCATTTGTTTGATGAAATCCGTGGTTGGATGAGATCTTTGGTGTGGTTGTTGTAAAGGTGGAGGATTGGGCCAAGGGCCTCCACTAGAAAATGGTAGGGTTAAATGTTGATAAGGTATTGAGGACGAATATGTTGAGGAGACAAAATAGGGATGTCTATATAAGGTGTCGAAGCCACCGGATACGTGTGTGGAAATGAAAAGGTGGGTGGAGCTTGAGAAGGAAAGCTCATGTGGATAGGTGGCGAGAGAGCAAGTCATGAAAGGAGTAGTCTGCAAGAGAGATAAGGTAGGACTGGTCGGTGGTAATGATATGTGGGGCCCAAGATTAACCAAAGGAAAGCCAATCATGCCATATGAACCCCTGAAGCCGCTTTTGGATTGGGAGATGGGGCTAAGGATGCGAAGGAAAAGCGAGTTATCGGGCGAAGAAGGATCTAAATGAGCAGCTATACTAATAGGCATGCCAACGAGGAGTTGACCATCGGGCATACGGTCGGGGGCATGAGACAAATAGTATTATATAGCGCTAGGATTAGCGTCCAAAATTTTTGCAAATTCCTTATCTCCTATAGGGATTTTGGGAACCTCTTTGGTGTCCATAGGGTTCCCATAGAATGTGAAGGGGGTGATTCGGCAAAGGCACGGAGCGGGCATGTGAAACCATGGTGGCGGCTTGCTTAGAGTGATAACAACCATGGACAAGAGTACATAGTAGGGTTTGATCTATCGAGAGCAGAAACAACCCCGAATGTTGAAATTGGTAAGTTGCTGGTTTTCAGGGGACTATAAAGCGTAACCGATATCGATCTCTGCTAACCAATTTGAATACGCTAACCTTAAGCATCGGTTATCTATAGCCACCCGTCGGTCATTAAGCGATGTCGGTATAATAGGTATAAGTATAAGCGTAAGAAAGCTGCTGATTTGAGTTTTTAACAATGCTTAGTACATCTATCAAACTATTACAAGCGATCAGCGCGGTATAGGACAGAGAAACAAAGCTAAAAACAAGCAAGATGCACACGTAAATCCAGAGACTAACCCTAGGATTAGTTTTAATTATTGTGGGCTTATGCCTTAGACGTAAGGTGATGTCAATCCTAGACAAAAGACTTAGGGGAAATGTCAAGTTTGTTTTGGCTTATAAGGTTACCTCAATCGGGCGGAGGAATACCGCGGAAAAGGGGGGATGTTTGAGCTGTTGTGTTGATTATGTCGTGATTCGGTATGTGTTGTGCAGTGAAAGTAAGATTAATTTCTTGTCAATACCATGGATATCACCCCCACGTGTAAGACTGTTACTTAATCTACGTTCACTAGAATTGAAAACAACACGCAAAAATGGGATGCACGTGTTTTAAACCCAAATCGAAAATGGTATTCGATGAAGCAAAGAAGATGACTTTCACCAATGCAAAGCTGGGAAAGCAAGACAAATTATTTTACCAAATATAACAAAATATCGTGTGAAATTTTTAGAAGAAGAAAACAGCAAGTATGCTCCCTATATGAAAGTAAGCAAGAAAGAAAGAAACTCGAAATGGGTCCCACCGAGCGTGCCAAAATGTTTCGCACATAAATGCTTCCGTTCCTAGGATAGAGTTGCTTCTATCCTTTCATTCCTTTGAGAAATAGATAAGGGTTAGGGCTAGGAGGAATACCTGTTGAATGTTGAGATGGTGTGCATGTACCATAGAGAGAGATCAGATCGATTGTAAAGAACTCCTTTTTGTCTAGGAAGGACTACCTGCAAGTAAGAATACAAGACCACCAGATTCTAATTAGATAATAAGTGAGGGAACTGCCTTGGGCCCAGGAAATATGAGACTTCCTTTCAAAGGTGGTCAGTTCCCCTGCTAATATGAATTAACACAAATTCTAACAAATAAGCTATTGTCCATTTACAATTTATTTACCTTGTTAGAACAATAGAGAAAAGGTTGGTCTTGATTTTGAATCACAGTGACCGATCTTTAGTCGGTGTCACGGTACCGGTTGATGATAACCGATATCGGTAGGGGTAGTGATTTAAGGGGTTTGGTGAAGGTTGGCTATAAGATGGCTATATGATAGCTATGGTGTTTATAAATTTGGTAAAATGGTGGGGATAGGTAATGAGGTGATGGAGAAGACTCGGAGAGTATGGGGTGCATTCTTGGGGCAATGTAGGGGTAGAGGAATGTAAGTTAAATGGAGAGTGTTACCGGGTAGTGGATGCGAGAGTAGACTTGTAATTACCATGATTGAAATCCAAGAAATATTATTAAAAGAACGTATAAGACTTACTAGTTCTTGATGAAAATGCGAGTTTAGGATTTGTGATGACGAAGGCAGGGTTCAAGTAGGATGATCTGACAATCCAAGATGAGCTATCTCCTCTCCTGATGCTTGGATGAGTGTCACTGGGCTCTGGTTATTCGATTGCAGTCTTGGGCTTGATGTCCTTCTCTGCAAACTCCTCTCTTTCCTTCACTTGTCTCTGCTTAGCCAAGTAAATTCCAGATTCCTCCAATGACTTCTCGTTCAGATCAATGAAAAATCCAACCCCTTGTTTTTGGTTGGGAGAGGTCATTTACGAGGGCGATGGCGGTTACGTAATCGACGCCCGGTCGAGTAGGAACCGGTATCGGTCAGTCAAAGTGGGCTATTTTTAGTAAAATAGCCAACTTTCCCTCCTTTTCTCCCTGAGGGATTAGTTGTGGGCTTGGTCAAGTCATTATGAGGTTGGTTTTAGGTGTGGGTGAGGAGTCATTAATCATGGGTGTGGATGTAGACCAAGTTATAGGTCTTAATTAGGTTAGTTTAGTGTTAGGACTAGGTCATGATGAGGTGGCAAAATGAGGTGGTAGGTATGGCGATGTGGATTTATTAATTATAAGGTAATTAATAAATAATTGTGTAAGGTTTAGGTGATGAGGTTAGGTTACGAAATGAGATGCGGGGCACGGGGGTCGTAACACACAAATTTGGTGTCTACACCGAGGACACAAATGGATTCTAACAGCAATGATTATTTCACCAAGTGGTCAAGCAGTAGCACTCAAAGAAGTGAATGAATCTAGCATCCTGGATTTCTATGAGGGAATAGCAACCAGATTCGACATACCTACTATAATAATATTAGATAATGCATTGGCATTTATTGGGTCCAAGGTATTTGAATGGGCTGTCAAGAAAGGGATCTACCTAAGCACTTCATCAAACTATTACCCTTAGGGTAATGGCTAGGCTAAATCTACAAACAAGAACTTGTTAAGGATCATTAGGAATACTTTTGATGAAAATCGGAGGGCTTGGCATACTAAGTTGAAATCAGCCTTATGGGTTGATAGGATAACTCCCAAGAGATCTATAGGTAACTCTCCATTCAATCTTGTTTATGGAAGAGAGGAAATCTTGCCCATGTAACTTGAGTTGCCAACATTGGAACTCATGAAATAGTTGGAGTTGTTGGAGTTTGAGCCCATGGAAGTCAGATATGCAAAATTGATGGAGCTCCAAGAAATCAGAAATCAAGCATCCCGAGCAATGGAGAAGGATCAAGATTTGATCAAGAAGACCTTTGATAAGAAGGCCAAGGATAGATCTTTCCAAGTTGGAGATCTAGTGTTAAAATGGGATGCGAAATAGGGAAAAACAGGAATGCATTCAAAATTTGATGCCATTTGGAGTGGCCCATACATGGTCACAATGTTTAAGGACAACAACACTTTCCAATTGTCTCCATTGGATGGTGAAGAACTTCTGATTCGGTCAATGGAATCCATCTAAAGCATTGCTATTGAAAGGAACTCCCCACCTTGTACATATTAGCTGAGATTTCCATTCCTCCAAGTGCTTATGCACATTTTTTTGCTATAGTTAGTTTTTCTTTCCATAAGTGCTTTGGCACAAGTTTGTTGTCCCTGGAAAGGTGTTTGCAGGCCTTGCTCCAATCAGATGGTCTTTCATCCTCCATCTTCCTCCTCGCATTGTTCTAGTCAGTTGGGGTACTAGGTAGAGAATTTGATGACTCCATGCCCAATGGATTGCTTCAAGTAACTGGTAACTTCATCTAGCAGGAAGATGACCCCTCTGAGTTGCCAAAATTGTTATCCAAAATGTTCACCTTACAAATTTTGTGGCTAACTCCTTCCATTCTTCCCTATCTTGTGCCTCAGTCATAATTTTTTGATTTTTAGGAACTCAAAACTTTTTGGAAATGGAACCATTAGATAGAGTTCTTTCTCAACTTTCCAGAAAGGTAAATTTTTCTCCTAACCCCATGTATTTTTGAAGTTATGGCTCGGCGGAGTTTTTGTGGGAAATTTTCCCCTGAAAGGCCCGTAGCCAATGAGATGCCGCCACGTGTCCAAGGAAGTGGCAGGGTCGGAAGAAAACTTGGTTTTTTACCAAGTGTTTGGTGAAATTTCAAAAGGAAGATTTGCCCCCAGCAGGCCCGCCGGTGAATAGAATGGCGCCACGTGTCCATGGGGAAAAATTGAAAAAATGACTAAGTGTTGGCGCAGGGAGAATTTTAATGAAGAAGGCCCGCACCCAATTATATTGTGCCATGTGTCACTGGAGGCCGGAAAAGTGGAGGGCGGAGGTGAATTTAGAATTTTGGCAAAGTGTTTTGGTAAAAGGTAATGAAAAAAGTTTTGGCCCATGGCCCCCACGACCAATCATATTATGCCACATGTCCCGGAATGGCGGGGCGTGGGAGGACATTGGGATCTTTTCCCAAAAGCTAAAATGAAAACAAAAAATCTTTGCAGCGAGCCCACGGTGAATGAAATAGCGCCATGTGTCCTAGACCGGCGGAAGGCGGGGACAGTTTGGGAAATTTTCACAAGGGAAAAAGAAGAAAATTTCAAAGGAAAAATCACCCCCGAGCGCAAGCTAATGGAATTGTGCCACATGTCAGGTGGCGGAAAATCTCGGGGAAAGCCCATATCCAATGGGGTCTTTCCACATGTCAGTGGGAAAAAATGATCAAATAGAAATGGAAAATTATTGAGGAAAGGCCCGCACCTAGTCAGCATGTGACACGTGTCCTCAACTCATCGGCCCGGTGGGGAATTTTTAGGAAATTTTCCAAAGTGAAAACAAAGGAAAATGAAGCATTAAGGGCCCACGGCCAATCAAAGCATTCCACATGGCAACCAAAATGGCGAGTCGTGGGGATTTTTGGGGAATTTTTCCCAAATGCAAAAAAGGTGAAAAAATTGAAAATTTTGCCCGCCAATCTGATTTGGTCAGGTTTTGCCCTAAAATTTCAAATGGCCATAACTTTCGATCCAGAGATCAGTTTTTCACGTTCTTTATATCAATGGAAATCTGGTGGAATTCTCTACAATATTACAAGGTCATTTTTTTATTTTGATGGAGTTTGGAGAGATAAATTTGAAAAACACCTCTGGCACATGGTCATGAACAGAAATGATGTTTCAACCACCATTTTTAATGAAGAATGGCTCGCATTCCCTCCCAACATGGCTAAAAATGTCAGGGGATGGACCTGTAAGGATGCCCATGCTATTTTGATTTTGTTTTGGTCAATGGTTGAATCTCCCTCCATGTTTTCCCATGTTTGTCTCTTGGGGTCGTGGCTTGCATTGTAAAAGCCGGAATGGATTCATTTTTGAAAGAGGAGACACTTTTCAACTTTGCAACTTCCCTTTTCTTCCTTTTTTGGCAGAATTTGTGAAATTTTTACCTTTCCATGCAATACAACACCCCTTTTGCATCTTGATCACTACAATGTATTGTATTGGATCTGGAATGTTAATATATGCTCTATGATTAAAATCCCTCAAACCTTTCATATATCTATCATTGTTTTCCTGATCTTTCGTTACATTTTGAGAAAATTTTGCATGTTTTGTGTTGTGTTTTTTATGGATTGTGTATGTATTGTAGTGTCAGGTGTCTACAACTCCTTTGGTGCATCACCTCATTAGCATTAGTTTCATTTTCTTGCATTCCCCTATCTCTGTCCCCTTTGGAATTTAGAGTAGGAACTAGGGATTTAAACCTCTACAACTTGTAAGTGATATATCTGATCAGAGGAGTTGAGGAACCAGCCTCTAATCTGGAGATTCCTCTTCCATTTTTACAAGTCCCACACTTGGGGAGAGGATTCAATGTTGTGCAATCACACTGGATGTTCAAGATATCAACTAGAAGCCTGATCAACATCCAGGGGTGCTGCTGATTTGCAACAATAGCAACTTATCATACTATGCTAAGGACTCCCAAAATTCCCTTGGATAATGCAGATTGTTACACAATTTGTTAGACATCTTGACACACACACACACACACACACACAACTATCAATAGTCTTGTCCCACTTTAATTTAATACTAACACCAATTTTCCAAATTAGATGAATATCAACTAAATGGATTAAAACAAGAGACATATATTTCTCCCCTTTCATGATTCCAATAATTCTTTTTGAACACTTTTAAAGTGTTTCAAGTTTTATACTTTATATACCTTTGATGAAACTTACAAACCTACATCAAGATATTAATCATCTTGCTCAAGTAACTCTTAAAAACTATCTATCATAAAATGTTAGGCATTCAACCATTATTAAGAGCTCAAAACCATATGGACTAGGTCACTCAATACTTCTTACTAACGGACTTTAACGATAAAATCAAGCTTGTTGTCTCCATTTTATGCATTTTCATTATAATATGCAAGATAGGACTACATATTACATACCTTTGAACTTTCAAACCTTAAAAGGATAATCAACACATAAATATATAACTTGAATGATCTTGACCTGATTCATTTTGTAAGAAACTATTCATGAGATATATGTACTTTTCAACTCGGGTTTTGTATCTTGTAACTTCACTTTACCTAATCGAGTCTATCCATCACTCTTCTAGCCTTATTATATCCTCTGGTCACCCATATTACACAAAGACATATTTTTCTTATTAGACCAATTTCAACCTTTAAAGCTATATTCCTATATAGGTTTCTAGACACAACTTTTACCTTAACAAACTCAAACCATATACTCATCACTTAAGATCTTCATATCCTTCATTAGGAAAATATTCCTTACAAAAAGACCTCAACACACATTATGAAGCATGATAAACTTATGATCATCTTCCTCAAATTCATGTGTCCCCAAATTCTCTCACAACAATATCATCTACCAATGTCATCTTCTTTAGCTAACATTCTTACTATCAAGAATCCAAAAATTTCTCTTGAAGCTTGTCAACAATATCCTTCATTCGTATACCCATAAATTTGAATTTTTACCCTAATTAAAAAGCTTAATGGCTCTTCACGAGATCTTATCACACTCTTGTTTCAGCATGACAAAAAAAAAAAAATATAGTAAAGCCTTTTTGAAGTACTTCTCAAACAATATATCATACTTCATACTTTTTTCATAAACTTATCAAGGAAAATATATCTCCATGCCAAGAATGAAAATACTTGGTAACAAACTTCTTAGATGATATAGACAAATATAGGCCTCAAAACACCCACTCATGCCTATCAAAGCTATAAATCATGTGAAGAACTTTCATGTTGAACCTTAAATAAGATATATAGCCATCTTATATATTCATGTTACATAAATAAAAAAGGTCATCTTGGTATTTTAGACCAATTACCATCTAAATGGAAAAATAACTATCCCATATTCAAAACAAAATCACATAGTGTTAAACATGCGTATGTCTTTAATACATGATACCTCAAAGAAAAACTTGATCAACTCTGAGAAGATATGCACCAATTGTTCTTTCTTCTTTCATCTTCAAACTTTCAAATTGATTTCTATAGGTCTGTAGCTTTTCCAACTTCACCATGGATTCACCTTCACATATCACTAGTAGCTTATCCCATATGGCCTTAGATGAATTAAATTGCATTACCTTGATAAATTATGACTCTTCCAATCCACACAAAATAATATTCATAGCTTTACAATTGTCATTACTAGCCTTCTTACACCCTCCAGTAATTGGAGGGTATTGAGGAATGGTGTATCGATCTATAAATGATTTCCAAATATCACATCTCAAGGAAATAATTTAAGTTCTCATCATGATACTCCAAAATGCATAATTTTTCCCATCAAATAGAGGATATTTTCTAGTAAAGGAACCATTTTGTCGACTCACCAATTTTTGTGCTTTAGAGGATCATGTCAATATTGTTAAGATTGCTTCAAAGGAACTTCTATGATACCAATTATATGAAGGAAACTCAATGAGCAGAGGGGGTGAATCGGTGAGCACTAAATTTTTTTATCTACATAATAAATTTTATTCAAGTAACCATTCAATTAACAATTAAGCATTCATCAAACTGAACATAACCACGAGAGGATGAAATAAGAACACAACAACACATGGACATAAGATGTAAGTGGGAAACCACTGAAGAGAAAGAAAAACCTTTAAAACACATATTTATTAGAGAAATGAATCAAATTTAGTTGGGCACCAACTCAACAAGGAGCACCAACCCCATAAGGAGCACTAACCCCTAGTTTTAGTACAGAACCAACCCTACAAGGAGGCACTAACCCCAAGATGAATTGACACAAACCAAAGACACTGATGTGGTTTTCACCTCGATTTTTGATATAACAATTTATGATGAAACAATAAAGTTTACTCTCCTTCCTCCTTCAAATTTTCTCACTAGGTTAACTCACTATAAATATTCTTCACCAAGTTGATTAGGTCCAATGAACTATCTCTCCAACACCTGAAAAAAATAGAACATTATAAAACACTCTTTTCCCTCTCTTTAAGGTCACACATACCTTTTTCACCTCTTGGAATCACCCTTCTAGCTCTCAATTTTCCTCACTCTATCAAGTAGCTCAAATGAACAACGCAACTTGCTTTTATAAATGAATTACGATTATAACTCACCTAGGTTAGACATAACGGGAAAATATAATATTAACATAATATAAATATAAAAATAACACCATACATAGGACCATATATATCAGAAACATCATCTACTACCATTTTGATCTCCATCGGGACTCAAGAAGCCCTAAAATAAAAAAACATCCCACTTACAAAAATTAAATGTTATAGATAAAAAAATACCTTCACCAAAACTCATAAACCACTTAAGCATGTTTTTCAGCCATAAAATACCTTGAGAAACCATGAAACACCCTGCATCATCATCTCGGAGCCATGCTGACCCTCTTGAGAACAAGCACAACTAAGCTGCCCTATTAGCATTCTTCAAAAATGAAGCTTAAAACTACACCAAATGACATCATAAATGTATGAGGAATATATAAATAGAAATAAAATGACCATATAGTCATCACCAAACAAAAAACATGCCACAAATCAGATTATAGAACCTATAATAAATCTTCTACAATGAGGTCACTTGAAATTAACCAAAACTTCCCCAAAATATACTTGTAAAATAATCTTGTACAAACCTCCTAAGGGATCAAAAATTTTATAAACCACTCCAAACATGATTTATATCTCCTATAATTTATCTAAAACCAATTTATTTAGCATATCTAATGCAAAAATTGAGAGAAAATTGCAAATATTCATAAACCTACATTTGTGAGTGGGTTCAGACATAACCACAACAACTAAATTACACCTAGAGAAACATGTGAGAGTCCTATGAAACCTCCAATTATCACATTTGATTAAAAATCCATTCTGATCATGTACCATAAATTTATTCCTCATCACTACAGAGAAAGGTTTTAAAAGGATTTAAAACAAGGTATCCTTCTTAACGATTGTTTATAAAATTGTGAAAATCAACTAATATCATTCCACATGGAAAACCTTCTTAGTATCCCTATTCAAATTTATCTAATAGATTGGGTCTACTTAATATTATATTCCAAGACCTAAAACTTGGTCCACACCTCAATAAAAACACTGTGAAACCTTCTATAATGATATAATTTGCATCACCATCTTTGAGAAAAGTCCAAATCACTTCACTAGGGCATGTTTTCTCAAAGACTATGTCTAGGAATAAAATGGAATCCAATTACTAACACTTGAACCAACAATATAAGACACATGTGAGTGTCTCTATACCTCATAATCATTCTCTAACATCTCTAAAAATGCATAAAAATTCATACATACATTTACTCCATCATTTCATATCATACCCTCTGACTAGACCTCTATATTAGGCCTCTTAAACATGCTTGTTTCACTAAGAATTATCCCCTCATCACATTGAAAAAATTGAACACTTGTAGTAACATTCATGACACCTAATGAAACCTCAACAAAACCATCCATACCTCTAAAATACACTACCAAACTCCTACAAACCATTTCACTTCTCAAGAACCCATGAAACACCATGAAATCTCAACAAGATACTTACCTTAACTTGACACGACCAATCCACCTTCATGCTCCATACTCCTTTGAACATCAATGAAACCTAATGATATAAATGAAAACATATATCGTTAACATCAATGATAACACACTTCCAACACCTTGTAATCAAAATATATCATCATGTTCTTATCACAATGCAAATATCATAATAGTGCTTCTAAACAATTATTTGATGCTCTAGGATGTTTTCATGTATCACAAAAGAAAAAGATTATGATTGTAGTGATTCAATTCAGAAATATATTCATCATAAAAGTATTCACCTTCATCAAATTGGTCAACCCTTATCTCTCTCTCACTCTCTTTCTCTCTCTTCCTTCTTCTCTCTCTCTCTCTCTCTCCATATTCTAATCCTTCATTAAGAATGCTCTTTTTCCTAATTTTTAATTCACTTAAGTGACCTTCAACTTAACATTGTAAGAGTCCCTTTTCATCAATAAGGAAAAGAATCACCTTTTTATCCTAGGAATATGAATGTTCACAAGTGATTAAAATAGTTGAAAAGACATGTGGGGGAGATGAAAAGATAGTTGTAGTGTTATATATTAGAATGGATTCTGCATTCCAAAGGGTTAGAAATTGTGGATTTTTGTATGTTGTTGATATTTTTATCATTAATACATAAATAAATGAAATATTCATTTCATCTATTTATTTTCTTATGATCCTCTACTCTCTTTATTTTCCCAATTTTGTAAGCATGGTGATCTTATGTAACAAAGAAAGAATTTTGTTTCCTTGATTGATGAATCTATAGAACTTTGTGTTTCTAGTTTGTTAATCTTGATGTTTGCTTACAATTTTCTATTATTATAATTGAATGTGGACCTAATATAATTGATGTATGTGATTTCTATAATCATAATCACATCATTAACCCTTTCTCTCTTTATATCTCCAACTCCTCTTTACCTCTCTTCACCTCAAATTCCTTCCTTATACACTATACAAATTTTATTCCGTAGGTTTATTAGAGTATACCTCTCTGATCCCTAACCTAACATCTACCCCATAGATTTATTTATTTCACATTTAATAATGGATGCCTCATAAAAAAGGAGTAGCTTAGCCCCGTGACCATTGGTGAAAACCAATAATTTGCACTACAACAAATTATTTCACCTGACACAAACCTTACACAAGAAGCTAATAATTTAAAAAATAGGTGTAATTAACAAAAAGTAAAGATTTGACATTTACCAATATAATTCAGCTCTAATAACATATCGAGTGAACCATGAGGATATAATGAATGCCATGAACATCATAATATTTTCACTCCAACAAAAAATGAAAATGTGCTCAAGTAATTAGCAAGAAATTTAACATAACCCAAATATTATTGCATAAGGTAAAATTGGTATAACATTCTCATAGATGAAAAAAATAATATAAGTAGGATTTTTGTGTAACACCCATTCCTGGACATGTAATACTCCCATAATATAGTTAGGAGTTACGATGCTAGGAATAACATGTAACTCCCATATGAAAATGACCCATATCAAAGTATGATAGATTCTATGATGGAATATGTCATATGTCATGGTTGTACTCATTTTGAACCAGTACGTATATTTAAAGTGAATCCATATTTTGAGTCTCTTCTCCACATAGATTCAATAGCCCTCAAAAATTGTGATAAGAAATTTCCCTCCCCCATAATTTTGAAACAACTTGTAAAATGGGCTTGAACATTATGCTCTAAGAATACCGTGGCACACAAAGCAAGTCATCCAGAGATTGCATAACTTAGTGTTTTGTGGGTTGTTTCCCAATCCATGGAAAAATAAGAATCAACTCGAGACTTAAGTTGGATTTTGGTATGGTTGGCTAGTGCAACATCAAATCAATCTCATGGGTTAAGTCCGGTAAGTGTACAATAGGTTTTGAACCCATGGGATATGTGAAATTAAATTAAGGAAAAAAATATGAAAAGTAAATGAATTAATTTGATGGTTCTTTAGGTAAAATTAGTTGAGTAGTGAAGTTTTTGATACCGAGGGGTTAATCCATGCAACGGATTGAGAATGTGGATATGAAACAAAGCCATATTATCTTGATTTAGTATTCCTTTGGTTTCTTAGAGGTTAATATTCTATGAAATTTAAAATCTATGAGATACTAAAGGATCCACAAAATAATTAAAAGAGGTTGTGGGACATTAAAGATATGCAGAAGACCCATAAATAAAATAAAGATGCAAGGAAAAGCCGCGAGAATGAGAAATGGAGCATTTTCATGTATAACTTTCATTTACCATAATTTTCAAATTATGAGCATGCTTTTCATAAGACTTGTGATCCTACAAGTGTGTATACACCCAAAATTGGGTCATATTCCCTTAACTTATTTTCAATCAAATAATAATACAAAACACCTAGCAATTACCTCTTTCTATGCATTAATATTAATTTAATTACTCATAATTAAATTAATCCTCATCCTCACACTATTATTATTTTAATTACCTTAATTAAACTAATATCCACCTCATCCTACCACATCAGCCCTCCACCTCATCCTAAGACCTATTCCTAGCCTATTAATGAACCTAGACTAAGTCTCCACTTATCCTAACCAACTAGGACTCTTTCTAACCCAAACATTTGTGACCTATTAATCCTCTAACCAATTCCACACTCCTATTCATGTCATTTAACACTCCAGGACCTAGATAAAAATTGATATCACGCCAAAATTATCAAAGATCAGGTTATTTTTGGAAAATTGGACAAATTATCCTTAACCGATGAGTTTTCCTTTGGTGGTACCAATTCCCTAACTGTCATTGGTTAGGTTAAATAAGATTTTGTAACTCTTTGTTCAGGCTCAAAATCTAACTTCTTTGGATTACGCTTCTTACATTCTAATGTTTAAGAATTATTGTGACCTTGTGAGCCACCCGAGTCCCTCTCGGCATCCGGACATCATTTTGTTCATCCACGAGTTCTTCCAGAACTCGAATACACGTACTTAGGAAGCATTGTGCCACCCGGTTTCTGTATTCACTCTAGATCACCACCTTCTACAACCACCACCACCATCCACTTCCAAGATACATTCAAAAGTAAGTTTTGTCTCTCCTTTGTCATTTCTAGTTGCTTAATTTATTTTATTAAGTTATCTACCATTCCTCTTATTTCATTCTTACTTCGTATCTAAACCCTAGTGCCTCGACAAACCTTTTGTCCATTTAACCTCCACATATTACCTAAACCTCCATATCAGCATCTCTAAGTCTTAAAAATAATCCCACAAACCTATCTAAAGCCCCATCACTCTCTTTGCAATCACAGAGAGTGTTTAATTCTAATTTTTTAACATTACACCCAATTTCCCTTACTGGCATCGGTCACTACACAATACAAACAACGGTCACCTAACCAATGTCGGTCTCTGAGACTGGAAATTTTCCCTAAACCAACAAGCTCACAACTTTCCCAAAACAACCCAAAACCTTGTCTAACTTCACCCAGACTTCACCTACAATCCCTACCACACCTGTAGATCCAAACCAGCCCATCAACCCTCCAGACCAAGCCTAACCTTTCCTTTTAAGTTAAATTTGTTTATTTTTTTAATAGGAGACATCTAAATATTGTTTATTATAGTAGTAATAATTCCTTTATTATTTCCTCTTGTATTAAGTTGTATTAAATATTGGATTGACAACCATTTACGAAGTAACATACTTCCTAGAACTAGCACTTTCTAGTTATTCAACTACCATATATTATTTAATATTATCTTGTGGTCTTTTTGTGATTTACAAGTAGTTCCTCCTAGCCAAAAGGAAGGTATCATATTTAGTTCAATTGAAAGTATACAATGCTTGCAAATCCTTCATCCATCTATGTAACCAGAGGTATTCCTCCTATGTCCATTACCTTCTTATTTGTTTTATCGCATTACTTTGATGTGAAACATTTTGGCGCTCGGTGGGACCCTATACTTGGGTTCTTTTTCATTGTTCATTCTTAGGGAATATTTATGTGTCTATTTCCTTTCAAAAGAGTGCACATTAGACTTTTCCTAGGAAAATTCTTCTTAAATCTAATTGTCTAATTGAACTTCATATTTTGGGTTTAAAATAACACTTTTTTATTTTGTCTTGCATTTAGTGAAAGATCATCCTCTTGACCTATTCTCTATTTGCTACATCTAATTTCACTTTTGATTTGGGCTTAAAAATCTCTACATTTCATCTTTTGTATGTTGCATTTAGCTCACTTAAATTTATTTGCAACCTATATCCTAGAGGTCATGACCAGTTGATGGTTGGTGGGAATTAAGCATAGCTCACTTCTTACACACACACCCCAAACCAAATCACTGAAACAAATTAATCATTGCTTAAACATATTACTTCCCGGTAATTACCGTTAAGGAATAATAATCATTAGTGGTAGATCTAACTAGTGTTATGGCCAGTCATCATATAAGAGTTGTACCACATATACCGAAAGGTATATCGGGTCGCTTTATCTAAAAAGACCTAAAACCATCCATAGAATACGTATAAGGAACCCTCATTGACCAAAAGATCTATTATACTTACAGTTAGTTCTAAATGGCATAAGCCACACAACATAAAAATCTATTACCTAGGATTTGGCGTGTTTGCTAGCTTTTTCTGATCTCTATTTTGAGTTATGAGATCATTTTCACCTCTTTTTCTTTCCCTGCATATTTTGTAATCACATTTGGTGTATTCCAACTCTTTTTGAGTGTCTTAGGACTTATAATTTCCATACTCATTTTCTTGGTTGGTGTTTATTTAGACTTAATCACTTTACAATTCAAATTTTCATCATCTTCTCAAATTTCACGAAGAAGGTATCAGTCCATTAACCACAATCGGTTACCTCTTCATACCATCATTGGTTAGGTAGTGACGACATCAATTCTTAGTTGTTTTGGTTATTCTCCCAAAACAATATTCAATTCACATACATATATCTTATGTGACTAATTTCTGGCATTTATCACAGATCTGAGTCTTTGTTACCATAAGTAGAGTCTGCTCCACATGATTTTCACCCTTTATCTCCAATTTTTCAATTTTTCCATTTATTCACAATATCGACATCATTCCATCAACCGGTATCAATTACCACTTTTCATCGGAATTGGTTATCCTACCGACATTGGTCTGTGTTTTGAATTTTCTATCAAAACAATGACCAATTCTCGATTTCACAAATTTCTGCTATCATCTATTTTTGTGTTTCTACATCATCGAGAAGATCTTAGATCACCTATCTTACCACTCTTTACATGGTTTTGACACATACACAAGTAAACTCCTAGTCTTTCACATCATTCCTCATTTGTAACCCTCTAGTCCATTGTTGTCTTTTATTTCTTTTCCTATGGACCCCAATGTACCTCCCATTGTACCTATAGGTGATGAGGAATTCATGAAATTCCTCAATCATAATACCGCTACCCTACAGTATTACTTAGCCCATTCTTCCACTTGTGACTTGTCATGTCAACCTTTTTTTGGGATGCCTACATCTATGTCTCCTACTCTCACCCCCACTTTTATATCAAGCAAGTACCAATGCATTATTACCCACTTGAGCCTCATCTGTCATTTCATATATTGACCCTATATCATCAATATATTTTATACCTATGACATCTATCATAGTTTTATGTTTGTCGCACCTATGGTGTCTACCCCACCATCATCTATGGATCTTAGTGTAGGGATCCCCACTTTGTAACCTCTAGTTACATCAACCCATTTTCAGAGTCTATTCATGTCTATCCCTGTCACTTTGTTTCCTATCACTACGAGGGTCTCGACATACATTCCTCCCACCTATACCTGTCTCATCCACCACTTGTTGCCTACACCTCCCATTCAGGGTATATGCCATCATCATCTACCACTACCTATATGCCCCCTTCTCAGTTCACTTACTCGACACCTCCATATACTGGTATGCCACCTACATCCTACTCATCATATCCACCTCCTTATACCGTTGGAGGTGTGCCTCAATCAAATCCAACCACATATTTTATCAAGATGATTATGGACAAGATATAGACCCTAGAAGCATCAATTTCGGCTCTCACAATTCTCTAACTTATGATTAGATTTATAATCAGCCTATTCACCCTTCTATTCCGATTCATCTATATCCTACACATTGGAAAATGCCAAATTTTAATCGATTTAATAGCAATGAGGATCCGCAAAAACATTTTTAATCTTTTAAACACATATGTTATCTGATTTCCCATGATGATTCCTTGCTTATTCTAACTTTACCAATGTCCTTGATAGGGCCTACCTTAGACTCATATAATGATTTATGTTGGCACTCTATATTTTCATTCAACCAACTAGCCCAGGCATTTCTCAATCATTTCTCCATCAACATTGTCAAGAAGGTTACCATGACCGACTTGTATTCAATACACTAATATGAAGACGAGTCTATCATAGATTTTTTTGTGTGTTGGCAAAGCCTTATTAATCAACTTGCTTTCCAATTGCCTCAAATTGAACTAATAGAGTTGTTTACTAGGGCTTGTGATAGACATATCAACCCAACTCTCAATGTGCAAACCTTCCAAATGTTTGATGAGGCATTCACAATGGATTGAAAACTTGAAATCTGTGCTATTGAAGAGAAGAATTTATAATTACGCAACAAGAGCACTCCTTCAAACCAAATGACTCTTCCTCTTCTTTTAAACAACAAACCAATCATCCAAAGCCTAAGGAATCCATCAACACGGTGGTTACGGAACCTAGTCCATCTCATCCATCTAACCAATGAAAACCACCTTCTACTCTTTCTCATGTTCATAATTTTTAATATAAGTATAAACAATGATGATATACACCCATAAGGGAACAATAATCCTTTGTGGTGGATAAATTTATTTAAAGCATGGGCTATAATCCTTCCACTTTGATAAAACCACATATTGGTTTTGATCCTTTTCATCCTTTTCCCACATGGTATAAAGAAAATGACTATTGCAACTACCATCGCGTTAGGGGTCATAGTGATGGCAACTGTAAAAAAATTCAAGAATATTGTCTAGGAGATGTTAGATAATGGAGATATCATCCTTGACAATCCTAATGCTTAGGAAAACAAAAACTTATAAATATTTAAAAATCCTTTCCCAAACCACAATCAGTCATCAAACCAAATGGGTGAGACTTCTAACACCAATGTTCATGAGGTCCACGTAGTCTTCGACAATATTCTTGTATCTTTTGTGTAGTTATCTCTCATCCCCTCTATTAACGAAATCCTTACAGGAGATTTGATATCCAAGGAAGAGCCTAATCCTTCTACTCCTCTACCCACAAAGGAAATCCTCACATCTATCCCTTCATCTATAGAAGATCTTACCTCATCTATGTCCCAACTCACTGTAGAGCCTATCACACCTATTCCTCTACCCATGGAGGAACCAACTACATCTACATCTTTTCCTACCATTGAAATTATCTTTCCTATGACTCTACCCAAGGAGGAACCCATTTCACTTGCTCCTCAATCCAACAGGAGGTTGACCCTATCAACCTTTCTACCCAAATAAGATTTTATATCATGTGTTTTGTTATATCCTTGCCCCATTGAGGATCCAATTGTATCTCTTCTTCCTGTAAGTGATGCTTCACCGAGGGTCTTCTATGATCCTCTAAGTCTTCTAGCATAACTCTTACTAATAGAGTCCAAAGTAGAATCCTTCCTGTGTCACTTAACTCAGAGTTTTGGACAGGTGTCACAACTCATTCATCACTTTCTAAACCAAATAAATTCTCATGTTTGGTAGACCAGTTGGAGTATGTTGATCACACCATGCTCTAGGGGTTCGCCTGCGACTCCCAGTATCTACTCAAATGCAAATTTTTCCCATAGATACCTCCACCATTTATCCGAAGGTATTCTAGTCAACCAAGACTGAAAAACCTAAACCAGTCATATCCATTCCTTCTTCATCAGCTTCACCTTCACCCCAACCTTCACCTACACCTAAATCCTCATCAACATCCAAATATTCAACTAAACCCACTGCTACATTGGGGGTCCACCCTATGCCTAGTCTAGTACATCCCGCCATCAAATTAGACCTGACTACTACACAACCTTCCATCATGAAGTCAAATTTTGTGCCTAAGAAGAAGCCACATTCTCCTAGGCCTTATTCACCCTCATCTCTTCCATTGATCTTAGGCCCACATCCATAAACCTTGGCTAATAAACCACTTCATAAATGAAAGTCTAAGGTACAAAAACCTACATCCGCACCTTTACCAACCCCTTTTCCCATGCCCTTACCTCTTCACCAAAACAAACCCCACGTGAAACAGCCAACACCCACACCTTTACCATCATCACACCCTCAACCTACACCTATACCTATACCTTCATCACCACTTCATCCCACATCCATACCTTTACCTGCAATACATTTTCAGCCCGCACCTACACCCTCATCTTCATTTCCCTTTTTACATACATCATCTATGTTACCTCTTTACCACACCACTACTAACACAGTCACTTTTACACTAGCTCTTAAAATTTTCTTCATCTTCCACATCCCCTTCTACCTCACATGCCCCACCTGCACCTTTACCCAAGAAGGTGCAACCTAAATCAAAACCAAAAACAAAATCTTTTTACCTACCAAAAAGGTAACTCCACCTACACCACCTCAATCAACACCTATTTCATAGCCATCACCCATGCCTTCACCCAAACCCACTCTGACTTCACATTGTGATCCATTGACAAGATCCTATGCTAATGTCCTTGCTAGGTTGTTAGAAACCTTGACTATCACATTGAATCCCATAAAACCTAAACTAGCAGGGTTTGCTAATACTAAGATCTTTGCATATCATCATTCTCCAAGACATGATATTGAGGATTGTAAGGCACTTACAAATGTTCTTCTTCAACTTTGTAATGAAGAAATCCCCTTGGAAGAAGATGACCAATTAGAGGAGGATGTCATTCCCCCTTCACCTATCATCATACGACCTAAACCCATAACTATTCAATGGCCTTCACCTCTACCTCCACACCCCTCTTTTCCTCCTCCGACTTTTTATACTAACATGACCTAGATTAAAGAGCTAGTCTAATCCCCTTTGAAATGCAATCCGGTCATAATAATTTCACAAGGTTCTTATCTGCACTACATTTTTGTCCATCATCATGTAGTTATACCTTTCATGACTCATCTCCCTCCCTTCCTTAGATCAATATGGTTTGAGTTGTTGATCATGCATAGAAAGAAAAAGTAAAAGAGATGATAGGCAACCCATCCAATACACCTTTAACCAATATCCCATATGTAATTCCACCCAAAATAACCATATGTGGAATGACCTATCTGATTTTTGATGGTGTTAGACATCACACCATGATAAAAAAACTCCATCAATCACGTTTAAACATGTCTTTGTATGACCTCATCCAAACCTATGAATCTCACCGATGGGCCCTTCTTGAATTCCTCTAAACCATTGAGGTACTCCAAATGACCCTTCACCCATTTCCACCATTTTCACCACTCATCATGTGGCTTCTCTTTGCTTCACCTAAGACCTTGATTCCCACTACCACTCATCATATTTCTGATGTCATTTTCTCTGACTCAAAAATTACTCCTTTCAATTCATAGGATCTAGAACCCACCCTCTTCATCTTTGTCTACATTGATGATACTCACGTACAACACATTATGATTAATGGAGGTGTGAACATCAATATCATTTATTCCCGAGAATACGGAAAAATATGCATACATTCCCATTACATGCATACTAACCCAGTTATGTTGCACTCATTCAATGATGCCAGAACCACTACCCTCAGAAGTGTCACTCTCCATATCCCTATGGGCCCCCACACCATTCCTAAATTGTTCTATGTTCTCGAGGGGGAATTCCAATATAACATGCTGCTGGGATGACCTTGGATTCATGCCATGGGGTGTGTACCTTCAACTTTACATCACTACATCAAGTTCAAATATGAAGGACACCCTTATACTATTCAAGAAGACCCTTCTCCTTTCAAAACCTATAACATGTTGTATCGACCTAATGATGTCCTTATTCCAGTTAAGGAATCTACCACCGCCACTGCCTCACCTACTTCCGTTGTTTCTTCATATTATACTACTGCTACTATCTCTTCTACCACAACCACTACCTCATCTACTACCACTACTACCTTATATTCTACAACCACTTCATCTTCTTCCACTTTGCATCTTATACCACTTACACTACCATGCCTTCATCAACTAGTAGACCTCTCACCACTACTACTGCAACATCAAAATTTAACCCTTCTTATTCTTCTTCTTCCATTCCCACCACCCAAGTACCTACTTATGACCCTTTGGAAGGTTTTTTTCAATGCCTTACATTGGGGGAGTATCACCTGTACAATATCGATACCTTCCAAACTCCTCAAGAGTATGGAAACCTTCATCAACACCCACATTATGACCATTGTGTAGGAGAAACCTTTCCATATGGTCCCCCTCACTGTGCACTAACTTAACATTCAGGGGGACTTGATACTTATTCCTATTCACCCAAATTACCTACTCAAAAATAAATTTTCCCTACAAATTTCGTTACCTCACCAATCACCATTTCTCCCCCACCTTTCTTTATCATTGTGCTTAGAAAGGATTCAGATTTGGTCTTTATGAAAAATTTCATCACACAGTTATTCCTTGTACTACCCAGAAAACATAAGGACCTCCATGGTATCAAATTTTCTAAACCCCTAATCCTAAGAAGGAAAGAGTCAACATCGTAGAGGAAGATGAATCTTCTTTACCTTCTTCTCCTTCTTCACCTTCTTTACCATCTTCACTGTTGCACTGCCATCACCTATGGAGTTAATAGCTACAAAATCTATACCTCCTAACCTTTTTTTCTTGAACACCATTTCCTTGGGACCCCTGACCTATCATCATGATGGCAAGGCATTCTCTTCCCTTTCACTTATTTACCCTGACATGTTCGGAGAATACACATCTTCTATCAATGTTTTTCAATGTCAAGATGATGATTCCATTATCACCTATATAGGTGCGGAAGATTCTTACATTCACCAGTCATTACCTTATGAGACACAAACTATATTAAATGAATAGACCATAGAGATCAACATTAACACTCAAGATGACCCTCACATGCTGAAGATAGGCCAATATTTAGATTCCACTGAATAGGAATCCTTCACCTCTTTTCTCTAAGATCATAGAATTTTTTTTTCTTGGTCTTATGCCAATATGCCCAGTATTGACCCAAATATCGTGGTTCACAATATCATTACTATTCCTAATAAAAACCATATGAAATAGAAGTTGTGAAAAATGAATCCATGTATTTCTCTTCTTATGAAAGAAGAACTCTGATGCCTCCTTTAAGTTTGCTTCATTCTGCCCATTGACTATCCACAACAGATCTCTAACATTGTACTTGTCACCAAGGCAAGAAGGGGACTCTGCATCTACATAAAATTTTGGAACATTTACCTCACTTTCCATAAGGATGACTTTCCGTTACTTAGTATAGACTAACTTATTGATCTTATAGCTGACCATGAGATGTTATCTCTCATGGATGGGTTCTCAGGTTATAAAAAATATTACTTGCATCATAATATCAACATAAACTCACCTTCATCACCCCTTAGGGGACTTTCTATTATCCCATCATGCCATTTTACATGAAAAACATTGGTTCAGTTATCTTGTGCTATGACTTATATCTTCCATGACATTATGCATGAAATATTGGAAGATTATGTCGACGACCTTCTTCGTAAGTCCAAAATTTGTGCCGAACACCTCCCCATTATAAGAATCATCTTCAACCACCTCATCAAATACTACATTCACCTTCAACCAAAGAAGTGCATCTTTGCAGTCCTCTTCGAAAATCTCCTTGGTTGCATTATCTCTTTGTGGGGCATTAAAGTAAATCCCATCAAAATCAAGGCCATTATAGAGACACCCCCACCCACTAACCTCTAACAACTTTGTAGTTTTCAAGGAAAATTTCAATCCATTTGATGATTTATTTCCCAACTTTCCAAACCGATGTCACCCTTTTCATCATCTTCTTAAAAAGGATGTCTCCTTCAATTGGAATGATGAGTGCCACAAAGCCTTTGAAGCATTGAAGAAATACCTTCTTCAACCACTTGTACTCATCCCACCTAAAGATGAAAAACCTTTCTACCTATACATTTCTTCTACTAACCATTCCTTGGGTGTCATGCTCACTCATTGCGATGAGAAATAGGGAGAAAATAGTTTATTACATAAGCCATACACTTTTAGACTATGAGACTAGATATACCCATGCTGAAAATATTTTCCTATCCTTAGTATTTGTTGCCACAAAACTTCACCACTACCTACTTAACCATAAAACCTTTTTCATCACTAACACCAACCCTTTACATTACATGTATGCAAAACCTTACCAACATCAACACACCTCATGTTGGCTCATGCTCCTTGTATACTTAGACCTAGAGTTCATTCTTTAAAATTCTATCAAGGAAAAACTAGTGTAGATCAACTTATAGATGCTCTGGTTCTCAAACACCAATCTTCTAACTTTAATTTCTTGATGAATCTATCTCTACCCTTTCCATCGATGATTTTCCTATAGAACCTATCATTCACACAAAATGAATTTCTTCTTTGATGGTTCTAAATTTCAACATGGGGGTGGTGCAGGAGTCATCCTCATTCCTCTCGATGATGAGCCTATGCCTTTATCATTCAAATTAGACTTTGAATGCACCAATAACATCATTGAGTATGAAGCACTTGTCTTAGGTCTTCAAACTACCATCACCTTAGATGTTAAATCCATTAATATCTTTGGTGATTCTCAACTAGTTGTGAACCAAGTCAATGGAATATACCAATGTCGTAATGAGGTCCTTCAAAAATATAAGTTCCATGTCAACTTACTTTTGACCACCTTTGACCATTTCCTCCTTCAAACCACTCTATGATCCACCAACAAATTTGTAGATACCATGGCTTTTCTTACCTCACAAATATCAGCCTCACCTTCTGACTCAAAAATCTTTTTCACAATACAATGATTGCAATCACCTTCCTACATCATTCATGGTGTTAATTTTGTGGGATGTATTAAAACTGACCCACATGACATTTTGTATAAGCAATACACTCGACTACCTTTCCCTTTCAATGCTACCTCCAGACCTCACTCACAATGGTCAACATTCCTTCCTCCACAAGGTCTCCCATTACATCGTTATGGGAGGTCTTCTCTATAAACATGGCTTTGATGGTATCCTACTCAGGTGCCTCACTAGTTCTGAAATTTCGTACACCATTAAAGAAATCCATGATGGGATTTGTGGTGGAAATTTGATGGTGTGAGATTTTCCAAGCGCATCATTCATCTTAGCTATTACTAGTCAACCCTTAACCAAGACTATTGTGAATACGTCAAACATTGTGTGAAATGTCAACAACATGCTAACCTTCACCATACTCCTAGTCACACCTTACAAGTTGCTAGGGAATTTTGGCCTTTCTCTCAATGGGTTTTGGATCTCATTAGAGAGATTAATCCTCATTCTTCTCAATGTAATCAATGGATCATCAAAACAACCAAATATTATACTAAATGGGTAGAAGTTATCTCTCTCATTTCAACTAAAGCTGAGAAAATATGGGAATTCATCAATCACCACATCATTTGTCACTTTGGTTTTCCTCATCTCCCTATTAATGAAAATGGAAAAAAATTTGAAAACAAAAACCTACACAAACTATGTGATACCTTTGGCATTCAAATTAGTTTTTCATCACCCTATTACCCATAGACCAATGGCTAAGCAGAATCTTTCAACAAAACCTGAAACAAAATTCTTATGAAATTCATAGATGATACTGGAAAGGATTGACATATGCACATTCCTTTTTCCTTATGGGTTTAATGTACTAGCATTCATACCTCTACCAATGCTACACATTTTTCTTTGGTTTATGGCACAGAGGCCATCCTACCTCTCGAATTCCAAATTCCATCCCTTCGTATCTCACTAAAATATATGCTATCTGATGATGAATTTTACCAAGAACGTTTAGCACAACTTGAGCTATTAGATGAACATCGTTTAAATGCTCTCGACCATATTCAAATATACCAAAAATGTATCAAACATGCCTATGAAAAATGTGTTCATGAACACACTTTCAAGGTCGGTAATATTGTTCTAAAGGAAAATCAACATGTAACCAAAGCAGAGAAAAAAAAATGGGGCAAATTTTCTCCTAATTGGCTTCAACCTTATATTGTTACCCATTCTATGGATCAGGTGCTTATCATTTATCTTCTCTTGAAGGAAAACCAAAACCTGAGCCCCTTAATGCCTTAAATCTTTGAACATTTTACTATTAAATAAATTACTACATCACTTTATGTCACCTATATGATTATCCCTTAAGTGAACCTTTCCTCAATTTACTTATTTTAAGTACTAATGACTAGACTAGGATTGTGTGATTATCCATCACCTTTCATCCTTGTCTTTAATATGAGTACCACGGCTCTACTCATGGCATGATTCTCATGGATAATTTTCATTATTTTTAGGATGGAATCCCATGTTCATTCATCACTTAAAACACCTCTTTGATAGCTAACCTCTTTGTGTTATGGTATTTCCTTCATAAAGAGGCATATACTCCTTTATAGTCTTTTCCATGACTTCAAGTTCAAAATAAAAAAGCAAACATATACATGGGATAACCAAAAACTCAACTCCTTGAGTCAAACTTCTCGCAAATAGATGAATCCCTCAAAAGGACATCTACTTCTCTTTCTTTCTACTATAAGTAGACTTCTCCCTCAAAGGATAACTATAAAAGTCAGCCTTATATTATATTTAGTCTATCAAAAATAATACTAATTTATACTTCTCAAATAAAATAATTCTAGAGCTTCCCACATCAATTAGATTCAAGAATACCTTAAGGAGAACTTATTTATCCCAGTATATACTTCCCACATTGATTAGTCTATATATACAAAAAGAAAAGAAACAAAAAAATTCAAGAAAAATACAAACTTTTGGTCATGGACTTGCCTATTCTGGTTTTTGGTATCTTGCAGAAGGGGCATGTTATTCCATGACAAGCTTATGCTAAAATGAACCCTTCCACCTTACACGATGATTTATTATCTTCTAAACCAACTCAAGGGATGAAGTGTATACTTTACACATTGTGATCACGCAAATTCTTTCACCTTTAGACCTATTGATCATGCAGTGTATCTAGGGACTTATGTTTAAAGAGTCTAAGGATATGAAATTTAGGGTCTTTTCCAACTTGGGAATTTCACTTATTTTCAGTTCACTCATGTGTTTACGTATTGATTCTTCTACACAAAACAATACCTTTGACACTTAGTTTATGGGATTTCTTCTCCTTTCACCTACATTTACATGCATTGTCTACTTTAATCAACCTAGACACACCTATGCCTAAATAACATAGACATAACAATGCCTAAATAGCCTAGAAACAACCATGCCTAATCAACCTAGACAAAACCATGCCTAAATTACCTTTCCCATTTAATCATCTAAACTCACCCAACATATTTTCATACCTCATCTTATTCTTCCTTATTCTATGGGAGAACTAGATTGTACGAGGCACCTTTCACAAGGGCTATATAGGAGCACTCTTAGGGTATGGGGCCCTTTGAGGTTAGCTCAGCCACTCTTTTACCCATCATCATTTCCCCCATCAAATAGTTAGTTTCCATAAAAACAATAATTTGGAAGTTAACTCACAAACAAAACCAAACACTACATAAGTACATTATCATTTATTTTCCATAATACCAATAACTTAGAAATTAAATCGAAACACATCAAATTTAACCATGCCTAACATCTCATTTTCATACAATCAATACAATGAAAATTAAATCATTCAATCATATTTTCACTATGCCTAACATCTAATTTTCATGACATCAATACAGTGAAAATAAAATCACTCAATCACATAACCAAATCATGCCTACTCATCTAGTTTCCATAAACAATAGAATAACAAAAACTATACCATTTGAACCATTCATTCATAAACTAAATAGACTCAACCATGCCTAATCACCTATTTCCATGACATCAATATAATGGAAATAAAATGGAAATATAATTTAAACATCTATCAATCACACAACGCATGTATAAACATGTTTATATTTCCATCACAACAACACTTACAAATTTTTGACTCAAGCATGCATGTAACTTCTACTGTTCATGAATCTACCATGCCTCGCATCGATTCAAATATTCTTAAGTCACCTTGTTTCCATAACAACATTAAATTAGAAATGGAACCAAACCATGCCTACATCTACTTTCCATGATAATATTTTAATAGAAATAAAACAACATCATATCTATAAATATCATCATCAATCTACACATCGAATGTCTATATATCAATACACTAAATACATATATATAAACATAAATATCTCAAAATATCTCATATACAATCTCACCTCTTCGACATGCAGCACAGTATATATGTGAAAAATCAATAATCAAAATAAAATATCATCTATATCACACCCATGTGAGGGGATGACACCTCTTTTGTTCTCACCGGTACCCTCATCTGGTCTTGGTATCTACCTTCTCATCATCTCTTTAGTACCCTCTTCTAGCCTCAGCCTCCGTAAACTAGTCACCTCCCTCTAGCCATGCCCATGAGATCGAGTCACTACCAATCATCACTGGTACTATGAGTCATCTAGTTGGAGGCCTGCTTAGGCCATGTGCTTGGTGTATGGTATCACTTGAAGACCAACATTGAATAAATTATCCCGATAGTACCTATCCTTAACCATAACATCTTTATACATGTCCATCAATCTCTCTGCCACATGTTGACCTTATTCCTATGCCAGTGGTCCCTGCCCTAATATCTGTACAGAGTGACATTGTCTCAGTTCCTGTACCTATCTAATAGAACACTATACCAATATTAGTGCCAGTGTTGGTGCCTGTGCAGCTAACTATGCTTGTAATATAGCCTCCTCTTCATGTGATGTGGCCATATGCCCCTATAATGTGACTATCTAGGCCTGTAACCCTGTCACCTATAGCTACAACACTCGATACCTTTCCCCATCTACATTCAATGCCTGCATAGGAACACGATCTGAAACCTAGTCCCGTGCCCCTAAAGGATGACCACTTGTGTATCTGTTCCTTTGTGATATGTAATTGTAGGTTAGTAACATGTCTCTATAGCATGTCCCTCTATACTATGACTATGTCCAAGTCTAGTTGGCCTAGCCTTAGTGTTGTTTCTCGTAGTTGGGTTATCCACTAGTGCCTAAATCCATCAATAACAACATGTGTCATCAATACACATATCCTCCACTTTCTACTCTTTCCCTATAGGATCTGCTAGATATGGAGGGGATAATGGTCTCTCCATATCATCCCTACATTATTGTGGAAATAGTGGAGGTACATCCTACTACAACCCAAAGCTGTCACCTAACCGGTGTAACAATATCATCTTGTTCTCCCTAGGACCCTGTCCTGTATCCACACGACCAATTGTAACCCTGTTAGCTCTACTACCATACCTCCATAAGCGGGAAAATCAACATATGTCCACCATATAATATCCAATCCTATGAGGCCCTCAAATACATTCATGTAGTATAAAAGATCTCATGTAGCCTCACCGGCCCTCGGATGTGATCTTACCAACATCCATCTCCTGGCCCGACCCTATATACTCCTCTATACCATTCCTGTCGGGGAAGGCTTACTAGACGTAGACACACTATGTGCTCATAAGCCCAAAATTGCAGTAGATAGGTACAACATACACCGAATCTCCGAATCCTCCAATATGCCCATAACTCCTTTACATCTAAAATAAAAAAATTGATGCCTAAGGAATGTAGACTTGGTCCTCAATCATATCCTGTAAAACCCCATCAATGCCTGGGGATATCTTCTACTTTTCAAATCAAGAAGTACATAGCACCCAACTGCCACCATCATCAACACTGCTAATCTGGTCTCCTAAGGATAGGCTACATATATATCCCTGTAACTAATGTTAACATTGTATTTCACCATTTTATTTACCTTTTTGAATGTCAAAATAGATAAGGGTAAGTGCCAAGGAGGAATACCTATTAGATGGGCTAGTTGATGGTTGTTCGCGCGTTCGACTCCAATCCAAGTGTCGATTGTGAGAGCTTCCTTTTGTCTAGGAGGAACTACTTGTAATAGAAAACAAGACCACAAAAGATAGTTAAATGATATATGACAGTGGACTTCCTAGCGTATGCTAGTGTCAGAAGTGTGATACTTCCTAGATGGATGTCAATCCACTGTTTAAAACAAATTAATGTGAGAAATAAGTAAAGTCCTATTGTAGTTGATATGATTTAGGTATCTCATTCAAGCACAATAAGCAAATCTAATATAACATGCTCGAGTTATAGTCATGTCTCGAATGATAGGTAGGTGTCGGGTTCTTTGGAATTGGTCAGGGGTCAAGTTTTAGGTTGTTGAGGTCAACTGATGAGAGGTTATTAGGTTCTCATTCTAGGTCGGGTATAAGACACGAGAGACCGATGTCGATCTGTATGGTGATGACGCTTTTTATGCGAAGTAATGATAGTTATGGGTAAGCGCATCGGTAAGGTCGGGGTGTAAGAGAATCAAGGAAAATTGATTGCAGGGTTTGATCTGGGATCTGATAAGGAGGGTAGGGTGGATAAAGAGGTTGATAGGGGTATCAGGTATACTCAGGAATGAACAGTAGGTGAGAATGGGTGATTTGGTGATGTGGGTAAAGGAAATATTTGAGTTATAAGCTAGAAAGAGATGGAGGAATGAGCATGCAAAGTATAAATTGATGACAAAAATAACAGAAGCTAACTACACTAAAATGGACAATGCTGGTAGAAATGTACTTACTATGATGCAGACTTGATGGCTGAATGGTAATGGTAGTTGATCAGAAGAATGGTGTTTGGTATCATAGTAGTGGCTCCTAGAATGATTCCGTGAGTGCAATGCTTCAATATCTATCCTGGTGATGGCTCTGGATGTTTAGATACATGAAAGGATGTTGGTTCTACTTGCATGCAACTCTTTCCTCATCCTCTTACTCTCGAATATGTCAACCAAAAAACAAGGTTGTTTGTGTGAATAAATGGTAGTGACGATGATTTTGGGTCGATTGGCATTAGTTTAGGTGTGATCGGCATCGATTAAGGTGTGATTCCCTAGGTTTACTAAAATGAATAGATGTTTTTAATTTCTTAGGCCCAATTAGTTTGTTCTCATGGATTATAATGGAAACTTCCCTTCTAGTGGGTAGGAATGTGGTTAGAGAGAGATTTTAGGGATTAATTTTAGGGTTTAGAAAGAATCTTAGCTCATCAAGGCAAGTAAGACTTAATTATTGTTATTTATGGCAACATGTCAGGAATAGTTCTAGGGTGAGGTGGTTGGATGAGATGTCTAGGTGAGGTGGAAATTAGGTCAATTAATGTAATTAAATGATGAATATTGTGAGGATGGGTATTAATTTAATTAAATTAACTAAATTAATATTAATGTGGTGTGGAGGGGGGTGTGGTTAGGTGAGTATGTTTGGGTTAATTATTCAATGGGGTGCCAAGGGGAGTGTGACCCAGTTTTGGTGTCTACACAATGTGATCTCTCAACTCACCCATCGCCTCTCCAAACAATGCAACTATAGGCTCCAAGCGATGCATATGATGAAATCGATATATTGGCTTCCCTACAATCGAAATGAAAAAATATTTTAAACATCCTCCAACATAATAATCGTCATCTCACCGGTAGGAAAATGAAAGCTATTAGTTGCTAAATCACATATATCGATGAGAGCAACCATAAAGATGTGATCTTGGATAATTTTTATGTATCACCTCATGGCACCGAGCCAAACATCCCGCATATGCCTCCAATCATCATTTGTGTGATTTTCCACATCAGCACAAATAGATATGGCACCCTATCTCACATTGTAATTTGTTGCCTCACCTACATCATCACTAATTAGCCATGTTAATCAATTGAATATTTTGATTGTCTACCCAATGTGACCCAACCCAACACATACTTATGCCTTTACTAATCTCCCCATTTTCATCCAACTTGCTATTTTCCATTAAGTCTACCTAGCCTACACCTATACACTTTTTCTATTCATCTCATCACCTATTTTCCCTAAATTATTTCACCCCCTTACATCTATTTACCTATATTCTTAATCATTCGACACTACCCATAATTCTTCACATAGCCCTACTATACCCTAGTTTACCTACCTTAGTCCCAAACCCCTTCCTTACTTTTATGCATTCCCCAACCCCATTTTCATATACTTAATCACATTTCACGGTGATCGACATTGGTTCTCTTGACCGGTATCGGTCACCCTATCACCCACCCACATCGGCTAAGCCTATCGATGTCAACCGAACCTCGATAGTGATGTTGGTCATTGGTTCGGCCCTAGGGCTGAACCCCAATGTTCCATTTTTTCAAATAAAATAACATAAATAACCAACAACCCTACCCAAACCACCCAAAAATCACCATTACATTAATATTTTCACGTCATTAACCTACGTTTCACCCTCCATATACCTAATTTCACCAAATTTTCATCAAAAAATTCAAATTAATTTCCAATCTCAAATTTTATTTATTCTACCTTGATTGTTATTCAAGAATACAAATGGGGATTGAATCCTACCTCTACTTGATGTCATCTTCGTGGTGGAATATCTGGTCTCTACACTAGAGGACCTCCAGCTTTCTCTCCTACCTCTGCCATGGCTCAATCACTCTCACCGCACTCAACCAATCTCATCACGCCAATCAATCTCATGGGTCCACAAACTCCACTCCACCCACCTCTCAACTCACTCCAACTCATCCTAGATAGTACCTCTATCATTTTCTCCATGTGAAACACCCAAATTCATCCTCTCTGTCATTTTCCACAAGTAGAAAAGTCCAAATGAAATTTTCCAAATGTGGGTTTTGTGTTTTATTACCAAATTTGATTCACCAATGTCGGTCAGAGCCCTAATTGAATGGCATCGGTTTCTCATGTCCAATATCAGCTATCTTATGTAAGCATATTTTTCCTAAATTTACCACATTTGAATACCAACATGCCATTTTTTTCTTGTTGCTCCACCCTTACCCAAGCCCTTGTGGCTCACCATATCACCTTATAACCTAGCCTATGACCTTCATTTCATTTGGAGAAAAAAAAATTCTTGTACCATAACCTTACCTATCAACCCACCCAACCTCACCCATTTGACACTTGAATTCACTCACTTGATATACCTTGTAATGATGTTATTCATGTTTTTATCCTACTAACCTTGCCTTGCCTAATGTCGTAATTTTTATCTTTACTAACCCAAACCATTGGTGCTTTTGAATATACCTAATTCCCATTCCTACACCAAGAATATTTGTGTTCTAGGACTATATCATATACGGGATACCGGACCACATTAACCTTGTTTGGATAAACTATCAACCTTTGATGATGTAGAGTTTGTGAGCTCTTCAACCTAGTTCCTTATTGCATTCTATACACATGTGTGTGTTTGAATTCCCCTACCTATTACCTACACCCAAAATAACCCTTTCTACGCCCGAACCCTACCTTATTTTTCTTCTTTAACTACCATTTTATCAAACACATCACTCTTTCAACCTCTTACTTCATCAGCTCCTGGTTTGAGGGGGATCACTTCCACCCATACCTGGGGCAACCTAACCCTCACTCACATTTGGGTCAACCACTCCTATTTTTTTCACCATCACTTATCAAATACAAGCTACGTAACAAAAAGGGGAAAATGTAGACACCCAAAATTGGGTCATATTCCCTAACCCCCTTTCAATCAAATAATTCTACACCACACCTAGCCATGACCTCTTTCTATACATTAATATTAATTTAATTACTCATAATTAAATTAATCCTCATCCTCACACTATTATTATTTTAATTACCTTAATTAAACTAATATCCACCTCATCTTAAGACCTATTCTTAGCCTATTAATGAACCTAGACTAAGTCTCCACTTATCCTAACCAACTAGGACTCTTTCTAACCCTAACCATTCATGACCTATTAATCCTCTAACCAATTCCATGCTCCTATTAATGCCATTCAACACTCTAGACCCGAAAAAAATTGAGATCATGCCAAAATTAGCAAAGATCAGGTTATTTTTGGCAACTTGGACCAATTCTCTTTAATTGATGTCAGTTTTCCCTCGGTGGCACGAGTTCCTAGCTTCCTTCGGTTATGTTAAATAAGAGTTTGTAACTTTTTTTCATGTTATGAATATAACCTCTTTCGCTTACGCTTATAGTATTCACATTTTCAATCATTCCTATGACATTACGATCCATTAAAGCCCCTCTCAACATTCATACATCATTCAATTCATCTGCGGGTTCTTCAGGAGCTCCAACACATGCAACAAGAAGCATTATGCCACCTGACTGTCATATTCACTATGGATCACCACCTTTTATAACCACCACCACCATCCACTTCCAAGATACATTCAACAAGTAATGTTTGTCTCTCCTTTGTCATTTCTAGTTGCTTAATTTGTTTTATTAAGTTATCTATCATTCCTCTTATTCTAGACTTACTGTTTCTAAGCCATAGTGCCTCCAACCAACCTTCTATCCATTTAACCTCCCATATATTTCTTAAACCTTCATATCAACATCTTGGAGTCTTAACAAAAATCCCTCAAAGTAATCCAAAGACCCATCACTCTCCATGTAATCACAGAGAGTACCCAATTCTAAGTTTTTGACATTACCACCCAATTTACCTTACTGATATGGGTCATCCAATAAAAATCATTCACTACCCAATACTAGCATCGATTGCCTAACCGATGTCGGTCTACGAGGCCTGTAAATTTTCCCTAAACTAGCAAGCTCACAACTTTCCCAGAACAACCCACAACCTTTCCTAACTTCACCCAAACTTCACCTACATTCCCTACCATAGTTGTAGATCCAAACCATCCCATCAACCCTCCATACCAAGCCTGACCTTACCTTTTAAGTTAAATTTATTTATTGCTTTTAATAAGAGACATATAATTTTTTTAAATTACAATAGGAATCATTGCTTTTTCATTTCCTCTTGCATTAAGTTGTATTAAACAAAGGATTGACAACCATCTAGGAAGTACCATACTTCCTGGAACTAGAACTTGCTAAGGCGGGTCTCGCCATATATTATTTAATATTCTCTTGTGGTCTTGTTGTGATTTACAAGTAGTTCCTCCTATCCAAAAGGAAGCTCTTTCATTTAGTTTGATCGAAAGTCTACAATGAATGCAACACATTTTTCTGTCTACATAACATAGGTATTCCTCTTACACCCGTTACCTTCTTATTTTTTTATTACATTACTTTGAGGTGAAACAAAGTGTACTAAAATTTGTTACGAGAACTATTTTGAATGCCATAAAATATTTTCAAAGTCTTTCACATACTAGGTTGTGAAGTAGTTTCTTCTTAATATTTTGAGTTATTTTGTATTTCTAGGGTGCAAGACCCTAGTGGCAGCTCTACCTTTCAAATACAATCTAGGTTAGAACAATATAATTTTTACATCCTATGCACCTTGTTGATTAACTCTCCTCTTTGTGAAACTAGAAGGACAAAGATCCTTTTCAGATATGACCCTAATAAAGTTTACTCCCATAATTTTAAAGTGCACATTTATGAAGGAAATAAATTTGTAAACTTATGGGTAGTCAAAATTTAGGAGGTAAGGTTGTTAAAACCTATGAATTTGATCCTCCTTTGGTAGAAGACTACTATAGTACATATGATAGTTACGATTCAATTATTCCTCGGGCATATTTGTATTCTATGTTTCAATAAGGTTCAATTCCCAAAAATAACAAGGGCATTCCTTAGCTTCCACATTTTTTTAATTGAGAAAATAGAGTTTTTACGTGAAAAGGAATCCTTGAAATACTTTCATTGTGCGGACTATACCCCTTTTTCTAAACACCTCTGGTTCCCCACAATTATAATCCTCCATTTAAAAATCCACTACCAAATAATATGAATCACCCTCCACCCAGAGCTCATTTTGTAGTCACTACATATAGACCAATAAATTTCCATGATATGGTGGGATATCCTAATGAAGTTCTAAGTGAGATCATAAATAAATTATCTAGGTTTTAGGTGAACAAAGCTATTATTTGAGATTAACATCTTAAATTCTTCCAAAATATCATGGATGATTATGAATTTGAGTTTGAATATGTTTATGTTAAATTATTTATACATACATTAGAAGAATATGTTAGGGAATGGTGCAATTCACTACCTATAAATTCAATTTATTCTTGTGATGAAATTAAGAATGCTTTTAGATTGCAATATGGTGATAGAAATGATCCCAATTTCCTTTTATCATAATTTTTTAAAATTAAGAGGAATCCTTATGAATGTGTACAATATTTTAATACCAAGTTCAATAAAACTTTGACTAGATTACCAACTAATATAAGGCCCAGTGATGAGTCTTGTTTAATCAAGTAATTTGATGATTTTGAAAAAAAAAATAGCTTATTATTTGAGAGAAAAGGCCCCTCAGACTTTGAGGAAAGATTTATCTATGGAAATCTAGATAAAAAAATAATATCAAATCAGTTGGGAAGCCTCCCAAGATAGAAGGTGTCCATTTAATAAATCCATAGAAGCTAAAAACATGTACATCTATTGATTTAGAAGAAGTAGTTAAAACCTTGGCTAGGGAAGTCAAGGATATGTCATAAAAAATGGCTAGAGTAGAGAAGGGTATGAGGTCAAATATTTAGGTTAAACATCAAGCCCCTAGACATAATATATTTGGGAATCATCCCAAAGGATATCACCAGGAAGAGGATCGAGGAAAGATCCTATGGGTTTAAGAATCCTTCGGAGACAACAAAATAGTCCTATATCCATTGGTGGCAAGGGTTTTAGTAGTGGAAGAGGAGAAAACTATTCTTAGCGTGACAAATGTTTGTTACCTCACCCTCCCTATGAGCAACCCACTTGAAGATGATGACAAAAACGATGAAGATGATTTTGCTGTTATATGCATGATGGAATGTCCAAAATATTCAATACAAGGGGCCACTTCTAGTGACATCCTCTATGTTAAAAGAGTGGAAGAATTTTGGGCTTACACTAATCAGGTATTATCCCTCCCTTATGTAATTAATGTTGATGTTGATATGGCTCAATCATTTGAGCTCCCAAATCATGAATTTGAATATCTAAGAGCATTAATGACTAAAAATATGATGGTGGGATACCTTTAAAGTATGATAGGAATTTATTAATGAATTTTATCATTTCCCAAGAGAAGGAATATAATGTTCATAATAGATAAGTTAAGGGACCCATACCTACTCCTAAGCCATAAATACCTCTCTTGACTAACATCCCTAATGATACTCTTGAGATAAGAATGCCCAATAAAATACCTACTATTTCCTCAAGGCCAATTACTTCTACCTTATCCCAAACAATAAGGTACAATATACCATCATAAAATATAGTCACCCTTACCCCTAATACAACCTTTCCAAAGTATACTGCATAAGATATAGCTCATATCCTAAGTCGAAAAAACTTATTGTCCCTATTAAGGAATTACTTAGAATTCCTGAACATAGGAGTAGGGAATTTTAATATTTGGTGTTAAAGGAGGATGGGGTTGTCAAAGAAATAAGTTTAAGTAATATGGTGACTTATCCCACTATTTATAAAGTTTAAATAAAATAAGACTAAGAGAACATAGAAGAACCCCTGGAAGTATATTTGGGTACATCTTTGGTATAATTACAATTAGATGTAGATCCTTTTTCACTACTCGTAGTGTGAAAGAAAGGATTCTCCATAATTACATGTTTGATTCAGGGGAATCCTTCAACATTATGCCTTTAAAATTCATGAATGAGTTAAACATCAAAATAACATCTACTTTTAAGAGGTGTTTTATCTTGGATTCAAGAGAGGTACTTGTTGTTGGATATTTCAAAGGTTTGGTAGTGCAACTTTATCCTTATCCTAAAAAAATATTTAACTATGAATGTGGTTATAGTAGACTACCCTGCTAAATGGAGCATGTTGTTGTAGACACTAAAATTAGGTCATACTCCCCTTGGTCCCCTATCAAATAAACACCTTGAACACATTCACCTAACCATGACCCCTTTCATCCCACTCTAATATTAAATTAAATTAATTCATTATCCTCACAATATTTATTATTTAAATATCCTAATCGGGATAATACCCACATATCCACCTCATCTAGCCACCTCACTAGAAGACCTATTCTTAGTAAGTTACCATAACTAACTAAGACCTACCCAAACCCTAAAAATCAATGCCCACATTCCCTCTAACCACATTCCCACCCATTAGAAGGAAGCTTTCATGCTAATCCATGGAGTAAAAAATGAGATCCCAGAAAATCAAGGGGATCTGCCTAGTTTAGTAACCCTAGGAAATCCCACCGTAACCAACACCGGTTACCCTAAACCATCACCAGTTAAGTCGGAACTACTATCGGTTACCATTTAACCCCTAAAACAACCTTATTTTGAGGTTGGCACATTTCAAAGAGATTAACACATCTTTTGAGAGCAAGTGACAAAAACCAAAGCTGCATGCAAGTAGAACCAGCGTTAGTACACACATCAGAGCATCCATAGCCAGCACTGAAGTAATCACACAACCATCTACTTCATGGGAGAATTAGAGGAAGTGTCAGCACCATATTAGGTTCATTCCATTTGATCACCTACCATTACCAACTAGATGTCAAGCTCGTACAAGCGGTAAGTGCTTTTGGTAACCAACATTTGTCCATTTATCATTGGGTAGATCCTTTTGTTGTTGTTACTAGTTTCTTCCCTCATTTTCATTCCACCACCATTTTACCTCCATGCAAGCTTGACCATCCTTTTACCCATACCCCCTGAATTTCCCATATCGGATCTTAATCATTCCTGTGCACACCCAATACCCACACGAATCTTGCCATCACCCTTCCATCTTCATCTAACCTTAGATTTACCCTCACCTCAAGTTTTATTGAATTTCTTGTACCACAACCATACTAACATCGGTTACCCACAACCGTCGTCGGTTAACCTAAACCAACACCGGTCATACTAAAATGACATCGATCTCTGTGTCTTTTACCAAAAACCCATATTAGAGGTTAAAACCTCCATCAAATACCCAAAACAGACTAGAAATTTACCCTAATCAATACCAATATCCTGATAGAGACCTTGACCTTCAGATTCAGTCATAGCTTAGCTTGTTGTGAAGGAATTTGCTTATTGTAGATGAATGAGATACCTAAATCATTTTAATTATAGTAGGATTTCCTTTGTTATTAGCATAAGTTTTTTTAAATAGTGGATTGATAACCATCTAGGAAGTATCACAATTCCTAGATCTAGCACATGCTAGGAAGTCCACTACATATATTGTTTAAATTTTTTTTGGTGGTATTGTTTTCCATTTTAGGTAGTTACTCCAAGAAAAGAGGAAGCTCTCACGATCGGCTATGAATTGAAGTCCCAACATCTCAACAAGTATTCCTCCTAGCCCTTTACCCTTATCTATTTCGTCAACATTCAAAGAAATGCATCTAGAATTAGGTGAAACATTTTGGCATGCCCAGTGGGACCCATTAGGTTCTTTTCATTCTTTCACTTCTAGGTGAAAAAATTGTATGTTTTTTTCTTTTCTAAAAAGTTCTTACATTAAAACTTTCTCCCCTGGAACCTTCTTCTCTTCTATTGTCTAAGAGAAATCTTATTTTGGTGCTTAAAATAAACATTTCTTCCCTTTCATTAGTATCACATTAGTGAAAGAGCATCCTATCTCCTATTCATCTATTTGTGGCATCAAATTATACATTTTGATTTGGGTTTAAAATCATTTCATTTAATTTCGCTTTTCTACATTATCTCACATTAATTGAGGGCAACCTATACGCTAGAAGTTATTCCCGGATAATGGATGTGTTGGTGAGAAAATTTGTCGAGTGGACAAACTTGTGGATTTATTGCCAATGCTCGGGAATCTAAGTCCATCTACTTAACCGGTGTAGCATGTAGTGTCGTATGTGCATGTGTAAGAAAGTGTGGATTTATGTGGTGGTCTTTCGATCGAGGATCTAATAGGGGTACTCCACCGACCCTGTGGAAAAGCTAGCAATTTCTTACTAGAGAAGTCTTCGTCTCGTAGAGTGGGAAAAGGGAGTGAGAAAAGGTAGGAGAACTAATGCTTTGTAGGTAGAAAATCATAGACTTGCACACACAGTCGGAAGTTTCATCACATGCACTTGAATTTTAGAAGAGAAAAATCTACAAAAAACAACAAGTCTAAATAGATTTTAATAAACACAAAGTACTAATAAACTCCTCAATCAAAGAGGCTAAAATTCCTTCTTCCTTTATTGAAGCTCAAGAAGAATTTGTACATAGTGTGGGAATAGAAGACATTTTTGAGAAGGGGAAAATAGAAGAATTTGGCTATCTCCTTTGTTCTCTCAATACACTCTTGAGTTTACAAAATCAATTACCAACCCTTTGCAATGGGAATGGTGTTACAATTTATAGAATGAGAGGTGACTTATCATCTTCCTAATGACCCTTCATATGCCTTAATATGACTTAAGATTGTTCATTGTCCACTTTAAATATGTAAGTCCCTTTTATAATAGCAAGGTGACTTAATTTACATTATATCTCTAAATTTGTTTAAGTCATATTAAAAAGTGCAACCCTCAATGCAAAAATATAACATTTGAAAAGAGAGAGTGTCGTATGAGAAACTAAGAGTGAGAGAAAGAAGAGGAAGAAGAAGAAGAAGAACTATGCTGAAGGATGAGTTACTGCAATGGACTTGGCTCCATTCTTTGACTATTCTCCACTTCATGATCCTAAGAAGGATTCTGACCCATCCACTTTGGCTTCATATCTCCCTTATAAAAATCAACTTGCTATTTTTAGTAAGTATGAGAAATCAAGTCCCCGATCTTCAACTAGATGTTGTGGCTCAGTTTTCTTCTTTCTATTTGTGTTCCTCGTTCCTTCTAGATCAACTTTATATTTTTAGCAAGTTCTTGAGGGCCCACTTACTATTTTTAGTAAGTGCTAAAAATGTCCATTTTGGTGAATTCTTAGTTGTATTGTACTTCCAATGTCTTCATCTCGCTTCACAGGCTCTTCGTTGATGACTTTCTCGAAAAATAGCAGTTCCTATGTAGTAGACCTACTATTTTTAGAAAGTTGTCCTCTGGGGGTTGGATTGATGTGGAACAAAATTTTTGATATGGGTTTTCACCCAATATCACCCCTATGAAATTTTGGCCCGCCCGCTTAAAAATCTAGGATATTTTAAACTTTTAATTTTCAAACCTAGTAGTGCTTCTAGGTACGAGCAACCATTAATGGACCTCAAAATTATAGGTCTGGTTTTCTCCTCTATTTGCAAAGAAAATCATATTTTTGATGTGGGTTTTTTCTTCTGGTGTTTCACGTGCGATCTTACTTCAATCCGGAAGCCGGTTTGACGGGAAATCCCACTTCTTTCTTCATTGAGCCGAAAAGGAGATTTCTTCATTGTGGATGCTCTATCACACATGGGGGAGTTTGAAGGTGTATTTTTGATGGTCTTGGATAGAGTAATGAATAGAAATAAATGGTTCATTGATTCATGCACTAGTTTGTAAGCTTTGTTTAGATTGCCATTTTTTAGCTATGGGGATTTTGTTGTTCTCTTCTTTGTTGTTCTTCGTTTCTCCTTAGCTTGATGAAGGTTCCTTTTAAGACCTGTACATCACCATGGGAAAGGAATTTCAGTTCCTTTTTTGATCTTTTTCTGAAAATTTTCAATGGTGGAGTGATGGTAGAATGTTGCAGAGGAAGAATGGAGGAATGGAGTGCACATATAACTATTAGAAGTTAGAAGAGGGAAAAACAACACTTGGACATTTTTCAAAAATATATGCATAGGTAGGGCTTGGGAACATTTTTCCATGCTTTATGTCCCTAACCTCAAGGATGTGAGGGACATCAATTTCCACAATGAGCAAGACGGTGACACGTGGCACTAGATCCAACGGCAGGGAATGAAGGAGGAAAAAGTTGATTTAAAGCACTGGGAGCTGAAAGGAGGTCACATGGGTGTCCAAATGACTCCCTATGGGGGCTAGGTGAATTTTTCAAGGTCTTATGTCCCCACCTTAGGTGCATAAGGGACATAAAATTCCATGGTGGTCAAGAGCATGACACATGGCGCCCGATCCGACGACAAGGAATGCACACTCCAAATAAGCACCTGGGGGCTGAACTGCGGTCACGTGAGTGTCTAGAAGACTCCCTATGGGGTCTGGGAACATTTTTCAAGGTATTATGTCCCCCACCTTAGGTACATAAGGGAAATAAGTTTCCACGGTGGTCCTGGAGCTGACACGTGGTGCCCGATCCAACGGTAGGGGATGAATGCTCAAGAATGCACTCGGGGGGTTAAACTGTCAAGTTTGAAGGTCATATGAGGGCCCCAGAGGTCACATGGGGATGGAAAATTTTTCCAAGGGCTGATGTACCTGACCTTAGGGATGTCAGGGACATGAAATCCCACCAGCTCCTGGTACTGACACATGTCCTCTCGAAAAAATGACTAAGTCTTGAACTGCGTTTGAGAGGGTAACTTAGAATGCAAATAACTTGAGCTCCCGGTGGAATTTATTGGTGAAATTTTATATTATCCTAACTAGAAATGGAATTTTGAATCCAATTATGTGGGTATCATGTCTTAATTCGACCATATGATCCCTTAAAAATCAGATTTTTGATCGGGATTCCACTTGTGCTCGAGAAAAGCGCCTTCCGGTCATATGCGCCAAGGTGTTGTGAAAACTATTATTTCACCATCATGTAGGTATTGTAATCCTCTTTCTGAATATATATATTTTTACTTCCAACTCCATTCAGAGCTCTCGGAATCTTATTCAAGCCCAGTGAGTTGTTTTTAGGCCTGTGTCTTTGCCAAGGCTTGAGAGCCTTATTTTTCTCTCAAACTACTCCAAGTATTTCAAAACTTCCCAAAGCCTTCCAAAATAATTTGCATGATTTTATAATGTATTAAATTCATGTCCATGTTTAATTTGGCCCTTATGTTCCACTCTAGGGGGTTGAATCCAGTCCTGGGAAGGCCAGCGATAGCCCTTCCCAATACTGCCAGAAGATAAAATCTTTTCAAAACTCCCTAAAATCACCTAGGGACCAATTTGACATCAAATAGAGGGTGAATAGACTAACGGATTTGGCTTGGTGTTAATGGGAATGATAAAACATGAAAATTTCAACATCTGGGTATAGTTGTCATGCTCAAAAATTGTCAATTTCCCTATTGCACATTTTCACGAAAATAGTTGGCTCTAGCTTGGGGACATGACATGGGAATCCAAAATCTCAATTTTAGACCATATAATTCATTGACCAGTGCCTTATCCATTGGGCCCTGTGGAGTCATGCACATCTTCTAGAAAGGAAGATTAGAAGAAGGAAACACACACACACAAAATGACAGAAAGGAAACACACAACACACAACAGGAAGGGAAACACACACAATGGAAAGGAAAAACACCTATCAATCACCTATGGTACAAAGCGAGGGATAACCTACTTTCACTAAAGTACTTTTTATTTCTCAAAAGTTACCCCTGAAGAGGAAACACTAAATGACAATGTTCTGCAAAGCCATTAATGGGTTCTGAAAGTATCCTCCCCTCCTCAGCTGCTTATGAAAGCCAAGTGCTTTCACAATTGTCTATGTACTTGGTAGGAGTGAGTCCATGTGATCTTCTTGATGCTCAGGTCCTTTCTTGGAAATTCCACTGCCTTCATGCTCTTTGAAATCAGTTTCATCGTGCCAGTTGCCTTCCATGTTTATAAATATAGTTGATTCTCCATAGAGCATCTCATCGCTGCCCCAATGCTGATTTTCATTCCAATTCCTTGAATCTTCTGAGTTAATTTCTTTCCTAGGTCTATGCTCATTGACATCTTCTTCATGAGAAACATTTGAATCATCCCTTATCTTTATTCCCCTGTGAGGCGTTTGAGTCCTGATGGGAGGATCAGAGGAAAAATCATACTTGTCTTGCATGTCCATGGCACGAGTGAAGAGATCAAGAATCAGCTCAGGATCTTCTGCAAATTCTACTGCATCAAAAATTTCTTTCACAAAGTTATGCTTCATTGTTTCCTGCAACTCATCTTTGTACACATTTGAGGAATGCAACTCAAGGCAACTATCTGGAGGGATTACCCCATCATCTTGGGAATCACTGCACTCTATCGATCCTTCATCAAAAAGAGCTTCATCTTCAAAGGCTTCAAGACTCCTTGCTTCAATTTATTCATCATGGAAATAATCTTCATCCTCAAAAGGGAAAGAAAATATCTCCATTTCGTTATTGCATCCATCAACCATTAGCTCCAGAGTACCATCATATTTTTCAATATGGCCAACCTTCACATTGGTTAAGGCTTCCAAATTAGCTTCACGCTTGTCTTGCAGATTTGTGGCTTGCATCAGGAGCTCGAGACTGATCTCAGGGTCTTCTATTTCTTCCACGGCTCTTAGCAGTTCTTGTATAGATAGTTCTTTCCCATTACTCAAGGGCTCATTATAGACTAGCTTGGTCTCTTCCTGGGTGACATGATCAAGGGAGTCCTCATCTTCAAATGGGAATGAGAAAATTTCTTCATCACAAATAAGCATATAAGTTATTTTTCTTTTTGAAAATCTTCAAGAACCATATCCTCTTCTTCATGGTTTGCATCATCTAGCAATTTGGGGCTGCCCTCTTGTAACTTGAATCTCCTCAATGCTTCTTCAAAATCCAAATCTCTCTAGGAAGGCATGTATGGCCCTATCAAAATGGGGATATCCTCTTCCTCCTCTGTTGTCACCAAGTGATTCATCCACCTGGGATTTTGGTATAGAATGTTAGCTTCCAGGCTTCCAGAATTTTGTATTGTGTACCTCATCTTCTTCTCAGGAAATAATTTCTCCATGTCTCCCTTTACTAGTATGGTTGCAAAAGACAAATTCATGTAAATTTTCCCTCCCAATTCTCAGCAGAAATTTCTACTCAGCAACATTCCGAACTAGGATGGGATGTCTAATACCAAAATCATCATTTGAGACTTTCTTGTCTGCGGAAATCTGGCAAGATCGACACTGTGCATCTTTAACCTTCCCTACAAGTGAGACCTTTTTTGATTCTCAAGAGTAACAAGAGCCACTAGGTGGAGTCATTGTAAGTTTAAGATCCTTGGCAACCTTCAAAGGCATCACGTTGTCTGAGGCACCAGAATCTATTATGTAATTGTTTAGTACATATTCTCCAACAAGAAGGGAGATGTAGAAAGGTTCAAATTTATCATTCTTTGATGCACTCAGAGAAAGCATGTTCTATGAGGGAGGTGTAGGTGAGTTTGGTAGCATGCCTTTGGAACGATGAGCTACATCATTGGGTGTTAGACTACCACTCCTGATATATCAGACGAACCTCTTGAATTGTTCAGGATGAGTCCACAAATATTCGGTTTCAGTAATCTACACTTTGGCTTTGTTTGCATATTCTATGAAGTCAAAGGGAGCAGATGTGGACAAGGGGGGTGAAGGGACTACTTTTGGATTTAGGACAAGTTTGGAAGCAGGAGTAGATTTTTGGGAAATGGAGGGTATTTTGAAAGGTACACTAGGAGCTGATTTAGATTCATACTTGGAAGAGACATCAGAAGACTTACTTGGGATTGCGAGAGCTTTCTTACTTGCTACGAGATCAGGCTCCAAAAATGTAGACTTCATGGAAGATGGAAGTACGGATCCTCGATTGATTATTTTGTTTTGTGGAGTCGCCACAGGAGGATCATCAACCTTCTTTTATTTTGCAGTAGTGGAGGGAGATGCTCTTTTCTCAGATTGAGAACGAGTGAATACCGTGCATGAGAAACTGGGTGCATCTTCTTCATCTTTTCATAACCTCCAGAATACTCACAAAACCTAATTTTTGTATCATTCTCAAACTCATCACTTTCTTGGAAATCGCCACCTTCTTGTTCAAGCTCTTCTTCACTTTCTTGAAATCTACAATTTACATTCACGGGTGGGGCCTCCAAGGCAAGTCTTTGGGGTGCTCCTACAATCTAATTTCTGTTACTTCTTTGAGAAGAAACTCATTCAAATAATTCCCTCTTCAAAGAGGCCATCTCATTCACCAAATTTTACAGTGATGGATTAGTTCTCTCATCTTCAGGATGTTGGGCCTTTCCCTTTGATGGATTCTTGATCTTTCCAGAGAGGATGAGATCGTCATCCAATTCAATGGCCCTCCTTTGTGCTTCTACAATGTTCCTTGGTTGAACTCTTCGTAGGAGAAATCCTACCTTCGGTGATTGAGCGTTTATGAAGAATATTTTGATATTGTTCTAAGAGGGTGAATCTTCTTCTGGTATCCTATGAAGCAACCATTCGAAATGAGCCACAAAGTCTCTCATCATTTCACTTTCTCCTTTCCTCATTTGAGCCAACTACACCAAGAGGTCTTGACAATCTTTAGTTGATTTAAATATTTCCTCAAAGGTAGCCTTGATGTCATCCCAACTAGTGATGGATCGGGAAGGTAGGAGGTAGAACCATTTTGCTGCTTTTTCTTGGAGGGACTCCATGAACAATCTTACAGCAACATCTTCATGTTGGACACCAAGAATTCCACATGATGTCGTGAAAGTAGTAATGTGTTCTTCAGATTTTGTGTGTTGTCACATTTGAACTTTGGAAAGTTATTTTGGGAACCCATTGGTAGATCATGAAGAGGTGGCTCAAGAGCAAGCAGGCCCGTATTCCTTCCCCATGGAACAATGGGTTGAGGTATTTCTTCTTCATCTATTATTTTTGTTTCTTCTTTTTTCTCTTACTTCTACAAATTCTTCTTCTTCTGGGAGCTCAATGCTCAATGGTGGTTGAAAAATGGGAGAATTTGAAGGTGGAGTATCCACAGGAGTTTTGATAGGATTACCTAGTGAACTTCATGAAGATTCAAATGGAGAGGAGGCTTGAGAGAAGAAGTATGGGTTATCTCTAATTCGTTCTTGCTGATTTTGTGAAGCCTCAAAATTGAAATCATCAACACCTCTCGACCTGATCAACCTGGTGTGTCTTCCTTCAGCTAGCTTGTTGAAATTATTGAAGTGGGAATATGAAAAGACATGTGTAGAAATCAGTAGTGTAGCCTTCAGCAATGGACTTTCATGAAAACTCTTTTTTGATTTTTTAAAAAATTTTGGGACCTTGTGGTCGTATATTGGGTGCAGATGCTGCTAAATCTGCCCCACGGTGGGCACCAAAAACTATTGGCAAGAAATTTTTTGGGTGGACAAACTTGTGGATTTCTTACCAATGCTCTAGGAATCTAAGTCCCTCTACTTAACCGGTGTAGCTTCCGTATGTACATGTATGAGAAAGTGTGGATTTATGTGGTGGTCTTTTGACTGGGGATCCAACAGGGGCACTCCACTGACCCTGTGGAAAAGCTAGCAATCTCTTGCTAGGGAAGTCTTCATCTGTAGAGTGGGAAAGGGGAGTGAGAAAAGAGGTAGGAGAACTAATGTTGCAAGTAGAAAATCAGATACTTGCGCACACCAGTCAGAAGTTTCATCACATGCACTTGAATTTCAGAAGAGAACAAATCTGCAAAACAACAACAAGACTAAATAGAGCTTAATGAACACAAAGTACCAATAAAATCCTCAATCAAAGAGGCTAAAATTCCTTCTTCCTTTATTGAAGCTCAAGTAGAATTTGTACATAGTGTGGGAATAGAAGACATTTTTGAGAAGGGGAAAATAGAAGAATTTGGCTATCTCCTTTGTTCTCTCAATACACTCTTGAGTTTACAAAATCAATTACCAACCCTTTGCAATGGGAATGGCATTACAATTTATAGAATGAGACGTGACTTATCGTCTTCCTCATGACCCTTCATATGCCTTAATATGACTTAAGATTGTTCATTTCCACTTTAAATATGTAAGTCCCTTTTATAATAGCAAGGTGACTTAATTTACATTATATTTCCAAACTTGTTTAAGTCATATTAAAAAGTGCAACCCTCAATGCAAAACTATAAGATTTGAAAAGAGAGAGTGTCGTATGAGAAGTGAAGAGTGAGAGAAAGAAGAGGAAGAAGAAGAAGAAGAACTATGTTGAAGGATGAGTTACTGCAACGGACTTGGCTCCATTCTTTGACTGTTCTCCACTTCGTGATCCTGAGAAGGCTTCTGACCCATCCACTTTGGCTTCATATCTCCCTTATAAAAATCAACTTGCTATTTTTAGTAAGTATGAGAAATCAAGTCCCGATCTTCAACTAGATGTTGTGGCTCAGTTTTCCTCTTTCTCTTTGTGTTCCTCATTCCTTCTAGATCAACTTTCTATTTTTAGCAAGTTCTTGAGGGCCCACTTACTATTTTTAGTAAGTGCCAAAAATGTCCATTCTGGTGAATTCTCAGTTGTAGTGCACCTCCAATGTCTTCATCTCCTTCGCAGGCTCTTTTGTTGATGACTTTCCCGAAATAGCAGTTCCTATGTAGTAGACCTGCTATTTTTAGAAATTTGGCCTCTGGGGGTTGGATTGACGTGGAACAAAAAATTTTGATATGGGTTTTTCCCAATATCACCCCTCTAAAATTTCGGGCCCGCCCGCTTAAAAATCTAGGATATTTTAAACATTTAATTTTCAAACACGGCAAGTGGTTCCGGATACGGTAGCCATTAATGGACCTCAGAATTGTAGGTCTAGTTTTCTTCTCCATTTATGAATAAAATCATATTTTTGATGTGGGTTTTTTCTTCTGGTGTTTCACATGTGATCTGACTTCAATCTAGAAGTCGGTTTGACGAGAAATCCCACTTCTTTCTTCGTTGAGCCGAAAAGGAGATTTCTTCATTGTGGATGCTCTGTCACACATGGGGGAGTTTGAAGGTGTATTTTTGATGGTCTTGGATAGAGTAATGAACAGAAATAAATGGTTCATTGATTCTGCATTGGTTTGCAAGCTTTGTTTAGATTTCCATTTTTTAGCTATGGGGATTTTGTTGTTCTCTTCTTTGTTGTTCTTCATTTCTCCTTAGCTTGATGAGGATTCCTTTTAAGACCTGTGCATCACCATGGGAAAGTTATTTCAGTTCCTTTGTTGATCTTGTTTGAGCATTTGCAATGGTGGAGTGATGGTAGAATGTTGTAGAGGAAGAATGGAGGAATGGAGTGCACATATAACTATTAGAAGTTAGAAGTGGGAAAAGCGGCACTTAGAAATTTCAAAAAGATATACATAGTTAGGGCTTGGGTGATTTTTCCATGCTTGATTTCCATAACCTTAAGGATGTGAGGGACATAAATTTCCAAAATGAGCAAGATGGCGACACGTAGCACTACATCCAACGACAGGGAATGAAGGAGGAAAAAGTTGATTTAAAGCACTGGGAGCTGAAAGGAGGTCACATGGGAGTACAAATGACTCCCTATGGGGTATGGGAACATTTTTCAAGGTCTGATGTCCCCCACCTTAGGTGAATAATGGACATCAAATTCCACGGTGGTCAAGAGAATGACACGTGGTCCCCGATCCGACGACAAGGAATGCACGATCCAAATAAGCACTTAGGGGCTGAATTGCGGTCACATGAGTTTCCAGAAGACTCCTTATGGGGTTTGGGTGAATTTTTCAAGGTATTTTGTCCCCCAACTTAGGTAAATAAGGGACATCAATTTCCATGGTGTTCTAGAGCGACACGTGGCTCACGATCCAATGGAAGGGGATGAATGCTCCAAGAATGCACCTGGGGGTTGAACTGTCAAGTCTGAAGGTCATATGAGGGACCCAGAGGTTGCATGGGGGCTGGGAACATTTTACAATGGTTGATATACCTAACCTTAGGGCCATCGGGGACATGAAATCCCACGGGCTCCTGGTGTTGACACGTGTCCTCTCAAAAATGACTAATTCTTAAATGCGTTTGAGAGGGTAACTTGGAATGCGAGATAAATTGAGCTCCGGTGGAATTGCTTGGTGAATTTTTATATGATACTTAATTTAAATGTCATTTTTAATCCAATGATGTGAATCTCATGTCTTAATTCAACCATATGATCCTGAAAAATCGAGTTTTGATTTGGGACTCCACTTATGCCTGAGAAAAAATACCTTCCAATCATATGCACCAAGGTGTTGTGAAAAATATTATTTCACCATCATGTAGGAATTGGAATCCTCTTTTTGAATATTTTTGTTTTACTTCCAACTCCATTCGGAGCTCTCGGAATCTTCTTCTGAATCCCAACAGTTGTTTTAGGCCTGTGTACCGCCTAGGCTTGAGAACCTTGTTTTTCTCTCAAACTGCTCCAAGTATTTCAAAACTTCCCAAAGCCTTCCAAAATAATTTCCATGATGTTATAATGTATTCAATTCATGTCCATGTTTAATTTGGCCCTTATGTTCTACTCCAGGGGGTTGAATCCAGTCCTGGGAAGGCCAACGATAGCCCTTCCCAATACTACCAAAAGATAACATGTTTTCAAAACTTCCTAAAATCACTAAGGGGAATTAATAGAATTTCCTAAATCACCTAGGGACCAATTTTACATCAAATAGAGGGTGAAAAGACTAATGAATTTGGCTTGGGGTTCCTAGGAATGATAAAACATGAAAATTTTGACATCTGGGTATAGTTGTCATGCTCAGAAATTGTCAATTTCCCTGTTGCACATTTTCACAACAATAGGTTGACAAACAAATCATAGAAAAGAAATTCCTTTATTTTTATCTCTTTGAGTCTTAACCAAACATCAAAAATTTAAAATATATACACATTCTTAAACAACATCTCACCGGAAGAAGTGTAGGTGATCACATGATCACGGCATAGTGGGAACCCCGTTGGTTATCTCTATCCAATGCCCCATCGTGAGGACGGCCCGCCCCCGCCATAACATACCTAAAACCTCTCCTTGTAGATATCCTTCTTTATAGGTAGCCATCCTCACCAAAAAACTCTATTTTATAGTTCATAAGTCAGTCTTTAAATAGCATAAGCTAAACAAACAAAATAGAAAAAGCACTCTTAGGATCGTATTTTTCTTAGTGTTTCTACTTGGCTTGCATTTTGAGGTGAGAGGTCACATTCTTAATTTTTCTTATTTCCCCTTGCATTCTCCTCATCACAGTTGGTGTATTCTAGTTTCATTTGAGTGTACCGAACCTTATTCTCATCATTATCGAAGTGCGGGTTTGATTCCACATTTAATTTTAACTCACAATTGTATTTTATTCATCGTTGTTTCAATTTCATAGTAATCGGTGTCATTCCGAAACCATCATCAGATTACCCCCGACCACCATCGGTTTTACCCAATCAAATGGTGTTAGTTCACCTTATTCTTTTGGTTAACCTACCCAAAATGAAACCTATTCCACTTCTTTATCTATTTAGAATCTTTGTCACTTTCATCATATCCATTGACTTGATAAGTCTCATCATAATTTTGCATACTTGGAAAATTTGGCCTTATACCTTGTTTTTAACCAACTTCCCACTTTCCATAGTGACTAGTAGTGGTTACTGTGGATGGCGCTGATTTAACCTAACCAAAATCAGTTACCCTATGTCATTTTCCAGCTGACATTTTAACCCCAATTCACCTACCACCACCTATTTATCCTATCTGTGTTGTATTTTTGTGTCATTTACAGAAAGTAGTATTACCACGTTAGTACTTGTTCACATGGTATTGACGCATCGACAAGCAAACACCCTCATATTCCATGCCATTTGTTAACCACTCCCACCTAGTCCTTCACCACCTTCTATTTTATCACCAGCCATGGAACCTATCCAACCTATCTCTATTGCCACCGGAGACGAGGATTTCACATGACTCCTTGACCAAAATCCTATCGCCTTGCAGTTTTACCTTTCCCACTCATCCACTCAAGATGCCTCGGGTCAGTTGATATACGACATGCCCGTATCTATCCCCCTAACTCTCATTCTCACTCCTGTGTCAACCCCATCCGGCACCGCACTACCAACATCTACTTCAGCCCCGGTCGTTTTGCGGCTAGGCCCTATACCCATTATGACTACCACATCTACTACATACATTGTATCGCCACATCCACTATACCTTTTCAACCACCCAAAACACAACCTCATCCACACCTATTATCTCACATATACCTATAGCTACACTACCACCCCTAGTGTCGGTGACCCCTACCCCTTTTCAAAATGTTGTCCTTTCTATTCCACAATCTTTAGCCCCCATTACCACTAGGGTCACCATGACCCTTCCACCTCCATATACGTACTATCAGCAACCTCTTGTTTCATCTATTATTCACTTTGGGTACGTACCCCCTATTTCACTGCCTTCTTCTCAATCTACCTATACGGCAACACCATATACTAGAATGTCACCCCCATTATATGCCCAACACCAACCCTCTTATGCTACAGGAGTCACCCATCCATCACAACCTACCAACAACCTAATCAAGTTAATGATGGAAAAGATGCAGACATTGGAGGCATTGGTTTCTGGCTCCTGCAACACTCTCACCTATGATGAGATTTGTAATGAGCCTATACACCCATCCATTCCTATCTGTCCATATCCCTTACATTGGGAAATTCCTAAATTCAACCATTTCAATATCCAAGAATACCTGCAACATCATTTGTAGTCTTTTAAACATGGTGTTATCCCGATCACCCATGATGATGCTTTGCTCACGAGTACCTTTCCCATGTTTCGATTGGACTTGAGCTAGATTGGTATAGTGGGTTACCTAGAAACTCTATATTCTTATTTAATTAGGTAACCCAAGCCTTCTTGGATCACTTCTCCATCAATATCGTTAAGAAGGTTACCATGGATCTGACCTCTACTCTATGAATCATTATGATGATCAATCCATCACAATTTTTTTGCTCATTGGTGTAGCCTGATCAATCAACTCACATTCCAACTACCACAAACCGAACTCATCGAACTATTCACGTGGGCTTGAACTAGGCATATCTCACTGAATCTACAGGTCCAAACCTTTCGAACCTTCAACAAAGCATTCACCATGGCACAAAAGCTTTATATTTGGGCCATTGAAGAGAAGAAAATCCAATTACACAATAAGAACTCGACATTCAAGTCAAATGATACCTCTTCTTCTTCAAAACCACAGAACAATTATTCAAAGGCCAAGGGTACCGCTAACAAAGTGGTACTCAAATTTATCCTAGCTCATCCGTCAAATTAGGGTAGCCCCTCATCTAATCTCTCACCCATTCAGACTTTTCAATTCAGATGGGAACAACAAAAGTATACCCTAATTGAGGAACCTTATTCTTACGTGTTAGAGAAGCTCATCAAAGTGGGGCCATCACCCTTCCTCTGTGAAAGCAAACCTTTGGATTTAACCCTACTCACCCCACATCCACATGGTATAAAGATCATTATTTCTACAATTATCATTAAGTAAAGGGTCATAGTGACGGAAATTGCATCACTTTTATAAACATTGTCCAAGAAATGCTCAAGAAAGACAAGATAACCTTGGATAATCCTAATGCACCTACTAATCAAAACCTACATATATTCAAGAAACATTTTCCTAATCATGCCCCTTCTTTTGATCAAATAGGAGAGACCTCAACTCATGATAGTCATACCCACGAGGTCCATGCTATTTTCAATGATACACCTATTGCTGCCCAATTACCTCATATTCCTTCCATTGAGGAAATCCTAGCCCGAAATCCTCCGCCTGCACTTGAATCCAACTCACCTATTCCTCCACCCATAGAGGAACACATTTCACCTCCTTCCTCACCCGTGGAGGAGCCTTTTGTTAATATCAAAACTATTTCACCTTTGGAACCATCACCCACAGTACTTCTTCAGTCCAAGGAGGATATGTGTTTATCTCTTCCACCCACAGAGGAGCACCCATCATCTCCTCCACCTATAGAGGAGCACCCATCATCTCCTCCACCTATAGAGGAGCACCCATCAACCCCTCCACCAATCAAAGATCTGGTAGAGATACCTTTCCCTCTAGGTGATCGTTCTCCATCAGCTACCCAAGAGCCTGCAGACTTACTTTTAGCTCTCTTACCCACAAAAGTTGAAGCTAGAAAATTCCCCATCTCTAAGACAAATTTTACGGGAATTTCCATTAGGTCCTCATCAACCTCACCTACAACCATGCCATTCTTGCACTTATTCGATCACTTAGATTATGTGGATAGAGCCTTACTTTGGGGGCATCTTCTGCTTCCTATCTCAACATAAATGCAGATGTCACTTACTGACACTTCCACTATCTACCCAAAAATATTTTAGCCAATTGAACCAAGCACAACCACCTCTATCACAACTTCTTCCATGATACCCCTCATGGCTCAAACCACACCCCTACCCATAACCCAACGCGCATCTACACCCAAGCCTACACTTACATCTTCTTTGCCTAAACCCAACACTACCTTAGGGGTCATCCCAACCACTAGCCTTACTCATCCACCCATCAAATTAGATTTAGCTACATCCTCCAAGGCCAATACCAAACCTACTTTGACACCCAAATAGAAGAGCCAACCCCATAAATCTCATACTCCAACCTCACCAATCACACCTTCATCACCTTCACCCTCTTCATCTGTCTTAGGACCTTGCCCTTCTAACACGGTTAAGAAACCTCCACCCAGTAAGTAAACTAAAAACACAATAGCCCATTCCACCATTGCAAACCTCAAACATATCCAAGTGCCTTCCATGACTTCGCCCACATCTATAACATCTTTACCACCCATACCTCTAATACCATTGATCACTCCTTCACTACCCATAACACTTCAGTCTCTTTCCCTCACACCTCCAACATGACCTACACCATCTACCTTCACAGAACCTCCATTATCCCCATGGGTAATGCACCCTCTTCCACCATCCACCTTTCCCTTTAGATCTTGTGTGCCTGTATCACCTTTACCCAAGAAGGTGCAACCTAAAGACAAAAATCTGCTACCCTTCAATAAGGTAGTCAAAACAACCACACACTCTCTTGCCAGTTCATCTAACATACCCCTACCTAAACAAGCACAACCAATTTCTAACATCACACCAACACCTAAAACCATAGCTCAACCTACTCCCCTTGTGCAATTTGTTCTCTACAATTAGCCACTTCTACACCCAAACCCACTTTTAATTCCCATTGTGATCCACTAATAGGATCCTACACCAAAATTTAACCAACCTCCTTGAAACTTCTATCATCACATTATAGCCACTCGGACCTTATGACCCTCTCAAACCCAAACCATAAGGGTTTGACAACACCCAAATTTATGACTACCATCATGTGTCGGGACATGATGTAGAGAATTATAAGGCTTTCAAAAACATTCTTATCCAGTTGTGCCCTCCCGAAGAAAACTTTGATGATGATGACCTTCTCGATGAAGACCCCATTTCACCAACACCTATTCCCATAGTTTTTCCCTCATTGCCCACTCAGCGACTGAGACCTCCACAACTCCTAGAGCCACCCCAAGGTTTGAAATTAACATGGTTTACATCAATGACCTCGCTAAACCTCCACCCAAATGTTGATGTGCCCAGCTCATCTCACAAAGTTCCTTCCCACCACTAGGATTTTTCCCTTCATGTTGCTATACCTTTCATGGCTCACCTACCTCACCTACCTCCCCACCTTAGATCAACATGATCCACATTACTACCCATGCTTAGAAGGACAAAGGCAAGGAAAAGGCAATTGACTCACTAACCAATCCTATACCCAACATACCATCTACACCCACACCTAAAATCACTATCCATGGCCCCACATATCCTATTTCTAATGGGGTCACACACCACACGATGCTCAAATAACTACACCAATCCCCCTCAAAATGTCCTTATATGACCTCATCCAAACCTCGGAATCCCATTGTCAAGCTCTCATGGAGGTCCTGCAATCGATTGAGGTTTTACCCAATGACCCTACACCCGTAGCCTCCATTATCACACCCCATCATATAGCCTCTCTCACTAAATTACCACCTTTATTTACACCTCAACCTACTCACCAAGTAGTAGCTTCTCACGGAAGAGATCACACTGCACCAAGCACGGATGAGCTAGACCCAACTCTCTTCATCTCTTTCCACATCAATGATACACATGTACGACATGTTATGATCGATAGAGTGCTATCATTAATATCATTTCATCCCATGCATTTTCTCAAATGTGCATACCTAATAATTACATGCATAAACATCCTATCATGTTGCATTCATTCAATGATGCTATCACCTCTACACTAGGCACTGTCATCCTCCATGTTCACATGGGCCCCCACATTGTTCCATAGTTATTTTACGTCTTGGAGGGGGAATTTCAATATAACCTATTTCTTGGTAGACCACGAATTCATGTCACGGGTTGTGTCCCTTTCACTTTTCATCATTATGTGAAGTTTGAGTATGAAGGACACACTGTACCATTCTAGCTAACCTCTCACCTTTCAAAAATTGTAACATGATTTATTGACCCAATGAAATGCTCATACCCATCAAAGTATCTACATTAATAACCACTACCACCTCACCTACACCTCCCCTCCCTAGTGTAGCTGCTACCTTAACCATACCTACATCCTCCATTCCTACTGCTACCACAACCTCCACAGCCAAACCATCGGCCTCCTAATTCATTAGTTCCACCCCCAATCTGACCTCTACCACATCATCTATTCCAACTACCCACATACCAACCACTGATCCCTTAGAGGGAATTTTTCAACACCTCACTCTGGGGGAGTATCGCCTATATAGTGTCAACACATTCCTTACTCCACAAGAATATAGAATTCTTCACCAACACCCTTGTTATGATCACCATATAGGAGAATGACTCCTTTATGGTCCTCCCCACCTTCATACCAATCTCACCTATGGGGGACTTGATACTACAACTTACACACCGAACCACCATCACAAACCCACCCATTTTCTCGACCTCCAATCACTCACTAATCGTCGTTTCACCTACACCTTCCTACACCAATGTGCATGGAAGGGTTTTGGTTTTGTATTTTATAATCAAGGCCGTCATACTATTATTCCATGTACTACTCATAAGCATAACAAACATAGTGGTATCGGCTTTGTTGAACCACCTACCAAGAAGGCCTGTGTTGAGCTCATTGAAGAAATCATCCCTTTTTCACCTGATTAACCCCGTAACCATCTTCACTAATGGATTCAATGGATCCCAAATCCATCCATCATTAAATTTTTTTCATAAAACCATCTCCTTGGGGCCTCTGACTTATCAACGTGAGGGCGAGGCTCCCTTCTCTCTTCCCTTCCTATACCTTGAAATGATCGATGATGATACACCTATGATTAACATCATTCAATTTTAGGATGATGAATCTATACTCACCTACCTTGGTGTAGAAGAATCATATATTCATCGGTCACTACCATATGAGATGCACACCATGTTGAACGAATCAACTATCAAAATCAACATTCATACTCAGGAAAACCCGTACATCTTAAGGATCAGTCAATCTTTAGATGTTGCTGAACAGGAATCCATTACTTCTTTTCTCAAAGATCATAACCATGTTTTTTCTTGGTCTTACGTAGACATGCCTGGTATTGACCCCACCATAGTGGTCCACAATATCATAACCGTTCCCGATGCTAAACTGTCAAACAAAAGCTGAGGAAAATGCACCCTCGCATTGCCCTTCTTGTCAAAGAATAACATGAGCACCTTCTTCCCATTTCCTTCATCTTACCTATTGATTATCCTCATATTTCTAACATTTTCCTGTCACTAAAGCGTGACAAGGAATCCACATTTACACATATTTCGTGACCTCAATCTAGCTTGCCCAAAAGACAACTTTCCTCTACACCGGTATTGATCGGTTGATTGACCTTACCGCTGGTCATGAGACACTATCACTCATGAATGGATTCTTTGTTTATAATCAAATCTTGTTTGCCCAGTAGATCAACAAAAATTGCATTCATCACCCCTTAGGGGACCTTCTACTATTGGTTCATGGCTTTTGGCCTTAAAAACGCTGGTGCCACATATTGGTGGGATATGACTTATATCTTCCATGAAATCATGCATCATACATTGAAAAATTACGTGGATGATCTCCTAGACAAATCTAAATGCCGCTCTAAGCACCTTGTCATCCTAAAAACCATCTTTGAATACCTTATTAAATATTAAATCTCGCTTTCAATCCAAGAAGTGTGTCTTTGCGGTTCTCACGGAAAGCTCCCGGGATTTATCATTTCCTTACATGGTATAGAAGTTGACCCTGATAAAGTCAAGGCCATTCTTTAAATTCCTCTTCCCACTAACCTTAGGAAACTCCATAGCATGAAAGGTAAGTTGCAGTCTATTTGATGTTTCATTTCACAATTGTCTGATTGGTGTCAACCATTTCATCATTTACTCAAGAAGGATGTCTCCTTTAAATGGGATGATGACTGTCAAAAATCTTTTGAGGCCTTAAAAAATACCTTCTTCAACCACCCATGCTCATTCCACCTAAAGATGATCAACCCTTCTACCTATACATCTCAGCTACCAACCACTCCTTAGGGGCCATGCTCGCTCATCGTGATGAACAATACAGAGAGAAGGTAGTTTATTACATAATCCGTACTCTTTTGGACTATGAAACCCAATACACACATCTCGAAAACTTTTCTTAGCCTTAGTTTTTGTTTCCACAAAACTCTGTCATTACCTACTCAATCACAAAACCTATGTTGTGACCAACACCGACCCCTTACACTTCATGTATGCTAAACCTTACCAAAATCAACATGCCACATGTTGGCTTATGCTTCTGGATGACCTCGACCTCGAATTCATTCATCAAAATTCCATCAAGGGCCAAGCTATCACCGACCAATTGGCCGCCACACCTATTTCTAGGGACCAGCCCTCTAACTTTGAATTTCTCGATGAGTCAATCGCTACCCTTTCCCTGGATGAACCCACTTACCAAATGACACTCTTCTTCGATGGTTCCAAGTGTTATTGTGGGGGTGGGGCTGGTGTTATCCTCATTTTGATTGATGGTGAACCCATACCTTTGTCTTTCAAACTAGATTTTGATTGTACAAACAATATTGCTGAATACAAAGTGCTTGTATTAGGTCTCAAGCTACCTATGCCTTGGATGTCAAATCCATCGACATCTTTGGTGATTCCCAATTGGTCGTAAACCAAGTCAATGGTATATACCAATTTCGTAATGAGACACTTCAAAAGTATAAACATCACGTAGACATACTTTTGACCACCTTTCACCACTACGCCCTTCAAACCATCCCATGTTCAACCAAAAAAATTACCGATACCATGGCCTGCTTGGCTTCTCAAATACTAATTTTACCCACCAATTCTAAAATATTTGTCACTGTACAATGACTCCAATCACCCTTGTATTTACCTTGTGACATTTACTCCTTTGGAACCGCTACCCCTGACCTGAGTGACCTTTGGTATAAACAATACTCTGACTATATTTCTCTCTCCGTCTTACCTCCTGACCTCACTCGTAATGGAAAAAATTCTTTTCTTAAAAAGGTCTCTCATTATGTCATCATGGGGGGCCTCCTTTATAAGCACATGGCTTTGATGGTATTCTCTTACAATTCCTCACAAGTTCTAAAATTCCTTATACCATCAAGGAAGTTCATGATGGCATATGTGGAGGTCACTTCAGTGGCCTTGCTATTACTAAGCATATTCTTCACCTAGGCTATTATTGGCCGACCCTTAACCATGATTGTTGTGACTACATCAAACCTTGTGTAAAATTCCAAAAACACGCCAACCTTCATCATACACGCATTCATGCCTTACAAGTCACCCATGACCTTTGGCCCTTCTCTCAATGGGGTTTGGATCTTAGCGGAGAGATCAATCCCCATTCTTCCCAACGCCATCAATGGATCATCACCGCTACCGAATACTACACAAAATGGGTTAAATCCATACCACTCATCTCCATAAAAGCTGAGAAAATATGTGAGTTCATCAATCATCACATTATTTGTTTCTTTGGTGTTCCTCATTGCCTCATCATTGATAATAGAAAGCAATTCAAAATAAAACATTTTGAAAAATTTGTGATGCCTTCACATTTGGCTAAATTTTTGTCACCTTATTACCCATAGACCAATGGCCAAGCTGAATCCACCAATAAAACCCTGAACAAAATTCTCATGAAAGTGGTTAACGATACTGGGAAGGACTGGCATATGCACATTCCTTTCACCCTGTGGGCATACTGCACTAGTATTTGTACTTCCACTTCTGCCACACCCTTTTTGCTGGTCTATGGTACAGAGGTTGTTCTACCTCTCAAAGTCCAGATTCCCTCACTCTGCATTTCGCTCCATGACATGCTCAATGATGACGACTTTTGTCAAGACCTTTTCGCACAACTTGATTTATTAGACAAACATCGTCTTAATGCTCTTGACCACCTTCAAGTTTACCAAAACTTATCAAATGTGCCTACAAAAATGTGTCCATGAACGAACCTTTCATGTTGGTGATCTCATCCTGAAATAAAATCAACATGTAACTAAAGTAGAAAAAACTAAACGGGGAAAATTTGCTCCTAATTAGCTTGGACCATACATCATGACCCATATGGATCAGGTGCTTATCATTTATCTTCACTCGATGGTAAACCTAAACCTGAGCCCATTAATGCCTTGCATTGTAAATCATTCTACTATTGAATTTTAGTCCTACCTCACCTTTTTCCTCTTTCCATGCTCGTCCCTTGAGCATTATCAACTTCCTACGCCATCACCAATGATTAAACAAGAATCATGTGTGTACCTGTCACTTGTTATCTTCTCTTGAATATGCGTACCATGGCAATAGCTGCACATAACATGATTCTCATGGATACTTTTCATCTACCTTTAGATGAGATCCCATGGTCATTTCACCCTACTTTCTAAACAAGAATCCTATTCTTCACCTTGGTCTTGTCCATGACTTTAAATCCCTCACATGGGATCCAACTCCTTGAGTCAAAATTCCAATAAAAAGATGACTCCCTCAAAAGGACATATTCCTCTCTACAATCACTTTGTTATAAATAGACTCCTCCCTTAAAGGACAGCTATGTAAAGATCTTTCAAAAAATTAAAAATAAAAATAAAAAAGAAGAAAAGAAGAAGAAGAAGAGAGAATCTGAAGCTTCCCACATCGATCAACTTCACAAAGACCTCAAGGAGTTAATTTCCTCATCCCATATAAAATTCCTACATTGATCGGTTTATCTCAAACATCAATTAAAACAAACAACCTTTTAGTCATGGACTTTCCCATTGTGACCTTAGATCTCTTGCTACAAAGGCATGCTACCTTGTACCATATAAAAATTAACCACCTTTCATCCCTCTCACCATTCACACTCCCATTTCCTACCACCTGAAGGGACCTCTTGGAAATTTGACATTTGGTGATCATGTGACTATTATTCACCTTTAGGATAATCACTCATGCAAAGTATTTAGGGTCTTATGTTCCCTAGCCTACCTATGGTATCATCCACCAATTATGATCCTCACCAATCAGAAGCTTTCTTGCCCCCTCTTATCTTTTAACCTTCTTTATTACGTATTGATCACCTTATACGGGACATGGTCCTTAATGCTTACCTTGACCATTCACCTCACCCTCCTCACCTCATCATATATCACTCACTCTTACCACTGGATGGGGCATATTTATTCCTCTCCCGCAGCTTTACCTACACCCTACCAATCTATCGACATAAGCCCCCTTAGGGTGACCATCAACCTTATGCACTCACTCTACCTTACGATGATGTTACCACAATGATTAGCCTTACAACCTTACCTTGCCTTTAGCCGTGACCTTTACCCAAACAAACCTTGACCCTTTGGATGTGTCGGAGCCACCCTACGCATTCTGCATCTTACCTTGTTGAGTGCCGGACCGTATCCTCTACCTTGGATACTAGACCTCAACAACCCATGTTTGGATAACCCGATCGACCTTAGACAATGTAGAGTTTTCCTACTCTTCAACTTGGTACCATGTTGTAATTTATACGTGTGCGTGCATTTGACTATCACTACCTTTGACCCTGACCCATTACCTAGATTACCCAAGTGGACCTTTTCCTTTCTTTACCCCCATTACCCACCTTCTTCTTCATCACATTCACCTTTTATCAAACCACTCATCAATTCTTCCTTCTACCTCATCAGTTCCTCGTTTGAGGAGGATCACCTTCACCCACACATGGGGCAACCACATCTTATTTTTGTCAGTGTCACTTACAAATACAAGCTACGTAACAAAAAGGGGAAAAATGTAGACACTAAAATTAGGTCATACTCCCCTTGGTCCCCCGTTAAATAAACACCTTGAACACATTCACCTAACCATGGCCCCTTTCATCCTACTCTAATATTAATTTTAATTAATTCAATTAAATTAATTCATTATCCTCACAATATTTATTAATTAAATATCCTAATCGGGATAATACCCACATATCCACCTCATCTAGCCACCTCACCCTAAGACCTATTCTTAGTAAGTTTCCATAACTAACTAAGACCTACCCAAACCCTAAAAATCAATGCCTACATTCCCTCTAACCACATTCCCACCCATTAGAAGGAAGATTTCATGCTAATCCATGAAGTAAATGAAACGAGATCCCAAAAAATCAAGGGGATCTACCTAGTTTATTAAACCTAGGAAATCCCACCCTAACCAACGCTGGTTACCCTAAACCACCGCCGGCTACCCTAAACCACCATTGGTTAAGCTGAAACCACCATCAGTTACCATTTAACCCCCAAAACAACATTATTTTGAGGTGGGAACATTTCAAAGAGATTTACACATCTTTTGAGAGCAAGTGACAAAAACCAGAGCCGCATCTGAGAACCAGCATTAGTACACACATCACAACATCCACATCCAACACCAGAAGTAATCACACATCCATCTACCTTCATGGTAGCATCCAAGGAAGTGCCAACACCATATCAGGTTCATTCCATTTGATCACCTACCATTACCAACCAGATGTCAAGCTCATATAAGTGGTAAGTGCTTTTGGTAATTGACATTTATCCATTTATCATTGGGTAGATCCTTTTGCTGTTGTTACTAGTTTCTTCCCTCATTTTCATTCCACCACCATTTTACCTCCATGTAAGCTTGACCATCCTTTTACCCATACCCCCTGAATTTCCCATATCTAGATCTTAATCATTCCTGTGCACACCCAATACCCACATGAATCTTTCCATCGCCCTTCCATCTTCATCTAACCTTAGATCTACCCTCGCCTCGAGTTTTATTGAATTTCCTATACCATGACCATACCGACATCGGTTACCCACAACCGTCGTCGGTTAACCTAAACCAACACCGGTCATACTAAACCGATGTCGGTCTCTATGTATTTTACCAAAAATCTAGATCAGAGCTTAAAACCTCCATCAAATACCCAAAACAAACTAGAACTTTACCCTGACCAATACCAATATCCTAACAGAGACCTTGACCTTCAGATTCAGTCATAGCTTAGCCTGTTGTGAATGAATTTGCTTATTGTAGATGAATGAGATACCTAAATCATTTTAACTATAGTAGGATTTCCTTTATTGTTAGCATTAATTTGTTTTAAACAGTGGATTAATAGCCATCTAGGAAGTATCACGCTTCCTAGATCTAGCACATGCTAGGTAGTCCACTGCATATATTGTTTAACTTTTATTTGGTGGTATTGTTTTCCATTTCAGGTAGTTCCTCCAAGCAAAAAGGAAGATCTCATGATCAACTATGGATTTAGAAGTCATACGCATGCAACAACCTACAACCAGCATCTCAACAGGTATTCCTCCTAGCCCTTTACCCTTATCTGTTTCATCAACATTCAAAGAAATGCATCTAGAATCAAGTGAAACAGGTTGTTATCAAGAAAATGGGTTTCAATGTAGCAAAGTGTCCAAATGAACATGTATTTTACTTCCATAACGTAGAAGCAAAGATATTCAAGCTACATAGAAGGAATAAAATGGTGCACCTTGTTGAAGACACCTAAATGTTTCTTATGAAGTATTATTTGTTGATACAGACTTAGGTAAATTTATAGGTTGTGCTAATAGCTTTGTGAAGATCAATGTATGGATATAAATGCACACCTTGAAGATGTAAGTGTCCCATGGACTATGAATTTTTATGGATCATGTTCTAAAATTAGAAATGTAGCTAAAGTGGTTCTAATTTTTCCAAACCATTGTTCTTTAAATTTCTCTTTTAGATTGAAATTTAAGTGTACTAACAATATAAATTAATATGAAGCATTTTTCCATAGTTTAAGAGTTGCATGGAGACATGAGATTAAATATATCTTTATCAAATGAGATTCTAAATTAGTTGTAAAACAAATTAGAAAAATATACACTACTAAAAATAAAAGGTTGAAATAATATAACATGTGTTCGGGATCTCATTGAATTATGTGATTCTTTATATCTCCTCTAACATTATAGAATTAGAAATTTAGCAACTGAAAAATATGATGTCCTATCTTCTTAGTATGAAAATTAAATAGTGTCTTCATATTGTAATTATTAGGTAGAGGTGCTCATTAGACCCCAGTCCCCGATAACATCTAGAATTGGAATTTTTTTGAAGATGATTCTTAGATCAAGAGGTTATTTCCTTATAGAGGTGACTCCACCAATAAACTCATTGACCTTGAACCTATGGTGGTGCTATGTGAAGGAAAGGAAACCCTCTTTAGGAAGGATGAGATTCAATTGAAGAAAAAAATATCCCTAAAGGATTGGTAAGGTTTGAATAAAATTTTGATAGTGCCTATAGAATTATGAAAAAACCTATCCATATATCTAGGGATGTTGAGGAATACAACTTGGGAAATTCTCACAATACAAGAAATTTCTTATTAGGGAGAAGCATGAATAAAGAGGAAACATAAGCTTATACTAAATTGTTGAAGAAGTATCAAGATTATCTTACTTGGTCTTATTTTGAAATGAAATATTACATATAAGACTTATTTAAACATGAAATACCATTGGAGCCTCATACCAAGACCTTGAGGAGAAAGAAAAGGTTTATCAACCCAATCCTTAAAAATTATATGCACGAGGAATTAACATTATTGAGAGATGGTGGGATAATCCAACCCACTAGGTACTCCTTATGGGTGGGAAACTTAGTACCAGTTAGGAAAAGGAATGGGGATATTAGGATTTGTGTGGATTTCAGGAATTTAAACAAAGCATCACTCAAAGATAATTACATGTTACCCAACATGGATAATATGCTACAAAATACAAGGTTTGAGTTAATTTCTACGTTAGATGGATTTTGAGCTTATAACTAGGTAGTGGTGAAACAATCAAAAATTTCACCACCGCCACTGGGGAACATATGTCTACGCTAGGGTGATTTTTGGATTCTTGAATGGTAAAAAAATTTCAAAGAGCCATGCATGTGGCCTTCTCTAGTTTTGTTAATGATTTCATTGTTGTTTATGAAGATGGTATAATTATTTTCTCTAGGAAAAGGGGTGACCATTTGGAGCACCTTGAAAGGATGTTGATCAAATGCAGAGAATATGGGATATCATTAAATATGAAGAAGATTCATTTTATGTTGCAAAAAAATTGGGACATATTGTATCACATGAAGGAGTTATGAAAGACCATAAAAGGGTGGAAGAAACCGATAAAGTTTCCATCCCCTATTTATAAAAGGAATCAAGTCCTTCTTTGGATAGATAAAGTTTGAAAGAAGGTATATTTATAACTTTTCGAGATCACTCTCCACATCACAATCATGTTAAATAAGGATCAAGTCACCAACCTGGGGAGAAGAGGATATATTCAAGAAATTGAAGGAATAAAGGAGGCACTCAAAACTGCCCCCATATTAACCAACCCTCATTATAAAAGGATTTTTAGATGATTTCCTTTTCCTTAGAAAATAAAATTTTTCGTATTATTGTAGAAGGATAAAGAGGGGAATGAGAAACCTAATTCCTTTTTATTAAATCCCTACAGGGTCTTAAGTGAAATACTCTATTTGGGAGAAGAAATATTTTACCTTGGTAAAAGCCACAAAATTTCAGAGTCCATATTTTTAGCTCTAAAATCATAGCCTATGTGCCTCATAAAATGGTGAAGGATATACTATCTTAGATGAAGATGTCAAGAAAGAGGTGTAGGTGGGTAATCAAGCTTTAGGAGTATGATATGGATATTCATACAACAAATTTAGTTAGACACTTGGGCTTAACAAGGCTAATTGTATAACAGAATTTAAAGGTAGTTGAAATTCACATTGTTGACAAGGATGAGAGAAACCTACATGAAAAGGTGATTGACTCAACTTGGAAAAAATACATAGTATACTACCTAATACACTTGAATTTTCTTGCTCACCTAGAAAAAAATAAAATGAGGACACTCAAGCTATTTTCCCAAAAATTCCTTTAATCGATCACAAAATAAGTTGGAAGAGCCCAAAAGGAATCCTGTTGAGATGTATTATAGAGGATGAGGACCCTAATATAATTACTAAGTTTCATGGGGGTTTTTGGTGATGTTAGTGTAAAATCACAACACCCCCAAAAGAGTTGTCGGATCTACTTTTCTAAGGTAGAGTCATTTGGTGTAATCTGTATAACATTAAGTTTTCCCCAAAATGTGGGACTTTGTAAATGGGAAAAATCTCCAAATTAAAGGCTAGTTCCTAGTCATTTTTTTAGGTGCATGCGTGAAATTTCCAAAGGATTGATTCTTAAACCTAATCTAATATTGCCAAGGAGACAAGGATGAAAGGAATACAAGAAATTAAAACTAAGCTAACTAGGTGATACACCGAAGGAATGATGAACATTTGTTTTTCTGATAGGCACAAAAAAAAAAATGCATATAATAATCAAGCACATATAACTAGTTTTGCAATGAAATACCAGATGAGAGCAATGAAGACAAGAAAGGGTCAAAAATCAGCCACAAACATGTATTATTGCTCTGCAAATTTGATACAATGCATTTACAAAATGGCTAAAAGGTAGAAAACGTGTTGCAATCTAATGAAAGGTCTAAAATTGCATGAATTAGTTTGCCAGAGGAAAAGGGGAGCCTACAAAAGAGAATAATGCGCAACCCTTTATAATGGGTCCTGACCCTACTTTTATAGATTCAACATAGAAGGGAGAAAGAGAGAGAAGTGGGAAAAATAGTTCAAAGTTCAACCACTACTATTAATGCCTCCTATAAAATATGCCCCCAAATCTGTCTTGGCTACATCAAATTATTGTTCGGTGCCTTGAAGGAGGAGGAAACAATGGATTAGATCGAATCCAATTTGGTTGTTGAGGCAAAATAGATCTTGTATTAACAGTCTGAAGACTAGTTTCTCCATTTTTCACACCTTTGGTTACTTAAAGTTTTAGATCTCCATGGTGTAAATGAGGCTAATATATTTCCAATGGAGATAAAATTGTTGGATTTTTAGCCTTGAGTTGAAAGATATGCCCATTTGAAATTTAGATCAGGCCCGCATACAAAAAGTGGGAAAACCAATTTGAAAACAGGACCCATTTTGAAACTAGACATGTGGAGGGTGGCGCATGTCTCAAAGAAGCCTTTGTATTTTTTTCTTGAAGGAGCGTTGGGTTAACACATGGCTTCTTCTCGTGACCTACTTGATTTCCTTATGTTTTTCCTAAGTCCTTTTCTCAGCGGGGTCATATATATCGACCAAGGACACGCAATGGCCTCGACACTTGCTTGGAAATCTCCCTTTAATTCTACTCTTGAACTAGCACCATTTGGACACTTAACACTCTCCATAGTCCTGTTTGTGATCACTTGAAACCCACTTAGGATTTTTCCTCCGGAGGTGTATCAAGTCAACACGTGGAAACCTCCATGGATCTCTAGAATTTTAAACGACCCATCTTCCATTTTCAGAATTGGACTATGTGGCGAGCTCACACTCATTTGGGTCTCTACCTTTGGACTAACTTTTGGAGATGCGCTAAGCTGATGTGTGGCGGCTTCCACTAACATTTCTATTCTTAGCCCTTTTTTATGCCCATTTTGTCCACCTTTTGACTTTGATGCTTTAACTCTACCTCCATTTTAGGCCTAGGACACGTGGAGCTCTGGTGCTTATTCGAGCCTCTCTTTTTGGATTCAACTTTGAAGATGCTTCGTTAAGACACTTGGCAGTGTCCGCTGTCTCCTCCATACTTAGTCAATTTTGGACTCATTCTAAATTGTTTCAAAGCCCGAAGACTTCAAACCTTCGCCATTCCTTCTCTTTTGAGCTTCTGGCTTCTTTGACATTGTCTCCTTCTTCCCCAACCCTTCTACTTCATTTCTAAGCCTACCTATAATCTATTTGATGAATTTAAGTCCTGGATTCACTAAAAAAAGTTGTTTCTTCTCTTTCTTCTTGTATAGGGTCGTTTAATCTTTCGTAGGCTCTGCCACTCCATTGTAGAGTCCCTCTACAACCTATTTGTAAGGTTTGAATGCAGTTTCTTTGGTTCTTTCTATGTGGGGTCATGGTTGATCCAATATTTTTCAGGGGGTGAAATATGGATAACAATTTGGAGACTCACATGGGTATCTCGTCTTGCTAGATGAAAAGACTATTTTCCTTCTTCTATCTATTGGGAATGGAATCAAGAATGATAGTCCTGGTACTAATCCTACCTCTAATCCATGAGCCTTACTGTTTACACTCTCAATTTTCATAGGAAATCTTGAAACGATGGTTTCGAGAGTATAAAAATTACTTTGACATGGGGCTTTCAATTGTCCCTAAATGGAATGTGCAAGAGCAAAAAAAAAGAGCACCACATAACTATATACAAATTTTGAAATCATACATGCTCCAAGTAGAACATGGAGAGTGTGTAAATTACTTAGGAAAAAAATAACCTAAACTACAACAAGGCAATGTGCACAAGCACTTAGAGGAATGAGAAATTAAACTAGTATGTACAAGGTGAGAACTTTTCCTTCTAGTAGCAATGTTTAAGATAGATTTCATTTACTGGAATCTGCATCTCTTCACCATCCAATACAGACATAATTGGAAAGCATTGTTACTTTTACATCTTGTGACCATGCAGGGACCACTCCAAATGGCATCAAACTTGGAATGACTTATTGGTTTTTCCTGATCTACATCCCATTTCAAAACTAGGTCTCCTTCTTTAAAATTCCTTATTTTTGGTTTCTTATCAAAGCATATCTTGATTAAGACCTGATCCTTCTCCATTATTTGAAGTGCATGCTCTCTAGTTTCTTCCAATTCTATCAGTTCTACATACCTAGCCTCCATTGTCTCAAACTCAGACATCTCTAGCTGCTTCATGAGTTCTAATGCTAGAAACTCAAGTGATATAGGCAATACTACCTCTTTCCCATAGACAAGTTTGATGGAGAGCTACTTGTAGACCTCTTGGTGTTGTCCTATCACCCCATAAGGCTGATTTGAGTTTTGTGTGCCATGTTCTCTAATTTTCATCAAGATTTCTTCAAATAATTCTTAACAGGTTCTTGTTTGTGGACGTAGCTTGGCCATTACCTTGAGGATAATATTTTTATGAAGTGCTCAATAAAATCCCATTCCTAATAGTCCATTATGTGATTTTGGAACATAAGGATGCCAATGCATTTTCGATATAATGGTGGCTTACAATCCAAATCTTGTCACTATCCCTTCATAGAAATATAGTATGTTAGACTCATTAACTTCTTTGAGTGCCATTGCCTCTAGTCCAATAATAACCCATCTTCATGATTTTGAGTATTTTCACCGTGGAGAAAAATGGCCTCAATTGCTCCAACATGGAAATCCTATAACACTCTTTCAATCTAATCTATCCCAATGCATCTTAACAAAATGACATTGATGTTCCTTTTGAACAAGACACCATCAATAAGAACATAGGGGATGGCTTGCAGTCTAAAGTGTCTCCTTTTTTATTTACTCATTTTATGAGGGAATAGGCCATTTGTAGGAAGTACATAATATCCGAGTCCAAAAGGAGTGGGAACATCATCATTTTCTTTCTCTTGACTATTATGTAGGACAAAAACAATTTCCATTTCATTACTTGCTTCATCTTGTTTACTCGAGGTCAATTATTCACACAAACCCTTCCCACGGACCAGCTTAGTGACCTTGATCTCGATTTCATATTCCATGACATGAGTGATCCATCCTACACATTTTTCATTCAGATCCTTACTGAGAAGGAAGTCTTTAACTCCTACATGGGAGACTAATAATTGGATTTTCTTGTTTGAAACTAGATGCTTAAACTTCTTTAACCCTCCGATTAATGCAAGGACATGCTTCCCAATGAAGTAGTACCTCACTTCATAATATTCCAAACCTTGGTGAAGAAGGCAATTGGTTACTCTCTAACCTCTTTGTTTTGCTATACTAAGATTGCATAAATTGTGTCATTGCCACCAAAGGCATATAGTATGAAGTCCTTAGAAAAATATGGATTCACGAGATTTGGGGCTTGTGATATAGCTTCTTTGATGGCCTCAAAATTGCTCTTCCTTTATTGTCCACCTAAATGCCAATATTTTCTTCAACATCAACATTATTGACTTGACAAGGGTGAAAAATTTGGTACAAACTTGTGAACAAAATTGATCTTTCCTAAGAAGCTTTGAAGAGCCTTCTTATGGCTTGACAATGGTAATGCTCTTATTGCTTCAACGCTCTTTGGGTGAATTGTGAAACTTGAGTTTGTCACAATATGGCCTAGAAGCTTTCCCTCATGGGCCAAGAATATACATTTCTTAGGGTTCATTGATACCCCAAATCTCCTACACCTTTGAAACATCTATCTTAGGTGAAAAAGGTTCTCAACTGCATTTTTGGAGAACACGGTAATGTCATCCAGATAGATCAATACTATTTTGTTGATCAACCCTTTGAATGCTACATCCATTTCCCTCTGGAAAGTGGCTCCAGCATTAGACAATCCAAATGGCATTTTTCTATAGGCATAGGTGCCCCATTTGGTGGTGAAAGTTGTTTTGAATTGATCATATTATTTCACCATTATCTAGTTGTACCCTGAGTAGCCATCTAGGAGAGATAATCTCTCTGATCTAAAAACCACTTGCAAAATCTGCTCCATTGAGGGGAGCGGGTAGTGGTCCTTAATTGATGCTCTGTTCAATTCTCAGAAGTCTACACACAACCTAATCTCCCCATTATTCTTCCTGACTGGAACTAAGTTTGTAACCTAGCTTGAGTGTTTGATTGGAATTATAATACTTGCCTCTATCAGCTTGTTTAGCTCTTTCTTCCTTAGATGCTCAATATGTGGATTAACTAGTCTCTACTTTTTCCCGATGGGGTTAGCATCCGGATCTAGTTTGATTTTTGTTGTGCTAGCTTCAGATTCAAACCTTTTATGTCTTCATATCTCTAAGAAAATACATCATACGGAAAATCTTGGAAAAGTTACATGAATTCATACCTTTCTTGCTCGATGGCCACTTTACCGATTTGAAGTGTTTTGCATTCTCCAATTCAAATTGACTCGAATCTTCTCCTTTGATCTGTATTTTGGCCTTCTCTTTTCAAAATTGATCATTAAGATTGAAGATAAATTCTAATGTCACCAAACCTTTTGGAAGCTTGTTTGTACACAGCTGTACTACTTGATCTCCATATTGCTGCTCTAATATGTCTTGATTCTTGGCTAAGAATTCAGCTTCCTCTTGTAAGAAATTGATGATTTTCTGATCATTAACAAACACGTACCAATACATGTTGTTATCTAGCACTTCCGGCCTCACAACCACATGGATATATGGCTCTCCTTTGTCTCTTTTGATGCTATCAACCACATCAAATGTTGCTCCAACTACTACAAGCCTATGAGACACTTCATTCTCCTTCGGGGTATTGACACAATGTTGAAGTCTTTGAAATCCTCCATGAGATCCACACCCTATTCTTATAGAATTTGAGCGAGTTGTTTTGAAAATATTAAGTCTCTCGACTTGATTGGAAACTAGTTGACTATCACCAAAAATTGCAAGTTCTTGATTCCTCATTTCCTTTCCTAATGAAGACCCTAGACCAAAGCCTCATATTCAGAAGTGTTATTTGAGAAGGAAAAATGAAATATGAAGGCTGAATAATAATTGATGCATTGTGGTGAAACTAATATTGCACCACCTCTAGCTCCTTGTCTACTCCTTGAGCCATCAAAGAAAAATTTCCATACTTCATTGTTATCTTTGTGTTCTGGCTTAATGATGTTAGGAAGAGGATGATTCTCCTCATGCAGATAGTAGAATCATAGCTAGGATTCTTCCATCTCCTTATAAGGGTCAAAATCATGTCTTTTTCTAGTCCATTTGTTGAGATTCAAGTTTGGGATACACCCCACCTTAGTATCGACTTCACAAGTGCTTAGGAGGTCATCCTAGTCAAAAGCTAAACAATCGGCAATGATTGGGCTAGGCACATAAGACTCAATATGGTAATCAGAAATGGGCTTAGATCTGATTGTGGACTTGGCCCCATTCCTTGTTCTAAAAATCATATGCAACCAATCAATAGACACATAACCTCTAATTTCAGCAGTGAAGTCTCTGGACAAACATAGTGCAAAATGTGGCAGCAAGACTATGACTGATATGTTCTACAATACAATCATATTGTGGTAGACATGCAATGTGAGGTTAAAATCCTTGATGAATCCAAAATTTGTCACTATTATCCCATCTAATTGTAGTACCCCTCTAGATATGACTTCATATTAGAGACCAAGTTGATCAACTATTTATTCTGGCATTACAAAACTACTTGCCCCCGAATCAATTATACAATTATGCACCAGTTTGTCCCCAATGATTAATGAAACATAGAATGGAGGAGGCCTTAGGTTCTTACATCATTGTTCTCCATGGTTTCTCTCATGTTGAGCCGTATTGGTAAGCACTTTCTCTTGTTGGTTGGGGGGTTGATTTGTGCTTGACCAATTAGCCATAGCAGTCTACAACATATCCCTCTATTCTGGGATGGCTAGTGACTCCCATAGTGAAATGTTCAAACTTGTCTTCTTCATTTTCTCAATGATATTAAATGAGCTATCCTTATACTACCTCTTTCCTAACACATTTTCTCTTGCACATCAGTTGTTACAACCAAGTGCCTAAGTGGATTTGGAAGGTGGTTTGGAATGGCTCTGCATGTTGGGAGTTAAATTTGGAGTACCAAAACCTTGTGGAGTAATGAAAGGTTGAAGGTTTCCTAAGTTTGGTGATTTTCCTTCTCCAATATTTCTCCTTTTGGACCGTGTATTGACAACTACACTTTGAGAAGGGAGTTGATTCATTCCATAGAAGTCTTGACTTGCTAATTCACAAGCATAGTTTCACTTGGAGGTGTGTTTCTTGCCGAGCTCCTTGCTATTAGTTTTCTTCTTGACTAGATTCTTGTGACACACCACTAGTCTGTACCATCAAGGCCTCAGTTAGTACACCATTGAAGCACATTGATTGAGTATGTGGCTGATTGCATGGGAAGAACCAATCATATTCTTGTGCCATGTTGTTTTGTACAGGAACAAATGCCCTTGATGTTGAGCCTGTATTTGGATCATATGAACTAAAAGGTCTACCAGCTTGAGGTTGTCCTTGGTTTTGAATCTGATTAATAGCCTGAGCTAGTGGTCTATTTTATTGATATGGAGGTATAGATTAATGCTGACCTTGAGGCTGATATGGCCTAGAAATATTAACATGTTGCCTCTTGATATTTAATAACTCATTCCCTAGGTTATGAAGTTGTTTCATGACCTCTTGAAGTTCTTTTGAGGTGTTAGAGGATGAGGTGGAGGCTTCAACTGAACTTTGATTCCTAGGAGTAGGTATAAGAGCTATTGTGGGTGTCTGGATGGTACTTATGTTTCTTAATTCACGATATAGTGGCATTGAGGGCCGAGGAGAAATCTCGCTAGCCTAAATTAAACAATTTCCAGCTCTTATAGAGAGACTATAAGTTGCGGGTAAAGTGGTTCCTCCCATTGATTGAATCATTAAAGCAATATTATAATTTAAAGCTCTAAGAAAGTATAATAAGGTACCTTCTTCCGTGGGTTTCACTACCACCGAATCCTATCCTAGGTCCTTTTAAATTTGAGGTTGAAATCCATAAAATACTCATTCGAGCTCTCTTGATCATTTTCACTTGCTCCAATAAGGATAAGTTATCTCCCTTTTCTTAAAACTGGTCATGAAGAGCTCTACACAGATGGTCCAAAGTTTGAATAGAGCCTTCTTCTAGGCTCCTGAACCATTGTGAGGCTTTACACTTGAGTGAAGATGCTAGCAACTTGATTGCAATGTCCATCTCAGTGATCTCATGGATTTTACAGACATTTACAATGTCTTGAATGTGGTCACCTGGAGAAGTCTGGTTTTCTCTAGTGAAATATTGGATGCTCTTTAATGCTACCACTGGGACTAGATTTTGTGCATTCAGAGTGAGTGGGCTGCTTGATAGTGAAATTGACATATGGATTTGGTTGTTCCATCCTAATCGGCTGAGCACCCTTCTTGGTTGAAAGAATGGCCTATTGGGAGGAGGTGTTACTAAGGCTCTGTTTGGTGGAGATGGAGAGCTCTCGGGATCTTCTTCCTCTTCTCCTTTTGTGCGAGAGATAAATGTAGATGTAAAAACTATCCCTCATTTTTTGTTCTTAACCTTGTTTTTATTCTTCTCATAAACTTTGCAAGATTGGATTACTGAAACTAGTGGCCTTTGTCCCTTTCTGAGTCACCGGATGCACATTTTTAAAACTTCTTAAAAGTTAGAATAACAACAAGAGCACATCAAAATTACTATAATAAAGATGGAAACTTCTTGGTCGCACCGGGCGTGCCACAATTGTTAGTGTAAAATCACATCACCCCCAAATGAGTTGTCAGATCTACTTTTCTAAGGCAGAATCATTTGGTGTGATCTGCATAACATTGATTTTTCCCAAAATGTGGGACTTTGCAAATGGGAAAACTCTCTAGATTAAAGTTTGGTTCCTATTCCTTTGTTTAGGTGCATGCATGAAATTTGGAAAGGATTGATTCTTAAACCTGATCTAATATTTCCAAGGAGACAAGGATGAAAGGAATATAAGAAATTAAAATTAAGCTAACTAGGTGATACACCGAAGGAATGATGAACATTTATTTTGTTGATAGGAACAAAAAAAAATGCATACAATAATCAAGCACATATAACCAGTTTTCCAATGAAATACTTTGGATGAGAGGAATGAAGACAAGAAAGGGTTGAAAATTAGCCACAAACATGTATTATTGCTCTACAGATTTGATACAATGCATTTGCAAAATGGCCAGAAGGTAGAAAACATGTTGTAATCTAATGGAAGGTCTAAAACTCCACAAATTTTTTTACCAGAGGAAAAGGGGAGCCTCTGTATGTTTTTTTTAGGAGCGTCGGGTCAACACATGGCTTCTTTTGTGACTTGATTGATTTCCTTATGTTTTTAACCTAAGTCCTTTGCTCGGTGGGGTCATATATCTAATTGGGGACATGCAGCAGCTTGGCGCTTGCTTGGAAACCTCCGTTCAATTCTACTTTTAAACTAGCACCATTTGGACACTTGGCACTCTCTGTCAGCCTATCACAATGCATTGACTATTCAACCTGACTCTGTCCCTTTTTGAAATTGGACACATGGAGGCTCTACCCTCACTTGGAAACCTGCTTAGGATTTTTCCTCTAGAGGAGCATCAGGTCAACACGTGGAAACCTCTCGTGAATATTTATACTTTTCAATGTCCCCTCTTACCTTTTCAGGACATTGGACTATGTGGCATGCTCATGCTCATTTGGGTCTCCACATCTGGACTAATTTTTGGAGATATGCCAAGCTAATGTGTGGCAGCTTCGCTAACATTTCTATACTTATCCCTTTTTTAAGGCCTGCTTTGTCTACCTTTTGACTTTGATGCTTTTAATCTACTTCTTTTTAGGTCCTGGGACACATGGAGCTTTGGCACTTATTTGAGCCTCTCTTTTTAGATTCAACTTTGAAGATGCACTATTAAGACACTTGGCAACGTCCACTTTCTCCTCCATACTTATTCAATTTTTGGACTCATTATGAACCGTTTCATACCCCAAAGACTTTGAACCTTCACCATTCCTTCTCTTTTGATCTTTTGGCTTCTTTGACACGTATCCTTCTTCCCTAACCCCTGCTACTTCATTTCTAATCCCACATGTGTCTGTTTGATTAAATTTAAGGCACGGATTCACTTGATAGATTTGTTTCTTCAATTCTTCTTACATAGTGTCATTTACTCATTTGTAGGCTCTACCACCCCATTGTAGAGTCCCTCTACAACCTATTTGTAAGGTTTGAATGTAGTTTCTCTAGTTCTTTCTATGTAGGGTCGTGGCTGATACAATATTTTACTAGGGGGAAATATGGATTACAATTTGGTGACTCACGGGGATATCTTCTTGTTATATGAAAAGACTAGTTGCCTTATTGTATCCATTGGGCATTGAATCAAGAATGATGGTCTGATAATAATCCTTCCTTTGATCCATGAGCCCGGCCATTTATATTCTCAATTTTCATAAGAAATCTCAAACGATTATTTCGAGAGTAGAAAAATTACTTTAACTGGGGCTTTCATCGTCACTGAATGGGTCATGCAAGAGTAACAAAAGAGCACCAAACAACTATGTACAAAGTTTTAAATCATACATGATCCAAGTAGAACATGTAGAGTGTGCAAAGCACTTACGAAAAAAACAACCTAAACTACAACAAGGCAATGTGCACAAGTACTTAAAGGAATGAGAAATTAAACTAGTATGTACAAGGTGAGAAATTTTCCTTCTAGTAGCAATGTTTAAGATAAATTCCATTTACTGGAATCTACATCTCTTCACCATCCAATGCAGATAATTGGAAATCATTTCTACTTTTACATCTTATGACCATGTAGGGATCACTCCAAATGGCATCAAACTTAGAATTCCTTCCTAGTTTTTCTCGATCTACATCCCATTTCAAAACTAGGTCTCCTTGTTTTTTCTTTCTTATCAAAGCATATATTGATTGAGACCTGATCCTTCTCCATTGTTCAAAGTGCATGCTCTCTAGTTTCTTCCAATTCCATCAATTTTGCATACATGTCCTCCATTGTCTCAAACTTAGACATCTCTAGCTTTTTCATGAGTTCCAATGCTGGCAACTCAAGTGATATAGGCAACACTGCCTCTTTCCCATAGACAAGTTTGAATGGAGAGCTACCTGTAGACCTCTTAGGTGTTGTCCTATTAGCCCATAAGGCTGATTTGAGTTTTGTGTGCCAATTTTTCTGATTTTCATCAAGAGTTCTTCTGACAATCCTTAACAAGTTCTTGTTTGTGGAATCAGCTTAGCCATTACCTTTTCTATAATAGTTTGATGAATTTCTCAAGTAAATCCCATTCCTAACAACCCCTTTTGTGATTTTGGAACTTATGAATGCCAATTAATTTTCTAATATAATGGTGGTGACACTCCACATCTCGATCACTTTGAAAGAGGGATTCGCAAGAACCGATGTCGAAAAGCGATGCACCACAACGAAGTTGCACTTCAATGGTAACCTCAAGCCAACGCAATATGCAAGATTCAAAACAATGGAAAGAAGATTGCAAGTAAGAAGAATGGGTCTACTCATACTCATAGATCGAAAAATAGGAAGTACAAATAGGGGTGCTTGTGTAACCCCCATGCCTAAACATGGAAAGAACTCAATGATGCCACTGACGCATATGATGCCACTAGAAGAGGAGTTACAATTCCAAATAAGGAATGTAACTCCTATGATGCATTGACGTAAATGACAATGTCAGATTCTATGACAGAATCTGACACTTGTCATTTGACTTCCTAAGACCTATGACTCTTGCAAGGTGAGATGACTCACCTAGGTGATGTGGACGATGACTGGACAGTCACACACACCAACACCCCCCTTCATCGAAGCCGAGGAAGAGGTCAAGGTAAGCCAAAACAAAAAAAGAAGACTCCCCTAGACAACTAAGAAAGATGTGTCAATGGGCCCCGACAACTAAAGGCCTGATAAGGTGCCCATGTACAAACAACATCTTTCTAGAAAGAATAAGAGGAGAGAGAGAAAAAAGGAGCACTATCCAGCTCCCCCAAAAGATGATTTTTGATGGACTCCTAATGAATCTGAAGGAACCAAAGGTCGGTGATCAGAAGGAGGAGGAACATGGAGAGTGCCGAGAAGGTGGCCCAATATGAGAAGGAGATAATATATCAAGAGAAGCGGTGACAATCCTGTCAATCTCCATAAGGTGAGAGTCTGCAAATATAGATATATCATCAAGAGAGCCCTAAAGGGGCAAATGAACCTGCTGTAGTGGAGAGTCAGTGGAAGCTGGTGGGATGGCAACTCTAATCTCGGAAGAGGCAGTAGGTTGAAGAAGATGCTACACTGTGATGTCGGTATCCTCGAGCATATCATCCAAGTCTGAGTCAAAGAAATCAATGTCCTGTTGTGGAGGATTATAAGAACCCTTTGAGGAAGCAATCTCGAAGTCTCTAGAAGTAACAGGGGATGGAAAAATCTCCAGGCTAGAATCAATTGAATCAGTGGATGCTCGTGATGGGGAAAACCTGAGATCTAAGGTAGTATGGTGCACAGGAGAGAATTCAACCAAAGAGTCTTGTGGAGGAGAGTCACTAGAAACTATGATAGGAGCAATACTAAGTTCTGAAGGAGCATGCACAGAAATATGTGTGGGCTGCCCTTCATAAGAAAAAGTATCAGTGAACTCACTTTCCTCCATGGATGCAAGATCATCAGAAGATCCATAACCAGATGAAGGAGGATCAAAATCTCCATGAAAATTTTGAATGAAGATCCAAGCTCTGTGCGCAGACTCGGTGAATTCTAATCGACGTTGAAGGTCCTCTGGTATAGTAAGACAAAGAAGCCCGTATGTCATATCATTCTCGTTCAACCAATTTTGGTGACGAATGCGGTCAATAGGTTCAGGTGCCAACCCAAGAAGATGTGGTAACAGATTGTACATAATACAATGATCGAGTATCCCACTCTTCCATTGTAGGTAGTTTCCTGGTCCTAGTTGAACAACAGAGCGATGAAATTCAATGTCCATGACGAGAGGAGCCTCCAAGGAACACAAGATTAACCCCCCCTTTTGGCACTTTATAATTCAGTGCGTTGATTACAACCAGATGCGACTGTGTTCCGAGAACCAGTTTGTCACTCACCTTGTAATTAGCGTAATAACGCGCAATGGTGGAGACAACAATCAAGGTTCGTAGGGCACAACAGATCAACACTGCAAGCAAGCACAAAAAGAGAGAAGCAAGAGGGGGAAGAAAGAGATTTGTGAGAAACAGTGTCTCACGTCACACAAAATAATCCCTTTGTTGTAACACTGCGTGGCGGGCACGCTCACAAGTCCACAAAAAGGAATACAAAGCTCAAGAAAAATGAGTGAATTAAGCAATACAAAGACACCCCAGAATGCAGCACTTTATAAAATTAGTGCGTTTACAACACTAATGATCCCATCATCTAGAGTACGAAAAAACATGCAACTTTGACTAAAGAAGTGTTCAAAACCGAGCAACGAGTCAAAAGTTATAAAAAACCAAATCCCACAACTGATGAGGAAAAAAGCCAATAGGCTCGCAAAACGGATTAAAAAAGTGCCCTAAATGCATGCAAAGGGTGTCGTATGTATGCTCGTTGGAAACGGCATGGAATCTCGAGGTAGGGTTTGTTTGTATTGCGAGGGGGATTAGCCACCTACCAATCCCGGACCTCACCCTTCGTCTTCGGCACTCGACGGAAGGTTAATAAAACAAGCCAAAAAACTTACAATGCCAATAAAATGTAATGTTTTTACCTTATACCTTTTAAAAATAATGAAACAACACATTTTTTAGAAGAGTGATAAGATAAAAAGAATGAAACCACGTTTTTTTTAAGAAAAGTGAATAAAAAACGTATTTTAAGAGAGATATTACAGCGTGATGAGGAAGCCACATGGGGATGAAAGGCGAGGTAAAAAGAGATAATTTAGTGATTGTCCATGTAGGAAAACGCCCAGTACGAGAAAATGCAGTAACATGCAAAAACACCTTGTGACCCAAAAAAATGCCTTAACGGTCCAAAAACACCAGACAATATGCAAAAACACAGAAAGGAGAAAAAAACGCCTTAGGGCAGTTAAAAAACACTGAACAATTGAAAATGCAGCCGGGTGATAGAAAAATGTCTTGAAGGAGGAGAAAAACACCTATTGGAGAAAAAATGCCGAGAGTAGAGAAAAAACACGACAGAGGAGAGAAACACCTGAAGGAGGAGAAAAACGCCTACTTGGATGGAGAAAAAAATGCCTGTAGGTAGAGAAAAATGCCTGACAGAGGAGAGAAACGCCCAAGAAGGGAGAAAAACACCCTGCTGGGATGAAAAAAACGCTGTAGGTAGTGAAAAACACTGCTAGCTCAGGGAAGACGTCCAAAGGGTAGGAAAATGCCCACGAGCATAGGGAAAATGGCCACAGGGGGAAAAAAATGCCCACGAGCACAAGGAAAATGCCCACGATCTCAGGAAAATGCCCACGAGCACAGCAACCAAAAAAACACCACGTTTAGATCCCACACAAAGGAAAAAAATGAGGATGAAGAGGATGAAGAGCTTGCAAACCATGAATAGTCCAAGTGCAAGGTGAAATGAGGAAGAGAACCAAAGCCACGGTTGTACTCAAAGCAATGTAAGCAAGCCACGCCAAAAAACGAGCTCTTCTTTTACCCTGCATGAGTTTGAATCTCGAACACAACCCAGTAAGAAACACAAACAACCCGAAAAAATGACACCACAAAGATCTAGAAGTATCCAAAATATGATCTTAGCTAATAAGCAAACCAGCCAAATACCTTAACTTCAGAATCGCTGAAACCTCAATACGAGGTGAGCAATAATTCCAAAATGATAATTGAAAAAAACTTGCACACGAGGAAATGAGAAGAAACTAGAAGTAATAAACAACTAAGAAACGAAGAGTGCACGTTTACCGAAACCAACTCTGATACCATGAAAGAGGGATTCGCGAGAACCGATGTCGAAAAGCGATGCACCACAACGAAGTTGCACTCCGATGGTAACCTCAAGCCAACGTAATATGCAAGATTCGAAACAATGGAAAGAAGATTGCAAGTAAGAAGAATGGGTCTACTCATACTCATAGATCGAAAAATAGGAAGTACAAATAGGGGTGTTGTGTAACCCCCATGCCTAAACATGGAAAGAACTCAATGACGCCACTAGAAGAGGAGTTATAATTCCAAATAAGGAATGTAACTCCTATGACGCATTGACGCAAATGACAATGTCAGATTCTATGATAGAATCTGACACTTGTCATTTGACTTCCTAAGACCTATGACTCTCGTAAGGTGAGATGACTCACCTAGGTGATGTGGATGATGACTGGACAGTCACACACACCAATAATCACTATCCCTTAATAGAAATCTAGTATGCTAGACTTATTAGCTTCTTTAAGTGCCACCGCCTCGGTCCACTTGGTGAAATAATATTTTTCTGTTAAAATCCATTTATGGCATTGGATCAAATTTGGATTGATGACCCCAATGAAATCCAATCCCCATTGCATGAATGGTGGTCAACCGAGATTGGGTGCAATGGAAGTGTTGCTAGCTTTTCTTTGCCTCGAAGAACACACAATTCTTGCACTTCTTGATCCATGTATATAGCAATCACTAAACACCCTAGGCCAATAATAATCTACCTTCATGATCTTGAGTTTTGTCAACCGTGGAGCAAAATGGCCTCTAGCTGCTCCAACATGGAACTTCTATAACAATATTTCAATCTGATTTGTCCCAATGCATTTTAACAGAATTCCATTGATGTCCCTTTTGAACCAGACACCATCAATAAGCACATATGGGATGGCTTGACTCAAGTGTCTCCTGTTTGCTTTACTCATTTCATGAGGGAATAGGCATATTTGTAGGAAGAACATAATATCCGAGTCTAGCAAGGATTGGGCATATCATCATTTTCTTTCTCTTGACTATTTTGTAGCACAAAAACAACTTCATTTTCATTTCTTGCTTCATCTTGTTGACTCAAGGCCAATTATTCACACAATCCCTTCCCATGGACCAGATTAGTCACCTTGATCTCGATTTCATATTCCATGACACGAGTGATCCATCCTACACATTTTTATTCAGATCCTTGCTTTGAGAAGGAATTCTTTAACTCTGCATAGGAGACTAACAATTCGATTTTATTGTTTGAAACCAGATGCTTAAACTTCTTTAACCCTCCGATTACTACAAGGACATACTTCTCGATGGAGTACCTCACTTCATAATCTTCCAGGACCTTGGTGAAGAAGGCAATTGGTTTCTCTGTACCCTCTTTGTTCTACTTTACTAAGATTGTAGAAATAGTGTCACTACCACCAAAGGCATATAGTATGAAGTTCTTAGAAAAATCTAGATTCACGAGAGTTGGGGATTGTGATATAGCTTCTTTAATAGCCTTTAAACTTGCTCTTCCTTCAACTGTCCACCTAAATGCTAAGATTTTCTTCAACATCAACATTATTGACTTGTCAAGGGTGGAAAAATTTGTTACAAACCCGTGGACAAAATTGATCTTTCCTAAGAAGATTTGAAGATCCTTCTTATGGCTTGATAATGGTAATGCTATTATTCCTTTAACTCTCTCTGGGTCAATTGCCAACCTTCGTTTGACACAATATTACCTAGAGTCTTGCCTCATGGGCCAAGAATATACATTTCCTAGGGTTTAATGAAACCCCAAATCTCCTACACCTTTGAAACACCTATCTTAGGTGAAAAAGGTTCTCTTTTGCATTTTTGAGAACGTGGTAATGTCATCCAGATAGATCAATACTATTTTGTTGATCAGCCCTTTAAATCCCATATCCATTACCCTTTAGAAAGTGGCTCTAGCATTAGACAATCCAAATGGCATTTTCTCGTAAGCATAGGTGCCCCATTTGGTGTGAAAGCTGTTTTGAATTGATCCTCTTCTTTCACCATTATGGTTTGCACCATTTCGAGTAGCCATCTAGAGAGAGAATCTGATCCGAGATACTACTTGTAAAATTTGCTCCATTGAGGGGAGTGGGTAGTGGTCCTTTAGTGATGCTCTGTTCAAGTCTTGGAAGTCTACACACAACCTAATCTCTCCGTTCTTCTTCTGACTAGGACCAAGTTTGTAAACCAGCTTGAGTGTTTGATTAGAAATATAATACTTGCCTCTATTATTTTTTTAGCTCTTTCTTCATCAAAGGCTCAATATGTGGATTGACTAATCTCTCGCTTTTTCCCGATGGGCTTAGCATCTTTATCTAGTTTGATTGTGTGTTGTGCTAGCTTCGGATTGAACCCTCTTAGTTCTTCATAGCTCCAAGAAAATGCATCGGAAACTCTTGGAAAAGTTGCATGAATTCATACCTTTCTTTCTTAGTGACCACTTTCTCGATTTGATGTGTTTTGCCTTCTCCAATTTGGATTGACTCTGAATCTTCTCCTTTGATCTCGTATGTTAGCCTTGTCTTTTCGAAACCGATCATTAGGATTAAAGATAGATTCCAATGTCACCAAACCTTTAGGAAGCTTGTTTGTACTGAAGCTATACTACTTGATCTCCATATTGCTACTCTAATCTATCTTGATTCTTGGGTAAGAATTTAGCATCTTCTTGGAAGAAATTTATGATTTGTTGATCATTATAAAACACCTCCTAGTAAATGTTGTTATCGCGGCACACGGCCTCACAACCACATGGATATGTGGCTGTCCTTTGTCTCTTTTGATGCTATCAACCACATCAAATGTTGCTCCAATCGCTGCAAGATTATGAGCCACTTCATTCTCCTTTCTGGGGTATGGACACAATGTTAAAGGCTCCAAATCCTCCATGAGATCCCATACCCTATTCTTGTAGCCTTTGAGTAGGATTTTTTTGACAACATAAAGTCCTCTCGACTTGATTGGCAACTAGTTCACTATCACCAAAACTTGCAAGATTCCTCATTTCCTTACCCAATGAAGAAACTAGACCAAAGCCTCATATTCGGAAGTGTTATTTGAGTAGGAAAACTGAAATCAAGGCTGAATAATACTTGATGCCTAGTGGTGAAAATAACATTGCACCACCTCTTGCTCCTTGTCTACTCCTTGAGCCATCAAATAAAAATTTCCATACTTCATTGTTATCTTTGTGTTCGGCTTAATGATGTCAGGAAGAGGATGATTCTCCTCATGCAGATAGTAGAATCCTAGCTTGGCTTATTCCATCTTGTTCTAGGGGTCAAAAGAATGTCTTTTTTGGCCCATTCATTGAGATTCAAGTCTTATATACACCCCACCTTAGTATCAGCTTCACAAGTGCTTACGAGGTCCCCCGGTCAAAAGATGAAAAATTGGCATTGATTGGGTTAGGAACATAAGACTCGATATGGTAATCAGCAATGGGATCAAATATGATTGTGGCCTTGGGCCCATACCTTGTTCTAAAAATCATATGTGACCAATCAGCAGATAAATAGCCTCCAATTTTGGCAGTGAAATCTCTAGACAAACATAGTGCAAAATGTGGTGGCAAGTCTATGAGTGATATGTTATGCAATACAGTCACATTAGGGCAGGCATAAGATGAGGTTCAAACCCTTGATGACTCCAACAATTGTCACTGCTGTCCCATCCAATTTCACTACCCCTCTAGAGATGAATTCATATTGGAGACCAAGTTGATTAACTATTTGTTTCGGCATTACAGAACTACTTGCCCCTGAATTAATTATGCAATTATGCACCATTTTTTCCCCAATGATTAATGAAACATAGAATAGAGGAGGCCTCAAGTTCTTACCTCATTGTTCTCCATGGTTTCTCTCAGGTTGAGCCGCATTAGTAAAAACTTTCTCTTGCTAGCTAGGGGTTGATTTGAGCTTGACCAATTGGCCATAGCAGTCTGCAACAGATCCCTCTATCCTGGGATGGCCAGTGACTCCCATAGTGAAATGTTCACACTTGTCTTCTTCATTTTCTCAATGATATTAAATGATCTATCCTTCTACTTCCCCTTTCTGGTACATTTTTCTCTTGCACATGGGTTGTTACAACCGGTACCGAGTGGATTTAGAAGGTGGTTTGGAATGGCTCTACATGTTAGAGGTACCAAAACCTTGTGGGGTAATGGAAGGTTGAAGGTTTCCTAATTTTGGTTATTGTCCTTCTCCAATATTTCTCCTTTTGAACCATGTATTGGCAGCTACACTTTGAGAAGGGAGATGATTCATTCCACAGAAGTCTTCAGCTTGCCAATTGACAAGAAAAGTTTCACTTGGAGGTGTTTCTTGCCGAGCTCTGGCTGCTTTGGTTTTCTTCTTAACTAGATTATTGTGACACACCACTAGTATATACCATCAAGGCCTGAGTTAGTGTACCATTAAAGCATGTTGATTGATTATGTGGCTGATTGCATGGGAAGCACAAATCATATTCTTTTTCCATGTTGTTTTGTATAGGAACCAATTCCTTGATGTTGAGCTTGTATTTGGATCATATGACCTAAAAGGTCTACACTTGAGGTTGTCCTTTGTTTTGAATTTGATTAACAGATCTGAGATGGTGGTCTATTTTGCTGATATGTAGGTCTATCCTAATGATGAGATTGAGGTTAATATGGCCTAGAACTCTGAGCATGTTGCCTCTTGATAGTTACTAACTCATTCCCTAGGTTCTGAAGTTGTTTCACAACCTCTTGAAGTTATTTTGAGGTGTTAAAGGATGAGGTGGAGGATTCATCTAAACTTTGATTCCTAGGAGTAGGTATAGGAGCTAATGTGGGTGTTTGGATGGTACTTGGGTTTCCTAATTTGGGGTATAGAGGCATTTAGGGCCCATGAGCAAGCTTTCCGGTTTGAATTAAATAATTTTCAGCTCATATAGAGAGACTATAGGCTACGGGTAGAGTGGTGCCTCCCATTGATTGGATTATTAAAGCAATATCATAATTTAAAGCTCTAAGAAATTATAAGAAGGCACCTTCTTCTATGGGCTTCACTGCCACCAGAATCATGTTCTAGGTCCTTTGAAATCTGAGTTTGAAATCCATCAATTTCTCATTTGGATCTCTCTTGATTATTGTCAGTTGCTCCAACAAGGATAGGTTATCTCCCTTTTCTCTAAACTATTTGTGAAGATCTCTGCACGATGATGATCCCAAGTTTGAATAGAGCATGCTTCTAGGCTCCTGAACCATTTTGAGAATTTACCCTTGAGTGAAGAGGCTAGTAACTTGATTGTAATTTCCATCTCAGTGATCTCATGGATTGTATAGACATTTGCAATGTCTTAAACGTGGTCATGGAGAGAAGTCTTGTTTTCTCCAGTGAAGTATGGGATGCTCTTTAATGCTTCCACCGAGACCGGATTTTGTGCATTCAGAGCGAGTGGATCTGCTACCGTTAAATTGACGTACAAATTTTGTTATGCCATCATGATTAGCCTAAGAACCCTTCTTTGTTGAAAGAATGGCCTACTTAGAGGAGGTGTTGATAAGTCTCTGTTTGGTGGAGATGGAGACCTCTCGAGCTCTTCTTCCTCTTCTCTTTCTATCTCTTTTCTAGTTCTCGAGGAGGTGTTGATAAACCTGTCCCTCCTTTTAGTTCTTGACCTTGTTTTTATTCTTCTCACAAACTTGGCAAGATTGGATTGCTAAAACCAAAGTGGTATTTGTCCCTTTCATATTTTCCAGATACACAATTTCAAAACTTATTTAAAGTTAGAATCACGAAAGATCAAATCAAAATTACTGTAATAAAGATGAAAACTTCTTGGTCCCACCAAGCATGCCACAATTCTTAGTGTAAAATCACAACACCCCCAAATGAGTTGTCGATCTACTTTTTCAAGGTAGAGTCATTTTGTGTGATCTACATAACATTGAGTTTTCCCTAAAATATATGACTTTGCAAATGGGAAAACTCTCCAGATTAAAGGTTGGTTCCTATTCCTTTATTTAGGTGCATGCATGAAATTTGCAAAGGATTGATTCTTAAACCTAATCTAATATTGCTAAGGAGACAAGGATGAAAGGAATACAAGAAATTAAAACTAAGCTAAACAGGTGATAAACAAAAGGAATGGTGAATATTTATTTTGCTGATAGGCACAAACCAAAAAAATGCATACAATAATAAAGCACAAGTAACTAGTTTTGCATTGCAATACCGGATGAGAGAAATGAAGGCAAGAAAGGGTCAAAAATCAGCAACAAACATGTATTATTACTCTATAGATTTGATATAATTCATTTACAAAATGGCCAAAAGGTAGAAAATGTGTTACAATCTAATGGAAGGTCTAAAACTCCACAAATTTTTTTGCCAGAGGAAAAGGGAAGCCTACAAAATAGAATAATGTCCAACCCTTTACAATGGGTCCTGACCCTGCTTTTATAGATTCAACACAAAAAGGGAGAAAGAGAGAGAAGAGGGGAAAATAGTTCAAATTTCAACCACTACTATTAATGCCTCCTATAAAATTTTGCCCCAAATATATCTTGGTTTCATCAATTTCTTATTCAACGCCTCAAAGGAGGAGGAAAAATGGATCGATCGAATCGATCCGGTTTTGAGGAAAAATAGATCCTGCATTAATGTATTGAAGAATTTTTTCTCCATTTTTATCCCACCTAACCTCTCCAAACTTAAATTTTTAAATATCCATGGCATAGACAAGGCCGATATCTTTCCAACACTATGAGATTTGTTGGATTTTGAGCCTTGAGTCGAAAGATATGCCCATTTGAAATTTAGATTGGGTCCATACGAAAAAGTGGGAAAACTAGTTTGAAAATGGACCCCCTTTTGAAAATGGACACATGGAGAGCTGGCGCATGTCTGAGGGCAGCGTCTATATTTTGTTTTGAAGTAGTGTGGGGTCAATACATGGCTTCTTTCGTGACCTACTTGATTTCCTTATGTTTTTCTTTCTAAGTCCTTTGCTCGGCGGGGTCATATATTTGACCGGGGACACAGGTGGCCGGCACTTTCTTGGAAACCTCCCTTATATTCTTATCTTAAACTAGCATCATTTGGACACTTGGCACTCTCTCGATGGCCTATCAAAATGCATTGACTATTCAACCCCACTGTCCCGTTTTTTGAAATTGGACGCGTGGAGGCTTCATGCTCACTTAGAAACCTACTTAGGATTTTTCCTCTAGAGGAGCATCGGGTCGACATGTGGAAACCTCCATGGCTCCTTAGACTTTTCAACACCCCCTCTTACCCTTTGGACATTGGACTATGTGGCGAGCTAGTGCTCATTTGGGTCTCCACCTTTGGACTAACTTACGGAGATGCGCCTGTCGACGCGCGTGGTGACTTCTACTAACATTTCTATACATAGCCATTTTTGAGGCCCACTTTGTCTACCTTTTGACTTTGATGCTTTGACTCTGCCTCCGTTTCGGGCCTGGGACACGTGGAGCCCTAGTGCTTGTTCGAGCCTCTCTTTTTGGATTTAACTTTGAAGATGCATTATTAAGACACTTGGCAGCGTCTGCTATCTCCTCCATACTTAGTCAATTTTTGGACTCATTCTGAACCATTTCAGAGCCCAAAGACTTCAAACCTTTGTTTTTCCTTCTCTTTTGAGCTTCTAGCTTCTTTGACACTGTCTCCTTCTTCCTCGACCCTCCTACTTCATTTATGAGCTCACCTGTAATATGTTTGATGAATTTAAGGTAAATATTCTCTCGACAGATCCATTTCTTCTCTTTCTTCTTGAATAGGGTTGTTTAAGCTTTCACAAAATCTACCACCCCATTGTAGAGTTCCTCTACAACATGTTTGCAATGTTTGAATGCAGTTTCTCTTGTTATTTCAGTGTGGGGTCATGGCTGATCCAATATTTTGCAGGGGGAGAAATATGAATAACAATGACCATTTTTCTAGAAGTGTTATTCGCACATAAAATCTTGTGGGTAGGCTACTGATGGCCCTTCCTTTTAAGGATGGAGTTCTCCTCGTTCAAAAATGTGAAATTTTCCAATGGTTCTTAGGTAGAATGAAAGCTTATAGATCCCTACCCCTACAACCTTTTACGGTGGAGGCTCCATTCAAAAATAGGGATTAGATTTTATAGGAGAAATATCATATTCTTAAAGTGATGGTCATAAATGGATATTAGTGGCCACCGATTATTTCACCAAGTATGTTGAAGCTATCCTTACTAAGAATGCAACACATTGAGTTATCATAGACTTCATCCTCAATTACATAATTTGAGGGTTTGGGGTTCCCATAAAGTTTTCTGCTGATAATTCCATGAGTTTCATAGAAAAAACATTGGAAACAATGTGCCATGAGTATGGGATAATGTTGGCCTATGAATCAAACTAGAATCCCAAATGAAATGGGAAAGAGGAATCAAGCAATAAGAACTTGCTCAAAATCCTAAGGAGAACATTTAAAACAAATAAAAGGAAGTGGGGTGAGTAGCTAAATTTTGCACTATGGGCTGACATGGTTACCACTTAGAGAGATACTAGTAAGATCCATTTTAAATTAGTTCATGGGGTCCAATATATTTTTACTCTTCACTTGCAACTATCATCTCATTAGCTCATGCAATAGTTAGAGGATGGGGAAGGAGTAAGTACTTATAAAACCATAATCAACTAACTTATGGATTTGGATGAAGTAAGAAGGTAATCCCATTAAAGGAATGTTAATTTCAAGGAGTATCTCAATAATATATTTGATAAAAATGGTTACCAAAATAACTTTTCATGTAGGAGACATGGTTTGTTATGGGATAACATGCATGAAGATAAGAAATATCACGGAATATTTGATGCCCTATGGATAAGACCTTACTCCATTGACATTATGATTAGAGAGCATACTTTATTCCTGAGATACTTGGAGGGACACTTGCTATAGTTTCCTATCAATGGTATGCATCTCAAACACTTCTTGTACTAAATCAAACAATAAGCTATGTTTTTATACAAAGTGTATATTTTTTTGTTTTACTTTGTTGTCATCTTTTTGTGCTTTGTCCGAGTGATCAAGGTTTCATTCATTTTCACTATACCCATGAAATTATTATGTATTATTTTGAAATACCATGTGTATTTTTCCACATGAATCCTTACCTAATGGACTAGGCACTTAGTATGTGTTTTGTGAAAATTTTGTATATGGTTCTTATGGCACCCGCATGGGGTACCCATCTTGAGTAAGAGCCAATGTTAGTACTCATTATAAACCAGTACCTATGAATAAAGTGAACCATCATTTTGAGACTCCACTCCACATAGATTTAATAACACCAAAAAAAAAAAAATTATCCATAAATTGACCTCTCTCATAATTTTGAAACAACTTGTAAAACGGGCCTGAACATTATTCTCTAAGAATACCATAGTACATAAATATAATCATCCATGGAATATAAAACTTATTGTTCATAGATTTGTTTCCCAATATGAAGAACAACAAGAAGTAGTTTGAGATTTATGTGGGTTTTTGGCATGATTGGCTATCGCAACATCAACTCGGCCTCATGATTTAAGGCTAGTTATGGTACCATGGGTTTTGAACCCATGGTATATGTGAAATTATACTATGGATATAATTTTCAAAGAAAATGAATCAAGTAGATTGTGCTTTAAGTAATATTGGTCAAGCGGTGAAGGATCCAATAGTGCAGGGATACTCTTTGCAATAGATTGAGATTAGGGCTATGTAACAAAGTCATCATACATTAATTTAGTATTCCATGTGTATCTCAAAGGTTAGTATTATGTGAAATGAGAAATGGTGATTTTTCACTTATATCTCTCCTTTGGGTAGATGAGTTGTGCAAGATTAATCTTATTAATAAGACAATTACCCTACCATCCACAGGTATGATCACTTGGGAGAAAATATAGCTAAAATAAAAAATAAAGTGAAAAATAATACGTGTGTATACTAGGATCAAAATTTGGATTCTATAGGGGGCCCAACCCTTGAAATTCACATAAATTTTTGGTATACATCTACAATAAAGGATGTTTTGTAAATAAATACATTGTCAATTTATAATTACAAAATCCTTTGCAATGGTAGGAATATGATCTAACATATTTTTCATCCTATACTCAAGTTTCTTGTGGTCCTAAGCACCATAAACATATTGAATATCTCTTGATAAGCTATGAGACATACCCAGGTCCATAAGATCCTTGATGCTCATCCTTGGGTATTCTAAAATATTAGGAAAATCCAACTTTTTCCTATAATAAAATACCCATTCAAAGATATTAAGCCATCCTCTAAGGTATGCCTTAGTACCCCATTGAGTAACGGTTTTGGAGGTTTAGGATGGGCCAAGTACATTAACCGACATAATAGGAGTTGGCTCATGTATACTAATATGATCCATAGGAACTAGATTGGATGTAACTACTAGATTAATTGGAACCATTTTACTTCTCTTAAATGGTTGTAGTGAAAATTCAAGAAATTTCTAAGAAGTATATTTCACCAAATCATTTTCAAGGTTGGTGAGAATTTGTTCTATTATGACTATTTTACACGAAAGTGAGGATATGTCCTCTTTAATATCATTATCAAATAATACATAGACATCAATGGGAATTTATTTCTTTATTAATTCCTCAAGAAAGAATACACGAGATATACGGATGGTGTTCACATTACTAATTATGTTGTAATGGGTCCAGAATTCATTTGTTTCTTGAGAACTATGTGATATTTAGGACGAAACAAATGGTGAAACATACTTTTGAACATCAAGAAGAAGGGAGTCATTATGAAAATTTTCCTCATCGTGAGCCGTTATACTATGCGGGAAGTTAGTGGTCCTTCGGGTTTTTCTTGTTCTTCAATTGCGAAAAAAATCCTAACAAAATATTCATTTGATCTAGAAATATTGAAGAACACATGCAGAGTTTCTTAATAAAGAACTTTCAAATTGTTTCCCAATTCCATCTCTGCCATTGCTAGAAAAGGAACAACACTAATTTTATTTTCACAATAAAATTCACTTGTAATAACCAAAGGGAGTTGTGAATTCATAAGAGAATCAATGAGAATTTATAGAAGATAAATTCTAGAAAGTTTTGTGTGAATTATCATATCAGGATTGAATGTGAGATCAATTTTTGATGCTTGCATGAATTTGAAAAAGGAAAAGGCAGAATGATGTCTATCAAAAAGTGTTCTTTTGGCTTGATTAAAGGTTTTCGCATAAGGGAATAATCAAATTTAAATAAATATCCATGGTTACTCACAACATATCTTCTAAAAACTATAAGTGTCAAATTAGTTGGAATAATGAGATCAAGGAACAAATGGTTCTTGATTTGGCACATGAGCGATTGCGATAAGATAGACATGACAAAAGAGGATTGGACAATGCAAATATGATATCTTACACACATCCACATTTGTAAAAAAAAATTGGGTTGATGACTAAATAAAGAATCTTTGTAGTTGAAGGGTATTTTCCAAAGATAGAGTTCATTAAAGTATGTTTTGGGATTGCTCGCATATGATTTTTGGTGGGAAAATTAGAGGGAGTTGAATTTTTTTGTATAAATATTAGGGTATGTCCTCATAAGAAAGGAGGTTATTTTTTCTACTTGAAGAAGTTAAAATAAAGTACTTTAACTCTGCATGTTTCCATTTTCTTATATGGAATACATATGAAATTTGAGTCTTCAAGTTTTTGTGTCAAAGAGGTTTCAATGTACAACCATTGGAAAATATTGAGGGCATTTAATTCATGTCCCCTTGTATACAAATTGAAATTTCGAATGATATCTTCCAACTTATGATTCTATTTTTTCATTTTTGATCCTGTATGTTGAAATTTGATTAATGAGTTATAAATTCTTACTCTAGTTTTTTATTTATTACTTTTGTATGTAATACACTAGATCAGTCCTTTGTTGTTACATTTTGGTTACTGAATCAATATTGTTTTGTATGAATTTAATCTTCAATACTTTATTGAATTATAAAAACCTTATTTCAACCATCATTTTGAGTGATTTTTGTTAACCCTTAAGTGTATCTTTGGCGTATGAGAATAGAAACAATAAATACTTCATAAGAATGCTTACATGAGCTTTTGTATCAGGTGTTTTGAAGATTGTGTTGAAAATATATGTAGTTGTTGAGCATCAATGATTGTAAATTTTTTTTTGAGAAATTTTAAATACTTAATCATATGTTATTTACTTCCTAAGATATCATGTTTTTATTGTAGTTGTTGATGCTTTGTTGTTGTAGTAAATCGATCATCATTTGGTACCCCTCTTTACAAATCAAACCTACTATACCATTACCACATCACCACACTTCTATCTAAAAATCCATTTACCACCCCATTTTTTCTATTTGTAAGCATCATTGAAGAATTTTCTTCATACCTAAATTCCCATCAAAAGTGATGAAAGAACAACATAAATTTGTTGTCCCTAGTAACATGTTTCCAATGCACTAAGTATATATGACATTATTTTGATAACTCTTATGAGTGAGTGTTATATTCATGGACATTCTTATATTAGATTGACCTGCCATTTACCAAGAGGAAGCAAAATAAAATTGATCTCCTCTCCATTCAGGTTACCCAATGGCTCCTCTCACCCTGGTTTAAGGAAGAACCAAAAGCAACAGGATCAAGACATCTCCTTTATATATTCCTCTTAATCATCCTAGGAGTTTGGTTCTAAAGAGAATGTTAGACCCCTCTCCAGTTTCCAATGACATGTATCATGGAGTCTAACATCCTCGAAGCATACCTATTCTCTAAAAGTGCTTGTCAGGCCCCAAGGGGAGTATAGAATTGGGAACCAACATGTCATATAACTCCCTAAAATACCTATGAATCACCTAAGTTACATGAATCACCATGTGTGAGGTGGAAAATTCCCCATAAATAAATAAAAGGTAAAAATAATGCCTCACACCAACAATCACAATTCCATTGGTATGACACCCTATAAGGTGTTATATAGAAGCGAGTGCATGACTCCTTTGACTTAGGATAATATTGTGGATAGGATTACATTGGGTCCTTCCATGGTACACAACATAGAGAGACATGTATATCTAATCAAGTAGTGACTTCAAGTGGTATATGATAGACAAAATGAATATGTCAATTCCCACAAAATTGATCATAGTTTTGAGGTGTGAACGAAAGTATTATTGCAGGTTAAAATGCATAATATCATTATCCAATATGGAAAGGTGTTCTAATCCAAAACCATGGTTTGTGGGAAATTTTCACCTTATGGGGTAAGTTGGACCAATATCCTATCATTTATCCTTTCATCTATCTTGTCTCATATCCACAAGTGTTTTTCATGATTCAGTATTGAGGAGATATATACAAGATCCTTCTAAGATTTATATTGTACATATTTACGGGTAGAGGTGAGCATGGTGAATTTGTGTCTTTTGAGGCTATGAAATTGATCAAGTGTGACTCATGAGTACAGTGGGATTGATATGGTGAGATTTCTACCACATGGGAGGATTTTGCTATACTAATGGCATAATACCCTCACTTATTCCAATGAATTTAAGGAGGAACTCATGTTATAAATGGAGGGTATGTAGTGCCCACTTATGTCAGGAACTAATTACTTAGTTTTCCGTTCATATTATATTTTCCATCAAATTTCTCATTATACATGTTGTATTGGCATAGGGTTCCTAGAATATCATATTATTTTTTATTATGGCTACTTGTGATTTTGTGATTGACATGGGTTGCCAACCTTATGATTGAATCACATGGACATGGTATAATTTAATGGTATTTAGCATGAATTTTGGATGGAAATATATGATAAATATTGTAGGTTTTATTATCAATAGATATCCTAATTTAGATTATAATTAATGTATAATTTATGAGAATTCTTTAAAATACTAATAAAAAATGAATTACTAATTAGTGTGCTTGTTTTCTAATTTAGTAGTAGTGATATAAGTTAATAAAATTAACTGTATATGTCATGTGTGTTGTGTATATAGATGGAAAACATGTACCCTCACTCAAAACATGAAGAAATTATACTAAACACACCAAAGAGGATGGAGGTGGGCTAACTCCTAGAAGATAATTATCCAACATGAGTCACCCGGACTCATAATTAGGTGGTTTTGGATATGTTATAGTGATAAGTGTTCAATTTATTCATTATTTTGACTTGTCTTGTCCATTTTCATCTGCATGGTACCTTTAGCCTATGTCATTTGATTTATTTAATCCATTTTAAGTTAAATTGAATTTGAGTTTATGGAGAGTTCTACTTACTTGTTTGGTTGGAATTTTGCTTTAATGATCTTTGTTTAAAAATTCCATTTTTGAAAAATTCAGAAACCTATTTTGAGACCACTTTTGAGTGGAGTGTGTGACAAGTAAACCTTATCCCATACTCCCAAAACTATTCCATACAACTACCAATGGGGTAGGTTTAATTTTTGAAGAATTTGAGACTATTTTGGGGCTTAAAGGACCCCATAATGATCCATAGAAACCTTATAACCACTTTGTATTTATTTTGATGTAAGTTTATTCTCATGGATGACATGTAATATGGGCCATACTTATTTTGGGTTGGTTGATTTTTGACTCTTCGGTTAGCCTATGTCCTTTCCTTGTCGAGTAATCACTTGGGTGGTTTATTTTTGAAATATATTAGACTTAGCCCATGTGGGAATGCACTTGGAATTAATGCTTTATGGGGATTTTGTTTTTCTTTTGGAACTTAGGATGTTTCCACTTGGCACAATCCTAAAGGGGGTACTCTTTAAACTTTTTATTTTTTAAGGAGGATTTTTTTCCTCATTTTAAAGGAAGCCTTGGTCTTAAGTAAATATTATTAGATTCATTTAGGGAGTACTTGAAGTTTCTTGATATGCTTCTAGGAGGACAAGATGAGCAATACGTTGGTAAATTTCCTTTGTTATTTTCTTGTAAATTTTGACTTATCTTGCCATCCTTGACGGAATGTATGTGTTTTTATGCTCATTTGAGTAGTATGGAGTTTTCCTTTATGTTGTGTACATGTTATGCACCCATTGTGTAGATGACATGTGCATTTGTGCGTATGGGGAAGGTAATTTCATTAAGGATGTATAACTAGAGGTTAAATCGAAGTAAAATTTGTGTATTCTTATGGAGGAACCAAAGGGACTTCGACTCTACTCTAGTAGAGGAATAATTGGGTTTTAAATCAACCATATTGAGGGAAAAGTGTGAATGCATTCTTAAATTTATTTACTTTCGAGAGGAACCAAAACCTATGCCCAATCCCTTAGTGGAGCGATAAGTGGTTCAGAATGACTCTAGTTCCCTTTTGAAACCCATTAGAAGCTTTGTAATGTGTGTTTATGTTTGAAATGTATCTCCTTTTTCTCTCCCAAGACTTAATGACCACATACTTGTTTGATTTTCTTAAAATTCATGTGTGTTTTTGGATTTGGGATTTTTTTATCCAAGTTTTGGTTTTGGCTAACGAGGATCTTAAAGAGTTAGAGGATTCATGGGGTGATGGGGAAGGGATTTTTCCCATTACATGGCTTTGAGGTGAATGTTCTCTCCACATTTATTTTAGGTATTTTTGACATGAAGTTGGAAAATTTAAAGCAATAGATAAGGGCTATGTTGTTGTAATTAACTTATGAGAAAAAACCATTTTGTTGTTTGTTATCAAGTTAAAAATGGTTGTTTTGTTGAGTTTGGTTAAGTGTGCTCTAGCATATCACATATGAAAGCTATTTGAACAAGGATATGTAATGAAGATATAAAAATGAAATTTGTAAACATATGAATTTATTATTATGTGTAAATGTATTATTTTTCTTATAAGAGATGATAAGTTATATTTTTGGAAAATATGATGAGTTTATAAAACAATTGTCAAGTTTTAACTTCTTCACTCTTAGTGATCTATTGGTGAAATGTTGCAAACATTTATCTCTCTCTACTAAGTCCTCTTTTTTCCTTATCTTATGGAAAAGAATTGTAATCATTTTTTCTTTTTCAATGGGGTTAATGGAGGTTGGTTTACATTCCCATGTACATGGGAAAAATTAGTTATATAGAAACAAGGAAATAATTTAGTAGAGTGAATGTAATATTTTCTTAATCTCATTTTTCAATTAAGAAAAATTTGAAAATTGTGTTCTCTTAAACATTCTCATTAAAATAATTGTTTATGTAAAACATATAGGTGTTGGGAATACATAAATCATAAGAGGAAGAACTGACACCTAGTTGAAACTACATATAAAAATGTGTACTTAAGTTTTAAATTGCATTTCATTTCCGGACATTTAGAAATGTTATTAAATTTGTGAGCTTAACTAAGGTATGAGGCCCATTTATTAGCATAGATTCATGGAAATAGAAAAGTGTAGTTTATTATTTTAAACTCATGGTCTATAAAATTTATAGTAAAATAGAAGAAGGAATTAAAATAAGTAATGGATTTTAAATGTACATATATAAATTAAAATGAAATGACATTAAATGATAAATCATATGTAGGCTTATAAATGTAACCATTTACATATTATTACCTTATGATGGAAGTGAGAAAAGAGTTTACTTGTTTAATGGGGTTGAATTGAGATTACATACATGTATAACTCATAGATATCTCTATATTGTATTATAGAAGCACTAAATTAAGCATGTATGTGTTAATACTTATTTATATATTTAATTTACCATATCCACGTGAAAAGGAGAAGTCCCCTTATTTTCACATTTAGTCACATATATTGTTGAAGCCAATACATATTACCTTTAAACAAAAATTAAGTCCACATATATGTATAATAATATATGTAGATATATTATTTCATATAATTATACATATATACATATATAATCATTTATGTTAAAATTATATATAAATAATAAATTAAAATTAATGTAAAAAATTAAAATAATATAAACCATATCAAGGCCTTGGTCATCCTCCTCCCACCTTATATATATGTATATATACTTACACACATACACACATGTGCGCACACACACACACTCTGTGTGTGCATATATACACACCATTGTATATTTAATCCATGGCCACATGTTATAAGCCATAGATTTTTAAATATGGAATTCTAAAATGCATAATTAAAAAAATGTGTTTGTGTAGGGGAGGGAGCTAGTGTTTGATCCTACAAATATTTCAATATTAGATATTCCACCCTCTTTAGTCTAGTTTTACTTTAATAATAAATAAATGTGAAAAGTTATATATATATATATATATATATATATATATATATATATATATATATATATATATATATATATAAATATATGTATGTATGTATAATAACTCTTCCAAAACTTTAAGCTCCATAGATCAACATGCACATGCATAAAACAAATGAGAGGAAATATGAAAAGAATGAAAAATTAAATGGTTTGTATAGTCATGAAGATGACTGTTAGTGTTTTATTTTTAAACTTAAATCTAATGATTAGAATCAATTTGTTGTTAAGGCCCAAATTTAGTTCTACATTTATACGTTACTTGTATCCCTTTTTCCTTAGTTAAGTTAATTAATAGATCCTAGTGATGTTATAATAAGCCTATCTATGGTACTTTTAATAGGATTTTTCTTTACAAAGTTTTTTTATTATTGGAAAATAGTTTTGAAGGGACTATGACCTATTACAAAAATGCATAAAACCCAGATACACAAGAGGAAATAGAAAAAATGGATCAAAATCCAGATATTACAAGAAGCCTAGCTATAGTAAAAAGAAACTACAAAATGGAGACAAGATAGGTAAAAACTGTAAAAAAAAAGTGAGTAAATAACAACAAAACATCATGAAAACAACATCAAAAATATCCATAGTCTATTAATTCTAAGAATCCCTATCAATTCTAGAACTAATAGTTTGTAATGAGGTAAAGAGAGCCAGGGTAGTGATATGTGTAGGATCATTGGCATCCGGTTGAGAAAGGATATGGTCGCTTTCACCATTTGTGCCCCAAATAGCTACAGAGATACCACTAATCATGCTAATATGTATGACCTATTGTTCCAAGAATTCACAAATAGCTCAAAACTTGAAATGTTATGATCATGCTTGTCTTTAGAATTCCCTAATTTTTATAAAGAGAATTCAACTTCTTGTTGATTTCATTTATTTGGTCTTCACCAATTTCAGCATCATCATTCAATTTCCTTTTTCCCTTTTTCTTAGTTAGTTAATGCATGTCCTTTTTAAGACTTTCCAACTCTTTTTCCATGTTTTCAATTCTTCTTTGAAGATCTTTCTTCTCCTCCTGAGTAGTATTGTTGTGCCCAATGACACTGATGTACAAGATATTTTTTGCAATTTCCACGTCCTTACTACTTTTAAGGACTCTTCCAGAGGGAAGATGGCGTGTTTTAGAAAAAGAGGTATTTTTGTCCTGATTTTTTACTCTATCTAGGAATAATGGTGGGGATGACAGTAGGATCATGGTTGAGGGATTCAGGAGTTGGCGTAATGACATAAGTAGTAGGTATGGAAGGGTGATGGGTAAGAAAGTGCATGTGAAGGAGGAAGATCAAGCCCTGGTGGAGGGGAATGACACTGGTATGGTTTTTATACTCAAGGATGGAGAATTCCATGGAGTTTAGTATATAATGTGGGAAGAAAACAAGCAAGTTCCTTCGAAAATGGTTTTAAAAGATTAATTTATTTTATAAGAACCGTGATATACCTACCTTCAAGGGTAAAGAAATGAACCATCATCTTGGAAAGTTCATTGAATGGCACAAGGATGGAATTTACCTTGATGCCCGTTGTGATAAAATAAATTTCCTCACCTTCTTCAACAAATTTTCTAGCCTTCATGTTCTTATCTACTCTATTACTGAAGAAGTTGATGCCTTCCAAACTAAGGCCTGTAACTCTCCGGAATTAACTCCTTTGTTATTTTTATGTCTTTCCTTCCATACTTCACCTTTATTTGTTTCTATTATGTGGAAAAATGTATGGAAAATTTATGATCGTACCTTTGAATATTTTCAATGAAATTGGAAACCCTTCCTAGCTAATAATTTTTCCAAAGATCAACATTCTCCTTCCATGCAGGGTCACAGTGAGGTTCAATTTGGCAAGGAGATCCACCCATTCTTTCACCTCTATGTTTAAACTACTTGAAACAAGTAAAAAGATGTTTCTTTCTTCCCCAATCCACTTTTTAACCATCTTTCTACAAACCCGGTGGGCACATGAATTTTTTTGGCAATAAATGCTTGTACTCCTACATGTGTGAGCTTGCATTCCCAATAAATCGGAAGTTATATCATAAAAATATTCTGGGTAGGGAGTGATCTTTCACACTTATCATTAATGATGGAATTTTGTACTTTGATGGGGATATTATCTTCATGAAACCAAGTGGTAAAGTTGATGTTAATCCCATGATTGTTCAATGTGTCCACCACTCTATTACCTTCTTTATAGGTGTGGAAAATTTTGAAGTTATTCATGGAATGAAAAATACTTATAGACTCATGAATAAAATCTTGTATTGTCCAAATAGGGGATAAATTTGATTCAGATGATTTATAACATTCAATGAATCTCCTTATATAATAATGTTAATAATATTTCATTTCTTAGAAATTCTTAAGCCCCATAGAGGTGATAAGGCTTCATCATAATGGTTTGTTTGATGTCTTATTCTTCCCGTAAAAGAAAAAAATTAAACAAACTTTATGATCCCTTACGATTCCTCCTATAGTATCTCGCACTTAGATTGCCCTTTGAGGCTACATCAAAATTGAGCTTATACTAAGAATTGGGAGGAGATATCCAATGAATTAATGACCTATCAATGGTTGAATTCCTTTTTCTCCGAAGGCTTCCAATATCTATTTTCCAATTTGAAATAATAACCTCTTCATTTCTTGGATATTGTTTGTTATTGGGAGGTTTAAATCTCTCAATATTATCTTTTACAACATTGACAATATTATTGAATATTTTTTTACAAACCTATCTATTGTTTTTTAATATTATATCATTCTTGGTTTTCAAGAGTCTCTAGATGGTATGGGGAAATATCGGTTTCAGATTCTTTGAACCATGCAAAGTGTTTATGTAGAGGGTCCCATTGTTCCCAAGTTTGTTAGAACTCATTTGGTAGGGTCAAACATATATTAAATCTCGAAAAAATGAAACTCCAAAACTTCAAAGCATACTCACAATGTAGAAAAAGATGTTTAATATCCTTAGATTCCTTTTTACACATGCAACACATAATTGGCATAATAAACCCCCTTTTATTAAATTATCATTCGTGAGAATATTTCCTTTAAGAGCAAACAAAAAAATAAAGTTGACTTTGGGAGTTAGCTTAGGAAACCAAATTTTACTCCAATTAAAGTCACAATGAACATTTTCAAAAAAGGATTTGTACCCACATTTCATAGTATATTCACCATCAAAAGAGTTACTCCAAATAGGTTCATCTTTGACATCAGTTTGATTTAGGGGTATGATATCTAAATGCTCTTGGAGAGAGGAGACCACCGGGTTTAGCTCAAGCACATCCACACTGAGTTGTTTCCATATTCTTCTATTTACCTCTATATTAATAAAGTCTTTGAATTTAGTACCATACTTTTTAGTTAAGATATCCTTAATAGAATCAAATCTATAATTAAAACTGAAATTAGTCCAACTATCCCTCCAAAATTGAATATCACTTCCATTTCCCACTTTCCATCTACATCCTTTCTTAGTAAAATTTCTCATTTGAATCAAGTTGTTCCAAAAAATAGATCCATTAGGAAGTTGGTCATCATAGAGGAATGAATTCACATTTTGTTGAGATAGATATTTAGCTTTGATTAACTCAATCCAGGGTTGTTCCTCCTTTAACATTCTCCATCCCATTTTAGCAATTAAAGTAATATTTATTTTTTTAATGTCCTTGATACCAATCCCTCCTATTTTTTTAGGTTTACAACCTTGATCCCATGCCACCAAATGATACTTGAATTTTTATTCAGTTCCTACTAGAGAAAGTGTTTTTGGATTCTTTCAATTCACAATAATGGTTGTAGGAATGTTGAACATAGAAATAAATATATATATATATATATATATATATATATATATATATATATAGGTTCTATAGTGTGCTTTTGATAGGTAGACACATTCCATCACTAGAAAGAAGAGTCCTTTTTCATCCACCTAGTTTTCCCGAAACCTATTACGTAACACATTCCAAACTGTTATGGGGACTTTATTATTCCCAAGAGTTAGTCCCATATATGTTATAGGTAATGAGTTAATTTTATTGCCCAAAATATGAGAAATTCTTTTCTGTCATTCCAGAGGATTATTAAAGAAGTGGATGGAACTCTTATAAAAAATAACTTTGTTGTCCTAAGGAAGCCTCTTAGAATTTTAGAATAGTCTTGACTTCCTTAGCTTCAAGGATGGATGCCATCAAAATTACAATTCTATCATCAATAAATTATTGATGTGAGGCTTTTTGATTTTTAGACGTGGGTCTAAATCCTTTAAAAATTCTTATATTAATAGCTTTAGTAATGGATCTACTAAGGCTATCAGCCATGAGTATGAAGAGAAGAGTGGATATAGGATCCACCTATCTTATGCCCCCTACTTGTTGAAGAAGACCACTAGCATACCATTGACTACAACTAAAAATCTAGGCGTACAAGTGCAAGCTTCAATGATCTTCCTAAATTTATTTTGAAAACTAAATTTGGCAAGGTCCTTATCAAGGAAATGCCAAGAAACTTTGTCAAATGCCTTATTCATGTCAAGTTTCATTACCATACCAATTTTTTTGTTTTTATCCATTGAATGAATAGTTTCATGTACCATAATCACCCCATCTTGTATTATCCTCCCTTTAACAAATCCTCTTTTAATTTGAAATTAGATAAGAGAGAATAGGCTATATTCTAGTAGCAATAATCTTAGTGAAGATTCTATAAATCACATTTACTAGACTAATAGGACAAAAGTCCTTAAAAATATTTCACATCCATATTTTTTGGGGCAAGCACAATGTGAGTACTATTCATCTCCTGAAGGAGGTATCCTATTCTATAGAATTCATTTACTGCCTTGAGAAGGTCTTCCAAACATATTTCCCAAACTTTTTGGAAGAAATTTGTAGAGAAACCATCTAGGCCTGGTGCCATATCACCTTTAATAGAAAATACAACTTTTTAGAGCTCTTCTACAGTGACTAATTTGGTAAGATTCTTGAATCTATCTTCAACAATAATGTCTCCCAAAATGGATTATAACAAAAAGGAGGTTTCCTCTTCATTGTAAACATTGTTTTCTGTTATCAAATTTTCATAGAATTTAAGAGCTTCAGCCTTGATGTCATTTTGATATTTGGTAATAATGTCATTTCCTTTTTAGAATTATGTGATCCTATTACAGGACCTATGTTTAAGAGTGTTCATATGGAATTGTTTTGTATCTCTATCTCCCTCTTTCAACCAAATGGCCCTAGATTTGAGCCTCCAATAGGTTTCCTCCCTACTACATAACATATGCAACTCAGACAAGACTTTCTTTTCTAAAATATAATCATCATAGCTCATACTTTTTATGGATATTTTTAGCTCAAGTTCTGAATATACTTCTTTATATCCTTTTTATTTTCAAAAATATTTCCAAAAACCTCTTTATTCCAAGTTTTCACCTACTTTTTAACATTTTTTAATTTATGAATTAACCTTTGTATTGAGCGGTTCCTTCTCCATCCCATTTCCACCACTCTTTAATCTGATCTGAAATGTCTTCATGATCCAGCCACATATTTTAAAATTTGAAAGAGTTGTGTGAAGGCTTGGACCAGTTGAAAAGGTTTAGCAAAATCAGATTATGATCAGAGCCAATTCAGGGTAAAGAAGATAAATGAAAATCCAGATTTAATATTAGGTTAGTAGATATAAGAGATCTATCTACTCTAACATGGATCATGTAATTTCCAAATATTCTATTTTTCCAGTGAACTAATTTCCATGAACTTCCACATCCATAATATTTGAAGAAGAAATAAATTCAACAAAGTCATCCATGCAAGTACAAAAATTAGGAATACCTCCTTACTTTTCACCAAGGTTAAGTGGGGAGTTGAAATATCCCATAACCAACCAATTATCATTCTTATATCTATTTCTAAAATTTTTTAGATCTTGCCAAAGTCTCCTTATTCTAGCCACAAAGCTAGGCACATAAATGTTTGAAAGGATCCACATTAAATCATTATCAAGATCATGAAACTTAACATCAATATGAGTATTAGAAGAAAAAATCACCATACCGGTAAGAAGGTTCTTATCCTAGAAGATGGCCACTCCTCCCAATGCTCCCTGAGAATAAAAAAAAAAAAATCTGAGCTATCCCAAAAATTCTTTTTGTAGTCCTCTAGAACATTTTTTTTCATTTTAGTTTCATGTAGAATCAAAATACCAGGTCTACTAGATTTCCTTAATTGTTTGAGCATTCTTTTATTAGGGCTTCCATTCAGACCTCTAATATTCTAGGAGATTATCTTCATCTAAAAAAGATGGGGGAGGCATTTTCCGGATGGCTTAATTGACTTTGATTCCCATATGTAATATATTTTTCAGTTTATTTCTTTCTAAGTTCATTTTTGAAGGCCTACCCTTTTCGTTGTTGCCTCCAAAATCTTCTACCCTTATAACAAATTATCTAGTTATTCGGGAAGTGGAAGCCTCCCATTTTATATTTTCTTCTTTTATCATTGTAAATGGTATCGGGGATCTCCTTAAATCCTTTTATTCTTCTCTTCCTTGAATTTACCTCAATACAACCATTATCATAGTCAAAAGTACCTTTGGTGAGAACGAGGTAATTTCCTCCTCCTCCTTTTCACTTTGATCCCGCTCATCATGCAACTATGAAATTGTTGTTTTTTTGTTGAAGAGAATCTATTCACTTACATGAAAGGTAGGATCTCGACGAAGTGTTATTTCCATCATTGTAAATGTCTAGATCGTTATTCTCTTTGTCATCAGACAATTTTTCCTCTATGGGATCTATAGAGTTATCCTGGATATTATCCCCGATGTTAACTCTTGCATCTCCGATTCTAAGTTGATGTCTTGTGGTTGTTCCATAGACTTTGACACCTTCTAGATAGAAAAATCATTCGATCTTCATTTAGATTCATCATTTGCTCGAATTTTTGGAGATAAGATTTATGATCACTTTAGAAATTTTCTCATCCACTTCCATAATTAATTTTCTTGGTGTAATAAGTTAATTATTAATAATTCCCCATTTAAAATGTTAAATTGTCAATTCTTATAATAGAATAGGTGCATTTAGTTAACAATGATTAAACGTTTAATCCATGATAATTAACTCAAACGTGACCTTTAATTAACCCTCAAATACCTTTAACCTTATAATCACTTTCAAAACTATTTTTTCATGTGGATATTGGTTTTACAATCAAACTAATAATCACACCATGTGAGAATTCATAATGGCATAAGTCATTGGTTCTCGCATGGTATTATGTCAAACAATTGGATAATGCAAACATAATTTGTCCATTAATTTAATATATATATATATATATATATATATTTCATAATTTTATTGTTAACATAGATTAATCAAAATATTTTTATTGGGGGCATCAAACATGTCATTTTCCCTCCTACGAAAAACTTGTAAAACAAATTCTATATGGGTTTAGGAGATTTCATTTTGAAATGACAACATTATGAAATTTTGGTTGTTAAATAAGTTTAATAATTCTCTTTTGATAAAGGGTAAAGGAGGGTTTTTATAAGGACCATACACCATTACAAAAAGGTTTCAAAGTCCATATATTAAAATGAGGAAGAGAAAAATAAAATCAAATAAAAACGTGAAGACGGATGGAAAAAAACCCAAAAACATCCCTAATGTAGCCATACCATAGCCAAAAACATCAAGTCATCTAACCAAAGAGTCGTAGACAAAAACCCAACTCAATTTTGAATGTCCTTGTTCTTCACTTGAGTGGAGATCTGGATGAGGTCTTTAAGAATATTTTCTCTCTTTTCAACTTCTTTTTTGTTAACATCCCCTTTACTGTTGCCTTTTGCATTGAGCTCCTTAACAATGGAGCTGATAATGGTATTTTGTAAGATAAAGCCATCAACAAGGGTATTGTTTTTGTTCTCCACAACCTCCAGTCTAGTTTCCACATCCTTCTAGTTCTAGGTAACCCTATCTTCCTTGTTGACTTTGAGATCTTTAACACTGTCACAAATCACCCTGATATCTTTTCTAATCCATTTGATTACATATTTTTTTAACTCTAACTCATTTTGCACAAATTCGTTGGAATTTTTATCCGATTCCTTTAAAAAAGAGAAGGAAGTGAGTTGTCAAATCCCCATTTGTATGTTGTTGATTATTTTCCATAAAATTACTAGGATCCTCAACATTCTTACCCTTACCTGACATGGATTATAAGAAACCTAGTTTTTATATATCCTCGTGAGGTATTTTATTGTTTTTAGGGCCAATTGAGGAGGTATTGGTCTATGGAATAGGGGTGGGGTTGCACTTGGGGTTAAGATTCATGAAATGGGATTGAATGAGAAGGATAAAAATTTGGTGCAGAGTGTACATTTTTTCCCCATTAAACTTATTTGATTGTGTTTTATAGCGATATAAGAATTTAAAAGGAAAAATCACCAGAATCTACCTTCAGAAATGGTCTATAAAAACCAATTGATAGGTGTTGATGAGATAAACTTGACCTTCCAAAGTTAGGTACTTGATGATGATTCTAGCCACCTCATCAAAAGGGTTGGGGAAAGAGAAGAAAATAAATACACCATTTGTAATGTCAACTACTATCCATGATCCAAAAACTTGACTTCCTTTTATAATGAAAACCATCTCTTTCCAAGAAACTACAAATGTAGAGGAGATGTGGGGGTTATGGTTGGTAACCCATTCCAGAGATGAATAGATACTACCAATCCCTGTGTGTTCAAGAGAACCTTTTCTTCCCTCAATTTTATTTTGAATGACATATTAATATGATATAAGTATTCACCCATAACACCTTAGATAATCTATAAAGAGAGAGATAAAGAATAAAATAAAAAGGGTTTAAAAAGTAAGGATGGAGCTTGACTTAAATAGGGGATGTGTCATCACCACAATGATAGATTTCCCATATGAGTGATGTAATAATAGAGTATGCCAAGTGTGCCAAATAAATATCATGTCCTATATGAGATATGAGATGGGATAGTGTTGTCATGAAAAAAATTAGCGTGAAAAATTCAAAAAAATTGTCATGAAAACCTATCCCACTTTTAAAAACACCTCTCTCAGTCAATGTAAATGTGTCCTTTAGCTAACTCAGTTACTTTTTTACCCTCATAATGTCTAGGAGGAATGTGTTATTGTGATTTTCAACTATGTTTCATGTGGAGGGGAAGTTATTCAATTTTATTCATGAAGATTTGGAGATCCGTGAGAAGACAAGAGCTTCGAAGGCTCCAAAAGGGTTATTTTTGGCCTTTTTGCCCCTCGATGAACAACCTACGGGAATGTACAAAGAAAATTTAAAGCACCAAATAATTTTTTGGAAAAGATATGAAATCATCTAAGGAATTTTAGGAAATTTTGGAAGAAAAATCAATTTTAGGAACAAGTTATGTAATACCAGGCTATTCTTAGCATGGTATAAGGAAATGAAAGTGGTGAAAAAGATAGTTGGATTGTTCTAGACATATCAGAGCATCATAATGATTTGTAAGGTAATAAAATACTAATTTTAAATATTATGAGGAATGATTTATGATGGATAATTTCATTTCAAGTTCTAATAGTGAGAAACACTTGTAACTTGTCCGACAAGGAAGGAAAAGTCCCTTTTTCTCGGGGATAGTGGTTAACAAATATTGTACACGTAGGGAATATTTAATACCTCACTAAATTTATAATGTGACATATATGAGGCTCCATTCACATATAATGTGTTGATTATTCTTTTGATCATCATGAGCTTTGATGGATTTTTTTACACCAACAAACAAGTCCTGGGAAAAATTTAAAATAAGCCAAAATGGAAAATTATAGGAATAATTAGATCATAAAAATGGTAATAATGTTCTCATCATCCATTTTTGGAGTCAAAATAATATAAGGTTTTCTCTTGGAAGTCTACTCCTAGCTCCGGTGGAGAAAATGGACTCGGATGACTATTTTAGATAGTGTTCGATGAAGACATGTTTCTATTTTACGTAAATGCACAAATTTTCATCCCTAATGTCACTTTGTACCTTTTAATATTTAAAAGAAAACACAAGGGACAAAAAAAATGTTCCCCCTTTAAAAATAAGTTACATCACTTAAAAACAATTTGGTGGTTAGAATGGAGTCTTCCTCTCACCTAACCCCACCTACCCCCTCTCCATGATGATTTGACCCTTGGTGTATTTTTTGCATGATAATTTACATTTTTCCATTTGCTAAGTGGAAATGGGGACAAAAAAGCACCACTACATCAATTTTTTACCTTGCATCACTTCATTAGACACCTTGGTGGTTAGGCATGTTGTTTTCACCCTCACAAACTCAATTTTCCATGTCCCCCTCTCATGTTGCCCTCACCCTTGGTGCATTTTGGAGGATATAATGTCTCCTTTTCCATTTTCACCTAATATTTAGTGGAAAAACAAAAATGTGTGGTTCCACTTGGGTTGGGTTGACCCAGTCAACCAGGGTGAGTTAAAACATGGATTAGCTAGGTTTTAAAAGGGGAAATGAAGGAGGGATGGTATAAAGGTTGTCCTTAGTCATTTTTAATCCATTTTTGGTCATTTTTATATTCTCTTCACGTTATACCTTTATATTATGCTGCTCATATTTCACCAAAAACCTTCATGCTCCAAAACATAAATTTACTCACTACTCTCAAACCTCTACTCCGATTTCCATAAAATCTAGATAGTAGAATCTCTGCAAAAACAAATTTAATGGGACTATATACATACCTCCATATATTATCTCTTAAATTTTATACATACATATGAAATTTTCAGCTTAAAATATCCATTTTTAGATCTACACAAACTTTCGAATTGAAATCCTCCGAAAATTGGATTAAAGGCCCAAAATGCATAATAGACTTCTACAATTGGTTTCATTTGAATCCAACACCAGAAACACCACTTTATATTTTTAGTAAATATACATTGGAAAACATACTAATAATAGTAATTCTAAGAAAAATGTTGGTTTGGATACTTCAATTCTTCCCCCATGTTCGAGACACTCAAAAAGAGGTAGATTGGTGAAACTGGCAAAAATGGACAATCATGATGAACATGCTAAAAATAGTAAATAGATGAAATGAGATAAAAATTATCACATATCATTCCTCCATGAATTTTTTAATGATCCCAACACTCACATAATTCTTTCCCTTAATTCTCAAGTAAATTCTCGCATTCCTCGATGCAATGAGCATAAAGTGCCTAAATGGGAAACTACTAGTTTTGTCCCAAGAACCATTTCACTTCATATCACATGGAGTGCATGATCATTATATGGATGGAATTGATTTTTTTCCCTTTATAATTTTGTTATTATGGTATTAGAAGGATTTGTTTTCATTCTTCACTCACCATTAGGGATCTCATAGTGACATAATCATGATCATAGTTGTGTGAGAAAAATGCATTAAATTCTCCCCATAAGAATTATTTTTCATAAATATATGGTAGTGTCTCAAGAATCAGAAGGATTGTCTCAACAAGGGAAGTCATATTTCTATTCTCTCCATAGTCTACCTATCTAGTGTTCATCACTCCTCTTCCCAATGTGTCTAAATTGTGCTACAAATGGTGCATCATTCAAAGGGGGTCTCGAAGGGGTAAATATTTAAAATGATTCATCTTTGTCATCATTAGAGCTGATATCCATCAAGCATGAAGGATCCTTCATCCATACCTTGGAGAAAGTTTTCTCTCCTCTCTTCATTCCATATTCTCTTATCTCCCCTTTATAATTCCTCATTGTATGTAATCATGACATTTTGTCCTATTTACTTAAGTGACAATAAAATATTTGTAAAATGTAAAAGTAATCTCTCAAATTATAAGAGAGGTACTTAATTTGCATCTTCTAAGGGAAATTATTAAGTCAAAAATGATGGGACATAAATAGTCACATGGGGGATAGATGAATGGTTACATTATGAAGCTATAAATTGAGAGAGCCTCCTCATCTCAAAGGATGGTTATTCTTGTTTACTAGCTCCCATATTCTTTCTAGGAACAAGTGATCAAATTCCTCTATCTCCTTTTTCTATGTTTCCTCTCCATCTCAACTACACTCCATGAGCATGTAATTTTTGAATGTTATGCACTTAGAATTTGTGTTATTTGTATCATGTTTCTTGTTCTATGTAAATGTTGTGTGTACAAATGAAAATCAAAACATGAATTTCATGTGCACTCGACCTCCCGAGGTCATTATAAGAATATCGGTGTCAAATGGGAAAATGTGAACAAGGAAAGAACAAGGATATTTTATGTCCTATACGAGTACTAATGGAATCTTCTCGTCTAAGGGGAAAAAATCTTGTCTTACCTACGTGGGTGAGATGGAATAGTCTAAGATGATGTTAATTCTTAAATGGTGGTAAATATCGGCTCATGAAAAATTATCACAATGGGTTGCAGAAGGTATGGGAACTATCCGCATTTTCCTCGTAGATTTTTCCAAACAATGTCATGGAAACATGAGAGAAAAACGTGTGAAGAGGACAAGTGAGTGGATTGTAGGAACTAGTTTTGTTTAGGCTGGTCCTACTAGAATTCGTAAGAATTTTCTGCTTCGGTATTCAACATTGTCAACTATGAGATGATGGTAGGTGGAAGTGGCATGGACCAGAAAACCAAGACTCTAAAGCATGTATCAATGTTTTAAAATAGGTGAGGTTCATTCAGATATGGGACTTGGGGATCATACACTTGGTCTCTTGGTTGTTTAGGGCCTTGAATGGTCATGTAGGATGTGTAAATTACTAAAGCAAAGAAATAAAAAATCTCACAAAGAAACCGCAAGAGGGAAAGGTTAATCCTAAGCCAACTATGGATATGTGAGGAGATGTATTAATTCCTTTCTAATTACTTATATGTTCCTAATTTAACAAATGGAAAAAATAGATTTAAATTAAAATGATTCAATTAATTTCCTCGAAATTAATTAAATCTATGTGTTGCCAACAACTAATTAATAAATGAAAGCTAACTAATTGAACAAGAAAAGCAAGGCTAATCTATTATTTTTGTGATTTTCAATGATTTAAATGAAAGAAATAAACAAATAAGGAAACTAATTACTTTAATATATGTTTTTTTTATTTTTTATGCTTTCTGAAAAATAGGAAATACACATAGAAAAATTAAATTTCTTCTAATTAATTAAAATTTCTTCTATGCTAAAAACTAACAAAACTAAACAAGTAAACAACCGGATGTGGCTATTTCCTTATGCAGAGAAGATCTAATCTATTCTAATAAATCAAGACTTTTCCAATTTGTACTTGTGGATTTAAAATTTCCTCTATTATTTCCTCAAAGTGTCACGGGAAGAAGAAAAAAACCTTCTCGAAGCTTTTATTCCCATAAAAATTCCTCGATAGAAACAATAGGATCTATGGAAGCTTTCAAAAATGAAGGGAAATTACAATAACACTAAACAGATATAAAATATTCTTCCAGAATAATTTCCCATGTAAACCCATAAGGATAGGAAGGTAATCAACTTTCAGTATAAGATTTGTGTGAATAAAGGAAAGCTACATAAACTAATATACTCTAACAGAATGTGGAATAATATCTACTAAAACAAAGAAATCTTTAAGAATCCAAATACATCCCCAACCTAGAAATTGTAGAACTGTGACAATGCTAGAACTGGTTTTGGTTTGTTTTCCCCTCAGCTTATTTCCAAATTGGTGTTCAAAAAATTCAGGGAACTATGTTGGCTTGTGTGGAAGAAATGATGAAGAAACATTGGAGCTGGAATGGCTTGCAAGAAATCTGGTGGCAACACAGGTGAGAGAATAATAAGGAAAGAGAATTGAGATTTCTTATGTATTTATCAATAGGATTATAGGTAGCATAATAGTGCAATTCAAAACAATAATCTCCAACCAATGCTCCAGATAGAATCTTGGCTCTTATAAGAAAAAGGAAGAGAAATGGTCTAAGCCATTTGGTAACCAAGAAATGTCACCTCTCTCAAAGAAGGGGTAGTTAACTCACAATTAACAATAGGAAGGGAAGGAGAAGTTGATACACATCAAATGAGCCCAAGAACAACCAAATTGGTTAAGAAATGTGTGCTAAAATCAAGTTTGAAGAAGTTGACACACATTCAGAACATGTTAGAAGAGGCTTGGGAAAAACCACTCAGAACGCCGGTTTTCATAGAGTGGTGGTTACACAACCACCACTAAGGGAAAACTAGTAGTTTCATAACCAGGGTGGTTTCATAAATTCCACGATGGTTTCATGACTTAAAGTCAAAAGCTAAGGAAAAATTTTGAGAATGATAAAGGAAAGCGAGAAAAACATGGAAATGGACAAGGAAAGCATTCTAGGCTAATAATGGAAATTGTACTTGAACACCATTGGAAAATATTTTGACTCATCAATGGGGATTTTGAAATATTCTAACAATGTAGCACATGAAAAATTGGGTGCATACATATTTCCCCCTCGGAGAAGCGTTTTAGCCATGAAGAGACGTAAAATGTAGAGTCTGAGTATGGCATTCCCAAATGGGAGAGTTATAAATTATACCTAACATGTTTGTGTGTTGAAGTGACACCAATCCAAGATTCCCACCACCTGCAAGAGAAAATGGGAATCAAGTGCAGATATAATGTAGAATTGACAAAATACACTAAAATAAAATGACAAGAGGACTTACCATGTCTGCGGGGATAGAAATATACTTACACCAAGTGCTCCATTCCTACAAAACACACACACTCAAAACAAAGTTAAAACATGTTATATATAACCAAAATCACTATTTTTAGAAATCATTTTCACTCACCCACTTAGATATTTTTGAGCTCTAGATCACTTGTGACGGTTTCATGTGTAAGTAAAATCAAATTAAAGAGCGTTCGAGATGAGATGGTGGCCCCAATAATAGGATTAAAAGCTCGAGAGATAGGTGAGTTATTTGTATTTGTTCATTTTTAACCTATAATGTGAAAAATTTGAAAAATTCAATCTAGGGGTGTTAGTTTCACTAATTTTGTAGTAAAAATGTTCACTAGGGGGTGCCACATGGGATGTGGCTTTTATTTCATTAAAAATACTTTCTTTTTTTTTTTTTTAGGTTTCGGGTCCTAGGGTATGACGTACCCTTCATGGATTGAACCGCTTCTCTTTGTACAGGGCGGTTATGCAACTCGATCTAGGAGAGGGGCGGTTGTGTAAGCTCGCCATAGTGATTGTGCAACCATCTCTCTACACAGAGGGGTGGTTACATAATTATCAAGGTAGAGGCTAAAATTGACCAAGTGTGAAGATTTTTTTTTGTTTTTGTGTTGTTTTATGATGTTTTTGATGATCTTATTATGCATGGAAATGTTCTAAGTTGCTCTTTTTGTGTGTTTGCAAATGTAGGGTCCATAAATCGGAAGAAACAGGTCTACTAAGTTTGATTGGATCCCTCCCATATTAGATTCACTCACTCAAGATGAGAGAGATACTTTACATAGAGACGGGATATGGAGGATATCTAAGACACCGTGATTACACCAAATGGTTACTTGTTAGCTGATCTATTGAGTTATTGGGACATAGAATGGAACAAATTTTGATTTCCGGAGTCAAAGGGGGAGTGGGATATCACTCTTGAGGATGTCTATAGGATTTTAGGGGTTCTTGTCACATGCATGAGATTGACCATCTCTAGTGCTACATGAGTGGTGTAGTCTCACAATTGAGCTTTTTATATGGGAGAGGTATTGGAACTTGATATTGGTGCCAAAAATGGCATGAGATTACTTTTAGTTCCCTCTACCCCTATCCTTGCCATGCACAAGGCCATTATTGGCATCTTGGCTTTACAATTGGTTGGAGACAAGGGTGGGGAGAAGTTACTCTACTTCTGGGCTCCCATCATTCAAAGTATAGAGAAGCATGACCACATATACGCATGGGGTATTGATATATTGGGAGCCACATATCATGATATTTATAGGGTTATTTGACTAAAGGAAAAAAACCTTAGTCATCCTACATTAGTGATTAGCTGGGTATACGAACACATAGTCCCCTACTAGAGGGGTGTTGGGATAACCAATCGTGGGCCTATTAGAGTAGTTAGATTGATTGTGATTATGGCCTTGTTGAAGGGCGTCATCAGATTGTTGTGACACTTACTATAGATGATATGGTTTCTGGTTGTCTTTAGGACATGGCTAGCCTAAAGGGTGGCATTTCCATTATTGTGGTGACATACAACACTACCACATAGTTAGTTGATAGAACCAAGCGGTGGAGGTCCATCTAGTTTAGAGGGTGCCCTAACAATTTGGGTTACCTTATATTGACATCCTCCTAGTAGTTTTGATCATATATAGGGGATCAAAGAGGCTAGAGCTACCCAGAGGGGCAAGCTTAATTGGAAAGTTGTTACACCTAGGATCTTGATTAGCACACAATAGAATCCCTAGATCCACCTCAAATGGGGCTGATTGTTCGTGATTGAGGCCGGTCTTAACCATAGTGGGGAGGAGGCAGAGGAGGAGGTAGAGGAGGAGCCCGAGGAGGAGGTACATAAGGAGGAGGATGAAGAGGAGACTAACACCGAGTGGACAACCATGAGAGAATATTTTAGGGTAGAAAGGGCTAAGGATGATACTTTATACACAAAGGGTACTCTCCCTTTCATAGGATGAGGGGACAAGGACTCGGTTTTTGGACAATGAGCTGCCTTAAAAGAGAACCTAGTCGAGAAGGTTCCTACAACAGCTCCACCACCACTAGTAGCACTAATAGACCCACCATGGAGGCCAAGAAATCTGAATAAGAAAAATACTCTTCTCTCGACTCTACTACTTAGACTAGAATTGTTAGTGAATTACATACTATAGTTTTTATTTCAAAATTTTTCTAACTCGTCATCATTCCTTTTGTTTTGTAGCTACAACAGATGGATGGTAAGATCTTATTCACAAAATTCTTGTGGATACCTTCCTACACCCCATGGGGATGACATGAGACAAGATGTTTGTGGATTCATGGTAGATGATCATGGAGGGGAAACACACTGACATAGTTTCTATGGCATGGATTGTAGTGGGATCTATGACCAAGATGAATATTGAGCTTTTTGCATATCAGCTAGCCGAGAGGATACATCGATGAGAACATTCTCTTAATGAGGCCATAAATGGAATATATCCTAGTTCATCGTCTCATGGTCACTCTCATAGGTCTAGTCATAGAGGCTCTCACTCCCATCACAGGAGTCACAACCAAAGTCCCAACCGCACACCTTCATCTATATCCTATAGAGAGGATATGATATAGGCCTTTATTGCTTAGGATCATTTTTTATTGTATATATCAATTTTTTTTATTTCTACTAATTGTGAGCATTTTTCATGAGCCATATATTGACTGCCATTTATGCATTACCATCATCATAGACCATTCCATCTCACCCATGTAGATAAGAAAATCTTTTTCTACCTTAGACGAGTAGATTCCATTAGTTCCTATACATAACATCAGATTGCCTTGATCTTTCCTTATTCACATTTCACCCATTTTCCTTATATAGATTCCACATAGGAATCTATCCATTCCACATTAGTTGTCCTAGGATGACTTCAAGAGGAATTTGACAGGAAAATCATTCTCTAGAAGCTTAACTATTTCAGCCATAGTTTTTGTTGTTATAGTTTCTACTATGGAGGATTTATTTTCATCATGATTTAGCCCTTCAATTTATTTAAGGGCTTCCAATTTAGTCATAGGGAAAAACTGGGACTCAAGTTGTTGACCACGAGGCTTGTTCAACTTATTTTTAAGGGCTTCCAACTTAGTCGTAGGGAAAAACTAGGACTCAAGTTTCGACCATGAGGCTTGTTCAACTTATTTTCCAAGAGTTTGAATTTAGTATGAACCCCTAGTTTCTTTTTTAGATTGGAAAAATGGATGTCCAATGGCTTTGGGTCACCCTAACATATAAAAACCTTACCCAAGTGCAGCAATCTGGCCTCTTAGAACAATGTAGAAGGGATTTCCTTCATTCTATGTATCTCGTGTCATTGAATCATATTATAGTTGGTTTCTCGATCTATAATTTAAAACTCAGTCAATATAGTCTTTGGTATAAACATAACATGAAGCACTATAGTCCTAATGGAAATTACCTTGAGAATATTGTATCCTCTCAACATATTTTATGTTGAAGAACAATTGGTATCTTTGTAGCCTAGCTTCTAAAGAAACAATAAAGGGACTATGTTGATAACACCCCTGTTGTCTATTATTACATGCTTAACATATTTTTGTAGATCTAAACCCGAGGTACAACACGGGGTCTCCTCTTTATGCTAACTAGCATCAGTTGACATCTTGCTAATGTCAAATAAAAACTCTGCATCCCTCTCATATCGCTCTGGAGGATAGACATAAAAGTCTATGTGATTAACTTGGGGCTTCAGAGCGGGGGTGATGGAAATTAAATGGCTAAGGCCTAATGCTTGTAATAAATCTATTTGATGTGTAGGTGAATTCTTCAAAAAATCCAAAAGGAAATGTGAGAACAGGTCTTGGTCAAATCGTGATTAAATCATATGGCTCTACTAGTTTAGGAGTCATTGGCATATCATCCAACATTGAGGGGTAGATTGGAAGAGGATGTGACAAATAATATTAGGTAGGGGTTGCTATATTAACCTTGTGTTCGGTTTCTATCTCCACTATGCCCAAAATCTGGGTTTGATTCCATCTAAAGGGGGAGTGACTAGAGGGTTTGTAGATGTAGTCACCTTGTGATCATTATTTCCAATAGGCATACCCCTATTAGTCCCATGAGGATTGAGCTTTCTTTCTCAGGGTGTGTTAGAAGGGGGTTTTTATAAACCTCAAGGGTAGAATTTTGAGGGCAAATGGGTCCCATGTGAATGTTTTGCATCTGTGTTGTAGAATTAGCCAAAAACATCTCAACAAAGAGTTGCCTTTGTTCATCCGAAAGTATTGTTTTTGCAATCGCAGCATGTATGAGCATCATGTCCACTAACATTATGAAAACCACAATATAAATTAGGATCGTATTCATGGGGTCTTTTATTATGGTTCTATTATGGTCTAGAGTTTCTATTGTTGGTTGTTAAAGTTGAATTTTGGGGCCTCTGGCCTTGGTTCTAATATTGGTTTGGATATCTACTCGGGTATTGAACCGGATATTTGGCTTGAACTTGTTGAGGTGGGGGAGGAGGATAACTAAATTCCACCACATTAATGGAATGAGTGAATTTGTTACTCCTTTGATTATTTTTTATTTGTATTATTGTTACCGTTATTCACATTGTTAGTGCCAAAAAAATTGGATTCTTGTATTGGTCAGTTACACCATTTATTGTAGCACCAAGGTTCTTATTGAGGACTTTGGGTCCTTAATTATTATTATTTGAACCATTTGTGTAGTTCAATTTACCCGAAAGGGGTTGATCGATATCCCATTTGATTCGTACATATTTTGGCCACTATCAATCACCATTTGGTTAATGTGGAGAGCACCCTCTAAGACCTCCTTGTAGCTTTTAAGAGGAAAATTTTGAACCTCCTCCTTAGTTTCTTGGTTGAGAGAATGAAGGAACAAGTTGCAAAGCTTGAGCACTAGCCAAGGACTAGAGGATTTTCCGCCATCTTTGAATGAAATGGGTAGCAGATTGATTTTGTTCTTTGTTGATGTGGAGGAATTCCTTGATTCTTGTTGATAAGGATTTTTTCATATCAAAATCCTTTATAAAATAGGAGATGAGTTTCTTGACCGAATGAATCGAGGCTTTTGGTATCACCAAATTTATTGAGGATTTGATTGAATACATGCATAATAAAAATGAGAACAAATTATGAAAGAACAAACCAATGGGTTTCAGTTTGATCCTAAGGAAAACACTTGTGTGTTGAGGGAATAACTCACAACAACACAATAGCTAACATGCACACTAAGAATGTATAGAAAACACCAAATTTGTAGCAAGGTAAGATAATTAATCAGGGAATTAACATTCACAAGAATTAATAGAAAGATACACACCACTACAAATAATTGGAAAGGTAATAACTAGTTCTCATTCAAGGGAAAAACTGGAAAAAATATGCTTCAAAGCACTCATGTGTCCAAAAATTCCTCCTTGTGCCTTATTAGTGCACACAATATATAGAAAAATACTTCACCCAACCCCTCCTAAAAATATAATGTAGTCTATACTCACCCATGCATGCTAATTTTACCCCTTTATCATGAATAAATAAAGGAATAAAAATAGACATGCTGATTACAATGAGGCATTAATAGCCTTAGTTACAAAATACACTCTAGTCAAAGTGTAGTTGACTACTCTATTTTTAATACAATTAATATACTTAGGTGAATATTTTTGGCTAATATTATATCTTGCTTGGTCTGCAAGCTTCCTCCAATGTGCATGCAACTATTTCCTTTGTGTTGTAGGTGATGATTAAATAATCATATTTAATTCTTTGATGTGACACTTGTATATTCACCCACATTGCAAAGGAAATTTTGTCTTCTTCTTTCTTTTTTCCTTTAGTGATCACATGCAAAATAATACTTCTATGCATGAGAAAAAAAAATACTTGGGAAAATCATCTTCCCATTGTGGGGACCACTTGCAGGCATGTGAAAGAAAATAATACCTTTATTTGTAAAAATTAAGGTAATAGTACTCCATACTTATGATGTTGACCCTTTGCATGTATTTGTTTTAATCTCATCATAACATGTGCATACTTTGACAAAAGGTGATTTTTTTCAAAAATTAAGGAAATTTTCCCCTTTGTTGACTTGGTGAATATTCTTGATTCAAGGTCATGCTTTGGGCTCTTTTGATCATTTGCATATACTATAATCATTATTTGATTATACCTCTATGCCCCCTACGTACTTGGTCATAGCATATATAATAATGGTATAAGGTCACCGGTTTTTAATCATTTTGAATGACCACCTTCGTCGTCTATTAACATGATGCTTGAATACATAGGGTTATTTTGATGATCTCCGGCATATGTCTTGCTTTAGACATTAGTCAAGCTCAAATATCACCTTTTAAATAATCATATCATTATAAATATTCAGGGCCTTTTGATTATTTGATCACATATGAAAAATACTTGAGATAAGGTGAAGGTAATAGTTTTTGTTTATTAAGCCAAAGTCCCCTTCCATGCAATGGTTCGACCCTTCTTTTTGTTACCGGTGGCACCAATTTGACTTCACTTTAGTCGAGTTTATTGATAACTCTTAGTTTACATTGAAATGGGAAAATTGATCCCTATTTGTCAATCTCTGTATTGGAATGATTTGTGCCATTGATTCTCTAACCTTTGTTGATAAGGTGGTTAGCTAGGTTTTAATGACTTAATCCTTGACTATCGATCTTGTAGTAAGTTGATAGCCATTTGATCTTGTACCATGGTGGTATTGATTCTCAATCTTCAAAATCAGGTTGGAAGTGTGGTTTGTTGGAGTTAACATCTTGCGTCATTAGATATTGTATTGTGAGATCTCATTCGTCCATTATTGACTCACCTCTAACTTGAAGGAGTTAGGTTTTGTAAAAATCTCGTCGAGCTTATCACTTGGTCATTTCACTTTTCTCATTTCGAGTAGCAAAGTTATGAAAAATTTTATCGGACGACCATTTTCTCTAATCCAAGCTCAATTTCTTTAATTTTTAAAACTCTTTGAGGCTCTATGAATGTTCTCACTTCAATCTTTCTACCATTTTTTCTCCATTTGAGCTTCGAGTAATATTTTTAGGAGATTTCTGCCTTTTTGTGATATTCACATCACTATTTGGTGAAGGAATGATAGGTTTGTTTAATCTTTGAGAATCACAATTATTTTATCATTGCCACTTTGACTTCAATATATACTAAATTCATTCTTTCTTAACATTTATTTTATGATTTTGGGTATATTTATACATGGTCGACACTTTCAATCTCAAAATATATTTTGGGTGCTCGTTTTCTTCATTTTTGACCTTAGTTCTTTGAGGTTTTAAATATTTGTTTACAGAATCATAAGTTCCTTCCATATTTTTTGAGCTCTTATAATTTTTTTGTGAAATCCATCAAGGTTATGGGGAAATAAATGAGCTTTCTGACATGTACTTGTGCTTGAGTTAGTTCCATGATGGTTTCAAAATTTTATAGCTCTATAATTTTTCTCTTGTTACCTCTGGTTCGGGACGTCATTAATGAAAGCTCGAACTCATTTTTTGCTATGCCTTCATATTTTGTATTTGCATTTAAAGTTTCTCAACCTACTGATGGTTCAAAATAGCTCACCATCTGGGATTATGGGTGTGTTTTTGCCAAATCTTAGTTTCTTCTCTTTCAACTCATTGATTTTTGTTTCTAAATGCCACTGTGGCTATAACTCAAACTATATGCCTGTGAACTCATTGTACTATTATTTTGTTCCTACAATACTACAATGCATGACTAGATTTTTTTTCCTGGCATGGATGTCATTCATCAAGATTTGGTTATCTCGTGGACCAGCTATAACCACCGACAAATGTGAGTTTTTCAAATTTCCTCAAAAGGTAACTTTACTTTCTTTTGTAAGATTTTGTCTCTTCTCGCTTTTTCTACTTTTCTACTTTTTGGGTTTTTCTTTGAGCCCAAATGCATTTATTATGTATATGAACATGTTTCCTTTGTGAATCCATTGCATTCATTTTTAACGATTTCCATGTATGAGACACTATTCTTACCATTCTTGAGCATGAACTTTGAGGGTTTTACTCTCTATATCTTCTCCATATTTGAGCATTTTTGTTTTTAAGTTTGTTCTCAAAATACCCATTAATGGGCTTTCTTTCCTTTGAGATTTCTACCGTAAACTTCTTTCTTCGCATTATTTTGATGAAAATGGGTAAAACCTTATATTATTTCCTTTCGTTTGAAAATTATACTTATTTGATTCTACCTCCTGAAGCATGACTATTTGAAAAACTATGTTTGCATCTTTTCCTTTTCTCCGTAAATATGAACGAGTTCTTAAATTGTAGCAGTTTATTTTGAAGTATTTGCAAATTGATCTTGAAAATAGTACCTGTAGCTTTGAATTCTATTGCAAGTTGGAAAGAGTTGGAATGTGTTTCATAGAAGAAATCTCCAGAATGTAGTGTTTCCTCTTTGATATAAATGGAGACTTTATATAATGCATCTTGAGCTTCTTAAATAATATGAAATCGAGCATTTTTGTCAATTTGGTTCCTTTCTGTAGAAAGATGTATTTGTAAATCTGTACTTCAGTGAGCTGATTGCTTCTGAAAGCTCTAAAAATGTACTTTACATTTGATAATTCACAACACTTTGAATATCACTTGAAAATTGATTATGTATCTAATTTTAGTTCTCTATGTATGGAGGAAAGTGCAATTTCTACATGCTTCCTTTTTTACTCGACCTGATTCTTTACAAATTATACTACTTGGAAATGTGAAATTTGCATAAATATTTCCTTATATCACACCTGGCCACATTCTAGAAAATTACACTTTGTAGCTTCTAAATTTATCTCTTTTCTTGTAATATTGAGATGAAGATAATGAAGTTTCTCATTCTTATAGCATACTTTTACACTCTCTTGGATGTACATAGATCATTTTTCACTGTATCTATAACATGATTATGGACTTGCACTTATATGAAAAGTTCATAGGGATTTGATGCTTGGGGAATCTATCCTTATATATTTCTATTCATGTTTTATGTGCTTGTTCTTCAAGGACTAAAGTGAAGACTCATAGATGAATTATTCCTAAACTTCTTGTTCAAACTTATTGAATCTACATTTGTAGCTCTTATGAAAAAATTCTCTTTATTCCTAGAGCATAGTTTTTCAAATGATGCATCCTATAGATGAGTTTTTCTAAAGTAATGAATGCATAACCTTTATGGATGCTTGATAATTTTTTCAAGTTGTTGTTTTTTGAAAAACTATCCAAATATTTTGTAATATATTCTTTAGTTGATGTAACTTGATCAAAATTGATATATTTTTCTTGTATTCTATTTACGCCATCCAAATTTCTTGAAAAATGAAAGCTATAAAATGTATTTCACTTAGCTTGAAATATGTGAATGTGCTCTTTTCATTTCGTTGAATCTACGACATATATTTTGAATGAAATTTTATTTGATATTCAACATGATTTCCTTCCTTGTTAGCTTAATATGAAATCTTGAAATCTTATCCTGAACTTTGTATTTGTTTAGGTTATGCCTTAAAATTTGAAAGTTCCTTTTGCATGTGTTTGATATAAAACATCAAGCCTTTTGTGAGTATATTGTATAGAAGTTGATTCTCATGGTTGTTGTTATTTCTTCTAAGTTGTACCATGAGTTTGCAATTGATGAATGTTATTATATGGATTCTTCTTATATGTTGTACTTATAGAGAATTTGTTCTTATGTTTGTAATTTTTAGTAATATCTTCACTTAATCAATGAATATTGGAGAGTTAATTTTGATTCGATGTTTGGGTGCATATACTTATTGACGGTTTCATAATTCTTTCCTCAACAAAGTGCTCGATAGTTCATGATCTTTTCAATGCAAATTTTTTTATAGTGTAAAATTTTAAAACATGCATTTGTTTTCTTTTGATGTAATCTATACCTGCACACTTAAGAAAATTGTTAGAAAATATATAGGATTTTTGGCCTCTCTAATGTTCCATTGTTTCTTTTCTTTTTGTTTCCTTTTCTACATGATTATAGGAATCTCATGTGTTACTACAAGATACTACTTTCTCAAATCTATATATGTTATCTTGATGTGACCTATACTTTTGATCTTAACGAGGTCCATTTAACTAAAACTAGAAATATAGGCATACAAACTGAATCCTAAGCTAAAATTTTGGCATTTTATATGTTTTCCTTTTAGTTACGCTATTTGCAATGGAGTGATGTAGAGAAGATGAAGCTCAAAATATGGAGCTAAAACAATAAAGACCAAATGGAAAACCCAAGGCAATGATGGGTTCCTTCTTCATTCATTTTCTTCTAGTTTTATACACATGTATCTCTTATTTTAGTAGTTGTAAGTTACATCCCATGACTTGTGTGGGAAACATTGAATTTCCTTGATGAATAAATGATATTATTTCATAATTGAGTTGTTTACTTCCTTTTACTTTCATATTTTATGTTATGTAATGATTGTAAAATGAATTAAACAACTCAATACATACTTAATAACACTTAATCATAGGAAATGATCAAATTGAAAATACATGTAACTTAAAAATGAAATCTCAAAGCAATGCAAACAACAACTACATTTGTTTTTTTGATTCAAACTTGTTAGGTTTGTCTTTATCTTTACCTTCCTCAAGGCTATGCTTTATTTATTCAGAGTTTCTATGCATCTTTGATGAAGGTTAATATGGGATAACAACATATCTGAGGTGTTTCACTCAGAAACAACACATATAGGTAAAATTTTATTTGTTCATTCACTTAACTGAAAACTCAATTTAACTTAAAATGCCCCCTTAGTTAGATTCATTAATCAATTCGTTTCATCAAAAACAAAGTTTCAAGTTGCCCAGTTTTGCACAAGTGCAATAATTGTCAACATTCCAAATGAATAAGACTCTACCATAGATGACCCTTAATGGGGAGGTGGGGGAGGAAGAAAAGGATGATATGGTGCAACATAAGCATCTATATGGGTGTAAGGAATCCCCGAGGTTGAGCATATTATCTCGGAAAAGGAAAAAATGTCCCATTGTAGAGATTTAGAATACATGTGGAGATACGGGAGAACATTATTTTGGTATGGAGTAGAAGATGCAAAACCAAGGAAATTCATATTTCTAGTTTGAAGGAAATTTGAGAATAAAATTTTGGTTGGCGTCTATGGAGGGTACCCGTACAAAGTGTGAGAGGGCATACCTAACATTATTGATCTAGTGAGAAGGTCTCTAAGGTTAGGAACACCCATGTAAACCAAAGGAGGTGAAGGTTCCGAGGGCACATAACCAAAGTTTTGCGCATGGTGGGGGATATTGCCTTTCCCTAAAAAAGGTGTAGCATGAGAAGGTTGGGAAATATCTAGTTCCCTAACTCTATCCACCAATTTCGAACTTACAACACATGCAAACAATGTTGCATTTGATTTAGGAGTATTCAGGTCTTTTTGTGAAGAAAAGGAACATGATTTCCTAATATAGATTTATCCATGAGAGGCCACCCCTCTTTGGATGTATTTCTTGTTGTATGAGAAGGGGTAGAAGAGTTGTTCTGAAGAAGAACATTAGTGTACTCTTGCATCTGGTCCAAGGAATGGTCTATTGTGTTAAGATGATCATCGCTTTAGGTGAAGCATGCTAGGAGTTCATCATTTGGAAATAGGTAAGATGGGAGAGAACCAGATTGCATGTTGGATTTTGGTCTAAACAAGACCAGCGGATTGGACCCTTTCTCTCTTATGAATGTCATGTTATCCGAGTTGGATGTTACCAAAATATTATGTATTATTATTAAATAAATTATAATATTATTAACAATGATTTTAGAGAACTGAAATTAATAATATAGTTATAATAGTTAGGTGAGTGTGAGATATTAATATTGTGATATTAATATCATATTTGTATGTATGTGAGTTAATCTCACCATTAGAATAGGGATATGAGATGATAGAGAGATATGTGGGATAGGTGAGAGATTTTAGCCATGGTTAAGAGATATAGGGGATTGGTGATTGATGTTGACTCCTTAGATAAAGGAGATCATCCTCTTATATAATGTAGTATCTTGCAAGAATAAAATTGTCCCAATTGAATACAATTTACTAGTTTTATTGTTTATTTTGTGTAAAGCTTAGACCAAAATAATATTTGGTATCAAAGCAGTTGGATGGAGTTTTTTAAATCTCTTCTATCTGTTGCATTAGAGTCTTTCTCAATTGTGAATCTGTAGTAGCTCCTAAGTGTTGTATTGAAAATGTGATCCACTATTCACATTTTTGTTCTTAGAATTTGGCATTTTTGGTTTCGTTGGAATCTCATGTTTATTTTGGTTCAAGATATCAATTCATCCTTGATTTTGTATATCTACAGACTCCATTCTTGTATTCTCATTGTTCCATGAGAAAATAAAGTTTTATTCTATCAAGCGACAATGGTTTTTTGATCTGAAATTCATCCTTTCAATATTTGAGATGTCTTTTGTTATCATGGAATTTTGATTCAGTTTTGAGGAGTTCATATAATTGATTTCCATGAAAGGTCTCTTTGCAAAGAAACATCATTATTTTATTGATCTATAAGTGCCCTTGATTGGATGAATATTCTATGACATTATCAGAGTTAAAATCTTGCTTTGAATTTTTCATTGAAGACTTGACATTAGCATGAACGAGGTGTTATAAATGGTGCATCGAGTTTTTTTATTCCCTGTCTTCTTACTTCTCTCGTCATCACATCTACCAAAGATGAATTAAATCCTAATAACCATTCACGTGGAGTTTTTTTGCAAAACTATTCCATTTGTTCATTGTTGTGTGGGTCTTTTTGAGTAACGTATTCGAACTAATCATAGGAATTATGGTTCTCTTTCTTCATATCTCCATTGATTTCTAACTTTATATGATTTTCAAATAGCATGATCTAAGCTACATAAATTATCAAGTACACTATTATTATCTGGTGGTCTCCAACTCTCGCGCATTATATGCATTGCTCTATATTCAGGCACATTTCACATTGATGATTTTGAAGCTTCCATGTGGGGTGATTCTTCAACCATTTTTTGTAAATCCCATGGTTTTATAACTTGGTTTTAGTAGTATTCATTTATTTAAAATTGTAGTTAATTAAGTTTCCTCAGAAGTAGTCATTTTTTTATTTTTTCCATGTCAAAATTTCTGATATTAGTGGTCTTTGTGTTTAGATGTTCGGTGGTGTTGTTATTTAAGGAAAGTGTATTCATATTATATAAAAAAAATTGTCTTCATAGTCCATCAAGTCAATAGTTTATGTTGTTAGTTAGGTCATATGTTGTATTTTAATGTTTATTATACAATTGTCAATGTGTCATTATAGGGTCAATGTCAAAATCATTTTAAAGTGTCAAAATTAAGTCATAGGATTTTGTATGTCTCTCAAAAGTCAAAAAATATTATCTTGTAAGTATTAAAGTTGTCATTTGTGGATTTTGTTAAAAATGTTGATAGTCATTTTTGTGTCAAAGCAAAGTGTTGTCTTCTCAAATTCAAGTGTAAGATTTGAGTCATTGTAAAATTCTAGTATTTTTTGGTCTATAATGAAAAATTCATAGTGTCAAATATTGTAAAAAAAAAATACCTCACGGATGCATTTCCAGTGTTAGCTGACATCTAATTTTTGGGAGAATAAGATGAATGATATTGTAGTTCTAATGATAGTTTGGATGACTTCAAAGAAGGAAAATATGTCTAGCTTCAAGGGCTCCACCCCTCGACCTACCCTATAGCGCAACAGGAGTGCTCCTAAGGTGTTTCCTGGAACCCCTGCAAGGGGTGCTGCCCTTGATCCTATTGGGGCTACCACCCCAAACCCCGCTTTGGAATTTCAAAACCAAAGTAAAGATTTTTGGGGAAGATGCATCGACAAAAGGTGGTGCAAATTTGAGCTCCATGGTCCAATTTGTTGAGTAAGTAGTGACACATGGAGGAAGGAGGTAACGGAGGCTAGAGGTCAATCAAAAATCTCTCATCAGTCACCAAAAATGGGGCTGCATGAAGTTGTGATGGCGATACGTGTGTATGTGTGTTTTATTTCAAAATTGCAATTTGTTGTTTGCAGTATGATTTCAGAGCGTTTGTTTGAATAAGTGAAATGTTCACATTGAAGGGGGGAACTAGAACATGTTCTCAATGTTCAATTTTCCCTCTATTCAGTAAGTAGTGGTTCCAACATGATTCCCTAAAGGAAAGACATAGTGGATAGACGAAAGCGCAAAAGAAATGCAGCAGTGTGATATTTGAGTTTTTGGTTGTCCTGTAAAACCATCCTTTGTTTTAGGTTGTTGGTTGTCTTGTAAAACCATCCTTTGTTTTAAAATTTTTGGTTGTCCTATAAAACCATCCTTATTGAGTTTGTTGGATGTCCTACAAAACCATCTAGATCATGAGCATGCATGGGTGGCAAGCTACAAAAGGAAATGTGATTATTTTTTCTACAATGTCAACATTAGGGGAGTGTATATTGGGAATTAATAATGTTAACAATAGGGGAGTGAATGTTACCAAAATATTGTGTAACATTATTAAATAAATTGTAATATTATTAATAATGAGTTTATATAACTCATATTAATAATATAGTTGTAATAGTTAGGTGAGTGTGAGATATTAATATTGTGATATTAATATCATATTTGTATGTATGTGAGTTAATCTCACCATTAGAATAGGGATATGAGATGATAGAGAGATATGTGGGATAGGTGAGAGATTCTAGTAGTGGTTGAGAGATATAGGGGATTGGTGATTGATGTTGACTCCTTGGATAAAGGAGATCATCCTCTTATATAATGTAATATCTTGAAAGAATAAAATTGTCCCGATTGAATACAATTTACCAGTTTTATTGTTTATTTTGTGTAAAGCTCAGACCAAAATAATATTGGAGAGCTCAGGTTGTAGGCTATACATAGGTTGATGTATCTCCTTAATCCCGATTGATGAACCGTTGTAGGTACCTTGAGGAGGAGGAGTGTGAGGGGAAGGTAAATTCAATGAGTAATTATTATCCCACCCAGGATAATGAGGGAAAGCTGTTGAATACCCACATGGTAATAATATGCTTATGAACCAAAAATGGGCCTATCTTATTCTGACCCAAAATATTTTGAGGGTATATAAATACCCACAAAATAATTGGAAAGGAGAGGGTTGGATGAAAGAAGGTAGAAATAATGGAAACTAAAAGGTACTAGTTCTTAACCACAGGATCAAAAAATTTGTACGGCTGAAAATCAACATGTGGCTTTTAGGTGCACTCGACCTCCCGAGGTCTTGTCGAGACAACCGATGTGGAAGATATATAAGGTGAATGGGTGAAATGTGAATAAGAAAATATCAAGGAAATTTGATGTCCTGTATAGGAACTAATGGAATCTACTCATCTAAGGTGACAAAAGCTTGTCTTACCTACATGGGTGAGATCGAACGGTCTAATATTATGGTAACATGTAAATTACAATCAATATCTCGGCTAACAAAAATGATCACAATGGGTTGTGGAAGGCATGGGAATTGTCATATGTTTTCCTCATAGAATTTTCCAGACAAGGTCATGGAAGCGAGAGTGAAACATGTGAAGAGGACAAGTGAGTGGATTGTGGGAACTAGTTTCATCCAGGATGGTTTTGCCATAACTTGTAAGAATTTTCTACTTCAGTGTTCAGCATTGTCAACTGTGAGATGATGGCATATGGAAGTGGCCTGGATCATAAAAACAAGATTATAAGACACATGTCAATGTATCGTAAATAGGTAAGGTGTGTTTGGCTATGGGACTCGAGGATCAAACACTTGGTATATTGGTTGTTGAGGGCCTTGAATGGTCATGTAGGATGTGTAAATTACTAAAGCAAAGAAAAAAGAAATTGTTAGGAATTAGAGAACAAATATGTGTAAACAATTCCTCAAATCATAGCATTAGGAAACTATATAGAAGAATTATACATGCGAAATATAACAACATAAATAAATAATGCATAAAAGAATACAAGATAAGATTTAACATGGTTCACCCAATGTGGGCTATGTCCACCAAGAACTTGCTCATATTTTATTATTACAAGAGTAAAAAAACTCTCACGGGTCTTCTCTTAGTTATGAAGTCACAACAGAATTCCAAAGATGTTAAACCACATCTAAACCACAATTGACACTCAATTGCTTAACCTTGATCATTCTTGATCACATCTTAATCACTAAGACTCAAGACCTCTTGAACACACAAGATATATTCAATATACCCTAACACCTCTATTTATAGGATTACAATCCTTTAAGAAGTCCAAAATCCAACCCTATAATTTTGAAAGTCGTGACCTTTCATCTTCCCAATTCAAATCCCACACTTCAATACTGATCTCGAGAAGACCAAAAATAGGCTCCACACCCCACACATGGAGACTATTCCTACCGAGAAAAGTTCAAAAGCCTTCATTATCAACCATGAAAGTCAATCAAATTTGAACACAAATTCATCTTATTTCTTGTGACCGCATTGTTCATCATATCTAAAGGATTCTAACTGGTATGAATCTTTTCCACCTTTAACTTATCTTCTTCCAAAGCTACTTTGATGAAATGATATCTTAGTTGAATGTGCTTCATCCTAGAGTGAAAAGAGGAGTTCTTCGCTAAATGAATAGCACTTTGACTATCACTATGTAGTCTCCCAACTTCCTTCTTATAACCCAAATCATCAAGAAACTACTATAGCCAAATCATCTCCTTGCTTGCCTCTGTGGCAGCAACATACTCATCCTCTATGGTTGAAAAATCCATAACCTTTTGTAATCATGAAATCCAACTCACCACTATATCACCAACCATAAATACATAACCTGTCATGCTCCTCTTGCTGTCCAAATCTCTTGCCATGTCTAAATCTACATAACCATGCAATGTAGTGTCTGATCCATTGAAACACAATGTTTCTCCCATGGTCCCTCTCAAATACCAAAGGATCCACTTCACTACCTGCCAGTGCTCTCTACCTAGATCACTCATAAACCTGCTCACTACTCCCACTACATGGGCAATGTCAAGCCTAGTGCATACCATAACATACATCAAGCTACCAACCATTGATGAGTATGGTACCTTAGAAATCTAGATTTTATCCTCCTCAGTCTTGGGACTCTACTCCTTTGATAATTTAAAGTGACCTACCAAAGGAGTACTAACTATTTTAGTATCCTGCATACTAAACCTCTCAAGTCTAGTTTTCCATAAGAGATCTATGCTCTTCATCCATGGCTTGCTCCCACTTATTCCTAACATCCACCTGCACTGCTTCCTCAAAGCACTCTAGATCTCCACTGTCAGTGAGCAATAAATAATTCAAAGATGGAGTAAATAGTTCAGGTTCCCTTCTTACCCTAAAATACCTTCTCACCTCAGGAGTTTGGGGTTCCTGATGAGTAGGTTCCTAAACTGGCTTTGCCAGAACATACTACACCTAAACCAGCCCCTTGGACACCTTGTTGTCCGCAATGTCCTCTAGCACTATGTATTCTTTCTCTGATTCCTCTTCGTATTCCTACAACTTATCTTTATAAATGAATTTTTCATTAAAGACAATATCTCTAGAATGAAATATTTTCTTGTCCTTAAGACTCTAAACATGGAAAACAAAGTCATCCTCATCATATCCAATAAAGGTGCATTTCTCAGACTTAGCCTCTAACTTGGTCCTATCATCTTTATCAATGTGAACAAATACCTCACATCTAAATACTTTAAGAAATGATTAATCAAATTTCTTACTAGACCAAGCCTCCTCAAGTATACCTCCATCTAAATCCCTAGAGGGTCCTCTCGTTAATCGGATAAATAGTTGTGCTCTTTGCTTTCGCTCAAAACATGAGTGGCAGCCCCACATGTAACCTCATGCACCTATCACGCTCCATGATTTTCCTACTCATTCTCTCTAACACTCCATTTTCTGTGGAGTATTTGGAACCATTCTTTTCCTATGGATCCCATTTATTGAACAATAATGAAGAAATTCATTCTTTGTAATACTCCACTCCCTTATCCAATCTGAGAAATTTCAGCTTGAGACCTATTTCATTATCTACTGGGCTTTCCATGTTTTGAAGGTTTCAAACACATTATATTTCTTTCTAATGAAATATACCCAAAATTTTCTAGTTGCATCATCAATGAAAGTGATATAATAACATGAAGCACCAATAGAGTTTACCTTAGCTATCCCCCATACAACCGTATGCACTAAATCCAACTTACACTCTTTCTGGTAGGTCTAACCTTGAGGAATCTCACCCACTGTTTTCCATAAACACAGTCCTCACGAAGTCTAAATCTCACTCATTTAATCTAGAAAAACTTTCCTTTATAATCTACATGCCCTTTTGACTCATATGACCGAGTCTCTCGGTGCCACAAAGTTACATATCCATCTCCAAAGAACTAAATTACAATAATTAGCACCATTGGTTAAATTAAAAGTACCAGTTTATTACCTCTTGCAACTGCAAGATCTCCCTTAGTAACCTTCTAAGAATCTACTATAAAATTGACCATCTGCCTTAAATTCCTAGCAAACCACTGATATCAAGTTCGCCTCAACTTAGGAACATTCCCGACATCCTTAAGTAGCCATGTGTTCCCATTCTACATTTTCACCGAACACAACCTTTCCCTAATATTTTGCATGGTTCATCATCACCATGATATACATGTCCAAAATCTCCTTAAACAAAATCAGTAAAGTAATGTCTATGTGGGGTGGCATGGAAAGAAGACCTTGAGTCTAACACCCAAGACTCAACAATATTATCTAAATAAAGAATTAAGACATCCGAAAAACATCACCCGCCGCCACATTTACCTCTTTAGTTTCCTCCTTATTGTTCTTCTTATCTTGAAGAGCCCATCAATATTTCTTAGCATGACCAACCTTCCCATAATGCCTACATTCTAACTTACTCTTGTATTTTTACTTTGGGATCATTCAAATTCCCCATGGTTAGCTTTCCCTCTGCTTTTTTTATCCCTCTACTCTTCACCACCAAAGTGTTTCCGAAGTAGAAGAATATCCGGTGCTCTTCATTTGCATTTCCTCACTTAGAATCACACCTATTACATCCTTAAGCTTCAGCTTTGAATTATTAGAGATTGAATTACTTACTATCATAACCAAGTTGTCCTAGCTATTTGGTAAGAAGCACAAAATCAACAAATTCCCGACCTCATTATCAAAGTCAATTTTTTATGAGTTTAACATATAACCGTATTAAATTCATTCAAATGAAAAATAATAGAACCATTCTCAAACATCTTCATATTAAATAACATTTTCATCAAAAATATTTTATTAGAGGTAGAGGGTTTTTCATATAACTTCCCTAATGCACTCATGAGACCTTCTGTGGTATTCTCCTATGATATGTTGAAAGCAATCGAAGATGCAAGGCATAACCAAATTTCCCGAGTGCCTTTCTATCTAGCAACTCCCAATCCTCATCCAACATGGTTGTAGGTTTCTTTTCTTTTCCAGCCAAAGGAACATGGAGGTCCTTTTGATATAAGTAATCCTCCATTTGCATCTTCCACAAACCAAAGTTCTTCCCATTGAACTTCTCAACCCTTGATTTTCCCTCATCCGCCATAGCTCCCACTCAAGCTAAAATTTCCTATGATTTACCACTTTAGAAAAAAACCACCAAATCTTTGATACCATTTGTTAGGAATTAGAGAATAAATATGCAAAAACAATTCCTCAAATCATAGCAGTAGGAAACTATATAGCAGAATTATACATGCAGAAATATAACAACATAAATAAATAATGCACAAAAGAAGACAAGACAAGATTTAATATGGTTCACCCAATGTGGGCTACATCCACCAAGAACTTTATCATATTTTATTATCAACAAGAGTAAAACAACTCTCACATTCTTCTCTCAGTTATGAACTCACAATAGAATTCCAAAGATGCTAAACCACATCTTAACCGCAATTAACACCCAATTGCTTAACCTTGATCATTCTTGATCACCTCTTGATCACTAAGACTCAAGACCTCTTGAACATATAAGATATCTTCAATATACCCTAACACCTCTATTTATAGGATTACAATCCTTTAAGAAATCTAAAAGCCGACCTTAGAAGTTTGAAAGTTGTGACCTTTCATCTTACCACGTTGGAAAAGAAATGGTCATGACCTTTCATCTTCCCATGGCTGGAAAAGAAATGGTCATGACCTTTCATCTTCCCAATTCAAACCCTACCCTTCAATACTGATTTGAGAAGACCAAAAAAAGGCTCCACACCCAAATAGTAATCTCACAAAGAATCGACAAAAGGGAAAGGTTAATCCTAAGCCAATTATGGATACATGAGGAGATGTATTAATTCCTTTCTAATTACTTCTATGTTCCTAATTTAGCAAATGGAAACAAAAAGATTTAAATTAAAACAATTCAATTACTTTCCTCAAAATTAATTAAATATATGTGTTGCTAGTAGCTAATTAATAAATGAAAGCTAACTAATTGAACAAGAAAATCAATTATAATCTACTATTTTTTTAATTTTTAATGATTTAAATGAAAGAAATAAACAAATAAGGAAACTAATTACTTTAACCTATGTTATTTTTATTTTTGATACTTTCGGAAAACAGAGGAAATACACACAGAAAAATTAAATTTCTTCTAATTAGTTAAAATTACTTCTATGCTAAAAACTAACATAACTAAACAATTAAACAAATGGATGTGGTTATTTCCTTGTGAAGAGAAGATTTAATCATTGAATTAAATCAAGGCTTTTCCAATTTGTACTTGTGGCTCTAAATTTTCCTCTATTATTTCCTTAGAGTCACGGGAAGAAACAAAAGCTTCTCGTGAAGTTATTCTTCCCCTAAAAATTCCCTAGAAGAAACAATGGGATCTATGGAAGCTTTAAAAAATGAAGGGAAATTACAATAACACTAAACAAATGTAAACAATTCTTCCAATAAAACTTCTCATGTAAACCCACATCGATAAGCAAGGAAGAAAATTTCAGTAGAAGCTTTGTGTGAATAAAGGAAAACTATTGAAACTAATATACTCTATAAGAGAATATGAAATAATATCTCCTAAAACAAAGAAATATTTTATAATTCAATTACATCCCTAACCTAGTGTTGGAGGTGACAAGGATTAGGGGGTGTAAATAAGTCCCCAATAAATCCTTTTTCACACTTGTGCTTCAAACCCAAACCAAATATGTTCATATACAACACATCATTGCATACAACCTTTTCAATGAAGTGTAATATATGTAAATAACATAATATGACTGAAAAGACACATATATTGATAATAAAATCAGATCCACACACTTATATATATTCTCAAATTAGATCATAAAGAGTAGTGTCTTAAATAATGATCTAAAAGATACAATAAAGTGATCTTAAGACAATCAATGTATCATGAATACATATGAGGAGATATAACTATGACAATGTCTTTAATGAAAGTGTAGAAGAGGGACGAAAGCCTCATACTTTTATTAATAATCAATCAAATCATTTACAGAATGAATGACTACAATATTTATAGATATTGCACAGTCATGTATAGAAAAAATAGGGAGTTGCAACTATGCAACAATAATATAATCCCATGTACAGAAAACTCCAAATATATGGTTTCAACAATATATAACCATATAAAAATTACAATAATGACATAAACTTGCTACAGAATACAGTTCCCAATTACAAATAATTTATGGTTAATACCAAACTATAACAACTTACCATAATGTAATAATTAACTAAGGTAAATGCACAAATTAACTTAGTAAACTAAGTTTACCCTAACATTTCCCCCTTAATTTTGCATTTCCTCAAGGGATAAGGAGAGGAATTATATGAATAACTCAAATTTTTCATGTGTAAGTGACTTTGTGAAGATACCTACTTGTTGTTCAGCTTTTGGACAAAACTAAAGTTATATATTATGTTTCAAGACATGCTCGCGTATGAAATGTACCTATACCTCAATGTGCTTTGTTCTTTCATGAAAAATTGGATTGCGAACAAGTTTGAGAACACATTCATTATCAACATACAAGGTATTCAGTTTGTCCTGTGGTATTCCAAGTCCTTTAAGTATGTGACATAGCCATATCACTTCACGATACGGCTTGACCAATAGAATGAACTCGAATTTTGTAGAAGAGTGAGAAACAAAGTATTTTTTTTTTTCTTCCCATGATCTTGGTCTATATTCGAAAAGAATAAAAATCCAAAAGTGGATTTTTGTCATCAATATTACCTGCATGATCTGAATCCAAATATCCAGTCAAGAAGAATTGATCATTCTTCTTATATTCTAGACCAAGATATATTGTTCCCTTGAGATATATCAAGATTCACCTTGTTGCCTTCCAATGACAAACACGAGGTTCCTGCATGAACCTGGATAGATATCTCACGACAAAGTTGATATCTGATCTAGTGTATGTGAAGTAAATGAGACTCCCAATCAACAACTGATAAAGAGTGGCATTTACCATAATATATGGATCTTAATGAGATAACTGCATTCTCGTCTCCATAGGTGTAGCAATAGGTGTGCAATCCATCATCTTGAATTTCTCGAGCATTTTATTGGTATACTTCAATTGAGAAATAAATATGTGATTATCATTTTGAAATACTTCCAATCCAAGAGAGTAGTGCATCAACCTAATACCTATCATGTCGAATGATCATTTAAGATCTTTCTTTGTTGCATCAATTATCTTCATTGAACTACCAAAGTGATGACTAGATCGTCGACATAGAAAACAATAATCACAATCTCCCCCCTTGATTTTTGAGGTAGAGATTGGGATTGTATTTATTTATAAAAATCCATTCTATACGAGATGCTCATCAATTTTGATGTACCAAGCCCGAGGTGCTTATTTAAGGCCATACAGAGATTTATTGATTCTTTATACCTTTGTTTCTTGACCAAGTACACCATATCCCTCAAGTTAAGTCATGTCAACTTATTCTTGTAAATATCCATTTAGAAAGTCACTTTTTACATCCATTTGATGGACTTTCCAACCAAACTATGCAGATTAGAGACTAGATCATCTTGATCGTTTTGATATTAAATATGAGAGAAAATGTCTCCTTGTAGTCAATGCCTTCTTTTTTCTTACCCCTTTACAACCAATCTCACTTTATACTTTTCTATGGTCCCATCTAATTTGTACTTTATTTTTAATATCCATCTATAACCAATGGGTTTCTTCCTAGTGAAATATTGACAAGGTGCAAAGTGTTTTTTTCATCAATGACTCGATACTCAACGTCCATGGCATCATTCCAAGATTTTGACTATAGGGATTCCTATCTGTAGATGGCTCATCATATTTAATAAATCTACTCATCAAAGAAAAGTTGACTTCTTCTAATACTTTACTGTGATTCCATGGTCCAATGGTGGATGTATCCAGTGGAGCATCCAATTTTACATCTCGTATCATGTTAGTATACCACTTTGGCATACATTAAACTACTCCCTGTGTGTCATGGTTCTATCTGATCATCACCATCATCTCCATCATCAGTATCATCATATGTGGGAACATCAACTTCTATTTTTACAACAGGTGAAAAATCTACATCAGGTGAGTCTGGAGGAGGATTATATGCTTCCTTCTTCTAAAAAAAATCAACATCTATGTTAGTGTAAATTTTCCTTGTCTTTGGATCCATCAATATGTACCCAAGAGTCTCTCTTAAATCGTAACCAATGAAGATTATTTTTGTGATTTCATATCCAACTTTTTTTCTGTTTTACTTTGGTATGTGCATAGTTGTTTCGCACCCAAATACTCCGAGGTGTGCAAAGATGGCTTCCTCTTTGACCATGCTTTATATGACTCCTTCAAGAGCAACCATGGGAAATATTTTCAAAAATACATTTTTGTCTTTATTTCTTCTTCCCAAAATGTCCTTTCTAGTCCGAACCATTGATCATGCATTGCACCATTTCCATGATAGTAAGATTTCTTCTCTCAATAACACCATTCTTTTGTGGTGTGTATGGAGGAGGCATTTGTTGATAAATTATGTGAGCTTGTAGGTAGACTTTGAACTCATTATTGGTGAATTCCCCCCCTCAATCTAAGTGGAAAGATATGATGTGATGACTAGTCTCGTTCTCTACAGCCACTTTGAAAATTTTGAAGGTCTTAAAAGCATCACTTTTCTTACAAAGACAATATATCCACATTTTTCTCGAGTAGTCATCAACACAAAACATGAAGTAATAAAATATAGAATGACTCGGTTGCATCAGACCGCAAAGATCGGTATGAACCAGATCAAGCTTACCATAAGCTTGATAAGTACTCTTCTGGAGTACAACTATGTGTTTTTTTATACTAGGTAATGAGGACACTTATATGTATCTTTTTGGAGAGATGTCAATCCTTTTACCATATTATACCAATGAAGTGTTTAGAGATACTTGAAATTGATGTAACCAAGTCTCTAATGCCACAATCGTATGGAGGTATGATTCTTAACCACAAGTGTCTAATCACCTCTGTGGAAAATATCAAGCTCAAACATGCATCCCACATTAGAGGATTTTACAACTATTTTTGAGCCTCGTGATTTGTCTCGAATCAAACACATCTTCTTGTCAAAACAACTATCAAAGTCAATTTTAAAATTATGATCTAGGAGTTGACTAACTAATAGTAGATTCTTTGTCAACCTAGGGACATATAATAAATCTTATAGTCCACAATTGCTTGAACCAAGGGGCAAAGAAATGTTCTCAATTCCCCTGTACTATGTATGAATAATCATCACCTAATGAAACATGATTTTTTGAAGGTGTGTCCCTCATTGTGGTAAACAAGTATCGTGGCCTATCATGTGTCGATGGCTCTTGAATCAACACACCAGTCATCACTAGATGACGTGGAAGGTTCAATGGATCGGCGGTTTACGAGAAGTCTTCATTATCTAAATTTTCTTCTTGCTCAGATATATTTCCTTACTGATGGGGTTTTCTTCTCTAGTTCCCCTTCTTATACCCTTGATTGTAGTTTTAATTTCTCTTATGATATTTCTCATGTTGAGGTCAAGAATTACTTGATGAACCTTTCTTATAGGTATTGAACCAACAACATTTTAACTCATGTCCTCTTTTAAAGATAGGAAATTTCTTTTTTTGTTGTATTTCCCCTTGTTGATGCTGATTTTGGGACTTTTTATGAGATTTATCTTTTCCTTTTCCTTTCCATTTCGATGATAAGAAAGTGCTTTCTTCACTTCGTCATCTTTATTGTACATTGCGTCCTCTTGTTGTAATAGGTTTACCACTTGTTAAAACTCATTATTTGATCTCGAAAATTTGAGTGTTGTAACAAAAATTTGATATGAAGGATCTAGAGTGCTCTCATAACAATGGAAATAAGAGTTGTATCAGTGACCTCCTCTCCTAGGGCTAGAAGTGAAGCTCTCAATTCTATAACTCTTCTTCAGAAATCTTTTATTTTCTCATTTTATTTAAACTTCAATGTGTGTAGCTGAATTTATAAAATCGTATGAAATTCTGGTTTTTGGCCTCATACATTGTGCTCAACTTATCCCATGCTTATTTTTCTGATTTGGCATCATGAATGTGGGGTTGCATGTCATCGAACACTACAAACAAGATTATTATCTTGGCCTTCTAATTTGCTTGATCAAACTAATGTTGTTTAGTTGTATCATTTGTTGATCTAGTTACATAACCATCCACAACATTCCAAATCTCTTCAAACTCAAGTTATATTTTGATTTTTGTCTTCCATGTTGCATAGTTATTTCCTCTTAGAAGTTGAGAATACGGAAGAAATAATTTGAGGGCGTGTGTGCCCATTTTACATAATCAACTAACAAAGGGTAAGGATCTTAGCACCGGGTATATGGTCTCCCAATCTATATACCATCACCCGATAAACCGAACCTTTCTATATACGCACGCTTCGATATACCCATCAAGACTTGGAATGAGTTCTCCTTTCTATATACTTGGTAATACATGAAAGAGGTGTTAACATAGATGAAATATTTTGATATGTGGTACCAAGACAATACTGAAAGGGGTCTATGTGATTATTGACACCAACTCAAAGAAATATCCTCATACGTGCGTGTAACTTTGCTATATACTCAGATAATTTCAGCGTCTGGATTTATGTTGAACAATTATTCACAGAAGGATGGGAGGGATCAAAGTGTGTGCACTGTGTCCTTATTACTCCCCATTGATTTAAAGATTCGATGTCTAGATGAAATTGTTGCATCTATATTAGGATTTTAGTGTAGTAGTAGTTGCGATGGCTTTACCTATAAGTGCTTCCCAGAGGCATTGTTTATATCAAACGCTATAGATGAGATCTAAATATCTCGTGAGTGATACAAAAATTTTTTTATTACAAATATATGCCAATTTTAAATTATTTACAATGGTTTTTGGTTGAATATGGTAGCCTAAAAATCAGTAAAATACACTAAAATATATAATTACATCCAAAATTTTGAAAAAATTTAATGGTAGGATTTTTTTGTTTACAACGCCATGGTGGCCTCTAGAGCATTGTGTGGCTCACATGAGTAAAAAACCACAAAATAAATGGCTCAAAAAGTAGTTTTCAGTCACCCCTCCTTTCAAAAATGTTTACCAAAATTAAAAAAATGTAATTTGGGACAATTTTTTTTCCCTAAAATAAGTTTTTCTCCGCTAAAATTGGTGGTTGTTTTAGTTGTCTCTAAGAGCTTTAGTAGTGGTTTTGGTGCTATTAATGCCACTTTGTATTTGGTGTTTCTACTAAATAAATTTTCAAATTTTAAAACACATGCATAGGCTTTATTGTGGGTTGACCTCAAGACATTCCCACATACAAAGTCTAACCACCTCTACCCTAGCCACTTGAGTGCTCTATGTTGATGCAAAGTGAAATGAAGAACTTTGTATTTAAATGCAAAAAATAGTAACCCTAGTAATGATGACATGGTTGTGTTGTGAATGAGATGATTCCACATGGTTTTCTTAGAGTGGGGGGTGGATTAGGGCTCCATGTGCAAAAAAATGGATCGAGCTCTTCTGTACCACTTTATCTTGTAATATTTTTTTCCTCCACCGTGTAATATTATGCCTCCATTATTTGTTTTTATTTTGTTTAGGATATTCATTTATAGGGGAAAACAATGTGTGGGTGGGCTTGTCGATGGAGGTGGTTTCAGCCATTTATATGAGAATCGCCCAATACACCCAAATCACTCAAATTTTATGTTTACAGGGATGTTCAGAAGAGCTCGGTCACTTCAAATTTTGTTTGATAATCCACCATTTTGTGCTTGTGGGTAGAAATTTGCATTGTGGAGGTGTTCCAAACTCGGTGGGTTGGGTGATCACTGTTTGTTATCAAAAAAAAAGCTTTGGTCCTGGATGCCTATAGCTCACCCAATGCACGTGTAACATGTTTTGCTATTGTAACCTAGCTTGGTTTGGAGCTCACTCTACAACTCACTTGTAATGTATTTCAATTTGGTCTTCAATGAAAAACTCAACAATTTTAAAACTAACATGGCCTATGAAGGATTAACTTACCGGTGCCACGACCTAGCTCGGTGTGAGCTCGAGGGTACTTAATGTAATTTTTTAAGAGCTCGGTAGATGCAGAGAGTACTCCAAATGTAGATAGACTTCTATTTTTACTAGAGACTAAATAATCCTCTAAATATAGAGGTAAAACCTTAGTTGGGGAAAAATATTTTTTTAATTTTGTGAATCGATTAACTTCCATAAAGCATATATTCCTAGTGCAAGAGGCACCAAGAAAAAAAAATTGACTTTTGTTTACTTGGAGACCATATTGGAGGCTTTCCTATCATTGTGAGACAAGAATGCAAGGGTTTGGATGGAGGGAATGGAGGTGGCTCGCTCGCTCACGTACACTATTTCCCTCTCATAATTTATTCAACACTCTCTATAACTTCATATTTTCTCTACAGTCGAATAACCTACTCGTACCAAATGAAAATGTAGAATAAGGAAATAATCCTCACACTTTTATTAATAATCAATCAAATCATTTACATAATGAATTACGGAAATATTTATAGATATTGCACAATCATGTATAGAAAAAATAGGATGTTGCAACTATGCAACAATAATATAATCCCATGTACGTAGAAAACTCCAAATATATGGTTTCAGAAATATAAAACCATGTACCAATTAAAACAATGACAATTCCCAATTACAAATAATTTATGGTTAATACAAAACTATAAAAACTTACTATAATGTAATAATTAACTAAGGTAAATGCATACATTAACTTAGTAAACTAAGTTTACCCTAACATTTAATATTCAAGATCAAATATGAAAAATCCTTATAAATATGAAAATAACATCAACTTTCTATGAGGATAGCATCCAAACTCAATTACCTAAATTTTCCCTCCTTCTCCAACTCGCTCTCAAGGAAACAACACCAACTTTCACTTGCTCAAATTCTCCTCATGAAAAAGGGTTCTTTAAAAGAAGATAAAAGGGGTTTTCAAAAGCTAGAACCATTGTACCCAAAAAATCCATTTTATACCCTTTCCTTGATTCAAATTAAAAGGATGTCCATTTAACACCACTTTTATGACCTTTAAAACTAAAAAAAAATCCCAAAAGAATCACTATAACATTCACAATTGAACCATATAGGTGGTCCTAACATAAATACTTCATCCATGCACCAAAAATCCCAAAACCCTTACATTGGGATGAAAAAAATATCCTAATCCCAAAAATATTTTTTATCAAGATCTAAATTTTTTTTTTTATTAAGGGCAAATAGTTTTGAAGGGACTATACCCTGTATACAAAAGGGCTCAAAAGCCAGATAGTAAAGATGAGAAAAGCAGCCCAGAGAAGGGCAAAACAGTCAACCAAGGAAGGCTCAACAACCAAATATTACAATATATGTGAAAAAAGGATCAAAACGTACAAAGATCTAGAGAAAAGAAGGCAAGATCAAAAAGAAACCAAAAGAGAAACAACATAAAGAGCTCCACCAAAAAACAGCTCCAGAACCACCCGATGACAGCCACATCGCAGCCAAAAAATAGCATCACAACAGCCCGTTACTTGATGGCTCTGTCAATTTTGGTCTTGATAGCCTGCAGTGACATGAAGAAGGCAATGGCAGTGGCCTGAGAGGAGTCTTGCAAATCTGCTTGGGCAATTGCAATGTCCCTTTTCTCTTTAGGGCCCCATATGTCCTCATTAATCCCACTTAAACTGCAAACACTGTGGACATGTTGTTCAATGAAATTATAAATGCTTTTGAGGGCAGACAATATGCAGTCATTGCGGCTTTTAGCATTCCCCAATCTGCCATCTAAGGACTGAAGTTTCTTGAAGACTTCACCAATAACCCCCTCTTCCTCCTCACTTTGAAGGATCCTTTTACCCTTTGCTCTTTCCATGTTTTTTATAGCCCCTTTGAGCTCTTGTATCTCCTTCTCTAATCTATCCACCCTATCTAGCAATTCCTCCTCTTTGGGCTCCTCCACCAGCTTGCTAATATGCAGGAGGTTTTCAGCTAGTTCCAAGTCTTTGTGACTCCTTAGGACTCGTTGGGAAGCAGGGATTTTAGCTTTGAGGCTCTTTCTTTTCTTGCTGGAGACAAAGCATCTTCATTCTTTCTTTTTAGCAGGGGGGAGTGGGAGCAGTGTGGGCAGGTGGAGGTATGGAGGAGGGAGGTGGGCTAGGATTCACGGGAGGGCAGCTGGAGAAATGGTGGTGAATCAAGAGGATAAGGCCCTGGTGCAAAGGGACAGCCCTAGAGTGGCTTTGAACTTCCCTTATAGATTTCTCCAGAGAGTTAATCAGATAGTGAGGAAAGATGATAATGTTATTTCTACGAAAATGATTCAGAAAAATCATATGCTTATGAGGTATAGTCACATATCTTCCTTCAAGGGTAACATACCTTACCACCATTTTGGCCAGTTCATCAAAAGGTTCAGGGATCGATGCCACCTTGAGGCCAGCAGTCACAAACTCAAGATTCTCCCCCTCTTCTAGAAATTTCTTGGTTTCCACCTCCCTGTCTACCTTCTTATTGAAGAATTTTGTGCCTTCCAAGCTGAGGCCCGTGATCTGAGCTATGAGCTCTTCCGTGATTTCCATTTTCATGTTACTATATTTGACTATTCTATTCTTCCAACCCTTGGCGAATTTGATAGAGATGTCTTGGTCGAAGCCTTGAATCCTTTCAATGAAATTAGACAGTCCCCCGATTTGCAGGTAATCCCAAAGCTCCGTGTTCTCTTTCCATTCAGGATTGTGGGTTGGTTCGGTTTTGCATGGCAGCCCCCCCATGTTTCCTCTACTCCTTTTCCTATTCTCAACGGTAAAATAGCTACCAATGTGCGGGACAGGATGAACTTTGATTTTGGTATTTGAATCTTTCCTTCCCATGAAAGCCGGTTTAATTATTATGCTACACTTGTTATTATTACCCCACTCCTCGGCTTTCCTCCTATGCCAAGAAATGATGATAGTCCAGCCTGCACAGATCACAACAATCATCCAAATCTTTTGTGATGTCATCATCATGTACTTGGGGATCCGCACATTAGCGTCTAAAATACAGCCGTTAGTTATGATTTTCACTGCCATGTAGATCAATGATAATGGCTTTATTGACATGAGCGGTCAAACGTCCCCCCCAATCCAAGTTTGAAAGGAATTATTAACACCGAAGTTAGCCAAACTGTCAGCGACCCTATTTCCTTCCCGGTAGGTGTGGGTGATTTGGACATTTTCAAAGATTTTACATATATCAATAGCTTCCTCAATATAATCCCTGATAGACCAGCTGGGGTGTTGCTTTTTATTCAGAAGATTGATAATATTTAGAGAATCACCTTCAATTATGATATTAGGAATATTACAATCTCTGGCAAGTCTAATACCCCAAAGAGCTGCCATGGCTTCAGAATAATGATTAGTCTGTCTGCCCATTCTTCCGTAAAAGCAAACATAATGACCTCTTTGATCCCTGATGATTCCCCCTCCTCCAGAGTCACCCGGATTGCCCTTAGAGGCCCCATCAAAATTTAACTTGTGCCAATCAGTGGGGGGTTTAATCCATCGGACTGTGTTTCTGTCAGTACCACTGTTATTTCTATTGATAGTGGCAATATTCCATTCAGTCAGAATGCATTCTTCATTCTCTGGGTAGAGTCTATTTTTAGGGGGTTTAAATCTAGCAATATTATCTTGCACAACAATGATAATTTCCTTATAAACTTTGTTACAAGCCTGTCTATTGTTTCTGAAAATACTATCATTACGAGCCTTCTAGATTCTCCACATAGTGTGGGGCAGAACAAGTTGCCATAGCCTTTTCACCATGCAATGTTTAAACGGAGAGCTCCATTGCTCCCAAGCCTGAAGGCAGGTAAGGGGAAAAATCCATCTCAGATTAAATTTTGCAAAAACAAGCTGCCAAATTTTGGAAGCAATCTCACAATGGAGGAATAAATGCTTTATATCTTCAGCCTCTTGCTGACACATGCAACATCTATTCGGCATGATAAATCCCTTCTTGATGAGGTTGTCATTAGTTAGGATCTTGCCATTAATAATTAGCCACCAAAAGAAGTTCACTCTAGGGGTTAGCTCCGGCATCCACAACTTGTGCCACTTAATTTTGCTTTCCATGGATGTAAAGAAAGAATTATATCCTGATTTAACAGTGTACTCCCCATCAAAAGAATCTTTCCAGATGAGCTCATCTTTAAGATTTTGATTACTTATATGGATTAGGGAAAGCTGATTCTGGAGAGATATAATATCAGCCTGAATATTATCATTCTCCACTTTTAGCTGCTTCCATTTTCTTTTGTTTCCATCCCTCTCAATGTACCCCTAGATTTTGTGTCCATACTTTGCAATTAAGTTGTCTTTAATATGATCATAAGTAGAGATCCAGTTAGAATCCATCCACTTATCAGTCCAAAAGTTTATGTTTTGCCCATCTCCAAGCTTCCAGCTGCACCCCTGAGAGAGAATGTGTCTATTGCGTAGAAGGTTGTTCCAGAAAATAGAACCACTCGGAAGGGACTGATCATATATGAAGGAAATATTGTTTTGTTTTGAAAGATATTTGATCTTAATCAGCTCTGTCCAAGGTCTGTGCTCTTTTATAAGCCTCCATCCTAATTTTGTAGTAAGGGCAGTACTCATATGTTTTATATCTTTGATGTCTAACCCCCCTAGTCTCTTAGGTTTACAAACCTGTTCCCAAGCCACAAGATGATATCTGAATCTGTCCTCAGTACCGTGCCACAGAAAGTGTTTTTGAATCTTCTCAATACTGTTCATCATAGCTGTAGGCATGCTGAACATTGACAGTATGTAAATAGGCAAATTTTGAAGCGTGCTTTTAACCAAAAGACACTTACCTGCACTTGAAAGAATGGCTCCTTTCCAGCCAGCCAACTTTCTTTGAAATAAGATCATTCCATACCTCCACTGAAATCTTGCCAGTACTTAAAGGTAACCCTAAGTAAGTAGCTGGTAGAGAATTAATAGTGCATCCTAGAATATTAGCAATCTTTCTTTGCCTCTCCTCAGGAGTATTGAAGAAGTAAATAGAGATTTTGTCAAAATTAACTTTCTCGCCCGAGGCTTCCTCATAAAATCTAAGGACAGTTTTAATGGCCTTTGCCTCAATAATAGAAGCCATTAAAAGCAGCAAAGTGTCATCAGCAAACTGTTGATGAGAGGAGATTTGATTACCAGTAGTTGGAGGGAAGCCTTTTATCATGCCAATGTCAATAGCTTTAGAAATAGATCTGCTTAAACTATCTAAAAATATTAATACATGATTAAAATAACATTTAAACATCATATATGGTCAAAATTTATCTCATAAAATCAAATTATTTCGTTTTTGGACCCAAGTGCTCTTTGTAATTCTCAAAAAAACAGCTTGTTTCATGAACCCTTCAACACCCTAGAATTTTCATTTGCTCAACAAATCACTTATAAAAATAAAAATATGCCATGTGACCACTCAAAATAAATTTTATAACCTTTATAACACTTATAATCATGTTATAATTCATGAAACACCTTTTAATTCAAACCACAACAACTTGCCGTAAAAATGCATTTCCAAAGGTTTGCTCAAAAATAAAATATACATGCCATCAAGACTTCAAAATGGATTAATTTTATGCTAAATTCATATCAATTTACTATATCGGTGATATTAAGCATCACCCAATCCATACCATGCTTTAAATAACATCAAACGTGCACAAAAAGCAGATTCTATCATGAACTACCAAAAGCGCTTGCTCAAATAATGCCCTAGATTCCCTTCCATATGACCTTATCATGATAAAATACATACATAAATTGAAATTTATCTAAGTCTAATTTCCAACACAACTTTAATCATCTTGAAACCCACCTTTATCTCAAGTTATAGCCATTTTATGAACTCTATTATTTAAGATCCCAAAACTGCCCTTTGACTAGTCAACATGTTTGGACCTCAAAACCTCATGAACCTGCATTAACATGTTTTGAATCCTCAATATAAATTAGGGAAAAATCTCATACATCATGAAAAATCAATGTTTCATGCTACTCCTTTGGATCATCTTGTCCTAAAACCTTCTTCTCCAGAAATCACTATTTATAGGTGGGGTCCACATATCACCATGACCTCAACCATACATTAATGGAAATATCAAGGTATCCTCTACAAAATATAATCATAAATTTTTCACTTGCAATCAAACCTGGGTCAATATTCTTCACCATTTACAAACTTCTCCTAGTCAAGGTTTAACTAGGTTTTTGACCTCTTTACCTTCCTAACATTTGTTCATAAATACCGACTATAAAAAGACCTTATTATTTTTGTGAAACCTTATAAAATAAAATTATAAACATCCCTAAAATGAAAAAATTCCCATGAAAATCACATTGGTCACAATGAGAATCAAAAGTTCACATTCGAGCTTGATTTTCACTTGTTCTTGACCCTGTCTCACATAAACTGTCATAACTTGCAAATTTTTCATCATGGTAACCTGAAGTTTTTCTAAGATCACTATTACACATCACAATAACATAATCATAAAATTTTCAATAAAAATTTCTCAATATATTTATCCAATCTCATTTAGATAGCTTTATCGTAGGAGTTCTCACTATATAGAAGGTAGTATCAACTATAATGGTGCAATAAATGAAAATGAAATCACTGTAAATGATCCAAAATTTTATCATATGTCATGATATAATTTATATTATACATCCATGAGCTCATATGGCTCCAAACCACAATGTCACACCTCTAAATAAACATACATGTTCCCAATGAGCACTGTAACACGGTGAACCACCTGTACCTACACTATTTTACTTATATGAGTGCTCAAGAACTTTCAAATCATGTAATACACCATTTCAACATGCTTATCTAGAAACCAAGAAGCTCACACTCGCCAAGCAACACCTCCTAAGCACCTGTATGGGCTTACTAGAGAAAGCATGCATTACTAAATCAATGAATGGAGCAATTGATATACATCTAAACTAGTATGTTAGCACCTAAAAAGCATCATGAAATGATCCTACAATATCCACTTTGTCATTAATGTGGTTTTTCTTCAATTAAAACACCTACTAGGACATCATGCCAACAATCTCCCCTTTGTTGTTGATGGAAAACACCCTAAACTTCTCCCCCTTTTATATTAATGACAAAGACATGTTTGTAACTTACCTAATTCACCTACCTTAGCTTTATTCCTCCACGATTTGGTTAGATTCATCAACCAAAGGTATCAATTGGATCTTTCTCTTAATTTTTGCACAAAACATCTGAATTTTCCTTCATTCAAGCATGTCAATGCTAAGCTCCCCCGGGAAGAGCACTTCAAACACATGAACATCACTAATACATCATGAAGAATAATATTATCATTTTACTAGGGGAAAGGAAATCATTTCCCATATCTAAAGTATTCAAAAATTACCAAGTTTCTTGTCCAACGTTGTTTGAGCTCCTTAATAGCATTGTAGTAGCAGATGACTAAGTCATTCAACCTCTAATCCATTCCAACAATGTCATAAAGGATCATACTTCATCATCACACAAGAATTATAGAAAATAATCCACTGTTTATAGGCCAAAAACATGTATATCAAGGATTCTTCACTATTTTCTCACTTAAGGGCAATATCGTGGGACCATAATAGTCCTTTTAGAGTAAAATAGGGTAGTTTTGACATCTATTTACATTTCTACCATGGTTAGAATTCATCAAAACTACTCTCCCTAGATTTAAAGCACTTACTACTAGCTCATAGTCATAAACGAGATCATCTATCCTTGAAATCATACCTTTCTATCACACTTACAATGTCTTGTTGTCCCTAAACAACATTTACAATCTCTTTGAGTCATTTCTAGCTGAGATGAGTCATTACATACCTTTTTAAGAGTGATCAAGGAGTATACATAAAATTATCACCTTGAATATTTTAGAGATAAACATTTCACTCCCATGGAAGGACAACAAAGTACTTGACCTATCTTATAGAGTCTTCATACACCTTGATCAACATTTCTTCTTGCAATGGCAACATGCCAACATTGTTAAAGGACTGATAACAACATGTCAATATAAAAATCTTCATTTTAGAAGGAAATAGAATTTCTTGAGGCACTTAGACACCTATAACCACATATATTGTAAGCTATATCAAGTGTCCTCTATCTTGAATACCAAACATTCAACTTCTTACCATCCATTCCACTGTCTCGGGGTTAATATAGTTAAGACTCATTCTTTTCATGGAGGTAATGAAAAAATTTCAACCCAATACTAAACCATTCCTCCACAAGACTATACTTATCTATATCCATCATGAAAGACTCATAAAATGGTTTTAAATACATCATTTGATTCCAACATCACAATTATTACGCAATAACTACTTCTAGATACCAAAAGCTTTGTCTAATAAATTTAGGACAAGCTCTCAACCCTTGACAAAGGAAAAAATCCTTGACTTCATACTTTCTCATGGAAACCATGAGTACATGAAAATTTCTACCTATTTCAAGTGAGATTAATATTTTGAAAGTATGAGAATCCTGTGCTACCATGCAACTCTTCCTTCTTTTACCCGTAAGTCTTCATCCTCTCTAAAAAATCAGTACTAGGTTCACACAGTACACCCTAGTTGTGATCATCAACTCATGGAATTCCAAGCACCTTGCAAACACTTGAAATTGTGTGTAAATTATTCCATAAGAATGAAACTAATAAAAATGATGTAAATTCTATCACTTATTAAAACATCAAACACTATCTCTCGAGTATACCCATTTCGTAGGTGCATGTAATGTCTTCATCTTAGTCATATGAACCAATAGTTCCAAGAAGTATGAATAAAACTTTCAATCCTTTTGATGAATAACAGTCCATAAGAGACTTCAAAAACCTTTCAATGATAATCATAATACTCAGAATAATCACTAGATTCACCGACTTCTCCTTTTCACCAACAAGTTGCTTAGTCACAATCCACTAGCTCATGTACCTCCGAGAATCACTTACAACTTTAAATGTACTAACCTTCATGAATATGTTGAGTTATATTTGGACACCCTCTTAGCCTAGAAAACTTCCATTATCAACCATGTAAGCACATATCGAAGAAAACACACCCATATTTCAACATTTACCTAATACATATTATGTCTTATAGACAACACAATTATTTTTCCAACACTGTCATGAGTTCTAAGAAAATAACACATTTTCATGACTTGATACCACTTAAGTCCTATTTTCCATCAAGTCTAGGTGATAGTACAAAGTTTCATCTCTTAATATCATCATTTTGTCTTCCAAAAACAAGTTTCCATTTGTACCATTCACAATCACTGTGAAAACACATTCGGAGACAAAGTGATACCAAATAACACAATTTTTTTCACTCATTATCACAAGACCTCTTCAAAACCAATTTCATATCACCCTTACATACTTGATCTCATGTCTTCATTGAAATGAAACTTTTCATTGCAAATGCATACCTGAAACCTTACTCCTATCTAGAGAAACCTTGCTTTTTGGCCTATTTTGGCCATAGATCACTTCTTAAAGTATTTCACTAATAAAGTTTTCACTTGATCACTCCATATAACTTCAAATAACTTCTTAAAACATCTTAGAGTGGTAAGACACATGAAATACCATTATTCTATTGATTTTTTGATCTTTGGAGAGGTCATGAGGGTTTCTATATTCAAACCCTTATTCTTTTTGCTTATTGAGATGGAGAAACCCTTCACTCAATCCTAGGAGATTTAGTGTCCTTGAAATCCTATCTAAGAAATTTGTGAAAATATATTTTATTTTCCCATAAAATTTTCTCTTGAATATACCTCTGCCAAAGACAATTTTGACTTCTTTACACCTTGTAAACCTGATTATGCATTATTTGTGCTTTTGAGATAGTGTCCAAAAGCTCACCATTCTTGATAATCAACCCATACTCTTATTATTAATTTTTTCAGACTTCTATATGCACTATAAATAACTTTATCTTCTTTTCTCAATCGAATATTACAACCATTGTAGACACTTTTCAACAAAAATGAGACTTCATGACAAAGACCTTTTGAGAAAAGTTTATACTTATTTTTCATGATGTTTCAACCATTTTAACAAGATCAAGACTTGATAATATTATTTTGAAGCACCTAGAATTTTATAGGTTTTTTGGATAATAGTGAATCTTATGACAAAATCAAAACATTATATTTTATGAATTTTAAACACAATCATGGACTTAAATGATTTATGGAATGATATGAGATTTCCTTGACCTAGAACCTTATAGATAACTAGCAGACACTAACTTTTCTTTATGCAACAAGAATCAATCACCTCTCACACTCAAGCACTTGACATGATAGATGGTGAAGAACATGTTTAAGCATAGGTTAAAAACACATAGATGACACTAACATTCACGGACAAATATTTTAGCCTTTTGAGACACTTTGATCTTAGTACCATTATCAAGACACCAAGTGGCTTTTGACATATACGCAAGGAATCGGATAACTTACACATTAATGAATTGTATGCTTTAAAGAGAAACAACAAAATAAACTTGACATTCACATCATGACTAATATTTTGAGCCTGAGATACTTGAAATGACATACCTCACATCATGATGAAGACATGCTCTTGAAAGGGATAGCTCACCTTCACTCCAATGATTCTTTTACACCTAGAAACCTCTATGAATCCTAATAGAGGAATATGTTATCATGGAGGATATTGATGAGAGACCTAATTAAGTCTCAAACCTTCTTTTGGGCCTTGAATGTATCCTTTGTATCTAATTCCACATTTTTTTAGTAGATCCTTCCTTTATCTTAGTCACTTCCTTGGAAACTTATTTACCATCTTGACTAGTCTCATACTCCCTTTTGTATGCTTATGTTTGTGGCTTAGGTTTTGAGTCTCTTTCAGAACTGACCTACATTACAAAACCTTGCAATGTACCCTATCTTATGGAACCTAAAACATTCAACTTGCCTTCCTTTGCACTCATAAGCCTTATGTCCATATCCATTAAAAACATGGCAATACCCATTAAACTTTCTTACATACCTCTTAGTGTTTGATGACTCATTTTTGCAATATTTTGCAAGATGTCCCTTTTATTTGCAATGTTAGCATTTAGATCCATATCTTTCACCTACATTTTTCTCCTTTTTATCTTGACATTCCTCTTATTTATTTCCTTCACAATGTTGCTTTCCTTTTCCATCATCCTTCTTTTCATCCTTAAGACTACAATAACTAGCCCTATGTCCATACTCACCACATTTATAATAGTTACCATGAAAAAAACCATACTTATATGCACTTGGTTTCCTGATAGGTGATCTTATAGGAGGTAGAAGCCTTGAAATCTCTCCCTTGCTTGGCTTCCTTCTTTCACTTGATCCTTGGATTGACTCTTCTTCATTATTTTCTTATTTGAATGAGCCCTCATTAAATCCTAGGCCTGTCCTATCACCATAGGCCTTTTGATTTTCCAACATCTTACTTACATTTATAGAAATTCCTTGAAAATATAGTACTTTTTCTTTTCATGGTGCCTAGATATTTCTTTAAATCATCTATTTCTTTCCTCTTGATCTTCAAATACAATTGTGTCTCCTCGGGTTCCTTTGTTAGAACCTTAACTATTAATTCTCTTTCAGCTTCTTGTTTGATAAATTCTTCTCTCTTGATTTTCAAATAAGTTAGGGCCTCTTCAAATTGAGCTTTAATCACTTTGATAATCTCATCATGAGTTTTAGGCATCTTATAGATATGATCACCATGATCACCTAACCATATCCTTATCAAAAAGGTATTACTATAAATAGTATCCAAATCTCTGGTACCATCTTGTCACCAAAGATCTCCCTCTAGCTTGTTAGGATACTTCCAAGGGCTTTCTCTGATACCAATTGTTGGAGGTGATAAGGACTGGGGGTGAATAAGTCCCCAATAAAACATTTTTCACACTTGTGCTTCAAACCCTAACCACACATGCTCATATATAAAAATAAATGCATACAACCTTTTAAATGATATAAAATCAATGAAAATAACATAATATGATCTCAAAGACACATATATTGATGATAAAATCAGATCCACACACTTATATAGATTCTCAAATCAGATCACAAAGAGTAGTGTCTTCAATAATGATCCATAAGATACAATAAAGTGCTCTCAAGACAATAAATGTCTCATGAATACATATGAAGAGATACAACGATGAGAATGTATTCAATATTCAAGATAATATCTGAAAAATCCTTAGAAACCTATAAATAACATCAACATGCTATGAGGATAACATCCAAACTCAAGCACCCAAAATTTCCATCCTTCTCTAACTCGCTCTCAAGGAAACAACACCAAATTTACACTTGCTCATATTATCATCATAAAAATCAACCAAGTAGCTCATGTCCTAGAATGAAATTTCAAGTATTTTGGGCTAGGCACAAAGGGATTTTATTTTTAGAAAAATGGTTCTTCAAAAGAATATAAAAGGGGTTTTAAAAGCTAGAACCATTGTACCCAAAAACTCCATTTTATACCCTTTCCTTGATTCAAATTCAAAGGAGGTTGGTTTCCCTCCACTTTCATGACCATTCCAGCTTAAAAATCCCATAAGAATCACTATAACATTCACAATTGACCCATATAGGTCGGCCTAGCAAAAATACTTCATCCATGCACCAAAATCCCAAAAACGTTGCATTGGAATGAAAAAAATCTCCTAATCCAAAAACTATTTTTGGTAAATCTCTAAAAATAATCATAAATGTTTAAAATAACATTTAAACATAATAACTAATCGAAATTTAGCTCATTCAATCAAATTATTTCATTTACTAGGCCCCGCGCTCTTTGTAATTCTAAAAATAGATGTTTCCTGCACCCTTCAACACCTTGGAAACTTCATCTAATCACCAAATCACTTATACTAAATAAAAAAATGATATGTGACCACTCAAAAGAAATGAAATAAAATTTAGAAAACTTTAAGCATGTTGTAAGTCATGAAACATATTTTAATTCAAACCACATAAATATTTTCCTTCACAAAATCAACTCCGCTAATTTTTTTTCCAAATGTTAGCTCAAAAGATAACATATACACACATTCAAGAATTAAAAATTGGTTAATTTGATACAAAATTCATCCCTCTTTACTCTCCAGGTGATAGGAAGCATCACCCAATCCATCTTATGCTTCAAATAACATCAAACTTGCATAAAAAGACCTTGTCTTGAACTTCGCCATACACCTTCTTGTTCAAATAATTCCCTATAAATAATTTCATAGTACCTTATCATGAGGTAATCCATATATAAATTGAAATATATCTAAATATAATTTCAAACACAACTTGAATCATCTCAAAAATCCACTTGTATCTCAAGTTATAGCCATTTTACTGAACCCTGTTATTTGAGATCCCAAAACTACCCTTTGATTAGTCAACTTGTTTGGACCTCAAAACCTCATGAAACTGCATGAAAATTTCCTAAAACCTCCATGTAAATTAATAAAAACTCCCATACATCATGAAACATCAATTTTTCATGCTACTCCTTTAGACCATCTTGTCCTAAAACCTTCTTCTCCAGAAACTACTATTTATAGGTGGGGCCCACATATCACCATGACCTCAACCATACATTTATGGAAATCCCAAGGATTCCTCTACAACATACAATCATCACTTTTTCACTTTCAATCAAAACTGGGTCAATATACTTCACCTTTTGCAAACTGCTCCTAGTTAGGGTTTAACTAGGGTTTTTGACCTCTTTACCTTCTTAACATTCATTCATAAAAACCTGATGATCAATGGCCTCATTATTTTTGTGAAACATTATAAAATAACCTTATAAACATCCTTTAAATCCAAAAGGTCCCATGCAAATTGCATTATTCACAACGAGCATCAGAAGTTCACATTCAAACTTGATTTTCAATTGTTCTTGACATTGTCTCACATAAACTGTCATAAATTACAAAATTATCATCATGCGCACCAAATTTTTTCTGATATAACTATGACACATCATAATAAACATTTTCAATCATCATAAATTTAATACAATTTCTCAATCTCTTATGTCAATCTCATTTGCATGGCCTTACCTTAGGAGTCCTCACCGTAAAAGCTAGTATCAATCGTAATGTGCAATAGCTAAACATGAAATCAATAAAAATGATCCAAAAATACATCATATGTCATGAAACACTTAATATCATGCATTGATGAGAACATATGGCTCCAAACCATACTGTCACACCTCCAAGCAAACATACCTACTCCCAATGCGTACTTGTAACATGGTGAACCACCTATACCTAAACTATGAAACTGTTGTGAGTGCTAAAGCACCCTAAAATCATGCTATAAACCATGTAAACATTCTTGCAAAGAAACCAATATCTCACACTACCAAGCAACTCCTCCTAAACACATGTATGGGCTTGTTAGAGCAATCATGCATCACTTTGAATCCTCATCAGAAGAATCGATATACATTTGAACTAGTATGTTAGCACCTCAAAAAACATCATGACATCATCCTAAAAGATCCAATTTTTTATTAATTATGTTTTGCATCAATGATAACACCCTCTTTGGGACATCATGGCAACACATGGAAATTGTAGAACCATGACAATGCAAGAACTAGTTTTAGTTTGTTTTCCCCTCAGCTTCTTTCCAACTTGGTGTTCAAATGAATCCAAGGAACTTTTTCTCTTGTATGTAAGAAATGATGAAGAAATTTTGGAGCTAGGATTGCTTACAAGCAATCTAGTGGCAACAAAGGTGAGAGAATAATAAGGCAAGAGATTTGCGCTTGATTATGTATTTCTCAACATGATTATGAGAAACATAACAATGTAATTCAAAGCCATAATATCCAACCAATGCTCTAGATAGAATATTAGATCTTATAGGAAAAAGGTATAGAAATGGTTATTCCATTTGGTAACCAAGAAATGCCACCTCTCTCAAAGAAAGCACAGTTAACTCACAATTAACTACATGAATGGAGGGAGAATTTGGTATGCATAAAATGAGCTCAAGAACAACCAATTTGGTTAAGAAACGTGTGCTTAAATCAAGTTTAAAGAATTTTACAAGAGTTTTGAACACGTTAGAAGAGGCTTAGGAAAAATCACTTAGGATTTTGGTCTACGTAGAGGTGTAGTTGTGCAACAATCGAGTGGTTACGCAACCACCACCGAGGAAAGATCGATAGTTGTATAACCACTATGGTGGTTTCTTGACTTAAATTCAAAATCTAAAGAAAAATTTAGTATAATGATAAAGGAAAGTGGGAAAAGCATGGAAATGGACAAGGAAAGCATTCTAAGCTACAAATATATATAGTGAAAATGGTAAATTAGACTCAAACACCATTGAAAAAGATATTAACTCATCATTGGGTATTTTAAACCATTCAAAAAATGTAGCGCATGAAAAATTGGGTGTGTGCAATGTCTTTTCATTTATTCTCGGTTTTAAGCACCAAAATCTACCATGTTTTTAGATTGCAAAACCCTCTCACTATTTTCTTCACACATCTTGCTTAAGCTATTTCATCCCTTATAGTATCTTAAAGCATGTTTTCATAGGTGTAGGGAAGTACCTATGTATGATCCCCGATTGAAAGACCACCCATGGTTATTAGAATAGTGTAAATAATTTCCTTGTTTCCAATAAATAGAGCTTCCCCATTCAAGCACAGGTACTTAGTCCCACATTATTGGTGAGAGATCTCTATTTTTCCCATGTGAAAAATTATTTTTCCAACAGATATTTAAGCAAGTTTTGTTCTTTCATGATTTTCTCAAGTATTTATTTCTAAGTGAATATCCTTAGTCCTAGTACACCTATGCAAGTATGAGTAATTAACCCCAATGTTAAAAATATTATGAACAACTTTATTTCCTTATATAAAAATTATCATTAACAAAATAATTGTAATCATTTTTAATTAATGTACATAAGGTCTAAAATTATCATTTGATCATTTCCATGGAATTTTATAAGTCAAATTGTAGAAATAAGGATGTTTTCCAAGTGTTTGATGAAATGTACAAACACTAAGATCTCTCTGGTTAACCCTAGGATGGATGTTTTGAATGTTTTACTATATTTTAAAATCTTTAAAATAATTTTTATGATTATTCAATTGATGGAAAATGAGAGAGTAGGTTTTATAAAAATAACTCCATTAATTCAAATCTTTCTTACAATGTAAAAATATTTTAATCGCCCACCCAACATTCATAAATAAATTATGTGTATGGATAATTAAAATATTAACATAAAATCCTAAATATACCACACTACTATGTGTGTGTACTATAATAAAGACGTTTCGTAACATTTCAGACCTAATATTTGTTTCAAAATTAACATTTCCACTTTCCGTACCCGTTTCCCACACACACACACACAGATATATATATATATATATATATATATATATTGGATTTTTCTAATGTCTAATTGTAAAAAAACAATAAAAACATAAAATTTGATTGTCACATAGTCATTTCAACCTTAAATTTAATATCGTAATGAAGGTCTAATATTCATTTCCCAGTAAAGAAGCCCACCACTAGAAAAAAAAAAACCAAAATCACCACATAACTCCTTATTAATAGGGTGGAGACTATTCAAACTAAAACTTAAAATACCATGGAAGATTTTAAGATGACTCTAGATTTATTCAACATGAGGATATAAGACAATGGATTCTTAATATATTTTATATAGTGAGAAACATTTGTTCTTATGACATTATTTCCATATATTTGTTAGTTATGCAAATAATGGAAGGAATGAACATATGATATGGTCTATGAATTTCATCCACAAAAATGGTTACAATTGAACATACTATGTATCAAATAAATTATAATGTGATGATCATTAATTCAAATTACAATATTAATATTTTTAAGAATAGGTATAGGGTTAAGGGGAATACATGAATATACATTATTGTTCAAGTTGAGTGATAATTGGCCCCAAAAATTATATTTGATTTTTTTAATACCAACGAAGACATGGATCTTGACATTGTTGAAACCATAAATTAAGAATAAAAGAGATATTTTTGAACTATCAAAGGAAAAAAATCCATTAATTTGAGAGGAAAAATTGGTTTTATAAGGATCTTAAAGTTGAGGGGGATGACTTTAGGACATTGGAATTAAAACAATTTCTATATTAACAATCACACATGAGTTGCAAAATGCACTGACATGGGAATTGTTTAATTATTTATTAAAATAAAATTTGTAATGTTGAAATTTATATTTCCTCTTAAGGATTAAATTCTAAAGGGGTATATTTTTTTGAAATGATTTACTTCGGAAAAATATTTATCATGTGGAAAACCACCATTTATACTTTCTTCTCTTTACCTATATTTTTCGATTTGATATGTCTCATACATGAAAACCTTGGAATATGTTATGCAATTTTATTCCGACTAGAATTTTGTATATTGTTTAATTCCTCTATTCATAACCATATTATGTTTGTTGTAATAGCTTACAATTATCTCGGTTTTGAAACTATGTTTCCTTTGTCACTTCTTCCTAACCGTGATGTGTGAAAAAAGGGGGCAACATTTTTCCCAAATAGACATGAAGCACTACGATTATTTCACCAAATACATCCAACATGTATTAGCCTAAAAGGATACATTGATCACATGATACTCACAAAATGGGTTTGTTGAAAAGGTCTTAGAACCCTTCTAGTAGATGTAATTGAAAGGTGCAATTTTTCAAATTGTGTATACTTGGCGATAAGGGTATTTATAATAATTACATATGAATTTAGTCCAATTTCATGTATTCTTTGATGAATATCCATACTCTTTTCAAAACCTCCCATATTTATAGTTTCTAGTAGTATGCTTAAAATGTTTTCAGAGATAGGATTTACAACATCTAAATGAATTTATTTAAAAACCTCCAATTCCAATAATTAAGTATTTAGAATACCCATCAATAGAGGAATCATATGACACCAAATTTAGTTGAGGTGTTCTTTATAAAATGAAAAAAATGTTAATAAAATTAATTTTCCATCCATGACATATATGTCTATTTTGAGATAGTCCATCTACTCTTTGATAATACTTGAAGGTATAATATTAAGTGTGTAGGTATAACAAGGTATGTCGTGATAGACATACAATGATATAGTACACCATTCATTGAAATATTTTACTATCATTCTTTGCAAAACCATTAATAAAAATAAAAAAATTATATTCTCCATCAAGATGGTAGACAAGACATTTATATGGATTGGAAAATTTTCCACTAACATTGCTAAGGTTTTAAACCGGTCAAGTATGAGACAATTTCAAGAAATTAATGCAAGAAATTTTTTCTTGGTATTTTTCAACAAAATAATAGTGATACTTAATATTCAATTAAATAATAAGTCATTTTAGGATTAAGGACAATGAAAAGTGACCCATTCTAAATTACATCAAGACTCGTGTACAACCTAATGCGAATGGATTCAAGTTATCATTATATTAAGAGAATCAAAGTAGAATTAATTAATTCCATAAATGAATGATGGTAGGAAATAATATCCACTGATAGTAAACAAAAATAATTTCCTCAAAAAGACAACCATCAAATATGAATCGATGTACATTATAACTCATAACAAAGAAGTATGATAAAATTATGCAATCATTGTTTCAAATTTCAAAATATATCACTACATGCATAGTTTAGAATATGTGTTTCATCAAATAAATCCCAATACACATTTTAAAAACTTCCTTGTGCTCTTTAAAATCACCAAAATAAAAATAGATCTCAACTCACTATCTATACTTCACTACTTATATAGGAAATAGAGAGAAATGATATGATAGGATTATAAGCGGATGGATTATCATTTTTAGTAGCTCCTACATTTTTTCCTTGAGGATATGTCCACATAATAACTATATATGTTCTATAAAAGGATCTAAGAACATGCCACTTTATGGACACCTGTTATCCACAATAAGCCCATGCTTATTTTTGGCTAACTCCTCCTCCTTTTCCTTTGCTAGTACTTAAAATGATTTTTTTGCACGCTTCAGGGACCCAAAAATTTTTGGGTATGATTCCATCAGATAGAGAATTTTCTTACCTTTCCAGAAAGGTAAAAATTTCCTCCTAACTCCTTGTAATTTTTGAGTTATGGCTCGGCGGGGTTTGGAGGGGAAATTTTCCCTAGACAGTCCGTAGCCAATGAAAAGATGCCACATGTCAGGGTGGAGCGGCGGGTGTCGGGAGGATTTTGGAGTTTTTGGTGTTTGGTCAAAAGTGCAAAGGAAAAATTTGGGCCAGATCCCCGTGGATCATCCAAAAAGTGCCACGTGTCATTAGCGACGGGGTGTGGAGGATTTTGGGAAATTTTCCCAACTACGTAAAAAATGGAAAAAGAGAAAGGTTGAGCCCATGGATGAATTAGAAGCCACCACGTGTCATGTGGAGCACACGGGGATGTGGAGGTGTTTGAGAATTTTGCAAAATATAAAAAGGGGCAAAATGTGAATTTTGAGGCCGCGGACCTGCGAAGGAGGAAAACGTAGCACACCTCCATAGTAATAAGAAGCCGACACATGTCCACATCAGCAATGGAGCAGTGGGGCATGGGGAATTTTTGGGAAATTTTCCTAATATGAAAACATGAAGGAAAAGGATAGGTCATCGGCCCACAAATGAATCGGGAGGTGCCACGTGTCTCAGAGTGGCAGACCTGCGGGGATTTTTGGGAAATTTTTCCAAAAGTGCAAAAAGTAAAGTTTGACCCCATGGACCCATTTTCAAATCTGATTTACCACCATTTTTGACCTAATTCATGCCTTGAAATTTATTCCCAAATTTATGCCCTAATTTTTCCCTAAATCTTCAGATGAGCATATCTTTTGATCCAAAGATCATATTTGGGAAAAATCAAACTCGTTGGAAAGATCTTGATCTCCTCTATGCATTGGAGGAATAAAATCATCATTTTTTTTTGCAAGTTTCAGTGGAGAAATTGTTAAAAATGTCTTTCATGCCTTCAATGCAAACCAAATTGCTTTGAATGGGTCATTTTTTGCTTAATTCTCCATGGTTGCCTTCTCCCACACGCCAAGGATGAAGAATTAACTCGATTTGATGAGGGAAAAACCATAAAACATCTTCTCATGCCATTAATCCAAGATCAGATTGCTTTGAGAGCTGTGTTTCACGAAATTCATCATTTTTTCTCCAACACGCAAAAACAGAAGTAGAGGAGTTGATTCGATGGGTATGCGGGCTGATTTGAATAGAATTAATGGTGGGTGGTTGAGCCTAGAGATCTGATTTTCTTCCTCCTCTATTTTCTCTCTCCTTACTCTAGCTATAAATGTAAAGGATTTTATCCTTTATTTTTTTGGATGTTTTACTCTTGCAAGCTCTCATTTTCTCCTTAAGGTGGATTTGAAGGAGTTTCAGACCTCTCATATAGGCTGCAACACATATTTTTGCCTCCTTGCCATTGTAATGCATCGTATTGAAAATCTGGAAATGATAATGCATGCTTTGTGAATGATTTTTTCAATCCTTTCATGTGTTATTATTGTCTTCGATCCTTCATTATATCTTGGCAATCTGTGCATGTTCGTGTTGCACTCTTATGATCTGTTTTTATTCACAAGACATAAGTTCATCACTCCTTTGGTGTATCATCACTTTAGCTTAGTTTTTTTTTCCCTTTTTTGTATCTTCAACTCTAGCTCCTTAGAATTTAGATTAGGATTTAGCTCGATCCTCTGCAAATTCATGCATACACATAAATAGAGGGGTAAGAACTAGCTTTCTCTTGAGAGTTTTCTTACCTTGTAAGGTCCCACACCTTGGAGAAAACTCAATGGTCTGCAATCACACTAAATGACTCAATTCTAGACTATAGCTCAAGGTCATTTAGGGGTGTGTAGATTTACACTAACCCCTTCAATATCTTAGAGAGAATCATACTAATATTTTATTTGCTAGTGTTTCCAGCTGGTATATCACTTATATATTTTTCTATTTTTACATAATATGATTATGATACATTCCTTTTACATGACCTGGATGACACTATAGGTGGTTGAAGTATTAGTTATTATGTATTCCATTAAGATTTTAAAGAAGTGAAGAATGGAAATTATAGAATGAGATGGTTTAGACTAGGGTAAATTCAAATTAGGTAGATATGATGATGTAAGAGCATCACTCTTATCATGCTAATTGGTTAGGAATGTCAATTTTTTTATATTTATATGGTCTTAGGTTCCTCGGTGAGTCAATAAGACTCATTCTAGGGTTTCATGTTGAGTCTAGTTATTTAAAATTTTAAATTTGGGATTTCCCTCCATTTTGACAATTTGAATTGGTATAAGTTATTTTGGCTTGTTCACATGGTGTAGGTAGTCTTGGAGGGCTCATGAATTTCATTATAAGTTTTAGGGTATATATGATGTCTAAATAAACACTTCATAATGATTGTAGTGATGTAGTTATTAGAAGTATGATCTTAGCTCATAGTCTTAAGGAAATACCTCCAAATGACCTCTTATTGAATTAAGCATGCATGTAAAACATTGTTGTATGTAACTAGAAGTCTCAAAAATAAAGAAAGGAGGTATAAATATCAAGTTGTAACTTTTTTTAAATCATGATTCAAATGGTTAGGGTTTAGAGAAGAAAGCTCTAAGAAGATTTATTATTTTTGTTTGTAAACAAAAGCGTGTGACATTCCTATTTTTGTTTTGATTCTTTCAAGCTATAAAATTCATGTGTTCTAAGTTGACATATTTTTAAGGTACATTATAAGATTTATAATTCTATATTACAAATAACTTCAAGTATTCTTAATGGAGTTTATGGTTATTCTCTCTATACTCTATTAGAAATATGTAGTTGGGTGTTATCTTGATAAGTTAAAGCAAATAAACAAGTTAGAATGCCATATGGGTATTAGGATTGAATATTATAATTGGAAAAGGTAGGATAATGTATCATAGAAATTCAAAAATACTTAAATATCCCCTGCAAGAGAAGATGAAGGTATACTCGGCTTAGAAAACCTTGAAAGGCTTAAAACCCTATTCAAAAGAGGTTAGGTAGGTAATAAGTAAGGTATTTTTATAAAGGATAACTTGTAAGGTATTTTTATAAAGGATAACCTATTTACGCTTTATTGGTAAGGTAGTAAGGAAAATAAAGGATGAATAGAACCAAATTCATTAGCATTGTGTCATGAAACTCGTGGAGATATTCAAAAGTTAGAAACCCTTCCTCTTGGGTTGTACATTTAGGTTAAACCAATGAAATACGGTTTTAAGAGTAAAGTTTGAAATATGAGATACCCAACCAACTAAAATTGATGAAAATGGATCAATTCCTATATCATAAATTTCCCTAAGATATTTTGATGATATAAGACCAAAGTAGTCTTTTATATGTACGAAGATCTTGATAGTTAGTAAACACAGACTCATTCATAGTCTTAAGACCTAATTTGAAGCATGTAATGAGAATTTAGTGAAATTTTTACAAAGGCAATCATATTGATATTTTGTACACTAAAATAAGAGTGAAAATCGTAGCTTTTTGGTGATTATTTTGTAAGATAATCCCTTGAGTCAAGAAAAATGTGGTCGGGGCTAGTAGAGGTTAACAAAATAAGAAAGAGAAAGGATTGGTTGAGAGAGGATTTTAAAGAGATATCTTATGAAAATTACCCTACAGGTAAGAACATAAAGGCTAGTCAAATATCATTTCATATTGTTCTCGTGTATTCTTAGATGTTTCTAACCATAAAGCAACTAAGAGCTTTGCGTTAAGAACACTAGAATTTAACTATTGGGATGTTGAGAGGTAGTTGAAGGTTTTGATCTTTGTATTTATTAATTATGATAGTATGTTAATTTAATGAGCTCATGAAATAAAAAAATTGATGTGTGATAGATAATTAAGACCTCAAAGTATAAGATTTCTTGATTTGTACTAGGATCCCAAAAACTAGAGAAGAATATAATGAAGAAGGTGAAGTTAGTTGAAGATTTCTTGTAGTTAAATCATCTAACAAGTTAAATTGGAATTTTTAAAAGTGAATGAGAATGGTAAAATGGATAGAAATATTCCTAAGGGGTAAAGAGTTAGTTTTTGCAAGATTAACCTTCTAGATTAAGAGCAAGATCTCAAAAATAGGGTAATAGTTGAATTTAGTTATTCATGTCTTGATGAATGTAATGAAGATGTATTTAAATCTGTATCATATCATGATCATATCATGACTACAGAGGATGAGGCACCTCCAGTAACTCGGTACCTTTACCTTTGAATTATAGCAAAAAAATTCTCTTAGTATGGGAGATGATTCCACTCTCTTCTCCCTTATGTCACTAGGTTAAGGTGACAACATCAATACTACCTAATTTATATTGTTTATTATGTATGATTACCTTGGTGAATAAAATTACATATATTGGTGTATATTATTGCATGACATTAGGAATTAATATATACATAGATATCGTGGATCTTGATTTGACACTCACTTATTAGTTATTTATCTATCTATCTTCGAAGATGTAGTAAAATGGAAATATTATAATGTTATGATGTTTGAGATGATGTTTTATTTTCGACCATGTTATGTTATCATATGAAGATAAAATCTTACTTTTCTTTATGATGACCGACCAAGAGAGTATAAGTACATTAGGCATGGGGTAAGTAGTTATAAGTTTTGGACCCATACTAATTCACTAAATTCTATTACTTGAAGAACAAGGAAAAACAAATAGACTTATTTTACAATAATATATTAGACTGGGATAATATATGGAAACCTAACCAAGGGTATTTATTACATAAATTTAGGAATATTGTTTAGATATTGTAAAACTATGTGAATGTGACCCTTTACTCTCCTTTGACACAAGTATATTTGTCACATTATCCCAAATAGAAACTAAATTATATTTATTCTTATTTTTATAATAATTCATTTCAAGAAAAGGAAAATTTAATGTGTTGTTGTTGCACTTGTAAATGGGAAAAAAATGAAAAAATTGATGAATGAATGGATGATTATTTGAAGATATGGCACCATAGTCAAAAAATAAACATGAGGCATAATAAGAAACAATTGTCATGGGAAATGATAATTTAATAAGCGCAAGTGGAAATAATACTCTACCATAGGGATATTCCTTCAATGTAGAAGATGTAGGTATGACATATCAATATACTCCACAACAAATAATTCCTTACCTTACTAGAATACATTATAGGTTAAAAAAATAAAATCAAGGAATAAAATTCCAACATAAAGCTACCCAAAAAACTAGAGTGTTTAAGAAATACCCAATAAAATTGAGATATGGTGAACCAACGAGGCCATACCCCATAGAATATGAACCACCAAAAATTAGGTAACCCATACTAAAATGAAGATAAATTATAGATTCTCCATCATAATTCACTCCCTCCATCTAATTATCAAAATAAAGACAAACCCAAGTGGAATTTACCAAGGGACACCTAGCCCCAACCCACACAGATCAAGTATTAATTACAAGAGATCTAAGGTAGAATCATTCACTTGACTTTGTAAACCGTACACTTCATAGTGAGATATTTACTCAAATTGAGTATCCTTACAATAGATGATAGGTTATATTCAATCCCACCATATATATTGAATCTAGAATATACAAAATCCAAGCCCCACCTTCAAGAGGATCTATAAAGACCTCAAATTAGGAATATAACTCCATAGTAATGTAGGAAGGGGAGTTTTGATTGATTCTAATGATGGTATAAAAGATAAGGGAGGAATATATGCGGGTAAAGTAGTAGGTATGATTAGATTCAAAATGAACAATGGTGAGGAGGATGTAGAATGTGAAAGAGATGTTTCTTTAAAGATGTATATGTTCAAGAAGTTGATGAATTTGGGGAATTGTCTAATTGAACACCTAGGGATGTTGCATAAGTAAGATAAGGTGTGGGATTAGATAGAGGAGGAGTGGATTTTGATGTTTCAGTCAAGATGGTAAGAAGAGTATTAGTGCAAAGTGTGTGAGTAGATGAGGGGTCAGGTATGGAAATGGGAAATATGATGGGAGAATTGGGTTCAAATATAGTAGATGTAGGTTTAATGATGGAAATGGGTGAGGTTGATGAAGTGGTCAAGGAGGATGATGTAGGAATATGACTTAGGGTACTAATGGTGTGGGCTTTAGGTGTTGGGGATGAGGAAGGAATTTCTTGGATAGTAGGAGGGTGGTTAGGAAAAGGTTGTTTAAAGACATCTAGTGGTTGATTAGGAGGGGCATTAGGATTACTTACTTGGAGGTCCCCTTGATTGATGAGGCATTGAACAAGGTCCTTGAAGGTATGAAATTTATAAATTTCATTCCAAAGGACCTAATGATGTTTGCAATAAGCTTCCTCATGATACCAGAAGGGCTTGGCCCATGATTCATCTAAGGGCCAAATAGGAGGTAATTGGATAATATTGGAAGCCATGAGTTTGTCAAATATGGAACTATAGGATTCCTTGAGAGGGGTATAATTTGAGGTATGGTAAGGAGATCTTTGTGAGGCTCGAATTTGTAGGAAGGAGAAGAAGAAGATTTGAGAACAATAACATTTGCCAAATTAATTGATTTATCCTAATGGGAAGAATAAGGGGAGGAAGATTTATGATCCCGTATATGAAGCTTGATGAACTTCATTTACTATTCATTCCTAAAATATTCTTTATATTGACTTGTTTTACGACTAAAAATCTTCTTGAGATGATACAAAATCTTTAAGACATCAAGATGACTTTAGGACTACAATACCACACCTCATTTCATCCATATAGACATATTATTTTCTCCATCTCAAAAAATTTAAGAAATTTGTTCCTTCTTCAACTTGTCTATAGTCCTTTGCTCACTTTGATTAAATAAACCTTAATATTAATTGAATAAGAACTCATACCTTTCCTGAAAAAATGATAAACCTTTACATTGATGACATCTTAGGAATGACATACCCTTCTTGACTTACTACTGTTAACACTTTGTCTCGGAGTTACGCATATTATTTCTCTCTCTTATCATGTCCACATTTGTTAACACATCATATTCACTCATTTATTTTTCATAGCTTGCCATCATGATTAGGGATTCTTTCCATTATTCATACTATACCTTTTTCTTTTATAGGTTCAATTATTTCTAGAACATCCTCAAGCTCGATTCTAGGAAATAATTTACATCTTTATCATATTCTTTAGGGAAACATACAACAGGAATGATTTCAAGATCATCTTATAGGTCATCTTAAAATCCTACTTCAAGATCAACTTTATCATAATAATTTGTCTTCGCTTAGCTATATTAGATGGAAACTTAGAGATAAAAGTGAAAACATCATTAATTTACTACCATATATCAAACCTCAAGGGTTTCAAAAATATTATCATCATGAATAATGGTGTCTTTACATATTGAACTTGACAACCTATCATAAATGTGCTTCAATGATATCCTTCACATGGTTAGACTTTCTTAATAAGGACCTAGCTTTGATACTAATTATTGGAAGTATAATGAATGAGAGGGGGTTAATGAGTCATATAAAAATTTTACTTCAATTTATTATACTTGTGTGATCCATAAAACTTTATCATTCAATCATTCATTAACCATATGCATATATATTAAACACTCGAACAACCATACATAAGAATGAGATATAAGAGAGAACACAAGAACACCAAATTTAAGAGGGTAACCCTCAAGGGGATGAAAATTAAAGGAACCTCTACTTATATAAATGAAATAAAAGGAATTACATGAATATTACACATCACACAAGATTTTTCTTGTGAGGCACCAACCCCACAAGGAGTATTAACCCCTTTTAGTAGGGAATCAATGTTACAAGGAGCACAAATGCCCAGTTTAGTGAGGAACCAACCCCAAAAGGAGACTACAACCACCTAATATGACCAAGCACAAAATTATCCTCCTGAAGATGAAGATCACTTATGAAACTTGTTGTTTAAAAACTTATTGTGATCATTAGTTCAACTCCTCTCACTCAAAACCATTCTCAAATACATCTCCTTAATCGTCTTTACACAAACATGCACCAACATGTGTTGATTAGGTCCAATGAACTATATATAATTTTTCTCTTCCCTTCTTATCTCTTCATACCTCTTACTTTCTTTTTCTTGACCCCTTATAACATCCTCTCACTCTCCTCTAGCTCACTAATCATCATACACACAAACTAGGTCTTTTTCTCCAACTAGGTCATGTATGGATGACCTTATTCAACTCATCATCATCATATCAAAATCATAGAAGCATAGTTCATCATTTTATATGCCTTATACTCTTCAACTATGCATTCATAATCTACTCAAATCTTATTAAAAAATTTACTCCTCATTCATCTCTCCAACGTAAAAAAAATGAGCTCTCTAAACTACTTATATACATCTCTCTTGGTCTCATATCATGTAGTTAAACCTTCATAGAGAAAAAATTATCAAAACATTATAAAACCATAATAAGGAACTAAAAAAAAAGACTAGATAGGTTGGTCATAACACCAACATGCCAAATGTCTCCATTAGGTCTCCAATATGCCTAATTGCACCAAAACAAGCAACTATGCAAAACATGAAGGCTAAAGTGAAAAAAACTCCACAAAGGCATGTAACACTCTTATAAATGTTGTATAACACCCAAAAATCTCCAGAAACCATGAAACACTCAAAAACAACATATGAAGCCATGAAACAATGTCAATAACATAGTAGTTCTTATGCACCAAAACTTAGTCTTTAAAGAAAAGGTCATAACTTCCTCAATTATCATAAAAATCAAGTTCTATATATAATTGGAAATATATTGAAGTTGATATCATCACAAAATTCAATAAAATTAATGAAACTACTTGTAGCACCTCTAAAACCGCTCTATTCTCGAGACTTCTCCAAAATGTCTAATAATCAATCCTCATAAATAGGGCACACCTTAAATTCTAAAGGAATAATTATGACCTAAAACCATTATGTACATTTATTACAACTACCATGATTCAATAAATGGTAAATTATTCAATAGGTTCAATGGGAAACTTTTTCACAAACTAAAACTTTCCATAAACTTACCTTTTTATGGGGCCCACATATTGTCACAAGCTATAAATTATATCACTAGAAAGTGGGAAGAGTCCTATACAACCACCAATCATTAATTTTTGTAAAACCAATCCATTCTAGAAAAATAAAACCATTTTCTCCCAAATTTCTATAGAGCTAGGGTTTTATGAGGGTTAAGAAGTTGTTTGGCTTATTAACAATTGTTCATAAACAATTGACAGTAAAAAAACTTTGTTCCACTTTGAAAATATTAATTACTGACCTGATCACCTACCCCTAGGATCTTGGGTCCCCATACATAGTATACACTCCCCAACGAGCATATCAAATTCAAAACTTAACTCTAAAAGTCACCTTTGAAAACCCATTTTTGGTCCAATTATAATATATTCAAAAGTATTCATCACCTAATCATAAAATTTTGTCAACATCATTATATTAACATGCTTGATAATATCCAATTCTCATTTATTCATGTACATACATGAAAATCTCCAACCATCATGACTTACTCATGTAAACTTGCCTAGTATTCATAGTCCTGCTTCAACAGGACATATAAGTTTCATTATAACTTTGAGTTATGGCCTTGTAGACCTTCCATATCTAATATAACATGTTAAAAATGCTTCCACATTATTTCACTAACTTAATAGGAATTATACTCCATGATACCATGCTATACACTATGCACCAAGTCTAGGAGTAGGCCTAGAATGACTTGACTCAACACATAACTCTCACGAACTAGCCTTGTTAATACCTCTAACACATACTAAATTTTTGATACATCTCAATAACAATTTTAGACATCATACCAACCTTCAAAAACTCCTTAAACGATACATGACACCGAATCTCTCAACCATGCACAAAATCATGCAATCTCACCTAATCATCATGCCTTTGTAACAAAGCAACTCATTATGACACCTCATATTGGCTCAATGAACACTCTTTGTCATCATGCCTATATAACAATGCAACTTATCGTTACACCTCATACTAACTCACTTAACATTCTTGACTCCCTTTGACATCAATGTGACACTTGACATCAATGAAAACAACTAACACACTAAGTCAATAGAATTTACCCATGTGTGCATGTGTGGGTTTGTGTAAATTGTATTTTATATATTTAACAACATTAATGTAATGACAAATAATTATATTACATTGTTTAATTTATCATACAAATTTTGCATCACTTTTGTGCCACATGTTATTAGTTTATTAAACAAAATTAATTGTGTAAAGGTAGTACAATTCCAAAGTGTAAATAGTGATGCAAAAGTGATGTATATAATGCCCAAACAATAACAAAAAAGTGATATAAATAAGGAAAAATGTGACGCATTTAAAAATATTTAGTTGTGCTAAGTTTGCGTCACAATTTTTGTCACATCCATGATGTAAATCCATCATAGAAACACGAAAAAACCTCAAAAATGTCAATTTTCAAGACTAAATTGACCCAAATGATAGTGCTATTTGTAAAAACATTAGTTGTTTCACCTAATTCTAGATCATTTCTTTGAAGTATTAAGAAAGCAGAGATAGGGTAATGGGCGTAGGAGGAATACTGTTTTAATTTTGGTTGATGGGTTGTTACACGTGTATGACTTTTGAATCCACACTGATTGTGTGATCTTCTGTATTGACAAAAGCAAGACCACGAGAAAGTTAAACAATATATGTAGTGAAGCGCCTAGTGTATGCTAGATCTAGGAAGTGTGATACTTCCTAGATGGTGTCGATCCTCTATTTTAAACAATTTAATGCAAGTAAATAAGGTAAAACCTATTTTAATTGAAATAATTTAGGTATCTCACTTAAAACACAATAAGAAATAGATTTAATCTAACAAACCAAGTTAGAATAGGATCCGAAGGTCAAATAGTTGGTTCTGGATCTCTGCAAGTCTGAAAGAGGTCTCAAGAATATCACAGGTGAATGAGGGTAAGAGGGAATTAGGTGGATAGGTCACTGTATTGGGTTGTATGGGAAAATACAGAGTGATGTTAGTTAAGGGTGACCGATAGCGATTACTTGTAACCGGTGTCGATTCTTGTGGAAAACTGGGAATGCCACAAAACGAGATTTAGGTATCCTTTGTGATTGCACAAAGGACTTTGGTTGGTCGAGATGAGGTATTGGGTGATTTGGGTCAGATTTGGTGAGCTTTTAATGGGTATATGGAGGGTGAGTTTTGGAGGAGGTTAATGGGTGGCGGGTAAATAATAGATGATAATATAATGATGAAATGGGATGAACCAGAGAAGTATAACGTTTACTTACTTGGATTCTGGTCCTGGATGTCCATAAGTGAGGGATGGAGGTACTAATGAGATGTTTGAAGGCTGCAGGTGGTCACCAACTAAAGGAAATCTATTATATGGGTTGCATGTACATTCCTCTTTGCTTGGTTAGATCAGATCATTGTTGGGATGATGGTGTAGGAAAAGATGCTTTATCTCCTTCCTTACATGCGTGCTCTCTTTGGAATGTGCTAATGTTCACCAACTTTTCCAATATTTTTCAAACCTTACGCCAACCTTTAGAATAAGTTTGTTTTTGTGTTAAAAGGGTAACCGATGGCTATTCCGTCTTAAGCGATGAGAGTTAGGGGTAACAGGCGTTGGTGAGGTAGGATTTCCTAGGTTTACTAAACTAGGGAGTTCCTCTTCATTTCCTTAGATCTCATGCCATTAACCCACGAATTAGGACTCGGGAGATTCTTGTAAGCATGTGGGAATGTGGTTAGATGGAATGTAGGTATTGATTTTTAGGGTTTAGGTAAGTCTTAGTTAGTTATGGAAACTTACTAAGAATAGCTCTTAGGGTGAGTTGGCTTGATGAGGTGTGCTGTGTGGATATTATTTAAATTAAGATATTTAAATACTAAATATGGTGAGGATAATGAATTAATTTAATTTAATTAATTAAATTATGATTAGTGAGGTGAAGGGGCAATGGCTAGGTGAATGTGATGAAGGGTGCTTATTTGTCGAGGGACCAAATGGGAGTGTGACCTAATTTTAGTGTCTACATTTTTCCCCTTTTTGTTGCATAGCTTGTATTGGTAAGCGACGCTAACAAAAATAAGATGTGCTTATCCCATGTGTGGGTGAAGGTGATCCCCTCAAACCGGGAATTGATGAGGCGAGAAGGAAAAATCGGTGAGTGGTTTGATAAAAGGTGAATGTGGTGAAAAAAAAGGTGGGTAATAGGGAAAAAATGAGAAAGGTATACTCGGGTGTAAGCTAGGTAATGGGTCGGGGTGAAAGGTAGTAACATTCAAATGTACACACATGTATAAACTATAGTACGCTATTACCGGAGTTGAAGAGAAGGAAAATCTACATCATCTAAGGTCGATAGGTTTATGCAAACAAGGTTGAAGTGATTATGGTATCCAAGGTATAGGATATGGTCGGGAAAAATAATGTATGCTAGGCATATGAATGTTTAGGTATGTTCCGGTACACCAAAGGTGGCGTCAGGATAAATAGTCACATCAATAGGCTAAGTAAGGTCATTAGGTGAACAAAACAGGTAACAATTCCGCAAGGTATAGAAAACACATGAGGTCAAAGGTCACTAGTGATGGTCCAAGTCCAAATATCTAGGTCATGACATAGGTAAGGCCAAGGTAGGGGTAAAATAATGAGTCCCCAAAGGAGGAAAAAGGAGGTAGTAAATGATTTGGTCAGGAAAGGTGAGGTAAATGGGTAGGGTAAAGGTGGGGTGAGGTAAATGATCAGGGTGAAGGTTGGGTGAGGTAAAAAAGGAAGTAGGGGTAGGGTAAAAGGGTAAAATTTAGGGCAATGTGCAGGTGATGGTGGTGATGCGATCATGGATAATTGACTTCAATAGAGGTAAAGCGACAACGGTTAACTAGGGCATGTGGTGATTTCGGTCAAGGGTAACCGATGTCGGTTAGGTCGGGTTTGTTATAAAAATAAAAAAATCCACGTTTTTGTTATTCATTTGTTATTTTACGAAGTGAGAAAATGACAAAAAAGAGAGAAAAGTGTTAGGATGAAACGAAATAGTGAGCTGGCAGTGTGTTGATGAGTGATTGGTTGGTGAGTAGCAGGTCCAAAGGATCATTATGAGGGATTTGATTGGTGAATTGTTGCGGGTAGCTATTCGGTGATGGTGAAGGCCAGAGAGAGATCGAGCATGCCACTAGTACGGTGGAAAGGGGACGTGCCACCAAGATGGTGATAGTGCGACGAGGTGAGCGCCCTACTCTATGTTGTTGATTTGATAGATAAGAGGATTATTTTAGTGTTGGTTTAGTTTTTTTGTGTTTCGGTTTGGTGGGTGGGCACAAATTAAATTTGGGAATGGGGGAAATATTGGGTAAAATGAGGAATGGGGAGGGTAATAAATGGGATAGGGGTGGTGGGTGGAGGTCAAGGGTAGTTTAGGTCATTGTAGGGGGTAAAAGGGGTAGGGGAGGTATTTTTATAAAGGGGGTTTTGGGAAATTACAGGATTTTCCATGTGATGTGTGGCATCGGTAAAGGTTGGTTGGCATCGGTTAGGTGGAACTAGTATCGGTCACCAAATAGGTGGATCTGATGCCATTAAGGGGTGACCAGGGGTTGATAAGGGTGAACCAAAAGATCGGTCATCAAATAGGTGACCGATGCTAGTTAAATGGTGATTTGGGGTCGGTTAGGTGAACCGGTACGATCGGATTAGTGGGCACAAAGGTCCAAAATTGGTGTGGGCTAGGTAGTTGAGATGGGTAGGGTGAAAATAAGGTATAGGGAAATGATAATGGTTGAATATGGATTGATATATGTAAATTAATGTTATGCTTGTATTGGATGTAGGGGAGAGCATAGCTACATATGTGGGATAGGGTTCGCCTCTACTAGTGACATTATATGATGTAGTGACCCGGAGGAGCTGCAACATGTGGAGGAAGTGGGTTTGAGTAGGGTTCGTCGCTATAGACATGTAATCTAGCATCCTAGTTTGATAGTCATGCTCATTGATAGATGGGACACTGTGACCAACATGTTCCACCTACCAAGACGGGTGAGATGACTATCACCCAGAGGATGTGTTCCAGATTCTTGGTTACATATATTGGGTGCAAGGTTTATTCTATCTCCCCAAAGCCTTAGAGGAGATAATTGTGTCTATTTTTAGAGAGGGATGGCGATATCGAGATTCCATAGCGCCGATTTGAGCTATAGAGAGATGTACCCACCCATCCGAGAGGAGATGAGACCGGTGGTTGTTGATGGAGGTAGTGTGTTGTTATGCATTGCAGACGAGAGGATGGATGGTTTCCCGATCACCGATGGGGTACTCCATGACATGATGGTGCATGAGACCCGCTTTACCTGGGGACCAACATTCTTGGTGCATCTATACAAGGAGTTATGGGCATATGGGCAGCTGTGCAGGTTCAACTTGTGCTGTACATTTTTACTACATTGTTGGGTGTATGAGCACATAGTTTGTGTGTGTCCTATAGGGATGCCTCGAGAAGATGCATTCCCAACACAATTTATGCGGGTGGGGTATAGGAGATGGGTGTCGGTGATAGGAGAGCAGAGATCTGAGAGGCCCACACATGATGTGGCCCATTTCTAGTAGTTACTGGAGGGGTTGTCTGGAGTGGACATTATATGGAGGCCATATGTGGGATTCCCCTCATATAGGCATATGCATGAGGAGCTAGTTGAGCTCTAGCTAGAGAGATGGATATAGGGTCACCGTGCCGGGGAGGACAAGATGATCCCGGTAGATAGAGTCGATGGTAGTTTGGGCTAGTACAGGACATTCCTCCACCCTTCCCATAGTACCGGAGAGATGACGTGGAGAGGCCCTTACCTCTACCACAACCTACAAAGTGCCCATAGGGTAGGAGGAGTAGCCAGTGGACCAGTAGATAGATGATGCCGGATGCATAGATAGGTACAGACAGTGGTGGGTAGCTCAGTTATGAGCCATACCACCTAGACCGGGGTAGCTGGATCTAGCTACCATTATAGTGCAGAGAGACACCCTACAGGGGTAGGTAGCTACACTCATTACCCAGTTGGGTATATTGTAGACATAGCTAGAGGGATTTGAGGTATAGATAGCAAAGCTACGCATACAGGTGGCCAATCTATAGGCCTAGATGGCTATTAGAGGAGATGGATATGGAGAGGAGGGGATGGTCGTGGGTGGCAGCCTTACGTGCTAAGGTGGCGAGTTTACAGGCCGATTGGCCATAGCCCATGCATAGATTGGGGTCTTAGAGGCCTAGATATAGGCACAGGGGTAGGGGCCACCACCATAGGCATCAGGAGTAGGTCCTAGTTCATAGCGAGACATGGGGCGAGTCCCGCATGATAATACAGGGTGAGACCTATTGGACCACTAAAGAGCGTGCTGTGTCCAGATACGGGATGCCCTAGGTGAGGCTAGGTACTATCAAGACCAACTATTCGCGGTAGGGATAGAAATTATATCCTATGTCGAGTACAGGTCATAATAGGTGTCTAGTGAGAGGACGAGATCCCGCACTCACAGTGTGAAGAGCACAGGGGGTCAACAAGCTTCAAGGCTTGATCGGATGGAGGCTACCAGCACATGAAGACTAGCTCTAGTTGAGGTGCCAGCAGGGACCCAAGAGGCCAAGGTACAGGTGATATAGAGATGGAGGACATCTACTGAGATGCTTGATATGCGGTCACCTGATTTTGATGTATGATAGTTATTTTGTGATTATATACCAGCCTACATGCTGAGAGATAGTGAGGATGTATGAGTGATTTTGTATATTTTGAGCATATATTGGCCTACGTGCCGAAGAGATTTTGTATTGATTCATTATTTTATTATATATATGAGACCAGCCTGCATGCCAATGACATTTTGTATTGTATATCAGCCTATGTGCTGATGATTTTGAGATGATGGACATGATGAGATAGCCATGTATATTTGAGATACACATTGATTTATTTATATGATGAGATACATGGTATTTTTGATTTGTTGATGTGTTTATGAGATATGAATTTGTTGTGTTGATATGGATGGAAATTAGGTGAGTTAGGCATGATGGATTCAGGTTGGTATAGGCATGAATCGAGTCAAGTTGGTTTAGGCATGGATCAAGTCAAGTCAGTTTAGGCATGGTTGAGTCGGATTATAGGCATGAATCGAGTCGAGGTTGGTTTAGGCATGGAAGAAATCGGGTTTTTAGGCATGGTTGAGTTAGGTTTGTTTAGGCATGGTTGAGTTAGGTTGGTTTAGGCATGGTTGAGTTAGGTTTGTTTAGGCATGGTTGAGTCAAAAGTAGGTGAAGTGGTGATTCATTATTTTATGCAATGAATGATACTATGGGTCATATGTGAGATGTGGTATAATCTATGCATAGTGATGATAGAGAAATGGTAGGTGTAATAAATGTATCGTTGTGATAATGTTTAAAATATGGAACAACTTTTTATGTATGTGGTTTAATTTCCAATTTTGGGTATAAAAGGGAAATGAAGTTAGGTGTGATGTAATGTGAGGAACATGGAAGATGAATTGTTTAGGGTAGAGAATGGCCGAGCTAACCTCCAAGGGCCCCATGCCGCGGAGCGATGCCTACATAGTCCCAGCAAAAAGGGACCTCAAGCTGATGTAGTTCTCCCATGAGCTAGGGAAGAATATGAGGAGGTATGAAAATGAGTTGGTAGGTTGTTGGGAATGTTGTGGGTTTAGGTTTGTTAGGTGTGGGTAGATTATAGGTAAAATGATGTAGGTGAGGGTGATTGTGGCAAAAGAAGAAGATTACCCCAAAAGTAAGTGTCGAGGACCAAGTCTGTATAAGGTAATCAAAATGTAAACAAAGGTGGTTAAAAGATAAGAGGGGGCAATAAAGCCACCTAATTGGGTAGGATCATACCAAGTAGATCATACCTTTGCGGAGGTGATGAATGTAAGACCCTAAAGACATTACATGATGGATTGTTCTACGGTGAAAAGTAGTCACATGATCACCAAATGTCTAAGTTCCAAGAATTCCCTTGAGGTAGTAGGAAATGAGAGTGGGCATGGTTTGAAGGGTGAAAAGTGGGTAATTTTTATATGGTATAGGTAGCATGTACTTCAGGCAAGAGAACCTAGATCACAATGGGCAAGTCCATGACAAAAAGGTTGAGTGTTTTAACTTATAGGTGAGATAGATTGATCGATGTGGGAATTCTATATGGGATGAATAAAATTTAACTCCTTGAGGTCTTCGTGAAGCTGATCGATGTGGAAAGCTTCAGTTGCTCTCATTTTTTTTAAAGAGCTTTACATCTGTCATTCTAGGGAGCAGTCTATTTATAGCAACAATTGTCGAGAGGAAGATGTCCTTTTGAGGGAGTCATCTTTTTATTAGAATTTTGACTCAAGGAGTTGGGTCCCACATGGGGCTTTGAATTCATGGACAAGATCAAGGTGAGGAAAATGATTTTTGTTCGAAAAAGAAGGATGAAATGACCATGGGATCTCATCTAAAGGTAGATGAAAAGTATCCATGAGAATCATGCTATGTGCAGTGCCATGGTACACATATTCAAGAGAAGATAACAAGTGATAGGTACTCACATGATTCTTGTTTAATCATTAGTGAGTTGTATGAAGTGGATAGTGCTCAAGGGACGAGCATGGAAAGAGGCAAAAGGTGATGTAAGACTAAAATTCAACAATAGAATGGTCGAAGATACAAGGTGTTAAGGGCTTAGGTTTTGGTTTACCATCAGTGATGATAAATAGTAAGAACCCGATCCATAAGTATGAGTCACAATGTATGGTCCAAGCCAATTAGGAGCAAATTTTCTGCATTTACTTTTTTCTACTTTGGTTACGTGTTGATTTTCTTTCAGGAAAATATCATTAACTTGGAAATTTTGTTCATGGATACGTTCATTGTAGGCACATTTGATACACTTTTGGTAAACTTGAAGGTGATCCATGAGAATTAAGACGATGTTCATCTAATAACTCTAGTTGTGCTAAATGGTCCTGACGAAAGTCATCATCATTGAGCATGTCATGGAGTGAAATGTAGATTAAGGGTCTGCACTTCGAGAGGTAGGACTACCTCTATATCGTAGACCAGAGAAAAAGGTGTGGCCACAGTGGAAGTGTGAATACTAGTGTGGTATGCCCACAGGGCAAAAGGAATGTGTGTATGCCAATCCTTCCCAATATCGTCAACCACTTTCATAAGAATTTTGTTGAGGGTTTTGTCTAGTGGATTCATCTTGGATGTTGGTTTGTGGGTAATAAGGTGATGAGAAACTAAGCTGAATGTCAAAAGCATCGTAAAGTTCTTGCAATGTTTTGTTTTGAATTGTTTTCCATTGTTAGTGATGAGGTGATGAGGAACACCAAATAAAAAATGATGTGGTGGTTAATGAACTCACGTATTTTCATAACTTTCATGGAAATGAGTGGTATGGATTCCACCCATTTTGTATAGTATTCGGTAGCAGTGATGATCCATTGATGGTCTTTGGGAAGAATGAGGATTGATTTCTTTGACAAGATCCAAACCCCATTGATAAAAGGGCTAAAAGTCTCGAGCGACCTATAAGGCATGACCGGGTGTATGATGAAGATTTGAATATTGTTTGCATTTTACACAATGTTTGACGTAATTGCAACAATAATGATTAAGGTTCACTTGAGAATGCTTGATTGAAGAATACACTTAGCAACAACAAGGCCATGAAGTGACCTCCACATATGCCATCATGAACTTCATTAATGGTATAAGGGATTTTATAACTTGTGAGGCATCGTAAGATAATAACATCAAAGCTATGATTATAGAGGAGACCCCTAGAATGACGTAATGAGAGACCTTTTAAGGAAGGTGCATTTTCCGTTACAAGTGAGATCACGAGGTAAGATGGAGAGAAAGGTAGTTAGAGTATTGTTTGTACCAAAGGTTACTTGTTAGGGATAGCTGTTACGATCGAGTAAACATTGTGAGGTAAATAAGAAGGTGATTGGATTCATTGTACAATGACAAAAATGTAGAATCAAAGTGGGTGAAGCGAGATATTTGGGAAGCTAAGTAGGCCATGGTATCTATAAACTTGTTGGTTGAATGTGGGATGGTTTGAAGGGTGTAATGATCAACGATGGTCAAATTATGTCTACATGATGTTTATACTTTTGAATTATCTCGTTCTACGACATTGGTACATACCAATTGACTTGGTTTACAACCAATTGAGAATCACCAAAGATGTTGATTGATTTAACATCTAGGCATAGGCAACTTGGAGACCTAGTACGAGCACTTCGTATTTGGTAATATTGTTGGTAATTTCAAAATATAATTTGAAATACAAATACATGGGTTCACCCTTAAGGGGAATGAGGATAATACCAGCCCCACCCCCATGTTGACACTTGGAACCATCGAAGAAGAGTTTCATTTTGTAAGGGGTTTCATCTCAGTAGGAAAGGGTCATAATTGACTCATCTGGAAAGTCAAAACTAGAGGGTTGATCCCTGGAAATAGGTGTGGTAGCCAATTGGTTGGTGATAGCTTGGCCCTTGATGGACTTTTGATGAATGAATTCAAGGTCAAGATCAGCTAAAAGCATAAGCCATTATGCGGCACACTGATTTTGAGAAGGTTTGGCGTAAATGAAGTGTAAGGGGTTGGTGTTAGTCATAACATAGGTTTTGTGGTTGAGTAGGTAATGAAGGATTTTGGATGTAATGAAAACTAAGGCTAAGAAAAGTTTTTTTGAGATGGGTGTGTCAGGTTTCATAGTCTAAAAGAGTACGACTTATGTAATAAACCACCTCCTCCTGTGTTGTTCATCACAATGAGTGAGTATGGCTCCCAAGGAGTGATCGGTAGCAGATATTTATAGGTAAAAAGGTTGATCATCTTTAGGTGGAATGAGTATAAGTGGTTGGAGAAGGTATTTTTAAGGCCTCAAAATCTTTATGAGAATCATCATCCCATTTAAAGGAGACATCATTTTTGAGAAGATGATGAAATGGTTGACATCGATCAAACAATTGTGAAATGAAACGACAAATGGACTGTAACTTACCTTGTAGGCTACAGAGTTGTCAGAGGTTAGTAGGTAGAGGCATTTCAAGAATGGCCTTGACTTTAGCAGGGTAAACTTCTATACCATGTAGGGAAATGATAAATCCTAGGAGATTTCATGAGAAAACAATGAAGATGTAATTCTTAGGTTGAAGGTGGATGCAATATTTAATGAGATGGTCAAAGATGGTTTTGAGGATTGTTAGGTGTTTGGAGTGGAATTTAGATTTGGCCAAGAGATCATCCATGTAATCTTCTAATATGTGATGCATGATGTCATGGAAGATGTAAGTCATAGCCCACTGATATGTGGCACCAGCATTTTTAAGGCCAAAAGGCATGAATTGATAGCAGAAGGTCCCCTAAGGGGTGATGAATGAGGTCTTGTGTTGATCTTCTAGGGAAAGCAGGATTTGGTTATAACCCGAGAAGCCATCCATGAGTGATAGCATCTCATGGCTAGTGGTAAGGTCAACCAGTTGGTCAATACCAGGTAAGGGAAAGTTGTCTTTTGGACATGCTAGGTTGAGGTCATAGAAGTCCATGCAAATATGGAGTCCCCCTGTCACCTTAGTGACAGGGACAATGTTAGAAATCTAACGAGGATAATCAATGGGTAAGATGAAGGAAACAAAAAGAAGGCACTAAAGTTCTTCTTTGATGAGAAGGGCAATGTGAGGGTGCATTTTACTCAGCTTTTGTTTAATGGGTTTGGCATCGAGAACGGTTACGATATTGTGGACCACTATGGTGGGATCAATACCGAGCATGTCTACATAAGACCAAGTGAAAGTGTGGTTATGATCTCGAGAAAATAAGTGATGGCTTCCTGTTTAACATCATCTAAAGATTGACCGATCTTTAGGATGTGTAGGTCGTCATGAGTATGAATGTTGATCTCAATAGTCAATTCATTCAACATGGTTTGCATCTCAAAAGGTAACGAACAATGAATATATGAGTCTTCTGCACCAAGGTAGGTGAGTATGGATTCATCATCCTGACATTGAATGACATTAATTGAAGGTGTATCATCATCGATCATTTCAGGATACAGGAAGGGAAGAGTGGAAGGGGCCTCACCCTCATGTTGATAATTCAGAGGCCCTAAGGAAATGGTGTTTATGAAAAAAAAAAAAAAAAAGTTAGGAGGGATAGATTCAGGATCCATCAACTCCATTGGTGAGGGTGGTGATGAAGGTGGAGTGGGTGAGGAAGGTGGAGAAGAGCTAGTGTCCTTAATGAGTTCAATGCGGGCTTGTTTGGTAGGTGGTTCAGGAAATCCGATACCACTACGATCATTATGTTTACGGGTGGTACATGGAATAATGGTATGGTAGCCTTTCTCATAAAATCAAAAACAAAAACCCTTCTACACACATTGGTGTAGGAAGGTGTGGGTGAAATGGCGATTGGTAAGTGATTGGAAGTTAGTGGAAAATGGGTGAGTTTGTGGCGGTGGTTCGGGTGTGTAAGTGGTAGTATCAAGTCCCCTATAGGTGAGACTGGTATGAAGGTGAGGAGGACCATAAATGAGGCATTATCCTATGTGGTGATCATAGTGAGGATGTTGGTGAAGACTTTGATACTCTTGTGGAGTAAGGAATGTGTTAACACTTTATAGGTGATACTCCCTAGAGTGAGGCATTTAAAAATGCCTTCAAAGGGATTGGTGGTTGGTATGTGGGTAAAAAGAATAGATGATGTGTCGAGGTTGACACAGAGGTGGAGTTAATAGATTGGGAAGCTAATGGGCCAGCCAAGGAGGTTATGGCAATAGTAGGAATGGAGGAGGTATGTGTAGTAGAAGAAGTGGTTATAATTGTAAGTGAAGGTGTAGGTGAAGAAGAAGTAACTTGATTGCAGAGGTAGTCAACTTAATAGGTATGAGCACATCATTAGGTTTGTAAAGCATGTTGCATGTTTTAAAAGGTGGTGGGTCAAATGGAATGGTATAAGTGTGTCCTTCGTGTTCAAAAATTACACAACAATGCGAAGTGGGAGGAACGCTACCCATGACACGAATCTAGGGTCTGCCAAGGAACAAGTTATATTGGAATTCCCTTCCAAAACATAAATTTTTTTGGAATAGTGTGGGGTCCACACGAATGTGGAGGATAGCGATTGCCTAGTGTAGAGGTGATGGCATCATTGAATGAATGTAATATGACAAGATGTTTATGCATGTAATTTTTAGGTATGAGCATTTGAGCGAATGCATAGGATGAGATGATATTAATGCTATCCCCCATCAATCATTACAAGGCATACCCATATGTCATCAATGTGGACATATATGAAGAGGGCTAGGTCTAGGTCATCATTTTTGTGTGGCACGATCTCTTCCTTTGAGAAACTAAGGAGGACACTTGGTGAATAGGGTGTGGTGAAGATGAAGGTGGTAATTTGGTGAGAGAGGCTACATGATGGGGTGTGATAATGGAGGCTACGGGTGTAGGGTCATTGGGTAAAACATCAATAGATTGAAGAACCTCCATGAGAACTTCACGATGGGATTACAAGGTTTGGATGAAGTCATATAGGGACATTTTGAGGGGATATTGGTGTAATTGTTTGAGCATGGTGCGATGTGTGACGCCATTAGAAATGGGGTACGTAGGGCTGTGGATAGTGATTTTAGGTATGGGTGCAGATGGTATGTTGGGTATAGGATTAGTTGCCTTTTCTTTACCCTTATCCTTCTAAGCACATGTAGTGACGTGTATCATGTTGATTTGAGGGGAGTTGTGAAATAGAGAAGGTGTAGGGTGAGTGGTATAACGACATGATGGGTAAAAAGATACCGGAGGAGAAAAACCTATGAGGTGAGTTCGGCACAACAACATTTAGGTGGTGGCATGGAAAGTTTTTGATGTGAACCATGTTAATTTCAAAGCTTGGGGTGGCTCTAGAAGCTTTGAGGGTGGAGTTTGTGGTTGTTGAGTGGGCAGTTTGGGAATGGGTGTTGGTGAAGCAGGATCCTCATCGAGAAGGTTTTCATCGTCAATGTTGGCTTCTGAAGGACACAACTGGATAAGGATGATTTATAAGGCCTTGCAGTTTTCCACATCATACCCTGGCACACGGTCGTAGGCATAAATTTTAGTATCATCAAACCCTTTTCGCTTGGGTTTGAGGGGGTCATAAGGCCTGAGTGGCGGTAATGTGATGACAAAAGTATCAAGGAGGTTGGTTAAAATTTTATTATAAGACCCGATGGGATTTAGTGGATCGTCAATAGGAAGTGAGCATGGGTTTGGGTGTAGGTGTGGTTGATTATTGAGGAACAAATTTTGGAAGAGGAGGAGTGGGTCAAGCTATGGGTTTGGGTACTAGCATGGTTTTGGGTGTTGGTCATTCTTTTTTAGGTAGGGGCATAGTAAATGGACGAGTAGGAGGTTGTCTGGTTGTTTTGACTACCTTATTATGGGGTAGTGGAGTTTTTTGTTGGATTGCACCTTCTTGGGTAAAGGTGATATGGGTGTATGAGGTCTAGAAGGAAAAGAAGATGGGGGAAGAGGGTGAGTTACCCATGATGATAACAAGGTGCTGTGAAGGTTGATGACCTAGGTTGTGCTTAGGGTGTGAGAGACAGCGAATGAAGTGTAGTGGGTAGTGAAGCAATAGCTGAGGGTATTGGAGGTATGGGTGGTAAAGATGCTACAGGTGCTAGTTTAAGTCGTGTTGGGCATCCTTGTAGGTTAGAGGTTTTTGAGGAAGGAATGGGTTGTTGTGTTTTTGGTTTATTGGTGGGTGGAGGTTTCTTGACCATGTGGGAAGGTGTTGAGATCCTAAGAAAAATGGGATAGGTGCATGTGTGATTACAACAAGTGCGGACCAGGGGTATGAGTTCTATGGGTGTGGTGCTTATGTTTGGGTTTCAGAGTAGGTGTGGTGTTGTCTTTGGAGGATGTAGCTAAATCTAGTTTGATAGGTGGATGAGTAAGGTTGGTAGTTCGGGGTGACCCCTAAAGTGGTAATAGGTTTAGTTGAGGATGATGTCATAGGTGTGGGTTTGGGTTTAGATATAGATTGGGTTATGGGTAAGGATGTGGTTTGAGCTATGATAGGTGTCATGGAAGGAGTTGTGATAGAGGTGGTTGTGTTTGGTTTGATTGGTCAAAATATTTTTGGGTAGATAGTGGAGGTATTAGCAAGTGACCTCTGCATCTATGTTGAGACATGAAGCAAAAAGCGTAGATAATGAGGTAAGGCTATATCCACATAATCTAAGTGATCATAAAAACATGATAACTTGACAGGCTATAGGTGGAGTTGATGAGAAGCTAATGGAAATTCCCGTAAAATGTGTCTTAGAGATGGAAAATTGACTAGCTTCATCTTCCATGGGTAAGAGAGCTACAAGAGGTCTCAGTAGGATTTTGGGTAGTGAGATGGAGAATGCTCATCAAAAGGCAAAGGTATCTTAACTGGGTCTATGATAGGTAGAGGAGATGATAGGAGCTCCTCTCTAAGTGGAGGAACAGATAGGTGCTCTTCTTTGGGTGGAGGAGGTAATGGGTGCTCCTCATGGGTGGAGGAGGATACTGTGGTTAAAAGTTCTCTAAGTGGAGAAGCTAGGGGTGAGATGGTCTTGATGTTAGTGGAATAATCCTTCGTAGGTGATGAAGGAGATGAAATATGTTTCTCTGTGGGTGAAGGAACAAGGGATGTTGGTTCTGATGTGGAAGGAGGATTTCAGGCTAAGATTTCCTCCTGTGGAAGAAATGTGAGGTAATTTGGAGGTGACAGTGCGTCATTAAAGATAGTGTGAACCTTGCAGAGTATAGGTATCATGAATTGAGGTATCACTTGGTTTGATTAGATGAATGGGCATGGTTGGGAAATGGTTTCTTGAATATGTGTAGGTTTTGGTTACAAGGTGCATTAGGATTAGCCACGGTTAACTCGCCTTTCTCGAGCATTTCTTGGAAAATATTTTTGAAAGTGATGTAATTTTCATCATTATGACCCTTTACTCGATGATAGTTACAGAAGTCATGTTCTTTATACCATGTGGGCATGGGGAGAATGGGGTCAAAACTAGTGTGTTATTTTATAGGTGGAAGGGTAATGGCCCCAGATTTGATAAGCTTTTATAAGACAGAAGAGTAAGGTTCCCCAATTGGGGTGTATTTCCATTGTTTCGTCTGAATTGAAAAGTTTGGATGGGTGAGAGATTAGATGAGGGGGTAGCCTGATTTGATGGATGAGTTGGGCCAGCCTTGAGTACCATTGCATTAGCGGTGCCCTTAGCTTTTGAATAATTGGTTTGTGGTTTGGAAGAAGAAGAGGTATCATTCGACTTGAATGCCGAATTCTTATTTTGTAACTAGATTTTCTTCTCTTGATGGCCCGAATCTCTAACTTTTGTGCCATAGTGAATGCTTCATTGAATGTTCGGAAGGTTTGGACCTGTAAGGTTAGTGAGATATGTCTAGCACAAGCCCATGTGAAGAGCTTGATGAGTTCTATTTGTGGCAGTTGGAAGGTGAGTTGGTTGATCAAGCTACGCCAGTGAGTGAAAAAATCTATGATAGATTCATCCTCATATTGACGCGTGGAGTATAGGTCAGTCATGGTAACCTTCTTGATGATATTGATAGAGAAATGATCCAAGAAGGCTTGGGCTACCTGATTGAATGAGAATATAGAGTGTCTAGGTAACCCACTATACCAATCTAATGCAGTCTAGTCAGAGACATGGGAAAAGTTCTCAAGAGTAAGGCATCATCGTCGGTGATCGAGATAACACCCATGTTTGAACGTAGTAAATTTATTGCAGGTCTTCTTTTCTATTAAAAGAATTGAATTTAGGCATTTCCTAATGCACTAGGTATAGGCGGATAGGAATGGATGGGTTGATGGGCTCATTGCAAATCTTGTCGAGGTGAGAGTGTTGTGGGAGCTGAAACCGATGCCTCTAATGTCTACACTTTTCCAACATCAATTTGATTAGGCCGTTGGTAGGTTAAAATTATTGGGTGCCTCCTATAGCATGAGAGGTTGGTTTTGGGCATATAACGGGGTGACACTCTAGTGTATGGTGCTTTGTCATGTAGGTTGATTAGGAAGAAGCGGTGAAACATGATGTACGTACACAGAGTGAATAATGGATGTAATGGGAGGCTACTTATAGTATGTATATGGAGGTGGAAGGGTAGTGGTAACCCTAGTGGTAATGGGAACCAATGATTGTGGAATGGAAAGGACCACATTCGAAAAGGGGTAGGGGTCACCAACATAGGAGGTTGCGCAGTGTAGCTATGGGTATGTGTGAGACATTAGAGGTGGATGAGGTTGCATTTTGGGTAATTATTTAGGGTGTGGTGGATGTGGCGGGGGTAATGGAGGTGGCGAGATGTGGTAGTCATAGTGGGTATGGGACCTAGCATGAAACAACCGGGGTAAGGTATATAAGAGCAGCACGAGAGATAGATGGGGCTGATATATGAGTGGGAGAAAGATTCGGGGGATAGATACGGGCATGCCGTATATCAATTGACCCAAGGCATCTCACGTGGACAAGTGGTAAAGGAAAAACTGCAAGGCGGCACAATTTTGGTCAAGGATTCATGCAAACTCCTCATCTCCTATAGTAATAGTGATAGGCTAGATGGGATCCATGGCTGGTGATAAAATGGAAGGTGGTAAAGAACTATGTGGGATTGGTTGACAATTGGTGTGAAATACGAGTGCACTTTCTTGTCTTTGGATTAGCACCATGTGAACTAGTACTGATCAGGTGAGGTTGTTTCTCTGTAAATGACATAGAAAATAGTAGGAACAAGTGAATCTGATGGTAAAAAGTGTATTCGAGACCAAATGTAGGTTGGAAATTAAAACAAGCTTATCAATGCCTATTAAGGAAAATCAATGTTGGTCGGGGGTAAACCGCTGCTAGTCACTGTAGAAAATGGTCAGTGAGTGAAAACCAGTAGAAAGTTGAATCGATAGGTATGCCAATTCGATGGTGTTTTATAGTGTCAATGGGAATGATGGCAGTGAAAGGGACTGTGAAAAGTGGAAGAAAATGTATAAAATTTCCTTTTGGGTAGGTTAACAAAAGGACCTGGAACCGATGTCGGTTGGGTATAACCAATGATGGTTAGAGGGTAACCGATGACGGTTACTATGAAATTGAAATAGTGATGAAAGAAAAGTGGTTGTGAATTAAAATCTGATGTAGAATTAGACCCATAATTCTGAGAATGATGATGATATGGCCCACACACACTCAAGTGAAGCCAGAATACACCAACTGTGATGAGGAGCATGCAAGGATGAATAAGAAAAATGAAGAACATGATCTCTCACCTCAAAATGCAAGCCAATTAGAAACACTAAGAAAAATGTGATCCTAGGAGTGCCCTTTTATTTTATGTTTGTTTAGCTTATGCTATTTAAGGACTGACACATGAATTGTGAAATAGAAATTTTGGTGAGGATCGCTTCCTACAAAGAAGGAGATATAAAAGTTGAGGTCTCAAGTGTGTTATGGTGGGGCGAGGCCTCGCTCCGAAGTATGACTCGATAGAGAAACAAGATGGGTGCCCACTATCTTTGTGATCGAGTGATCACCTACAAATTCTTCCAAGTAAGATGTTGTTTAAGAATGTGTGTATTTTCAATTTTGTGAGGTTTGGTAAGACTTAGAGAGAGAAAGAGAAAGAAAGTTCTTTCTATAGTTCATTTTTCAACCATCAACTGGTCATGACTTCTAGCATATAGGTTGCCCTCAATTAATGTGAGCTAATGCAATAAATCAGAATGTAATGAACTTATTTTTAAGCCCAAATCAAAGTGTGAAGTTGGATGACACAATAAGATGAAGAGGAAGAGGGATTCTCTTTCACTACACTGCAGAAAACATGAAGAAATAGTTCTTTTTAATTACACCAAAAGAAAGGTTTCCTTTAAAGAAAATAGAAAGAAAAGGTGGGTTACCAAGGAAGAAGATTAATGTGTATGCTTTTAGAAGGGAAAAAAACACACAACTTTTCCTAGGAATGAATGAAATTCAAGGAACCCCAGATGGGTCCCACTGGGCATGCCAAAATGTTTCACCTGATTCTAGATCATTTCTTTGAAGTATTAATGAAATAGATAGGGTAACGGGCATAGGAGGAATACTTGTTTTAATGTTGGTTGATGGGTTGTTGTGCACGTATGACTTCCGAATCCACAGCTGATTGTGAGAGCTTCCTTTTGGCTAGGAGGAACTACCTATAATGCAAAGCAAGACCACCAGAAAAAGTTAAACAATATATGTAGTGAACTACCTAGCGTATGCTAGATCCGAGAAGTGTGATACTTCCTAGATGGCTATCAGTCCACTATTTTAAACAATTTAATGCGGTAAATAAGGTAAAACCTATTGTAATTCAAAATGATTTAGGTATCTCACTTAAAACACAATAAGAAATAGATCTAATCTAACAGGCTAGGTTAGAATAGGATTTGAAGGTCAAATAATTGGTTCTAGGTCTCTTCGTGTCCGACACAGTCTCGGGTAGATCACAGGTGAATGAGGGTGAGAGGGAATTAGGTGGATAGGTCACTATTCTGGGTTGTATGGGAAAATATAGAGACCGATGTCGGTTAAGGGTGACCAACGGTGGTTAGGTGTAACCGGTGCTGATTATTGTGGAAAATTGGGAATGCCACAGAACAAGATTTAGGTCTCCTTTGTGATTACACAAAGGAATTTGGTGTTTGGGATGAGGTATTGGGTGATTTGGGTTGGATTTGGCAAGATTTTAATGGGTATATGGAGGGGTGAGTGTTGGAGGAGGTCAATGGGTGGTGTAAATAATAGATGATAATAAATTGATGAAATGGCATAAAGCAGAGAAGTATAAAGTTTACTTACTTGTATTATGGTCTTGAATGTCCGTAAGTGAGGGACGGAGGTGTTGATGAGAGGTTTGAAGGCTGCAAGTGGTCACCAACTACAAGAAAGTTTCTACATGGGCTGGTTGTACATTCCTCTTTGCTTGGTTAGATCAGATCATTCCTGGGATGGCTATGTAGGAAAATATGCTTGATCTCCTTCCTTGCATGTGTGCTCTCGCTAGAATGTGCTAATGTTCACCAACTTTTCCAATATTTTTCAAACCTCATGCCAACCTTGAGAATAAGTTTGTTTTCGAGTTAAAAGGGTAACCGGCGAGTATTTCAGCTTAAGCGGCGATGATTAGGGGTAACCGATGTCGGTCAAGGTGGGATTTCCTAGGTTTACTAAACTAGAGAGATCCTCTTGATTTCCTTGGATCTCATGCCATTAACACGTGGATTAGGCGGGAGCTTCTTGTAAGCCTACGGGAATGTGGTTAGAGGGAATGTAAGTATTGATTTTTAGGGTCTAGGTAAGTCTTAGTTAGTTATGACAACTTACTAAGAATAGGTCTTAGGGTGAGTTGGTTTTATGAGGTGTATCTGTGTGGATATTATTTAAATTAAGATATTTAAATACTAAATATGGTGAGGATAATGAATTAATTTAATGTAATTAATTAAATTATTATTAGTGAGGTGAAGGGGGGCCATGGCTAGGTGAATGTGATGAAGGGTGCTTATTTGTCGAGGACCAAAGGGGAGTGTGACCTAATTTTAGTGTCTACATTAGCATTCCACAAATATAGTATATATTATACTTATTATTTTATACTAATAAATTTATATATTGGTTCTCCTTTTCATATATTACTACTAAAAATATCAAAATAAATTTATCTACTCACATCATACTTTAAATTTTAATTCCTAATAAATATTTGGCCTTTGGGAACTTATTTTTGTTGTTTCTTCCACTTTTAATTGTAGTAGGATTCAATATTAATCATGAAGATTATCTCTACTTTTAAATTCCTCAATAGATCATGCAATACAATTTACCCTTGTGGTGTAATATGATGGATGAAATACAACACCTTCAACCTTATGCGAGAAATTCATGACTATTTATTTAACCTACTTTTATAGAATAATTCCATTTGTTCTTGTTTGAACTCAATGCACAAATTATTTTCATGTAATTTTTTAATCATACCACTGGGATTATTATTTTTGGCTTTCAATAATCACATTTCATACATTCAAGTATATTTCACCAACCCATTTTCAATAGATTATTTTTCCTCCATTTTAGTCCATTCAACTAACCTATTTTCAATAGATTATTTTCATCATACTTTGTGGATATGTAAATGTGTAATATTGGCACAATGTACTCCATTAATATAACTACTTACATTCCATAAACCAAATAAAATGGTGGGTTACCTTTAATGAACTTATAATTTATCCTTCATACCCACAATACTACATGAATTCTATCCTGCCAATAATTATTTTATAAAGTGAATATCATTTTCATCATCATTTCCCCCTTATTTTCATAGGAAACCATTAATTATTGTAAAATGTATTTATATTGCAACTATTTACTTATTTCCATTTGTTACATAGTGCTCCATAAATAATTTTTCTACGAATAAATATTTCTTGCAATTATTTTAAAACTATGGTGGCTTTTAATAAGTGTGAATATTGATAATATTTGTCTAGTTCATTTTAGTATTCTTCTTTATTTATATTTCTCAAATTATTTGGTGAAACATGCTTACTTATAATCTTGACATTGACTTTGAATTTTATTCTCTAAATAATATTATCCATATAAATATCCTACCTCCAAGAATAAGTTCACTCACCATGTATATTGATTCCTAGTTATTAGTGAATACTTTAATAAATGGGGTTGACAACAAATAGTTCCTTATCTTTTATAGTGTAAATATCAATATTTGAAAATATTTCCATGCTACCTATCTTAGATTAGAGAAAAAAATGAGAAATCAAGAAACCTCAAAGTATTGGAGGGTTTAAGGAACCTCTTGATATGGATAGGGTTATATGGTATGGGAGCACAATGAATAGTCCTCCTTATAGTGAGTCCTCAACTTGCAAAACAATGAAAAACTAAAGATGAAAGGGGATTAGTAAGATTCATGATGGGTTTCCAAACAAAATATGGCCCCGAGAAGCGTAAGCTCCCTCAAGAGGATGTCAACCCACGTACTGATAACAAAGAGTGATAATGTGATAATAGAAAGGAAATGTTGATAAGAGAAACTAAATGAAATATATTATAAGATAAATTAACTAATACAATTATCAAGGATGAAAGTGATATAAAATTATAACAAACCATAGAGGGTATATGGTGACCCGAGAGAAGAATAGAGAGTCAAAGAACAACATGAGAATAAAATGAGAATTTGACTATGGTTCGAGGAGAATTGTGTAGAGGGAATACAAGGTAGAGGCTCAAATGTGGACTGATAAAATGTAATAGATAACTAGATGCAAGTGGGATGAACAAGATGTCATAGGGGTGAGTTAGATATAAAGTAAACTAGATGGGATTGCATGTAAAGTGGATAGGATGGATTAAGGATGAGGTTGGGAAAATATAGGATACAGTCGATGGATACCAGATATAATCAACGGTGACCATAGTGGAGATGGGATGCTAATAAGAAAATTCGATGAGATGTTGGATCTAGGGGTGATTAAAGATGACTAGAGGTTGAGGTAGAGCTCGAAGGAAACCTACAAGTACCTACAAAATAGAACAAGTGCATGCATAAACTAAAGCTCTAAAATATCCTTCAAGCCCAAGCTCTTAATGCATAAGGGATAAATAAAATATATATCAGTTGATTAGATTGGATTCATAGATAACTTAGAAGGGACAACGTTCATAAAAGCACACAAAATTCTCAAGATTTTTCAGCCCTTTAGAAACAGGAGATAGGTATTGTTAAATAACTCATGATAGGGTTGATGGAAACTTGGATCAATCACTAAAAATTATTACAAGTAGACTTCCACTTCAATGTTACAATAAAAAATGAGGACAATAATAGAATTTCAAATGGTTGGTGGGATATTTTTAGATTTGTTCTGTAAGAGTATTTAAATGGGTGTACGGGATGTGCAAGAAATATTAGGAAGGGATAAGATTAGTGGGGGAATCCTAGGGAGGAATAAATGAAGGGTAGTAATGGAGAGTGGTGGGAATCCCATGGGGATGATTAGATTTGGGTAATTATGATATATTTATGATAAATAAATGATTTAGGATTATTTAAGATATAATTGATTTATTTTAAGATTATCGGGATTAACATGAATTAAAAAGGGGATAATATGGTAATTATGTTAGATAAGGGGGATAATGATAAAATAATATGGGGGAAAGGCTATGATTTAAAAATAAGAGAGAAGAGAGCATGTTAATCAAGGGTGGAAAGAAAATATGGGGTGAAGGCGTAGGGAGGTGCTGAAAATAAGTGTCTACATTCTTCCCCTTTGTTGAGGGGTTTTGTGATAACAAACCATGAGACAAAAAAATGAAAAGAAAATGGTTAATGGATTATACGGTGGAGTGGTATTGGTAAGGTGATCCCCCTCAAATTAGGGATCGATGAGAAGAGAAAGAGTGGAATCGGTCTTGATTTTGAAAAAGGAATATGAGAAGGGCGGGTGGGGAAGAATGGGAAAAAGTAAAGGCATAATGCCCCAAGGGGTCACATAATTACAATGATTAAAATATGGCGGTGATTTAATGATTAATGCTGGTAGGGAAGAAAGGGTATGGTCATTAGGGATATAATGAAAATTTCCTACGAGGCTAGTGAATCGGTGAAAATAACTACAAAAATGAAGGGAATCCAATGGGAACCTGCTTGAATGGATGCGAGCCATGGGGACCAATGGGTCATATGCATTCATGAAAATCATATGTAACTAAATGTAAATAAAGTACGAGATCTTTCATATATAAGGATCGAGAAAAAAAAATTATGTGTGTTTTAAATAAGATGGGGATGATGATAAAATTGATGATGTCCAAAGGAAGGGCACAACTAGTGTGGTATGGATGTTGTTGTAGACTTTGGGAAAAGGGAAAATCAGGTTAACGACACTTGTGGTGAGGTGGTGGTGACCTATGTAAATTGATGGTGGTCCCATCGGGTCAGTGATGACCAAGGGGGTATATAAGTGCGAGCCACCTTAAAGTGGTCATTTTCATACCGAAAACAATAATCGTGAGCTCACGGTTGATAAAAGGGGGTGAGTTTGTGAGCAAAAATGGAGGTTAGAGGAGCAGAAAAGAAAAGGTAGAGGACATGTCAGATGGTGAATAATGGTAACCGAAACTTTCTTTTGATTTATTTAAGGTTTTTATTGTTTTTTAATATTATTTTGCATTTTTCAAATATTGAGATGGGCATCGGGGGTGATCGGTGGCAATCATGGGAAGTCATCGTCAACCCACCCTAAAAAGGTGGTGACTTAGCTCTTGAAGCGTTGAATTGTGTGGGTCAAAGCATTGAATGGGTGATGAATGACATGGTTAGGATGAATTTTGAGTTTTAATGAGGGTTTGATGAAATTAATGATGAAGAAATTGATATTTTCTTGGTTTGTTTGTGATTACTGACCTTAAGAGACATTGTATTTGAGAGTTAGGGTCCCGACCTTCTATGATTAGATCTAGGGAGTATAGCTAACACTAAGTGGGGTGATTTGGTAGCACTGGGGTTAGGTGGTTTCAAATATTATTAGAGGATCCCATGAGATGTGGGTTTGATGATCACGCTGGTGGAGAGGTGGGATGTGCACACATGCACATTTTGGTTCAAGACAGGTGAGATGACCATAACCTTGGAGGATGTGTATCTTATTCTCAAATTATCGATACATGGGGATAAGATAGTTCCCATTATATTGGATGATCTCTGGAAGTGTTGGCATGGTTATTTGGGGTTGATACAACATTGATTATATTCTCTTCAAGGGATTTTTGATATGAGATGAGATACGAATGCATAGTTTCATGGTGTAGATTTATCTATTTCTTGATGATGGTGATATCCTACTACGTATTTCCTTATTCAGGGGCTCGAGGTTTCATTGGAAATAGCAAGAGTTTCGGTAGACATAGTAGATCACCAAACCATATTTTCATTTGGGACAATGCTGGCTGTGACACATGTGTACCATGAGCTAGTGATCTACAAATTAAGGAGGAGGACGGGGTTGAATGTTGGGTTTATACTCCACTACTTGGATTTTGAGCACATAGTAATCATCAAGCCACCACAAATGTTGTGGATCATCGGGGTTATCATTGAGTTTTGATGGGGTTTCGAGATGGAGAGAAGAACAAGATTCCGGGGTTAGAGGAGGATGGGATGTATATTGGTATGTGCATAGGTTTTAAGAATTTTGATGTTGCTCATATTAGATGGTAGTCATAGTGATACTTCCATGCATGGATGGGAGCTAGCATTGAGTTGGTAGAGATGAGGAGGACTAGGTGAGTATAGGGCCATGGGCTAGAGATGATCGAGGACATGCAATTTGATAGGGTCTAACAATAGTTTTGTGTCATGTAGAGAGTGCCCGGGGAGCCTATTCTATATAGGTGAGAGGTGAGGGAGAGGGATCTACTGAGTTCTATCATGATGGATCTATTAGAAGAGGCATTGATTCCTTGGGATGATGATGATGATGTAGGGGTCAAAGTAGGCTTTGTTAATTAGATGATTGTAGTTTGTGAAACCTAGGTAGATGGAGAGAGGGAGATGAGAAATATGAGGAGATGGAGATTGAGGTAGATCTAGCTCCAGGAGGTGTTAGAGATGGGGGCGGGGAAGATTCTACGAGAGATGACATAATTAGGTGTGGAGTTAGAGAATATGCATGTGGAAAACAACATCACTATACAACAGAGAGGTGAAGTCATGTACGAGAGGTACCGAGTCACCTAGGATAGAGACCAGTATAACCAACGAGAGGGAGTCTTATAGGGCCCATTTTGGAGATCCGGTGATAATCATATCTATCCATTCTGCAGGTGGTGCATAGACAACATCATAGGGATGATGAGAGATGGTAACTCTCGACATGATTTCCATGGATAGATATAAAAATTTATCCACAGAGGCTTGGTATTATGAGGGGATTATGATAAAGAAGCTATCGCGAGACACTATGATGTTAGGATCATTTGTAGAGGTGAGCAGAAGTTGAAGCTGGTCCATTTTGGAGCACAACAAGTGTGGTTCAGCCACATCAGGAGAGAGGGCCATGGTAAAGGAAATGAGGCCAAGATAGAGAGAGACAAAGGGTCTTGCCTCACAATGAAGAAGATTTTAGGCTCTCGATGTGAATTTTACTAGTTTTCTTGAAATATCTGGTTTGAGAGAGGATCATTAAAGGTCGATGATGTATTGATACACTTATATGGTATATGATATATGATTTGTCATGGTTTAGCACGTTTCATGTGCATGATATTTGATGATTTTATTTTTGGGTGTTAATGTGAGATAATGATGATACATGTTTACTTTTATGTGTCTGATGATGATGATGAGAATATATGTATGTGATTGGTATGTTGGATTTTGATGAATGTGATGGATAATTTTTTTAAATGTGAAATTATAGATATATAGTAGATGTGATTGATGATGTATAGGAATGTGAAATTTGGGATATAAGCATGGTTGATGACTAGGATAAGTAGAAAGAGAGGTATAATTAGTTAGAATAGAATTCCGGTTGTTGATTGGTGACCTATGGGTACAAATGATGCTACAACATGTAAAGGAATGTGTAGGGAAATAATTCCTCCAGCCACATTGGAGGTAAACAAGAAAAGGATCTAAGTAATGTAGTGTACATGCAACAATAACACATGATAACACCTAACTAACGATAGTTAGTTACACCAAAATACCACGAGGAAGATATGGAGGAAGGAAACTAACAAACCTAATGTCGACATGAAAAAATGGTTTAGGATGAAACTTGTACATGGGAAGAGGGTTATCCATAAGTGGGTTTCCTTAAGTTTATGCCCCAGCTCTGGGTAGGAGAAAAAGAGATAAAATTGATCAATGAAGGAAGTTTTCTATGGATGTTATTAGAAGGTTGATAGATGCGGGAAGCCTTCGATGCCACGATATAAGAGAGTATCCATTCTTTGAGGGTATGGTCTACTTTATACACTTGTGATTTTGATGGAAAGAATGATATACATGATAGCTATCCTTCGAGGGATCGGTATATTTATTTGATTTGATTTTCTTTTTACATGAATAGTTGTCCTTGAGGAGCAATTTATTTTTGATAACATTGATTTTTGATAAGAGGATCCATGAATTTTGAATTTTACATGGGGAAGAGCTAGGACTAGGTAGGTAAACCAATTAGGATGGGATAAAGAATGTACAAGTGACACCTTTAGGACCCTTAGCATGGTTCTAAGAGGTAAATAAGAGGGTGATGAATGTAATGATCACAAAGTTATTACTAAAGAGGGACAACCTATCCATAAGGAAAATGTTATGGACGATTCATGATTCGATTTTTAAGGCCATGACTAGGAAAGTGATGGTATACCAAATTATTCTATATCATTACAATGATAGATGGAAGAGGGATGAAGATGGAAGGATGGTCTAAGGATATGAGCAAGTGCTCACTTTGGTAAGTATGCTAACAATAGAATGGTCACAAGTGCAACATGTTAAGAGGCTGTGTTTCTTGTTCACCATTAAGGGAGGCCAAGAAATAGGCTCCCAACCCATACTTATGTATGATAATGTATGGTCTAATCTAGTTAGGGATAAACTTTCCACATTATATCCTCTCTAGAGTTGTGATGTATTGATTTTATTTGAGGATGAGATCACCAAATTTGAAGTCACAAGATTTGAGGTGTTTTTATAAACAAAAATAATTCAATCTTTATAGATTTGATGATGTTGAAGGAGATGAGAAGAAGCACATATAAAAACTTGAGTTGTGCTAGATGATCTTGACTATAGTCCTAATCAGAAATAAATTTATGAAGGGAAGCACACAAGAAAGGAATTTTAACCTTTAGAGGAAGGAAATCTTATGAACCATAGACAAGATAGAAAGGCGTAACACCCGTAAGGGTATGAATGCTAGTCAATAGGCCCAAAAGGGTGAAACGAAGAGAAGGTTCCGTTACAAACTACTTTAACGATAGGTTTTACAAGGATATTACATAGGGTTTTGTTAGAAACCTTGGCTTGACCATTGGTCAGAGGATAATAAGGAGAGGAGAAACTAAGTTTCATGTCGAAGGTGTCTGCTAAGTTTCTTAAGGTATTTATTTTTGAAGGAATTTCCATTATCAATTATGAGCCTATGAGGGATGCTGAAGCAACAGATAATGTATTGGTAGATGAAGTTAATGATCAGGTTAACTTTAGTTGAGGTGAGTGGAATTTCTTCTACCAACATGGTGAAATATTCAGTTGCGGTGATGATATATAGTGGTGTTGCTATGAAGAATGAGGATTGATGGTTCCAATGATATCAAGGACCCATTTTGAGAAGGGCCAAAGGTCCCGACCCAGTTGTAAGGCCTAACTAGGAATGTGGATAAGGTTCGAATGTTACTGAAACTTTTCACATTTCTTGATGTACTCACAACACTCTTGATTAAGTGTAGGCTAGTAATATCCCAAGTAAAGGATGAGCTTAGTGATAGCTAAGACATTAAATTTCCCACCATAAATTCCATCATGTACTTCTTGGATAACATGAGAAGCCTCATAGGATTCAAGGCATTAAAGGAGGATACCCTCAAATCCATGTTTATAGAGAATGTCACCAAGAATGACAAAGTTGTCATCACACTAGAGAAAGGACCTTCTACCATTCCTAGAAAGGTCAAAGGGAATATTAGATTGGGATAGGTACACAAATGTGTGGGAATACCAAAGATCAGATGAATTGGTATCAATGTGGTTAACATGAGAAAGTAAATGATTGGGCTGATCGACGATGAAAAAAATTGGTATTTTAGATTCTTGCATTGTCTAAGGGATGAGGGAGGAAATTGAGGCCATAGTATCTACAAAATGATTAGATGAAAGAGTGACAACATGGATGGAATAAGATTCAAAATATTCAAGGAGGAGAAGAATTATATCTTTATATTTTTGAAGAGTATCATTTTTACATTAATATTCACCTCTAACTTGTTTGACAATATGCTTAGAGTCCCCATAGATGTCAATAATTTGAAAACCTAATATGGTAGTAGTTTCAAGGACTAAGATAAGGGCTTCGTACTCTACCATTTTTTTTTCAATCAAAGTTGAGTTTGTTTGAGAGGGGAATAGGTGCATCCCTAGTAGGGAAGAGAATGACACCAACAACTCCCCCTTATTGACATTTGGATCCACTAAAGAAGAGGGTCATCTTAAGGTTATCATACTCATGGTGGAAGTGATTGATGGATTATTTGGGGAATTTTTCATGAAGAATATGAGTTTTAGAAGAGGGCATTCTATGAGTCGATCTATGATAACTTAGCCCTAAATATATTTTATGAGAAATGAACTTGAGGTCAAATTTTTCATAAACCTGAGCCAACGAGTGATATGATCACTATGGTATGTTTTTAATGCATAGTTTTAAGGATGTGGAAATTGGTAACGAAAAAATTTATTTGATTAAGGAGATAGTGACGAAGCTTGGAAGTGGCAAAGAAAAGAGTGCAACACATCTTCTTAGCTTCAATATAGCAAGTTTCATAATCAAGAAGAGTACGAATGATATAATATACAACATATTCTCTTCCTTTCTCATCGTGGTGTGCCAACATGGCTCCTAGAGCATGATTGGAGGTAGAGATGTAAAGATAAAAGAATCCCCCTCCCGTGGAGGTGTGAGCATAGGGGAGAAACAAGATATTGTTTGAGATCATCCAAGGCCTTTTGAAAATCTATATCCCAATTGAACTAGATGTCCTTAGAAAGGAGGAGATGGAAGGGTTGGTAACAGCTTGATTAAAGAGTTGTGAAATAAAATGCCAAATTGCCTCAAGATGGACTTGATGGTCTGCGAAGTTGAGTTAAATTAGAAAATTGGAGGAATTTTAGGAATGGATTCTATTTTTCAAGGTCAAACTCAATGCCCCTTATAGAGATGATAAATCTAAGGATTTTTATAGTCAAGACTCCAAAAACACACTTGGTTGGGTTAAGGTGAAGAATAAAATGAATAATGCGCTAAAAAAGGATTTCAAGAACTAAAAGATGGTCGTTTCAAAACTTGGATTTACCCAAGAGGTCATCGACATAGTCTTCCACTATTTTATGGATAAGGTCATGTTTCACAGGATTCTTAACATATTTAATGAAACAGATAGAGGGTGATAGGCCAAGGAGGAATAATTGTTGTGATGTCGATTAGAGGTTACACATGCATTTATGATTTCTTGATCCAATGCTAATTGTGGGATCTTACTTTTGGCTAGAGGAACTACCTATGAATGAAAAACAAGAAAAATAGAGGAATATTAAACAATATATGTCGGTGCACTACCTAACATGTGCTAGATATGGGAAGCATGATCCTTCCTATATTGTTTTCAATCCGTTGTTTAATATAATTTAATGCAATAAAAAATGTAAACAAATAACATCCTTTTGTAGTTGATATGATTTAAGAATCTCATTCAAATATAATAGGAAAATCTAATCAAATAGGTAGGGTTACGATCAGATTTGGAGGTTGGGTAGGTGGTTTTGAGTTTTTACAGGTGCGAAAGAGGTGTGGTAAAAGGTTACAAATGATTCTGGGTAGTTTTGGGTTGGGTATTAGTTTGTTTTCCGAGTTAGGTGGTCGACACGAGACCAATGCTGGTCGAGGGTATAACCGTCAATGGTTTAGATGTGACCAGTGACAGTTTAGGGTTGATAATGGTAGAACATCAAAATGGGTACCTAGGCTCTCTCTGTGTCTACACAAAAAGTTGAGAAGGCCTGTGGTGGTACTTTAGGTAAGGTACCAAGTTTAGGTAAGGTTTAAAGAGGTTTTTGGGATGTTAAGGTCAACTTAGTGAAAGTCCTGTGGGAGACATAAGTAAGCGTCGATCACGGTGAATGATGCCAATAAAAGGGGAAACCGATGATTGTCAAGGTAACTAGTGTCTCAGATAAATCGAGAATTGTGGAAATCAAATAAAATTTATTTTAGATCTTCTGTGATTTCACAAGGAATGGAAGATTATAGCTAGGTTTGTAAAAATGTTTATAAGGCTCGGGAATGCCTAGAGGTTGAGTACGGGAGATAAAAGGTAGTATGTGGTTAGATGAGTGGATTAACAAAAAGGTGGGAATGGTGGAATGCAAAAGAGAATAGGATCTAATAAAATGGAGATAAATAAAAATGAAATCTAAGCAAGTATAGAATGATGTAGATCAAAACCACTTACTTGTATTTACAAGTATGGTTGGTGAAAGATAGAAATGGTTGATCTATGAAACTAGTGATCGGTTCTATGACAACACTTCCAAGAACGTTTCTTTGTGAATGCCAATACCTTCATATCAATCTTGGTACTAGCTAGGGTCATTTGGATGCTTGAGAAGGATCTTGTTCTTCCTTACATGCATATCTCTCCTTCTCCAAACTCGAACCTTCCAACCTCTCCCAAAAATCAAAATTTTTAACCTCTAGAAAAAGGTTTCAAGAATGAATATATGGTAACCAATGAAGGTTATGGTGACTTGCATCACTTTAGGGTTAATTGGTGTCGATTAAGGAGGGAAATCCTAGGTTTTCCAAAATAACAGATCTTGGCTATCTTTTGGCTAGTTCTACCCATTGGTCCGGATCTAAAATGGTATTTAACGCTTAGATAAGTGGGCATGTTGTTGGAGAAATAATAGGCATCTAATGTTAGGGTTATACTAAGTCTCGGTTAGTTAAGGTAAATAGAAATAGAGTCTTAATTACAAGAAACATGCTAAGAATTAATCATTATGAGGTGTCTAAGTGATGTGGTTAGGTGAGGTGTAAATTAATTAAATTAATAGATAAAGTGAGGATGAGCATTAATTCAATTGTAAGTAATTAAATTAATATGAATGTGGGGTAAAGGGGTCATGGTTATATGAACATGCTATGTTAACTGTTTAAAAGGGGAACAAAGGGAGTGTGACCCAAATTTGGTGTCAACATTTGCCCCTTTTTTCACGTAGCTTGTATTGATAAGTGATGCTGACAAAAATAGGAAGTGGTTTCCCCAAATATAAGTGAGAGTGGGGTTTCTCCAAGTAGGGTTAAAGGTGAGAGTGCCCCAAATGTGGGTGGAGGTGATCCCCCTCAAACTAGGAATTGATGAGGTATAAGACAAAATTGGTGAGTGGTTTGATAAATGTGGAAGTGATGAAAAATAAGGTAGGTGGGTATGGGTATGGATATGGGCATAGTGGGTAAAGGGTAAAGGTCAAATCGGGTAATAGGTAATGGAAATCGAATGCACGCACCTTTGTATAGACCTGCAACATGGTACTAGGTTGAAGAGCTTGCAAACTCTACATTATCCAAGGTTGATAGGTTTATCCAAACAAGGTTGAAGTGATTCAGGTATCAAGGTATAAGATATGGTCCGAAAACACAACTTAGGTTAGGTGCAGGAATGTTTAGGTATGATCCACTACACCACGAGGTTTTGTTAGGATAAACAACCCGACAATAGGTAAGGTATGGTTGTTAGGCTAAAACAACATAAGTAAAAAACATTACAAGGTATAGCAAGTACACAAGTTTAATGGTAAAAAAAGTAGGTCATGTCCAGGTAATTAGGTTATGGCATGGGTAAGGCCAAGGTATAGGTAAAAGAACAAATACTTAAATGCAATTAAGGAATTTTATGGGTAGTTTAGGCTTGGGGGTAGGGTACAATGGGTAGGGTTATAGTTAAGACAAAATGGTTGTAGGTTGGGTAAGAGATAGATGGGTGTGTTAAAAATGGTAGGTATGTATGTTTGTATGTTTTAATTTTCCAATTGTTGTGTAAAATGGAAAACTCACTAAGGTAGAATGTGAATAGAAAAATGGGGGAAAATTGGTTAGGGTAAAGAGTGGCCAAGATAACCTCCAAGGGCCCCATGCCCTTAGAGTTCTACCTACATAGCCCCAATGAAAAAGATCCTTAGGCCAATGTAGTTCTCCCGTAAGCTAGGGAAGAATATGGTGAAGTAGAGGAATGGGTTGGTAGGTTTTAAGCATGATTGAGTCTAGGTCATTTAGGCATGGTTGGGTTGGGGTCATGTAGGTATGGTTGAGGTTAGGTCATTTAGGCATGGGTGATTTTAGGTTGATTTTGGTGAAAGAGGAATCCCCAAAATGTAGGTGTCAATGGTCTAGTCTTGTATAGAAAAATCAACAAGTGATGAAGAAGGTGAATGGTAAGAGGTGTATAGGAAAATCTATTGCATTTCATCCTTGTATGTTTTCATCTAATTGATAAGAACCACAACAAGTATACCATACCAAATATGGGATTATAAACATAAGGCCTTGAAGGCGTTGCATGATTGACTATTATAAGGGTGAAGAAAGTCACATGATCACGGAATGTAACATTTACGGTATGTCCTTGAGAAGGTAGAAAATTAGGGTGAAAATGAAATGAGGTGAAAATGGTTAGTTTTATCATAACTTGGTGCAAGACAACATGCCTACTTGGTAAGAGACCCAAGATCAAAATAGGCAAGTCCATGATAAAAAGGTTATCTTTTTCTCTTTTTCTCTTATTTTTGATAGACTAATCGATGTGGGAAGTCTATGTGGGATGAGTATATTATCTCCTTGAGGTCTTTGTGAAGTTGATTGATGTGGGAAGCTTATGAATATTTTATTTTATTTTTGTAAGGATAGTCCTTTTTATTATAGACTATGTATAGTATGGCTACCTCTGCATAGTTTTCCTTCGAGGGAGAAATCTATTTATAGCGGTGAGATAAAGAAAACAAATGTCCCTTTTGAGGGAGTCATCTCTTTCTTTGGAAGTTTGAATCAAATAGTTGAATACCATTTTTATTTTGAAATTATTTCTCTTTTTGAAGTTTAAGTCATGGACAAGACTATAGAGGAAGATTAGGCTCTTGTTTATAAGAAAAAACCATAACACATAGAGGTTAGCTATGAAAGATATGGTTTCAAGTGATGAATGACCATGGGATTCCATCTTGAAAAAGGTGAAAAATATCCATGAAATCATTCCATGAGTAGATCCATCGTACTCATATTGAAGATAAGGCTGAAAGGTGACATGTAATCACATGATTCTTGTTTATTCATTGACCCCAAGAATAGATAATATGAAAGATAAAGGGTGCTCAAGGGATGAGCTCAAAATAGATAGAATGTGATATAGAAATTGATTCAACAATAGAATGGTTGAAGATGCAAGGAATTGAGGGGTTCAGGTTTGGGTTTAACTTTGAGTGAAGACAAAAAATAAGCACCTTATCCATAGGTATGAGGAACGATATATGGTTCAAGCCAATTAGGAGAAAATTTTCCCCGTTTAATTTTCTCTTCTTTAGTTACATGTTGATTTTCCTTCAAGACAAGGTTGCCGACCTAGAAGGTTTTCTCATGGATGTGTTTGATACGTTTTTTAGATTTGGAGATGATCAAGAGCATTAAGATGATGTTAATATAATAACTCAAGTTGTGCCAAATGGTCTTGGTGAAATTCATCATCATTGAGAATATCTTGAAGTGAGATATGGAGAGATGGAATTTGGAATTCTAGAGGCAAGACATCCTTGTTACCATAGACCGAGAGAGAAATGGTTGGCAAATGATTCAGTGTGAATACTAGTATGGTAAGCCCACAAGGTGAAAGGAATGTGTGTATGCCAATCCTTTTCAGTATTGTTAACTACTTTCATAAGAATTTTGTTCAAGGTTTTATTTGTTGATTATACTTGGCCATTTTTTTGTGGGTAGTAAGGTGAAGAGAAAATGAGTTGAATGCCAAAGGCATTAAAGAGTTTTTATAGGGTTTTGTTTTTGAACTATTTTCCATTATCAATGATGTGATGATTGATGAATTCACATGTTTTATCAGCTTTTGTAGAAATAAGAGATATGGCTTCAACCCATTTAGTATAATATTCAATAGTAGTTATAATCCATTGATGGTGTTGTGAAGAATGAGGATTGATCTCTCTACGACAAGATCCAAACACCATTGATAGAAAGGAAAAAGGTCTCGTGTGACTGTAAGGAATGAATAGGTGTGTGACAAAGATAAGCATGTTGCTGGAATTTAACACAATGTTTGACATAATCATAATAGTCATCGTTGAGGGTGGGCCAATAATAGCCCGAGAAAAAGGATGCGTTTAGTGACAACTAGGACATTGATGTGACCTCAAAAATGTTGTCATGAACTTCCTTGATGGTATAAATAATTTCAGAACTTATAAGGCATCATAAGAGAATACCGTCAAAGCCACGTTTATAAATAATACCATCCATGATTACATAGCAAGAGTTACTTTTGAGAAAGGAACATTGTCCATTATGAGTAAGATCTCAAGGAAGAATGGAAAGGGAAAGGTAGTTTGTAAAATACTTATACTAAAGGTCACATGGATCACATACAACAAGCTGATGAATTTGACATCTAAAAATAAATAAGAAGGTGATTGCAAACTTTGTCTTGTGAAAAATATTTTTGATTCGGCTAGTGAAGCGGGTATCTAAGAAGCCAGGTAGGTCATGGTATCCACAAATTTATTAGTAGAATGTGGGTTGGTTTGAAGTTCATAACGGTCAAAGGTAGTCAAAAGTATGTCTACATGATGTTTATACTTTTGAAATATTTTGTTACTAAAATGGTATACACCATTGCCTTGTCTTACTGACAGTTGAGATTTTCCAAGATATTAATTGATTTAACGTCTAACGTAATGGCGGCTTAGAGACCTAATACAAGTGCTTCATATTCGATGATATTGTTAGTATAGTAAAATTCTAGTTTTAAAGATAGTGGCATAGGCTCACCATCAAGAGGAATGAGGATAAATCGACACTACTACCACATTGACATTTGGTAAATGTTATCATCCAAAGAGAGGGTAGCAATGGATTCATCTGGGAAATTAAAATTAGCGGATTCATTTTTGGAGAGGGGTGCATCTATAAGTCATTCAATGAATGTTTGGCCTTTGATAGATTTTTGATGGATGAATTTAAGGTCAAGGTATGCGAGAAGCATAAGCCAATGCGCAACATGCTGATGTTAGTAGGGTTTGGTGTACATGTAATGTAAGGGATCAGTATTGGTGATGACAAAGGTTTTGTGATTGAGTAGGTAATGACGAAGTTTAGTGGAAAAAAAAACTAAGGGTAAGCAGATTTTTTGAGCATGGGTATACCTAGTTTTGTAGTCCATAAGTGTATGACTTATATAATAGACCGCTTGTTCCCTATGTTGTTCATCATGATGAGTGAGCATGGAACCTAAGGAATGATCAGTAGTAGAAATGTACAAGTAAAATGGTTGGTCCTCCTTAGGAGGAATGAGCACCGGTGGTTGGAGAAGGTACTATTTTAAGGCATCAAAGGATTTGTGGCATTCATTATTCCATTTGAAGGAGACATCATTTTTGATGATATGGTAAAATGGTTGCCAATGATCGAGAAAGTTACAAAATATAGTGATGAAGAAATTGCAACTTACCTTGCAAAATTTGCGATTAGCGAAGATAAGTAGGCGAGAGGCATTTTGAGAATAACATTTATTTTAGTATGGTGAATTCTATGCCATGCAAATAAATGATAAAACCAAGGAGCTTTCGTAAGAGAAAAAGGAAGACATGCTTCTTTGGTTGAAGGTGAACACAATATTTGATGATACTGATCAAAATGACCTTCAAGACTATAAGGTGTTTAGCTCGATGTTTTCATTTGGTAAGAATGCCATCTACGTAATCTTCCAATATATGATGCATGTGATGAAATATATAGGTCATAGCCCGCTGATATATAGCACCAACATTTTTAAGGCCAAAGGACATAACACGATAGCAAAATGTCTCCCAAGAAGTGATGAAGGTGGTTTTGTGTTGATCTTCTAGGGTGAGTAATATTTAGCTATAACATGAGAAACCATCCATGAGTGATAACATCTCATGAACAGTGGTAAGATCCACTAGTTGATCAATACTAGGTAGAGAAAATTCATCTTTGGGGAAAGCTAAGTTGAGGTCATGGAAATCTGAGCAAATGTAAAGTACTCATGTTGCTTTTGTGACAAGAACAATGTTAGAAATACATTGGGGATAGTCAATGGGTAGGATGAAGGAAATAGAGAGAAGGCACTAGAGTTCTTCTTTGAAAAGAAGGGAAATGTGAGGATGCATTTTCCATAGCTTTTATTTCATGGGTTTGGATTTAGGGATGGTGACGATATTGTGGACCAAAATGTTTGGATCGATACCAAGCATATCAGAATAGGACCAAGAAAAAGTGTTGCTATGATCCCAAAGGAAATAAGTAAAAGCTTCTTGTTCATCAACATCTAAATATTAGCCTATCTTGAGAATGTGTGGGTCGTCTTGAGTGTTAATATTGACTTTAATGGTCAATTCATTTAACATGGTTTGTGTCTCAAAAGGTAATGACTATGAATATAAGAATATTATGCACTAGATTCTTAACATATTTAATGAAATAGATAGAGTGTGATAGGCCAAGGAGGAATATCTATTGTGATGTCGAGTTAGAGGTTGTGTATGTGTTTTGATTTCTGATCTAATGCTAATTATGGGAGATGCCTTTTGGCTAGAAGGAACTACCTATGAATGCAAAACAAGACCACAAGAGGAATATTAAACAATATACGTCAGTGGACTTCCTAGCATGTGCTAGATCTGGGAAGCGTGATACTTCCTAGATGGTTTTCAATCCATTGTTTAATACAATTTAATGCAAGAAATAACGTAAAAAAATAACATCCTACTGTAGTTGATATGATTTAGGCATCTCATTCAAATACAATAAGCAAATCTAATCTAACAGGTAGGGTTATGATCAGATTTGGAGGTTGGGTAGGTGGTTTTGATTTTTGCGGTTCGACAGAGGTCTAGTAATAGGTTATCAATGATTACAGGTAGTTTGGGGATGGGTATTAACTTGTTTTCCTTAGATGGGTTGTCGGACATAGGGCGATTCGATCAAGGTATGACCGACGACGGTTTAGATGTGATCGGTGATGGTTTAGGGTGGATAATGGTAGAATGTCAAAATGGGTACCCAGGCTCTCTTTGTGTCTACACAAAGAGTTGAGAAGGCCTGTGGTGGGACTTTAGGTAAGGTACTAGGTTTGGGTAAGGTTCTGAGAGGTTTTTGGGGTGTTAAGGTCAACCTAGTGAAAGTCTATCAGGAGACACAATAATCGATGTCGGTCTACAGTGACCGATGCCAATAAAAGGGGAAACCAAAAAGGTCAAGGTGAATAGCATCGATAGGGTTAGAATGGTGGAAATCAAATAAACTTTGTTTTGGATCTTTTATTTGATTGCAGGGGAATGGAAGAAGGATGGTTGGGTTCATAAAAATGCTAAGAAGGCTTGGAAATGCCTAGGAGTTGGTTATAGGGAGATAAAAGGTGGTAGGTGATTAGATGGGTAGATTGACAGGAAGGTGGGGATGGTGGAATGTAAAGGAGAATATAATCTAATAAAATAGAGATAACAAAAATTGCAATCTAAACAAGTATAGAATGATGCATATCAAAACCAATTACTTGTATTTATAGGCTTGGTTGGTGGAGGATAACAATGGTTGATCTATGAAATTGGTGATCAGTACTACAGAAATACTTATGTGAATTTTAGCGTGAATACCAATGCCTTGAAATCAATCTTGGTACTATATAGGGTCATTTGGATGCTCGAGAAGGCTCTTGTTCTTCCTTGCATGTAGATATCTTCTTATCCAAACTCAAATCTTCCAAGCTATCCCAAAATTGAAATTTCCAACCTCTGGAACAAGGTTTCCAAAATGAATATAAGGTAACCGATGGCAGTCAAGGTGAATAGCATCGAGTTTAAGGTTAACCCGTCGATTAAGGTGGGAAATCCTAGGTTTGGGAAAGTAGCAGATCTTATCTATCTTTTGCTTGATTCTACCTATTGGTCTAGACCTAAAAATGTATGTAACACTTAGATAAGCGAGCATGTTACTAGAGAAAGAATAGCAATATAATTTTAGGGTTAGACTAAGTCTCAATTGGTTAAGGTAAGTAGAAATTAATTACGAGTTAAAAGAAACATGCTAAGAATAGGTCCATGATGAGGTGTCTAGCTGATGTGGCTAGGTGAGGTGTAAATTAATTTAATTAAAGTAATTAAATTAATAGATAAAGTGATTATAAACATTAATTCAATTGTAAGTAGTTAAATTAATATGAATTATGGGTAAAGGGGTCATGGTTATATCAACATGTTATATTAACTACTCGAAAGGTGAAAAAAGGAGAGTGTGACCCAAATTTGGTGTCAACATGTCGTGGAAGATATAGGTCATCACACGTTAGTAAGTGGATTTAGCACTTTTCAAGACAAAAGGAATGACATGATAACAAAATTTCCCCCAAGGGGTGATGAAGGAATTCTTATGCTTATCTTATGGAGCAATGATGATTTTATTATAACTAGAAAAACAATCCATAAGAGAGAGCATTTCATGGCCAACAATGAGGTTGATGAGTTAATCGATGTTGGGAAGAGGAAAGTCATCCTTAAGACAAGAAATGTTTAGATCTCAAAATTCAATACAAATATAAAGATTTCTAGAATATTTAGAAATAGGCATGATATTGGAGACCCATCATGGATATTCGATAGGTTGGATGAAGTTAGCGAGAAAGAAGATCTTGAACTTTTTCTTTGACAAGAAAGCTATGTGGGGTGCATTCGATGAAAATTTTGTCTAATGGGCTTAGAATTGGTAACAATGACGATGTTATGGATGAAGATAGATGGATCAAGACCCAATATATTAGAGTATGACCATGCAAAGGCCTAGCTATGTTTAGATAAGAAGGATGTGAAGGCCTTGAGCTCTCGGGGATCAAGAGATTGGCCAAATTTGATGATGTGGGGCTCCTATGTTGATATTGATAGTTGATTCATTTATAAGGGAGGAAGTGTTATGGGGAAGGTTAATTTTTTTATGAGAGTCCTCGACCCCATGAAATATAGAATGGATTCTTCGTCATTTTATTGGAGAATGTCTATTGTAGGGGAATCTTACCCTATCATTTCAGTGTGTTTAAAAGGAAAGGACTAGGTTTCATTCTCAACTTGATAAGTGACCGGTCCAAGGTAAATAATGGACACTAAAAAAATTCAAGAGGGATAGATATGGTATTATCTAGATCTATGAGATAGTTAGATAAAGAGAAGGGAGGTGAATCAATGTTTATGGGAGAGAATGCAGAAGTTCCTGAATGAGGGATGGAGGGATCTTTGTATCTGAAGCCAAATTTTTCATGTGGTTCTTAAGGTTTCTTAAAAGGAAGGTTGTGGACACCCTTTTCATAATTTCCTAATTTGTAGCCTTTCCAGGCACAATGATAGAGGTATGTGTAGGAAAAGGATGGTTTTCTGAGGAAGCCAAAACCACCGGTGTATGGTTTGGTGTGAGGGTGATATTCAGAATGAGAGGAAGGATGATCGAGGTCACAATATACCAGATTGGTTTTGAGGAAAGAAGGGCCAAATGAGATGATGTCCCCAATTTTAGATTGATACATGGGGGATTTATCAAGGCGGTGAGGAAGTTAGGAGAAGGAAGAGAATTAAGAGCAAGGATTTGATACTCCCCGGGGGTAAGGGACTGCATCACATCATTACGAGATCCATCATGGGGTAATGTGGATACAAGTAAAAAGTAACTTGTGGATGCTTCAGAAGAAGGGTTTGATTTAGGGAAAAGCATGTCATTTGGTCGATAGGTCATATGACATTCCTTGAAAGGAGGGGAATTGGTAGAGAGGGTGTGAATATTCCCTTCATATTCATATTTAATGTAACGTGAAGGGTATATGGGATGTAGTGCAGGACATGAATCCAAGGGTGTCAAGAAAAAAATTATACTAAAACTCCCCTTCTACTATGTAGAAGACCTCATGAAGAAGTTTATGTATGACACAAATGGGAAGGATAATTATTCCCAATGTGGGGGTGAAAAATTCATTAAAGGAACAATGGAAAATTGGTGATTCAACAACATTTTTTCAAAGAGTTTGAGATGATTGAAAGTGTGAGAAGAAATTATGTTGATACTGGCACCATTGTCAATCATAGTCTACTTGATGAATGTGTCATTGATCCAAATAGTGATAAAGATAGGAAGATCATGTTCATTGGGAGGAATGTCGGGGATCTCATAATTCTCAAAGGACATGGCGAGATGATTCTATGAGAGTGTCGGCTAGAGCTATGTGGAGTTAAGACTCATTGCATGACACATAGATGCACTATAGGGCTTCGGTGAGAGCATGTTTATCATTTGGAGATATTTGTATGAGATCATAGAGATACATTTGAACAAGAGCTTAGTGTAAATATTTGACCATGGTTTGTTTTATGGATGTGGGAATAGGTGTGGTCATGATAGAAACCTTAGCCTTAGGGGAAGAAGAAGGAGGTAATGGTAGAGGATAAAAAAAGGTTCATTGGAAGGGGTAGTGATGACAATATTGGGTTTGAATGAAATGAAAGGTTGGGCCTCATAATGAGATAGATCTAGTAGCAACATGGATATTGTTTATGTAAAGAGGGGGATTTTATTTTTATAAAGAGAAGCTAGAGGTGGAATAATGACTAAAGTAAACCTAGAAGTATTTGATTTGATGGGAAGGTTGGATTTGGATGAAGATGGGCCATGAGACATAAGGGTGTCCTCCTCTTCGATTAGGAGGTCATCCTCTTCCATAATTCTATTGATGAGGGGGTGAAGGAACTTTCAATGCTTGGTAGTGTGGCCAAGCACATGATGATAGGAACAAACAACATTAGGGTCAAACCAAGTGGGATTTGGCCTACGTGGGTCAAAGGGTTTGATGGGAGGAAGGGTAAGCTGCTAATGCATGGATAAGATCTTTGGAATACCTCGGTATAAGAATCAACGGATGACATGGAGGTTGGTGCTTTAAAGGGGTGGATGGGTTTGGTTTAGAGGAAGTGGATGTGGTTTGGAGTAGGGTCTTGTCCTTAGGAGTTTTGACCAATGATTTTGATGTGGAATGGATGATGGTGGTTGATTAGGGTGGTAGTAGTTGAGACTATGATTGTGTAGAAGTATTTTTAGAGTATTTGGATGTTGAAGGTTGGTTTTTATCATTTCATGTTTTAAGTGTCTTGGATTCTGATTTAGATATGTTTAATGGTTTAGAAGAATGATTGGAATTTAGATGGGTGTTGGATGACTTGGGTTTGGATTGATTGAATAATTTTGATTTCCTTGATTAAGGTGTCGAGTCCTTGGAGAGATGAGGGTGGTCTTAAGATATATGGTGTAGTATCATTTGGTTTGATATTAGCAAGGGGAAGGTCTATCTTCTTATGAATGCATGAGAGGTACTTTTAAGGAAATACACCAAGGGTCTTGGATCCTAATTATAAAGAAGGACCCTTGGGAGGAATGAAAATGATTTTAACTAAGGGATCTTAAGGTTTGGTTATTTGTGGTGATGCTGGTAGTGGGAGTAGTTTTTATTTAAGGATGTCTAAAGACGAGTTATATTGAGGTTATTTGAGTGTGTCTATCTTTGTGGATGATATGGGGGCATCATTTGTAGTTATGGCGAGTTGGAGTGCTTCTAAAAACTCTTTAAATTATTATAATAATGTAGTGGGAGGAGAAAATGTTTATGTGATGTGTGTGGGTAGTAGTGTAGGTAGGGTAATTGAGGTTAATTATAAGGATGGCATAATAGGTAAGGTAGGAATATAAGGGGGTTAAGTGGTAGGTACAATCAAATCTAAAATGAAGAATGGTAAGGAGGATGTAGAATTTGGCGGAGATGTTGATTCAAAGATGTAGATGTTGAAGAAGATGATGAAGTAGGGGAATTGTCTAAGCCAGAACTGTAGACACCAAAATTAGGTCACACTCCCCTTTGTCCCTTTTCAAATAAACACCTTGAACACATTCACCTAACCATGGCCCCTTTCATCCCACTCTAATATTAATTTAATTAATTTAATTAAATTAATTCATTATCCTCACAATATTTATTATTTAAATATCCTAATTGGATAATGCCCACATATCCACCTCACCTATACACCTCATCTAGCCACCTCACCCTAAAACCTATTCTTAGTATGTTGCCATAACTAACTAAGACCTACCCAAACCCTAAAAATCAAAGCCTATATTCCCTCTAACCACATTCCCACACGTTAGAAAGGAAGCTTCTATTCTAATCCATGAGAGCAAAACAAACGAGATCTCAAAAAAATAAGGGGATATGCCGAGTTTAGTAAACCTAAGAAATCCTACCCTAACTAATGCCAGTTACCTAAACCACTTTGCCAATCAGCCTAGAATCACCATCGGTTACTATTTAATCCCTAAAACAACCTTACTTGAGGTTGGGACATTTCGATAGGTTGACACATCTTCTGAGAACAAGTGATGAAACCAGAGCTACATGCAAGTAGAACCAACATTAGTACATGCATCAGAGCATCCATAGCCAGCACCTGAAGCAACCATAGAGCCATTTTCCTTCACGGGAGCATCGAGGAAGTGCCAGTACCACACCAAGTTCTATCTATTTGATCACCCACCATTTCCAACCAGACATCAAGCTCATACGAATGGTAAGTTTGTTAACCAGCACTAGTTCATTATCATTTAAGTAGACTCTTTACTTCTGTTATTAGTTTTTACTCCCCTTTCCATTCCCCCACCATTTTACCTCCATGAAAACTTGACCATCCCTTCACCCACACCCTTGAACTACCCATATCTGGATTTTAATCATTCCTGTGCATACCTAAGACCCACACAAACCTTGCCATTCCCTTCCACTTTCATCTAGCCTCAGATCTATCCTCACCTCAAGTTCTTATTGAGTTTCCTATACCCCAACCATACCGATGCTGGTTAACCACAACCACCATTGGTTAACCTAAACCTGACATCGGTCATACCAGACTGATGTCGGTCTCTATGTTTTGACTAGAAACCAAGAACAGAGCCTAAACTCTCTACCTAATACCCAAAACAGCCAAGAACTTGACATTGACCAGTACCATTACCCTGAAAAACACCTTGACCCTCAAATTCAGTCATAGCTTAGCCCATTGTGAATGAATTTTCTTATTGTAGATGAATGAGATACCTAAATAATTTTAACTATAGTAGGATTTCCTTTATTGTTAGCATTAAGTTGTTTTAAATAGTTGATTGACAACCATCTAGGGAGTATCACATTTCCCGAATCTAGCATATGCTAGGTAGTCCACTGCATATATTCTTTAACTTTCATTTGGTGGTCTTGTTTTTCATTTCAGGTAGTTCTTCCAAGTAAAAAGGAATCTCTCATGATCAGTTGTGGATCCAGAAGTCATACATGTGTAAAAACCTATAACCAACATCTTAACAGGTATTCCTCCTAGCCCTTTACCCTTATCTATTTCGTTAACATTCGAAGAAATGCTCTAGAATTAGGTGAAACATTTTGGCACACCCAGTGGGACCCATTCAAGGTTCTTTGCATTCTTTCATTTCTAGGTGACAAATTACATGTTTATTTCATTTCTAAAAGTTTCTTACATTAAAATTTCTCCCCTGGAACCTTATCTTCTTCTATTGTCTAAAAGTAATCGTATTTTGGTGCTTTAAAAAGAACACTTCTTCCCTTTCATTAGTATCACATTAGTGAAAGAGCATCCCTTCTCCTGTTCATATTTTTGTGTCATCGAATTCAACATTTCAATTTGGGTTTAAAACTCATTTCATTTCATTCGCTGCTCTCTGCATTAGCTCACATTAATTTAGGGAAACCTATCGCTGGAAGTCATGCCCCACGATGGTTGAAAAATGAATCATAGAAAAGCACTTCCTTTGTATTTCTCTCTCGAGTCTTACCAAACATCACAAAATTAAAAATATATACACATTCTTAAATAAGCATCTCACCTAGAAGAAGTGTAGGTGATCACATGATCACATTACAATGGGCACCCCACTTTGGTTATCTCGTACGATTACCCCATCACACGATGGACCACCCCCACCATAACATAAACTGAAACCTCTCCTTGTAGATATCCTTCTTTGTAGGAAACCATCCTCACCAAAAATTATATTCTAAATTTCATGAGTCAAGTGCTTAAATAGCATAAACTAAACAAGCATAATAGAAAAAACACTCTTAGGATCGTATTTTTCTTAGTCTTTTTGCTTGGCTTGTGTTTTGAGGTAAGAGGTCACATTCTTCATTTTCATATTTCCCCTCATACGCTCCTCATCACAGTTGGTGTATTCCGGCTTCATCCGAGTGTGCTGGACCACTTTCTCATCATTCTCAGATTTTTGGGTTTGATTCCACATCTAATTTTAACCCACAACCACATTTTCTTCATCATTGTTTCCATTTCACAAGAATTAGTGTCGGTCCAATGATCTTTGTCAACTACCTTCGATCGTCATTGGTTTTACCTAATCAGATTTGGTTTACTATTCTTTTGGTCAACCTACCCAAAAGGACACCTACTTCACCTTCTGTGTTGTTCAGAGTCTCTATTATTCTTATCATATTCATTGACCTGGTAATTCCATCAGCATATTACATACTTGGCAAAGTATTAGCCTTTTACCTTGTTTTGACCAACTGTCCACTTTCCTGGTGACCAACGGTGGTTATCTGTGGTGGGCATCGATTTAACCTAACGACATTGGTTGCTTTGTGTGATTTTCCAGTGACATTTTAACCCCAACTCACCTACCACCACTTGTTTTTTCCTATTTTTACTATATTTATGTGTCATTTATAAAAAGCAGCCACCGCCATGTCGGTGCTTGTTTACATTGTCTTGACCCAAAGCCAAGAAAATTCCCTCATATTCCACACCAGTCGTCAACCACTCGCACCTAGTCCTTCACCACCTTCTATTTTATCACCCATGGATCCTACCCAACCTATCACTATTACCATAGGAGACAAGGAGTTCACACAAATCCTTGAGTAGAATCCTTCCACCTTGCAATTTTATCTTTCCCACTCATCCACTCGAGATTCCTTGGGTCAGTTGATATACGACATGCTCGTATCTATTTCCCTGACATTTCCAACTTTTGCTCCGGCCTCCACTAGCTCTCCGCTTCCTACACTGCATTACCCCTAGTCATTTTGTAAGTAGACTCTATACCCACTATGACTATTATGTATGCCACATCTATTATACCCGCTACATCCACTATACCTTCACCAACCCCCAAAACGTAACATCATATGCACCTATTATCTCGTATATACCCGTAGCTACACAACCACCCACGGTGTCGGTGACCCCTACCCCTTTTCAAAACATTACCCTTTCTATTCCACAGTCCTTAGCCCCCATTGCCACTAGGGTCACCATGACCCTTCCGATAGGTGTCATCATTCCCTTCATTAATCAACTTCTTGTTGATGTCATATCAAACAGGGGTGTGTCTAAAGCTATATGCAATGAGAGTAATTTAATTGATATAGTAGTTAAGCTGTAGCTATTTTTGTATTATACGGGGATCTCTTTAACGTCTTAAGGAATTCTTGGTAAAACCTTATTCAAATCAAACTATGAAAACTTGCTGAAAGTAAAATACACTGAAAGCTTTGCTGAAAGGAAACACACCGTGTAGAATGGAAACACACTTGTTGTTGGAAAATAAACACACTTGCTTCTGAAAGTAAACATACTTGCTTTTGGAAATAAACACACTCAATTTAGAATGCTTGAAAAAAATTACAAGAAATATAAGAATTTATCTAAACACCTACAGGAACAAGTATACAATAGAGTTTAACTGAAAGAACTAAAACAATACAAAATTAACAAATCTAAGCTATTTGCTGAAGAAATATAAATACCAAATAAATGAATATCTTAGTCCTTGGGGAGTGGGCCCTTGCTCCTCCTTGAATCAGGATTTAACAACTCAAAATTCTCTCAAATCAGAATGGCTATTTTATTGATAAAACATTCAAGTATTACAAAATGTATTGGATCTGAGTACCTAGTCTATTTCTTTTCTCTATTCTATTTTTATCTCATTCTATATCTCCCTTTGTTATTTATTTCTGTAGGTCTTCTTTTATATACATTTTACAATCACAGTTGTCTCAATGATTCTGATGAAATCAAATCATGCCCAAAATAGATGTTGAGTCGGATGGTGGTTGATCAGATAGTTGCAGCATAATTCTCCCTAGATCTACGTTTAGAAATCTTCTCATCCTTCATTTGAAAGGATCGTAGATGTAAAATCTTTGGATGTGGTTTAAAATAGATAACTCCCATTGATTCCAGAACTTTGGAGAAGTTCCAGAACCATAGGAAAATTTTAAGAACCAAAACCTGTGAGAGTTCAGGAGCTATCCCCAGGAGTTTCATAACTAAGTCTAAAAATTATGGAACTAAATACTAGAGTTTGAACTAAGTCTGAAAGTTTCGGAACTAAATGATGACTGTGTGATGGAGTTTTTAAACTAGCTTGGAAGTTCTAGAACTAAGCTGTGTAGGAACAGATGCTATCAAAAACATATTGAACGCCACCTGCTTCATTTCCTCAACTGATTAGACTTGCTTTATTACAAAACTAAATTTAAACACACACTATGTCATAAATTTCAGAGCTTTTAACATTAGGATCACAATCAAACAAAAGATAGAAAGTTACATCCTAACTCATATCGAGATCAACTAAAAGTCACACAATGTAATCAAACTTAATCAAAAGGATTCTAAGATGAGATCATATATTAAACATTAATCAGACATTTTCTAGCCTCATCATTTCCCCCAAACTTACTTGTTTGTAAGTCCCTTTACAAACTCATTCTTTAAAAGTGGAATCATATGTTCTGCATTCCATTTGATTGCTTATATCAAATGGCTGAAACTGGATTTTCTAATACTTAAGCTTAGATGTACTGTACCAGCTCCTTCTTGTATTTTCCACTCCCAATTTTCAAATTCAGCAGGGTCTTGAGGTTCTCTATTCTACCAAGGAGACATGGGGGTGAGAAGTAGATGGGGCCTCGTTTATATTCCCATCCATATTTTCCCATAGGTTTCATTGACTTGGAATTATTGTGCATTATGCTTTGGCCCTCTCTAAACTCCAGATCATATTTGTAGGGGGAATTAATTCCCTTCTTTTCAAATAAATAGTAAGGAGTTCCTACCTCTTTAAGCATCCTTTGTAAATATCTTCAAATTTTTCCTCCTCATAGGAGGTGAAGGCATCAATACTCTTTTGCAGAATGGTAGGGTAATGTGTCTTGAATCTCCTATCAAAGGCATGAGTTCTAAAATGTGTGAGGAAGGTAAAAGGTTTACCATAGTGAGCTCTCATACAGAGGCCTGTTGAGCTGGCTTTCAATAAAAATTCAGATTCCCTTTCCTTCCATGTAATCGGTATTGAAAAATAGAGACAAATGCATTGGAGTGGATCTCCCCTACATACAAGTTGATCATAAATCTTATGTTTTTCTCTAGCATATAATTGCAAAGATAAAATTCACATAGGATATTTTTTCGCTTAGGGCTGGATAGAGAGTAAGTTGCCATGAATTTAGATTCATCTTGTAGTTCATGTGGAATCCCACATGTAATTCTTGACAGCTACCAGTGAATGAACTACTCTTCTAAAAACACACTATATGCAGGATAAGGCCTCCTGGGTAAGTAATTTCTCACTCATAATACTGAGACCATATGAATTTTGGTAAGATATTTATATTTATTTCATTCCTCCCTATAAAAATTTTCTTACCATTCTTTTCTTGCCTTTGTTTCTTCCTCCATCTTGGTATTTAATTCTTCATTTGATGTTTTGGGTTCTCTAAGCTCTCTGTAAATATCATCCCATAGTTGTTTGAGTGGAAAATAGGTCAACTCAGTCTATGCAGAGGTTGTGGACACAACACTCTGTTTTCTAGAAGTCTGGAATTCTTCCTCTTTTTCTATCAGCTGCTTCTTGGTTGCTGATAACTCCTCAGTCTGGCTGCAAGCTAAGTTGTTAGCTCATCAATGAGTGTTTCCCTTTGTTCCAATTTAAGTTTGAGGAAGTCCAATTCCTCATATTTTTATCTGATAATGAGCTCTACTCTAGACAAGAACAAAGCATGTTTAACTTGTTGTCTTTCTTCTTCCTCTGAAATTATTTGAGGAGTTGGGCATTCTTCCTCTATCAAAGGAAATTTTCCTTTTCTTATCTTGGATGCCAACTCTTCTTCTTCATGTGGCACTACTGATGGTTCAGCCAACTCCTAAAAATATTGATCTTCAAATTTGTCTTCTCCTTTTCAATTTCATCTTGACTTGGCTCAGGTGGAGTCATGGCCATGCTGCCTAAAATGTTAGCAGATTCCTCTTCCATCCTAACCTAATCACTCCTTCCTTCTGGAGTTTCCCTTGACCTCTTATGATTTTTTCTTATCTGGGGAAGTTCAACATGCCCAGTAGTGAATTTCCTTCTAGAGCTTCTTCTTACTATTCTTTCTTTTTCTTGTGTGGGTGAGCTATCACCGTCAGAGACAAATATTGGCTCTCCTGAAGCTGTTGTAGAAGAAGGAATTTCCTTCATACAGTACGAAGGCTCTGCTATTTTTATCTTTCTCACCAACCTTTTTTTGGTATGTTTTCTCTTTCCATTTCCCTTTGTCCTTCTACAGGGGCATCAATTTCTAGATTAGTTGAAGGAGATAATGGGGTTGGAATTGTCCTTCTAATAATATTAGGGTTTTTCTTGAACTTGCCAAGAAACTTGTCCCAAATTTCTTCTCCATTCTTCTTTGACAGGAAATGGTGTTGGCATATCAAATGAATTAGACCATGATGCCTAATTGTCCCAACACCCTAGGAATACCTCTAAGCCATGGTTTGAATGGAATCAAAAAGAAACCCTGGGAGGTTTATTATGTATTCAAGTTTGGTGGCTCCATACTTCAGATATATGAGCATTTTTAAGACTTCTTTTCCCACAGACCCAAACTGACTGTCACAGGTTAAATATTTTACTATCCAAAATGCTACCCTGTCAAAGGGTTTGGGAAAACTAGCCCTTCTAACCCCTTTTATGATTTTCTTTGTATTATAGATGTACTGGGGTTCAGTTTCTTCTTCTTGCAATAAGATTTCAACCAATTCTTTCAAATTCCCCTTGGCAAGTTGTGGGACATGAACAATGGGCACTCCAGACACATTACTTACAGTATTTACAGAAAAAGGAATAACTAAATTTATAACCTTCGATATAGATTGTTCTAGGTTTATGAAAAATTCTCTTACTAATTCATCATTATGCCTTGAAAATTTCTTCAGGAATTCAAGCCATCCTGCATGCTCAAAGATGGATGCTACTTCTTCATTTACAAGAAGCTGGGAATCATCCTCTGGTTATGATTTCTTTTTAATCCCCATATCGGCTTGAGTTCTGTCTCTTTTGATTTTGTGTGAGTTCATTGTAGGTCTTCTTCTTAGCTATGGAACTAACGAATTGGCTGCGGAACCTCTATATTTAGCTGCAGAACCTTAGTTCTTAGCTGCAGAACTTTTGAATTCTTTGTTATTTGCTACGAATACAAACTCAATTCACTTCTCCTTCCTCAAAATATTTCTGCAATCTTTATTTCACTTGATGTTTGCAATAATGATTACTAATGATAACCATGCCGCCACTTATTCCATCAAAATCAATTTCATGATTACACACTTGTAATCATAATGTATAAATAGATGACTCATGACACCTACTTTTAAATTAAGTCACATCACACATGAAAACATTTAATCAACCCTAAATAAGCGAAAAGACATAATTACTATCCTTAACGATGTAATCCTTTTTCTATGATGACTCATCATTCCTATAAGTGGAACAAAACATGATTAGATAAGATAGCTAGAATTCAAAAGAATTCCTTTATTTGAGCTATCCAAAAATAGGTCAATTGCCATTTGCTGGTTTTCAATTTAACCTTGAGAGAATTTATTTTTTTATATATATATATATATATATATATATATATATATATATATATATTATATAAAAATTTTGGGGAAGAAAACGCCATTTGGTGGTTTTCATATTCTTCCCTTTATCCGGATCTATCATTTGGTTATTTGATCATTTTGGAATAACTGAGTTAATAGTTTAGTTGTTGTGTGTTTCTTTTTCATGCATGTTTAATTTTTGTATGTTTTCTTAGGAAGAAGTATTGTTGAATAAGATTTTTCTTTCTCCTTTTGCATACAGACTTTAGACACTGCCTTGGTTATAATGACACCAACTTGTCTATGAGTTGGTTAAATGACTTGTAATACAACGACCCATCATTTTTGGCACCATTTCCAGGATCATGGTGTTATTAGGAGACTTAGATTTTTCTAAAAGAGTATTCTAGTGACAGTAGAATACCTCTTAACAAGATTTGTGACAGGAGATTCTTATTTAATAGCTTCTTTAGAATTTCTTTTCATGCAACTAGATTAGAATTTGCTTTCAAGTTTTTCATTTTGTAATTTCTTTTCCTATAATTTCATTTCCAACAATTTCTTTTCCTGCAATTTTATTTTTTGCAAATAGATTAATTTTTTCGCAATTAGATTTAGAAACTTGATGGAGATTGCCAAAATAAACCCCCTCCTCAATAACATGGAAACACCATTTCATATTAGTCCATCAGACATGTGTTTATACAATTATTTATTCTGTTAAGAAATATTTCTATTATATTCATATTGAGAATTTCAATATGATATTATAGATTGTTGATAAGACTGACTACCTTAATCAACATATGAATGAAAAATTCATAATAGAAATATGTATTATCATCAAATAAAACCCATACCTAGTTCTATTTCCTATATACACAGCAATTACAGTGGCTAGTTACCCATGTATTTTGGTGTGATGGAATGGATACAATAGGAATTTGATGATAAGTTTTCTTAATCTTTATAAAAATTGTAACATAATATATTTCGTAGGGTCTAAATTGATTTGGGTTTCCTATTCTGAAATATTTCTTGTTTGCATGTATTAGATTCAATACCAGTTCATGCATGCAAGAAATGTAAAAAAAAAAAAAAAAAAAACTTTGTGCAGGTTAGCCGAGACAAAGATTTCTGTGGAATATTTGTGTAAACAAATTGAGAGTTGAAGGAAAAGCTGAGTTGCTTCTATCATAGAAGAAGGAAACGTCATGTTGAAGGAAAAAAATCCATCTCTGCAACTCAAATTCCTACAATCAAAAATGAATCTACAACAATAATGAAAGTTATTAGAACATGGTAGACAAATGCAAAAAGGTATGCATTATTCTCTCATATAACAACTCATTTGGTTGAAAAGTTCAAGCATGCAACAAGAGAATTCTATTTTTAACTCTTACATTTAATGAAGTGAGACATTCCTTTTTGCATGCAATGACTCATGTGGTTGTTAGAAAAATTCAAATAACATGCATTCCTATTTTATCTCTTTTATTTAATGAATTAGTCAAATTTTGTTAAGATATTCCTTGCATGTCAACTTAATTGATTTAGAAATAAATTTTACATATAAAGAGGAAATAAATTTGCATGTAATGAATGCTACAGATTGCATATCTTTTAATCAATTAAGTCTCATGCAAAGAGTGCTCCTAAATTGACTCTATTTATTTAATGAGAGAGACTTGTTCTAAATTATTTTCAATAATTATTGGAGATTTGAATTTGAAGGAGCTAATTATTACAAGAATCTATTTTTTAGATGACATAATTAATGCAGGAAATTACAAAATCAACATACATGGCACATTAAAGAGGAGGTCAAAGGAAAAAGAATCATCTGATACGGAAATCGCGCATGAAAAATAGCCGCATTTTCTGATACAAACTTCTCACGGCTCATAAAGAAATAGATCAAAAATTTCTAGATTTTGTTCTACATGAAATGGGATTTCTAGATCATTTTGAATCACCCATTTTCATTTAGAAATGACCAAGATATCACAGTTTGAATGCATGTTGCTCAAAATAAATAACATGTTGCAGATTGTTTTGATAACAATGTTTTCTGATCCAAACTGCTCGTAGTTCATAAAGAAATCACTCAAATGATTTCTGGGTCTTGTTCTACATGATCTAAGATTTCTAGATCATTTTGAATTTCTTATTTTTGTTGAGAAACGACCAAGATATCACAGTTTGAATGCATGCTGCTAAAAAATAACATGCTGAAGATTGTTTTTTTTTTAAATAAATATATCTTATGATGCATGCAAGTATTCTGCTAGTACTCCTCATTTTCAGTACCTGATTCATTCCATGCTACCCTCTTTGTCTCAATTTTTTTGAAAATTCATTTTCCCAACTTCTGAAAACAACGAAAATTCCTCCGATATGCAATAGTCAATGTTAATCTTCGAAAAAAAAAAACAATAGGAAAGTTGAAAACCGAGAAAATGGCTACGTTTCCGAAACCAAAAAAATGGGGAAAGTTGAAAACCAGCAAATGGCTGCTTTTCCCAAACCAAAAATAAATAAATTTTTGCACTTCAAAGTCTTTCTTGGATTCATATGACTACTTCTCTTATGCTGACTTGGTTGATGAAATCATTTTCTTCTGAAAAGTTCTATGTTGCAGTGACCTTGACTTCATATCTATTTGTTTTTTCAGCTGCAGATGGAAATCACGGTTATACAACATGATGAAAGAAAGGATAACTACTGAGTATGGTATGGTAACTTCTATTTTTCTATTCTTGAATATTGTTATTTGTTGTTTTAATTACAAATAGATTCACTTCTCGAAAGCATAAAAAAAAGAAAATTTTCAAGATCTCCATGTGTTGATCAAGTCAAGTAACAAAGAAAATGATGTAGATGAAGTCTTTTCAGTTTATAGCAATTGAGATCTATAAGCTGCTGAATTAAAAAAATAGTTTGCATGAGGGCATGCACAAAGCTAAGTTTGGGGAGACTCACTCTCTTCCAAATTTTTTGAAGAATGCATGAGGAAACAAAGAGTTAAGTGTGGGAAAAATATCTCTACATTATCTACGGAAAACCTCATGAGAGCATGAATAAAAAAATAAAAAATTACTTCTAAAATCTCAGTTTGCTACTATCATGAAAAAAGGAGAAGACAATTTGAAAGATGCAGAAGTATTGACAAAATCAGATTCTATAGGAAGATCAGTAGCTTGCATGAGGGCATGCAAGAAGTTAAGTGTGGGGGAAATGATGAGACCAAAATATGTCTCATTATATCACCAAATAACATTCTTATTCTCTCTCTCAAAATAAAGCTTTCAAGTGAATTTAGATGTAGTTTTAATAACAAATATCATATTTAAGGTAGAATATATGATTTATCTTATCATCTCTTTAGAAATCTATTTGCAATCTAATTGTTGTTATTTCTTGATATTTCTTCTAAAGTTGGAATGCAATAGTGTGTAGAAAATAGGTCATAAACAACTATACTCCAAGTTCATAGATTGCAGCTATAGAAATTCTTCACGCAACTACAGAAATTCTTCACATAGCTACAAAAATGCCCAGCTACGGAAATTCTTCACGCAGCTATGAAAATTCCCAACTAGTGAAAGTATTTTAGTTTGTTCCAAAATAATGTAAAGGAGCACCAAACTATTCAACCTACTCTTTGCTTCCACGTCATCAACCAAGAATATAGATCCAAACATGTGGCAATCCAAAGTCATGAATGTATGTGGCATTCCAAGAAGAATTCAAAGTCATGGACTTAGCACTCCCCATTTTCTCTCCATGTTTCAAGGATGAGCAAATGGTGGAATAGTATTAGGAATGTTGAATAAGTACTCTCCCACTTTGTGTTCCTAGATTAAAGGGATGAGTTGTAGAAATATTCTCCATGATAAGTGGGTTGTTGTAGTGAAGTTTTTTTAGTATTTATTTCTTTGAATAAATCCACCCAAGAATAGGTAGTTATTTCTTGGAGTGTGGACCAAGTAAACTAGAAGTAATGTCTATAAATACCTCTTCCATATATTTGGAAAAGGGGCATATTTTGTAAATCAGTTTTGAATCAATACAAGTGCAATTTTAAAAGTTAATTGTAGTTTCTTCAAATCCAAAGGGAAGAGAATGGCCAAAAGCCACTCTTCCCCAAGGAGGAAGATTTTTTTGTTATTTCTTAGCATAGTTTATTTACTACATATTTATTTCAGTAGTTTAGTTGTTGTGTTTATTTTTCATGCATGTTTAATTTTTGTATGTTTTCTTAGGAAGAAGTATTGTTGAATAAGATTTTCCTTTCTCCTTTTGCATACAGCTTTAGACACCGCCTTAGTTATAATGACACCAACTTGTCTATGAGTTGGTTAAATGACTGGTAATACAATGACCCATCAGTATCTTTACCCAATCTTTTCTCCCAGCTTCAACCATTTTGGTAAGGATGTTCTCCAATTCTCTGTTTGTTACTTTAGCTTGTCCATTTGACTATGGATGGTAAGGATATGACTTCCTATGATTTATTTGGTAATACCTTGTGAAATATTGGATCATATTAGACATGAATTGTGGTCCCTGATCTGAAACTATGCTCCTTGGTGCTCCAAACTTGATCATAATTTTGTTCCAAAGGAAATCAACAACTGCTTCCTCAGTGGCATTTGTCAATTCCTGCACTTCTACCCATTTTTTCACATAGTCAGTACATACAAGAATATATTCCTTCCCTTATGAAGGAGGATTAAAAGGACCAACAAAATCCAATCCCCATCTCTCAAATGGTTCAACCACAACTTGAGGCTGAAGAGGCATTTCATTGGTGAAAGTTGGTTGTCCCATCCTTTGACAAGGATCACACCTCTTGATATATCTTTTCACATCCTTATACAGAGATGGCTAATAATAACTAGTGCCAAGTATCTTATGAGATGTTATTTTTACTGAATAGTGTCCTCCACTTGGTTCATCATGACATGCTCTGAGGATGTCAAAGATTTCATCCTCTCTTACACACTTGTGCAAGACAAAATTAGGACCACACTTAAATAACATTCCATTTAACCATTTTAATTGTGCATTGGTTTTAATTAACTTCTTTATTTGTTTCTTAGTGAAAGAAGGACAAAACTTCCCTTTTGCAAGATAATTTGCCATATCAGTAAACCATGGTGTACTTGCTGAGATTGCAAATAGTTTTCATCTAGAAAGTTATCCTTTCTTGGATCTTGCTCCCTGTGGTGGTTAGTCTTGACAAAAATCAGCTACCACATTATTTTTACCTAGATTGTCCACAATGGTAATATCAAATTCTTGCAAAATTAATAACCATCTAATGAATCTTCTTCCAACCATTGGTTTGTTCATTACATACTTAATTGTTGAATGATCTATGTGTACAAATATCTTGTACCATGTAATATAATGTCTGAATTTATTGATTGCATAAATTACAAAGCAAGAAATTCCTTTTCGGTGGTGGTGTAATTATTTTAGGTGGGAGTAAGATTATGGCTAAGATAGTAAATGGCATACATATTTCCTTCTTCATCTTTGTGTCCCAATACTGCACCAATGGAATAATTTGAGGCATCTGTTGGGATATGAAATGGTTTTTCCCAATTAGAACCTCTCAATTTTGGGGGAGAGGCACTTTGATTAATTTTTATTTAATTTCTTCAAATGCATGCTGACACTTTTCATCCCAAAGAAATTCATAGTCCTTGGTTAGCAAATTAAACATGGGGGCAACAATTTTATTGAAATATTTTATAAAGTGTCTATAGTACCCAACATGTCCTATAAATGATTTAATATCGTGGGGGTCGAGGGATAGGTAAATCTAAAATGATACTAGTTTTGTTTTGATCCACCTAAATTCCTTTTTTGAAATATGGTGTCCTAATACAATTCCCTCATCCACCATCATCAAAAAAAATTCATCACTAAGAGACAGGTTGTGTTGTTCACATCTTGTTAACACTCTGTCCAAATTTCTCAAAGCATCTTCAAATGTATCTCCATGTATAGTGAATTCATCCATATATACTTCAACACAATCATTTGTTAGATCAGCAAAGATTGCAAGTACAACTCTCTAGAAAGTTACAGGAGCATTGCATAAACCAAATGGTAACAATCTATAGGAAAAGGTTCCCCATGGACATGTAAATGTAGTTTTGTCCTGATCCTCAACAACAACTCTGATCTGATTGTACCCACTAAATCCATCCAAGAAAGAAAGTCTTGTTTACGAAAGGTTATCTATGACTTTATATATGAATGGTAAGGGAAAATAATCTCTCATTGTGGATTTTTTTAGTTCCCTATAGTCAACACATATTCTCCATTTTCTATTATTTTTGGGAACAATTACAAGAGGAGATGCGACCTTTGGCTATCGAGATAGGGTAGATGAAACCTACTTGTAAAGTTTTTCAATTTATTTTTGACTATATCCCTTAAAGCTAGGTTAATTCTTCTTTGAGGCTACCTAATTGGTTAAATGTTTTCAGTATAGATGTGATGAGTTTAGATACTTGGATGAATCCCCTTCATATCTTTGTAATCCCAAGAAAAATATTTAGTATGATTTTTTAGAACATCAAACAATTTAGCTTCTTCATCCTCCTTCAACCAACTATTAATGTTTAAATTTTTACCCAGTTGAATTTTAACATGCTTGGTTCCAATATGTGATGAACTGATTTGTGGAAAGTGTTTCATTAATTTTTTTAATGGACATGCATGTGGTAATAGCATATGGTATGTAGCAATATCTCTAAAAGTTCCTTGAGACAAAATACTAGAAAAATGACAGTAATGAGAATTATGATACTTATCTCTTTGTAGGCCAAATTCCTTGTCACTGCTACTTTCCAGAAATTCTTCACCACTTCTTGATGTACTTGAAACTGAAGCTACTGATTCATCCTCTCCCCATGAGAAATATCTTTCCTCAGAGAAAAATCATTTTCAATCAAAGATAACTATTGTTGTCATGGTTCGGAACTAAATGTGGTGGTTTTGGAACTATAGCCGTAGGTTCCGGAAATAAGTTCATAGGTTCCGAAACTAGTTACGATTGCACCAAAGACACAAGTTTCTCATCCAATGGTGGATTAATCATCTTTTCTAATTTTCTTACATGATCCTACAATGTGATCATAGCCAAAGAAGAAAAAAATTTCTTATTAGTTTTAGAAGAATCAACCCACAATTGTTCATGATTGTCAATAAAAGGTTGTGCAGTAGGATATAAGGAAATTTTTTAGAGTTCTTACCATTTGAGATTGTCATATCACCGACTCTGTAATCTATCAAAGTAGCAACTGTAGCTAACCATGGTCTACCCAAAATAATGGGATAACCCAATGTTTTACCTTTTGGCTACAATATAAGGAAGTCAACTGGATATTCCCATAACTCTACCATAACCGCCATGTCTTCAATAATTCCTTCTGGTTTTGTTATAGATTGATTTTCCATCTGTAATATGGTATTAGTAGGTTGTATAGCCATTAATGGTAATATTTTCAGAGTATCCACTATCATTACATTGATAGCAGCTTCTAAATCTATCAAAACATTATGTACATTGTTATTTCCTATAGAGATAGAAATAACAGGACTTCCAAGAACTCCATATTTGGGAAGTAATAGTTTTCCGCTAATAAATTAGCAAGTTTCTCATATACTTTAATAGTGTTGGGATCTTGTTTCTTCCTTCCAAGGTTTTTCATGCATAATATTTTGATTAATTTGTTCAATTCTGGAATATCTTTAATTTCTTGTAACAGTGGTATTTCAATATTTAATTTCCCTAGTTCTTATACCAATTCAAACTCCTTGATTTCTATAGCTTCTTTGAATCTCTCTGGAAATGGAGTCTCAGTAGTGTTGTTATCGGCTCCTTTTCTTTTCTTTCTATATCCTCTTTTGGAACAACAAGTACTAGGGATTTCATTTTCTTCTGTCATTTTAGTGATTATAAGGGGTGGACTGTTAATGATTTTCCCAGATCTAGTTTGAATATCCTTATAATCCATAGCATGTAAATCAACTGATTTTTTTGGTTCTGTTCCATAAACAAGAGTTGTTTGTTTGTTTATGGGGTTTTTCTACTGGTTGTGCTAGCATTTGTGTTTGGACTACATTCTCAGTTTGTGAATTCTATGCAGGGGATCCCATGATGGCCTATTGATTCTGATTTGGATATGTTCTTCCTTGGGAATAATTATTAGGGTTCCATCTAGGTTATGACCAAGCATAAGGATTTCCTTGACCAACCCATGGTTGTTGATGTCCCTAAGCATACCAAGCTTGATTTTCTCAATTTTGAGGGTTCTAAGTTGATTGAGGTACCCAAGATGGTTGTCCCCAATTTTGTGGTACTTCTGAGAATCCCATGGAATTATCCATGGATTAGGAACTAATCTTGGCATAAACTACCTTGGTTAGGTTGTCTCTAAACAAAATTCAATTATTTTATTGTAGATGAGGCCATTGGTTTGTTTAAGTTGATTTTTAATAACATGAAGTATAGAACAAACATCAATATCATGTTCTTTAGATTCACGAGATAAGACACATTTCTATTTTATCCAATCTCTTAATGCATGCTTTTTCCTGCATCTAGGACAATATATAGCCAATGGTTCAGTTTTGGAATTTTTTTAGCTTGTAATCCATCCATAGTAGAGGTTAATTGCACTAAAATGTCTGTTTTATAGTTTTCTAACTCATCCATTAAGTTGTTCATATCTAGATTCAAAATTTTCACTGATTTTCCTTTTCTAGGTCCACCTCTCATTCTAGAATAGCTTCTACAAATCTCTTTAATTCCATTCATTCTTATCTGATCAATGTATCCACCTCCTATCAAGTTAAGGGCTTCTCTAGATTCGTCATCCAAACCTTTAAGAAAAATGGTTTTACTTAACTCCTCTGTAAGCACAAATCCACATCTTTTGCTAACAAAGAGGAATCTATCTAAATAGTCTTCTATGTTTTCATCATCCTCCTGCTTGATTTTAAAGAATTCTTCCTTCTTATTTCTCCCTCTACAATAATCCTGGTATTTATCTAGGAAGGTAGTCTCCATTTGTGCCAAAGTGCTAATAGATTTGGATGGTAATCCCATGAACCACCTCATTGTTGCATCCTTTAAAGTGGAAGAAAACAACTTGAGTTTTTGATTATCTATTTTATAATCATAGGTCTGACATAGTACCTTGAATTCAAATAGAAATTGGTTAGGATCTTTAGATGACATCCCTCTAAAGGTGGGTAAATGTGTAGGTGAGATATTTTTCATTGATGTGTCATCATCTCCCAATTGGATTAGATAGGTAAAGGTCCTATTAGGTTCTCTCTCAGCTTCTCATGCCATTTTAAAAATATTTTCTGAATTTTCCTCCCAATCAATGTGGTAAGCGGTATGCCTTGGGGAAGGTGAAAAATCAGGAGTAGGAGGTTGACTACTCAATTGAGAATCAAAAATTACCCTAAATGGATCTTGGGTAATAATCCTTCTCCTAAAATTTCCACTCCCTTTAGGTGATTGATCTAAGAATTCCAAAAATGGAAATTCTATTTCTTGTTTGACAGGGATGGTGGTCCCTCCAATTCTTGATCAATTTCCTTACTTTGACTAGAGGATGTTATGAATTCTTGTGAATATTTTTTCGAAGGAATCTACCCTATGAGTCTCTTGTTCTACTCATATATTTTGTGATATAGTAGGGACGATTCTTCAACTACTAGATGTATGTTTTGTTTCTCTTGTTAACACTTAATTAGAAAATTCCAACTAGTGTTCCCCAAAAGTGGTGCAAAAAAAGATGGGTGTCGTCATTCATTTCATTTAATCAACTTTGGTTGATGTCATATCAAACCGAGGGTATGTCTAAAGCTATATGCAACAAGAGTACTTTAGCCGATCTAGTAGTTGACTGTAGCTATTTTTGTATTTTCTAGGGGATCTCTTTAATGTCTTAAGGAATTCTTGGTAAAACCTTATTCAAATCAAACTATGAGAACTTCTTTGAAAGCAAAACACTTGAAAGCTTTCTTTGAAAGGAAACATACCGTGTAGAATGGAAACACACTTGCATGTTGGAAAATAAACACACTTAATTTTGGAAATAAATAGACTCAATTTAGAATTCTTGAAAACAATTACAAGAAATATAAGAATTTATCTAAACACCTACGAAACAAGTATACAATAGATTTTAACTAAAAGAACTAAAACAATACAAAATTAACAAATCTAAGCTATTTCTTTGAAGAAATATAAATACCAAATAAACTAATATCCTGGTCCTTGGAGGAGTGGGCCCTTGCTTCTCCTTGAATCAGGATTTAACAACTCAAAATTCTCTCAAAAATCAGAATGGCTATTTTATTGATAAAAATTTCAATATTACAAAATGTCTTTGGATCTAAGTACCTCGTCTATTTATTTTCTTTGTTCTATTTTTATCTCATTCTATATCTCTCTTTTTATTTACTACAGGTCTGCTTTTATATACATTTTACAATCACAGTTATCTCAATGATTCTGATAAAATCGAATCATGCCCAGAATAGATGTTGAGTCATATGGCGAGTTGATCGATATATCGTAGGATAACTATCCTGGATATGCATTCGAAATCTTCTCGTCCTTCCTGATTGAAAAGGTCATAGATGAAAAATATTTTGATGTGGTTTAAAATAGATAACTCCCATCGGTTTCGGAACTTTGGAGAAGTTCCAAAACCATAGGAAATTTTTAAGAACAGAAAACTATGAGAGTTCCAGAGCTATCCCCAAGAGTTTTGGAAATAAGTCCGAAAATTCTGGAACTAAATACTGGAGTTCCAGAACTAAGTCTAAAAGTTCCGGAACTATATGATGAATGTGTGATGGAGTTCTAAAACTAGCTTGGAAATTCCATAAATAAGCTTTATAGGAATAGATACTATAAAAAACATATTGAATGTCACCTACTTCATTTCCTTTACTAATTAGACCTACTTTATTACAAAACTGAATTTAAACACACACTACGTTAGGAATTTCAAATCTTTTAACATTAGGATCACAATCAATCAAAAGATAGATAGTTACATCCTAACTCATATCAGATCAACTAAAAGTCACACAATGCAATCAAACTTTATCAAAATGAGAGTAATATGAGATCATATATTATACATTAATCGAACATATTCTAGCCTCATCGCTTCCACCTCCATATACATACTATTAGTAGCCTCCTGCTGTTTCTTCTATTATTCATTCAGGTACATACCTTCTATTTCACTCCATCCTTCTTAATTTACCTATACGATAGTGCCATATAATAGAATGCCACCCCATTATATGCCTAACACCAACCTCCTAATGCTACAAGGGGCACCCAACCATCACAACCTACTGACGACTTGATCAAGTTAATGATGAACAAGATGCAGACATTGGAGGCATCAATTTTTGGATCCTACAACACTCTCACCTATGATGAGATTTGTAATGATATTATACACCCATCTATTCCCATCCATCTATATCCCATGCATTGGGAAATGGCTAAATTTAACTGTTTCAATAGCAAAGAAGACCTCAATAGCATTTGTGGTCTTTCAAACATGGGTGTTATCTGATCACCCATGATGATGCTTATCTCTTAAGGCCCTTTTCCATGTCTCCACCAGACCCGCATTAGATTAGTATAGTGGGTTACCTAGACACTCTTTTTTCTCATTTAATTAGGTAGCCCAAGCCTTCTTGGATCACTTCTCCATTAACGTTACTAAGAAGGTTACCATGAGTGACCTCTATTCTTCACATCAATATGATGATGAATCTATCGTAGATTTTTCACTCATTGGCATATCCTGATCAATCAACTCACATTCCAACTACCACAAACTGAACTCATAGAGCTCTTCATGTGGGCTTGTGCTAGAAATATCTTTCTTACCTTGGAGGTCCATCTTGTATGAACCTTTGATGAAGCATTCACCATGGTACGAAAGCTAGAGATTCGGGCCATCGAAGAATATAAAATCCAACTACGCAATAAGAAATCAGCATTCAAGCCGAATAATAACTCTTCGTATTTGAAACCATAGAAAAATTACTCAAAAACCAAGGGAAGCGCTAATGCAGTGGTACTCAAGGCCGCCCAAACTTATCCATCAAATCAAGATAGCCCCTCATCTAATCTTTCTCCTATCTAGACTTTTCAATTGAAAGGAAGAACAAAAATACATTCAATTAAGGAGCCTTATTCTTCTGTCTTAGAAAAGCTCATTAAAGTTGGGGCCATCACCCTTCCTCTCATGAAACCACACACTATTTTTTATCCTGCTCGCCTCACACCTACATGGTATAAAGAGCATGACTTTTGCAACTATCATCAAGTAAAGGGTCATATTGATGGTAATTACATCACTTTTAAAAATATTGTCCAAGAAATGCTCGAGAAAGGTGAGCTAACCTTGGATAAACCTTATGCACCTACCAATCAAAACCTACACATCTTCAAGAAACCATTTCCTAATCATGCCCCTTCTTCTAATCAAACCTGATAGACCTCAACTCATGATATTCATACCCATGAGGTCCATGCTATTTTCAGTAACACACCAACCACTTCCCAATTACCTTATATTCCTTCCATAGAAGAAATTCTAGCCTAAATTCCTCCACCTACACTTGAACCTACTTCACCTATTCCTCCACCCATAGAGGAACACCCTTTGTCTCCTCCCTCACCTATGAAGGAGCCTCCTATTAACATCGAGACCATTTCACCTTTGGCTTCTCCACCTAGAGATCTGTCACCCGTAATACATCTCCGACCTGTGGAAGATGCTTGTTCATCTCCTCCACCCATGAGGAGCACCCATCATCTCCTCCACCTATCAAAGATCCAATAGAAATGTCATTACCTCTAGGTGACCATTCTCCATCAGCTACCCAAGATCCTGTGAGACTTACTTTCGGCCCTCTTACCCACGGAAGCCAAAGCTAGCAAATTCCCTATCTCTAAGACACATTTTACGGGAATCGCCATTATATCCTCATCAACCTCACCTACAACAGTACCTTTTTCATGCCTAGTTGATCACCTAGATTATGTGGATAGAGCCTTACTTTGGGGGTATCTTTTGCTTCCTATCTCAACACAAATGCAGATGTCACTCGCTGACACTTCTACTATCTACCCAAAAATATTTCGGCCAATCAAACCAAACACAACCACAACCATTGTAAATTCCACCATGATACCATTCATGGCTCAACTCACACCCTACTCATAACCCAACATGCATCTACATCCAAGTCCCCACCTACATTATCTTCCTTGCCTAAACCTATAGCTACCTTGGGGACATCCCAACCACCTACCTTACTCATCCACCCATCAAAATAGATTTAGCTACATCCTCCAAAGCCAAAACCAAGCTTAATCGGTGCCTAACAAGAAGATCCAATCTGTAAAACTCATACTCCAACCTCACCGATCACACCTTCATCACCTTCACCCTTTATGTCCGTCCTAGGACCTCGCCCTTCCAACACGGTTAAGAAACCTCCACCCACCGGTAAACTAAAAACATAGCAACCCATTCCACCCTCACATACCTCTACCATACCCAAGTGCTCAACACAACTTACACCCACACCTGTAACATCTTTACCACCCATACCTCCAATACCATCGATAACTTCTTCATAACCCATGACACTTCAGTCTCTTTCCCTCACACCTCTTACATGACCCGCGTCATCTACCTTCACAACACCGTAGCTATCCCCTGTGGGTAACTTACTCTATACCACCATCCATTTTTCCCTCTATATCTCATGTGCGTGTATGAACTTTACCCAAGAAGGTGCAACCTAAAGACAAAAATTCACTACCCTCCAATAAGGTAGTCAAACCAACCACACACTCTCTTGTCAGTTCATCTACCATACCCCTACCCAAACAAACACGACCAACACCTAAGACCACACCAACACCTAAAACCATGGCTCAACCTACTCCCCCTCATGTAAATACCCTTCCTCTACAGTTCACCACACCTACACCCAAACCCACTTTCACTTCCCATTGTGATCCACTAGCGGGATACTATACAAAAATATTAACCAACCTCCTTGAAACCACTGTCATCACATTCGCCTCTCGGACCTTATGACCCTCTCAAACCCTAACCGAGAGGGTTTGAAGACACTAAAATTTATGCCTACCATTGTGTGTCGGGACACAATGTAGAGAAATGTAAGGCTTTGAAAATCGTTCTTATCTAGTTGTTGTCCTCTTGAAGAAAACTTCGACGATGATGATCTTCTTGATGAGAAACCCATTTCACTGGAACCCATTCCCATAGTTCTTCCCTCATTACCCACTTAATGACCAAGACCTCCACCTCCACAACTATTGGAGCCACCCCCAAGATTTTAAATTAACATGGTTCGCATCAGAGAACTCACCAAACCTCTACCCAAATATCGGTGTGCTCAATTCATCTCAAAAGGTTCCTTCCTACTACTTGGATTTTGCCCCTCTTATCGCTATAATTTTCATGGCTCACCTACCTCACCTACCTCCCCACCTCAGATCAACATGATCCACGTTGCTACCCATGCTCAGAAGGATAAAGGCAAGGAAAAGGAAACCGACCCACTAACCAATCCTATACCCAACATACCATCTACACCCACACCTAAAATCACTATCCACAGCCCCACATATCCTATTTATAATGGGGTTACACACCACACAATGCTTAAACAATTACACCAATCCCCCTCAAGATGTCCCTATATGACCTCATCCAAACCTCAGAATCCCATTTTCAAGATCTCATGGAGGTTCTTCAATCTATTGAGGTCTTACCCAATGACCCTACACCCGTGGCATCCATTATTACACCCCATCATGTAGCCTCTCTCACCAAATTACCACCTTCATCTGCATCTCTACCTAATCACCAGGTAGCCTCCATTAACTTCTCAGATGAAGAGATCTCACCACACCAAACCGATGACCTAGATCCAACTCTCTTCATCTCTATCCACATCAATGATATATGTGTACGACATGTTGCTGTCCATTTTGATCCTCTATGCTTTTGCCCTAATTTTCCTTTCACTCTGCATTTCCTAATAATGTTTTCCATAGTTTGAATGGATGGGATGAAGTTATTTCTTTTGTTTCCATGCCTTAGCCCATTTGAAAATAATTTTCCATGCCTCATTTATGAATAAACACCCATGCATGCTTTGTTTGTGCCCTAATTTTTCCAAATCTGTGGGCTATGTCGTGTTTTCCCTCTTGCCTGATTGTGAAAAATCAAATTTGTTCATTTCATGCATATATGCCTTCAAAAACCCTTCCCCATGGTCGAAACTTGCATAAAATCAACTTCCCCTTTTTTTTGAGAAAAAAACCCTTCACCCATAAAGAAAAAATCAATTTTAGAGGTCAGCGACAAACTCGTGTTTTTTTTTGTCAAATGCAGTGTCATTTGACCGTCAAAATTAGGCTCAAAATTCTCTTCCTACATGGCCACTTCTGATTGGACAAGGATTGGTGGGTTTCTCTGAAAAACTTAGCCATTTTTGGCTTTGGGAAAAATTCAAAATTCCCCACATCTCCACGAGGGGACACGTGTCACACTCGCATACAAGGGTGGAATGCGAAGCCGGTGGGGAACTTGAACTTTTTTTCCTTTTTGGTGAAGGGGAGAAAAGGGGAAGAAAATCCCATAGGTCCACAAAGGGCAGGGGGCAAACACATGGCAGCATGGTAGGCACAGAGGGGATGCGGATGACGGAGGTTGTTTGAAGTTTTTTCCTTTAGAGGCAGAAAAGGCTAAGGTGAAATTTTGAAGTGCGGCCCAGTGGCCAATCTTAGGTGGATGAGTGTCCATAAAAGGGTCAGAGGGAAGTGCAGACCATGGAAGAAAATGGGGAATTTTTCCCTTTTTGGCAAAAAGAGTTAAGACAAAGAATTAAGCCACGGGCCCGCAAATGAGCCACAGGGAGACACGTGGCGGGTAGAGCGGGTCGTGGCCTGACGAAAGAAAAAGGGAAAATTCTCCTTTGGCTAAAAAAGGGAGTTAAAATGAGAATTGAGCTCGTGGATTTTAGTGATAGAGAAAGTGACACATGGCAAGGGAGAAATCAAAGGTGTGGGCCGCGGAAGGAAAATTGAAAATTTTCCCTTGGTGAAAAAGGGGGTCAAAACATGAAATAAGCCCATAGAATTTCAGTGATAGAAAGCGTGACGCATGTCAAGGAAAAAGGTGGAGATGTGGGCCCGTAGGGCAAAAGGTGAAAAATTTCCAATATTCCAAAAAAGGTTAAAATGCATAGAATTGAAGCGTGATCCCAATGGGACCCACCATGTGCCACATGTCATCACCAAAATTCAAGGGCGGAGGGGCGGAGAAAAAGGTCAATTTTTTCCATTTTTCCAAAAATGTCAAAAATTCAAAAGGTGAGCCTGAATTGATTCCCAATCATATTTTGACATGTGGAGGGCCCAAATTGAAGGCAAAAAAGTAGATCAAGGGTAACTATACATTTTCATTTTTGGCTGCCATTTTTGCTCAGGAAGCTTGGAATTGTGAATTTTACATCGAATCTCATCAAATTTTGGTGATTCCATGTCGTTTTGGCCTTCTAGGATCATTGGAATCAATTTCATGACTCAATTTGCAGATTTGAGGTGTTTTTGAGATAAATTTTACTCATGCCCATGTAAAACGTGAAATGTCAAATTATAAAGTTGTAGAACCAAATTGGAAAAGGATAAGATGAAATGATGAGAGGATGAGGGTCATGCATGCCTTGAGGATGAAAAATGTGCCTCCACAAAGGATAATGATCTGAATATTTGTAATGATTTAGTCTTTTTAAACACCTGGCAACTCTCGTTGCAAATTTGTTAAATGTCATTTTTAGTGAATCATGAGAAATTGTTGTAACAAAATTGATGCCATGGCATATTCTTTTCTTGGGGAAGAAGGATCAAATGTGGAAAGAGATATATAATTCATTTTGAGAAATTCAAAAAGGTTGGGAAATTGAAAATCATAAGTAAATTTTAAGAGACAACACATTTTTCCGAGAAACCCACCAAAGAACTAGGTTAATTTCTTACGTGTTGGATCTTCATGTATGTGAGTTCATTACAAGTGTATAGCCATCACATAGCTCTGATATTGTTCATGAAACTCTCCCCTGCTGATGAATCTAACAAGCTTTTGAGTTAATTTGTGTTTTTCTAGGCAATATCATGTCAGCTTATCATTTTAAATGCCTGCAAATAGTTTTCATAGTTCTTGTTGCAATCTTGCATTGAAAGTCTTTAGAAATCACACAAAATCTCCATTTTTGTTGATTGTTTAGTGGCATTCACAATCTCATATTTAGAAGAGCCTTCATCTGATAAAGAGATAAACAAATTTAAAATCACTTTATCTTTCTTGAATGTAGAGGTTGCTTATAAGCCTTTGGGGGTACCTTAGGCATGATTTGATCAAGGATTTTGTTTTTAATTGGGTTCTTTACTTTAATATTTTGTGGTGAGTTCTTCAAGATTGTGTTAAGAGTGCAACCTAGGCTTCCATTTATGCATCTTCTGGTTGAAAGAATATCATGATTATTTGAAGCATTTTATCTGATAGTTGTTCAAGTATTGTAGAGGTTGTCAAAGATCTGATATATCCAAGTTTGTCTTGTCAATGCCCCACCAAAAAATTCATTCAAACAAACTAATCCTACCCATACTACCCCTACATTGCATTGTGTGTCAACAAAAGAATCTAACCCATCTATAAAAATTCACAAGGCAAATCAGGATTATACAATGTCTCCAGTAGCCTCAGCCTTGTTTTGAAAGCATTTCCATCATTTAGTAGTGACAACTCTATTGAGTTTGAATAATGGAAAATTGATCATGTTTTCCTAAGGCCATATCCATACAAAGTATGCACAAGTATAAGGATATCTCTACCTCCTTCACAAAATAGAGGTTGCAATATAGGTTCTCTTACCTTGGTTGAAAGGAACAACCTAAAATAGTGAGAATTAGATCAAAATCCTTTCAATCTGCTATCCATCACTCCATAAATCTAAGTGTTAGTTAGATCACATCCCTGGCTATAAAATGACATACATCATGATCTATTTGACTTCAAGCTTCATGTCATATCTCTAATGCTACTCAGACTGAAAAGGAGAACAAATTTTGATACCAACACCTTTTGGCATCGTTCGGGGATTGTTTTGAATTCTTGGGAACTAATTTGTGTTGCTGAGATTGGTTTGCTGATTCATTACCAGTCCATATCTATTTATCCCGTCAACAACACCAACACTTTTTGGCACCGTTACTGGGGACATTATTTAGTATTTCATTATTTCAGATCCCTAGTAATACTTCTTGTGTGATTTATGTGCAATTACAAATATGAGTATCATCTTCTGATCAAATTTATAAGATTGGAATGAAGAGTAGAGTTCTAGGTTTGATATTCTCTTAGTTCAATCTGATCCATGTGCATACATATTTGAGATATTTGAATGCATACCAAACCCTGGTAAAGTCCCTTACAAATTCTACATGTAAATACATTGTTGAAGCATCATTTTATAATCAGATTTGTAAGGATTAAGTGAAGATATAAGTTTTGCCTACATTTTTACTAGTTTCCAGCAATTGTTGCACTTCATTTGCATTTTTGGTTGATAAATTCAAAGAAAGAAAGGTATGATCTATAAAGTTTGGCAATATTTTCAGTGCTGATAGATATTTGATAGAATATTTTAGTGCATTTGCACAACTAGGGTGAAAGTCCTTAGTGGCGACTCCATGTTGTTCTGATCTTGATAAAGTACCAATGTCTTAACCTTTCTGTCATTTACTTTTGTGTTGCTAATCTCTGCAAAATTGGAAGGAAGAATATCTCTCTTCCTTACAAAATCTGCTAAGAAGTTGTTTACAGATTCAAGAAACTCGAGTTGGAAGGGAAAAGAGCTTAGAAATTTGTTAAAGGTCAAACATCAGGAAAAGATATATCCATATGTGAGAGAGATCGGCATTTAGTAGAGGATTATCACTCTTCTTCAAGTGATTCCGATTCAAGTAATCCTCTCATAAACTTTTATTCCTCAGCTAGTGAAGGTCCTTCTACTATACCTGGTAAGTTCCTTCTTCAATTTTCACCTATGTGTTTCAATCCTAATAAAACTTTCCAAAGAAATCAGCATTTATAGAATAGCATTCTTGTGAATCACATTCTTGAGCCCCAAGGTTTTTACACTCCTCATTAGATTGTTTCACCTCTAAGATCACCTCCACCAAAAAATATGGCTCAGCCTAGATCTCCATTTGTTATTAACACCTTTGATCCTATAAACTTAAGAGGAATGGATGGTTACCTAAATATTGTCCCAAAAGATGTTAGAAATAGATTACTAAAGTTCCAAGGTAACAATGCAATAACTGGTGATCAACATCTCAAACTTTTTGTTAACATGATGGAAGATTTCAAGATAGAGTTTGAAGATGTGTATATTAAGTTATTCATTCATACATTAGAAGAGGATGTTAGGGATTGGTATCAGGCTCTTCCTGATAATTGTATTGATTCATGGACTGAAATGAAGAATGCATTTAGATTACATTATGGTGACAAGAGTTATCCTAGATTTCTTTTGTCTCAGTTTGAGAACATCAAGAAGAAACCCAATTAATCATTCCATGACTTCAACACAAGGTTTAACAAAACTTTGAGAAGGCTTCCTATTATTATGAGGCCTTATGATGAATCTTGTTTAATCAAATATGTAGATGCATTTGATAAGAAGGTAGCCTATTACCTAAGAGACCAGAACCCTACCAATCTAAGACAAGCTTTCACCATGGCACTTCAAATTGAAAAAAATATCAAGGCTATTGGAAAACATCTCAAGAGAGATGGTGTAAATTTGATGAAACCTAAAAACCTAAAACTATAAATGTTGCTAATTTAGAGGAGGTTGTGAAAACTTTGGCAGGTGATGTCAAAGAAATCTCATATAAGTTGGAAAGAGCTGAGAAGGGAATTGGGCAGAATTCACAAGGTCAACAAAGAGCACAAAATCATGATATATTTTCCAATCATCCTAGAGGTGATCAAAGGGTAGATGATAGAGGAAAAGGACCCATGGGGTCTACAAGTAGACATCCTCAAGCACATGAAGGAAGAGTGTTACTTGATCCCTTAAATACTAGGGTTGCATCTATTGAAGAAGTTTCTGATGTTGATTGGTGTGATAGGTGTTTTTACCCCATCCTCCATGTGAAGTGGACCAGAAATAAGGTGAAGATAATAATGATGATGGTACTCATGATGATATTTGCATGGTGGCCTATTCTTCAAGATCACAAGGAGGAGAAACATCTACTAAAGTAATAAATGCTAGGACTATTGCAACTTTTTGGGATTGCATCAAATGGGTACAAGTCTTTCTTCCCCCTCATACTCTTGAAGTTGATGTAGTGGAAGCTTTTGAAATTCCTAACAATGACTTTGACTACTTAAGAGATTTGATGATTAATAAGTATGATGGTGGTATTCCTTCAGAGGAAGATAGAAATTTTTTGATGAATGTTGTTGTAGCTCAAGAGAAAGACTATAACATTAGAAGAAAAGTTGTTAAGGGAGTTGGGCCTCAAGCCAAACCTAAAACACCCTTTCTCACAAGCATTCCCAAAGAAGCTTCTAGGAGAGAAGCACCTGCCAAAAGCTCTACTATCCCAAGCAAAAATTACAGTCCTCCTCATGCCCAAGCTACCAAGAATCCCTTGCCATCAAATGAATCTTCTTTTCTCCCTTCCAATGCTGTTTTTACAAAGAGTGTTCCCTATGACACAGCCCAAGTATTGAGCCAAATCAAAGTGATTGTTCCAATCATTGAGTTGCTTATAATTCCTGAGCATAAGAAGAGAGAATTTGAGTACTTGGGGTTGAAAGAAGAGAGGAATGCTCTAGGTAGAAATGTAAATGTTGTTAAGACTCCTCACATCATTGTTGACATTGAAACACCACCAGTAGTAGAGGATTTTGGGAGACACTGAGGTATATTTGGGGACATCTTTGGTTGATTCCCAATTGAATTTTGATCCATTCTTCACAGCTTTGATCATAAAGGATAGGCTACTTCACAATTGTATGTTTGATTCTAGTGCATCATGTAATGTCATGCCTCTAGAAGTCATGAATGAGTTGGATATTAAAGTGATAGTGGCTTATGGAAAATGTACTACCATGGACTCAAGAGAAGTGATGGTTGTTGGTTGTGTGAAGGGTTTGGTTGTGAAGCTTTCATCTTATCGCGGGAGGAATTTAAAATTGGATGTTGTGATTGTTGATTGCTTCGCCAAATGGGGTATGTTATTGTCAAGAAAGTGGGTTGCAAGTGTTGAAGGGATTTTCCAAATGGATATGTATTTTTCCACCATTCCCATTGAGCGCAGCCTTATCAAGCTCTATGGAGAAAATAAAATGTTGCATCTAATTGAGGACCCAAAAATGCTTCTTATGAAGTATTATTTTCTGATGTTGATGCTGATAATTTTATTGGTTTGCTGGTGGAAAAGAACACAAAATGGATCATTCAAAGTTCCTTAAGAAGGTATGTTCTCCTTGGACCTTTATTTGATGGAGCTTGCTCCAAATTTAGAAATGGTGCTGGTGTAATTATGATTTCTCCTAGCTTGGAATAATTTGTTTTTTCCTTCAAGCTTAATTTTGAATGTACTAACAAAGTTTCTAAGTGTGAAGCCTTGTTGTTGGTTCTAAGAATTACATGGAAGTATGGTGTCAAGGATATAATTACAAAGGGAGATTCAGAGCTAGTTGTCAAACAAATAAGAAAGCTGTATGCTACACAAAAAAATCAACGGATGAAGCAAAGTATAAGCATGCGGTTTGGGATCTAATTGAGATGTTTGATTATTTCAATATTGTGCACCATGAAAAAATTTTGATTGTAGCTTTGAAAAGTTGGCAGTGTTGGGGTCAAGATTTGGAGTTTGCATAGTTTCACCTTATTGTGAGTATAATGTTGAAATGTTAACTAGGCCAGCTATCCCGATAACATCAAGCATTGACAAGTGTTTAATGATGATGCTCAAGTGCAAAGGTTCTTGCAAAATCAAGGTGAGTTTTAGATCAGCATATATATTGGAAACCAATGGTGTGTGTGATTGAAAGAGGAGAGACTTTGTTTGGAAAATATATTATCTAATTGAAAACTAACACCATTCCTAGAGGCCTTGTTGCTCTTGAGTCTAATTTTAACAATGTTTATTGCATCATCAATAGAAACATGTCTACCTCAAGGGATGTGGAAGAGAATGACTTGGGAACAAAGGAAAAACCAAGGAAAGTTTGGTTAGGCGAGTAGTTTAAACAAGGAATAAAAATAGTCCTACCTCCAGTTGTTGAAAAAATATCAAGACTACCTTATTTGGTCATATTGAGAGCCGAAAGCATATAGAGAAGACTTGTTTTAGCATGAGATCCCTCTTGAGAAAAATGCCAAACCATTCAGACAGAAGCAAATGCCAATTAATCCACTCCTCTCCATGAAAATGCAAGATGAATTGAAGAAACTAAAGGAGGGAGGGATCATTCAGCCCATAAGGTATTCATCTTGGGTTGCAAACCTTGTGCTAGTCAGAAAGAAGAATGGAGATATCAGAATTTGTGTAGACTTCAGAAATTTGAATAGAGATTCATTGAAAGACAATTATCCTTTTCCAAACATGGAGAACATGTTGTAGTTAGTGACTAGATCTGAATTGTTTTCCACCTTGGATGGTTTCTTTGGCTACAATCAGGTTGTTGTTAAGGAGTCAGAAATATTTAAAACTGCCTTTACCACTCCTTAGGGAACATATGTTTATGTGAGAATGCATTTTGGTCTCATGAATGTTGGGGATACTTTCCAAAGAGAAATGGATGTTGTTTTTACTAGTTATATAAATGACTTCATTGCATTTTATCAGGATGATGTGACTATATTTTCAAAGAGTAGAAAAGATCACTTGTAGCATTTGGAAAGAATGTTGATCAGATGTAGAGAATTTGGAATCTCTCTCAATCCAAAGAAGTGTCACTTTGGGGTGCAAAAGGCCAAGCTACTTGGTCATATTGTTTCAAAGGCTGGTGTCATGATTGATCCTGAGAGAATAGAAGTAATCAGTAGGGTGCCAATTCCAAGAATGAAGAAGGGCATCCAATATTTCTTTGGGAAAATCAATTTCATTAGAAGGTTTGTGTCCAATTTTGCTGAGTTGACTCTTCCTATCACATGCATGTTAAAGAAAGATCAAGTTATCAAATGGGAGGAGGATGCTATTCAGGATTTTGAAGGGATCAAGGAAGCACTTAAACGTGCACCTTTCTTGAAAGCTTTGAATTACAATAATCCTTTCCAAATCTTCTCCTTTGCCTCTGAAAATACTATTGCATCTATTTTTATCGAAAAGAATGAGGTAGAGGAAGAAAGGGCAGATGTTCTTGGGAAATTGTTAAGTTATGAGTGGTTTAAGGACATAATCTTTTACCTCAAACACCTTTGTTATCCCTGATCATTTAAATAAAAATAAGAAAAGAGACCTCAAGTTGGCCTCTCAAATACATCATCAATGATTTTGGGCTGGCTTGGAAGAACCCTGAAGGTGTCCTCTTGAAATGTGTAACTGAAGATGAAGCTCCCAAAGTAATTTCTGATTTCCATAAGGGAGTTTGTGGAGGAAACTTTGTTGGAAGGGTTACAACACACAAATTTTTGAGAGCTGGTTATTGGTGGCCTACTCTCTTCAAAGATGCAACCATGTTGATTAGAAGATGTCAAAGCTTTAGGCTCCCTTCCTTTGTAGCTTGTATCAATTGAATCTCCTTTCAAATAGTTGGGAATGGAATTCATTAGTGAGATTTCATATCCTTCTAGTGTTGTCCATAAGTGGATTCTTGTAGACACATATTACTTCACCAAGTGGGTAGAGGCAATCTCCACCAAGAAAGCAACACACCAAGTTGTTATGGACTTCTTGTTGAACAATATCATATGCAGATTTGGTGTGCTAGTCAAAATTGTGGCTGATAATGCCATGTGTTTCAGAGATAAACCTTTGATGGCAATGTGTAAGGAGTATGGAACCAATTTAACTTATTCTTCAAACTATAATCCCCAAGGAAATGGACAAGCTAAGTCCAGCAATAAGAAATTGTTGAAGATCATTAGAAGGACCTTGGAGTTGAACAAGAAAAAATGGGGTGAACAACTGAAATTTGCAGTTTGGGCTAATAGAATCACTGCCAAGAGAGCTACTGGTAAGAGCCCATTTGAGTTAGTGTATGGAACTCAAGCTCTATTGCCCTTACATCTGCAATTATCTTCATTTCATTTTGTTCAACAGCTTGAGGATCAAGAGGTCAGTCCATATGAAGTAAGGATCAATCAAATTATGGAGCTAGATGAAGAGAGAAGAGCATCCCATCAGAGGCATATCAGATTTAGAGAGAAGTTGAAAATATTGTTTGATAAGAAGGTCACTCTTAGAGCCTTCAATATTGGAGATCTGGTTTTGTTTTGGGATAGCAGAAATGAGGATAAGGGAAAACATGGAAAATTTGATGCATTGTGGATGGGCCCTTACTCCATTGATATCAGAATTGGTGAGAATACCTTTTTTCTCAAAGATTTAGATGGGGAATTACTTGAAATGCCTATTAATGGTAGGCATCTGAAGCATTTCTTAGATTAATCCCAAATTTGAGGTATGCACCAACTTGTACAATGTATAGTGTTTGGTTTTTCACTCTGTTTTTGGTGTTTTGTTGGTTTGTGGTTTTCCTTGTTGTGTGGTAGCCATTTTTTGTCGGGTTCTCAGCTGGTTTTTGGTGATTTTTGGCTCATGACTCCATTTTCCCAATGGATTATTTTGGCACTTGGTCTACATTGTTCTTATGGCACTCATTAGGAGTGCCCATCCCCGAGCAGGAGCCAATGTTGGTGTCCATTTTGATCCTCTATGCTTTTGCCCTAATTTTCCTTTCATTATGCATTTCCTAAAAATGTTTTCCACGGTTTGAATGGATGGGAGGAAATTATTTCTTATTTTTCCATTCCTTAGCCCATTTGAAAATCATTTTCCATGCCTCATTTGTTAAGAAAAACCCATGCATGCTTTGTTTTTGCCCTAATTTTTCCAAATCTATTGGCTATGTCGTGTTTTCCTCTTCCCTAATCATGAAAAATCAAATTTGTTTGTTTTATGCATATATTCCTTCAAAAACCCTTCCCCATGGTCAAAACATGCATAAAATCAACTTCCCTTATTTTTTTGAGCAAAAATCCTTCACCCATTCTAATTCTCTTCCTACGTGGCCAATTCTAATTGGACAAATATTGTGAGTTTCTCTGAAAAACTTAGCCATTTTTGGCTTTGGGAAAAATTCAAAATTTCCCATGACTCCACAAGGGGACACATGTCACGCTCACATATAAGGGCGGAATGGGAAGCCAACGAGGAACTTCGCCATTTTTTGCCTTTTTGGTGAAGGGGAGAAAAGGGGAAGAAAATCCCGTGGGTCCGCAATGGAACAGGGGGTGGACACGTGGCGGCGTGGCGAGCACGAGAGGGGATGTGGATGATAGAGGTTGTTTGAATTTTTTGCCTTTAGAGGTAGAAAAGGCTAAGGTGAAATTTCAAAGCACGGCCCCGTGGCCAATCTCAGGTGGATGTGTGTCCATAAAAGGGTTAGAGGGAAGTGCGGACCATGGAAGAAAATGGGGAATTTCTCCTTTTTGGCAAAAATAGTTAAGATAAATAGTTAAGTGGCGAGGCCCATGAATGAGCCACATGGGAGACACGTGGTGGGCATAGTAGTCGGCGGCCGAGGCGGAAGAAAAAGGGAAAATTATCCTTTGGATAAAAAGGAGTTAAAATGAAAATTGAGTGCGTGGATTTTAGTGATAGAGAAAGCGACACGTGGTAAGGGAGAAATCAAATTTGCAGGCCCACGGAAGGAAAATTGAAAATTTTCCCTTGGCGAAAAAAGGGGATCAAAACATGAAATAAGCCCATGGAATTTCAGTGATAGAAAGCATGACACATGTCAAGGACAAAGGTGGAGATGTGGGCCCGTGGGGAAAAAGGTGAAAATTTTCCAATTTTCCAAAAAGGTCAAAATGCGCATAATTGAAGTGTGATCCCAATGGGACCCACCATGTGCCACATGTCATCACCAAAATTCAAGGGTGGAGGGGTGGAGAAAAGGTCAATTTTTTCCATTTTTCCAAAAATGTCAAAAAGTCAAAAGGTGATCTTGAACTAATTCCCAATCATATTTTGACATGTGGAGGGCCCAAATGAAGGTGAAAAAGTAGATCAAGGGTAACTATACATTTTCATTTTTGGCCACCATTTGTGCTCTAGGAAGCTAGGAATTGTAAATTTTGCATCGAATCTCATCAAATTTTTGGCAATTCCATGTCGTTTTGGCCTTCTAGGATCATTGGAATCGGTTTCATGACTCAATTTGCAGATTTGAGGTGTTTTTGAGATAAATTTTACTCATGCCCATGCAAAATGTGAAATGTCAAATTATAAAGTTGCAGAACCAAATTGGGAAAGGATAAGATGAAATGATGAGAGGATGAGGGGCATGCATGCCTTGAGGATGAAAACATGCCTCCACAAAGGATAATGATCGAATATTTGTAATGATTCAGTCTTTTTAAAAACCTGGAAACTCTCGTTACAAATTTGTTAAATGTCATTTTCAGTGAATCATGAGAAATTTTTGTAACAAACTTGATGCCATGGCATATTATTTTCTTGGGAAAGAAGGATCAAATGTGGCAAGAGATATATAATGCATTTTTGAGAAATGCAAAAAGGTCGGGAAGTTGAAAATCATGAGAAAATTTTAAGAAAAAGCTCATTTTTCGAGAAACCCACCAAAGAACTAGGTTAATTTCTTTTGTGTTGGATCTTCAAGTATGTGAGTTAGTTACAAGTGTATAGCCATCACACAGCTCTAAGATTGTTCATGAAAGTCTCTTCGCTAATGAATCTAACAAGCTTTTGAGTTAATCTATGCTTTTCTTCGTAATATGATGTTAGTTATCATTTTAAATGCTTGTAAATAGTTTTCATAGTTCTTGTTGCGAGTCTTGCATTGAAAGTCTTTAGAAATCACATAGAATCTCCATTTTTGTTGATAGTTTAGTGGAATTTGCAATCTCATATCTGATAAGGAGATAAACAACTTTAAAATCACTTTACCTTCCTTGACTGTAGAGGTTGCTTGTAAGCCTTTGGGGGTACCTTAGGCATGATTTGATCAAGGATTTTTGTGTTTAATTGGGTTCTTTACTTCAATATTTTGTGGTGAGTTCTCAAATATTGTGTGAAGAGTGCAACCTGGGCTTCCATTTATGCATCTTCTGGTTGAAATAATATCCTAATTATTTGAAGCATTTTATCTAATAGTTGTTCAAGTATTGTAGAGGTTGTCAAAGATCTGATATATCCAAGTTTTTCTTGTCAATGCCCCACCAAAAAATTCATTCAAACAAACTAATCCTACCCATACTACCCCTACATTGCATTGTGTGTCAACAAAAGAATCTAACCCATCTACAAAAATGCACAAGACAAATCAAGATTATATAATGTCTCTAACAACCTCGGCCTTGTCTTGAAAGGATTTCCATCATGTAGTAGTGGCAGCTCTATTTATTTTAGATGATGGAAAATTGATCTTTTTCCCAAGGCCATCTCCATACAATATGCATAGTATAAGGATATCTCCACCTCCTTCACAAAACAAAGGTTGCAATATAGGTTCTCTTACCTTGGTGAAAGGCATAACCTAAAATAGTGAGGATTAAATAAAAATATTTTCAAGGTGTTATCCATCTCTCCACAAACCCGAGTGTCGGTTAGATCACATCCCTCTACAAAATGACATACATCATGATCTATCGACTTCAAGCTTCATGTCATATCTCTAATGCTAATCGAGTGAAAAGGAGAACAAATTTGGGTACCAACATGACATGTTATGATCGATGGGATTGCTATCATTAATATCATTTCCTCCCATGCATTCACTCAAATGCACATACCTAACAATTGCATGCATAAACATCCCATCATGTTGCGTTCATTCAATGACACTATCACCTCTACACTTGGCACCATCATCCTCCATGTTCGCATGGGCCCCCATACTATTCTAGAGTTATTTTACATCTTGGAGGGGGAATTTCAATATAACCTATTGCTTGGTAGAGACCCGTATTTGTGTTATGGGTTGTGTTCCTTCCACTTTGCATTGTTGTGTAAAGTTTGAGCATGAGGGACACACCTATACCATTCCATCGACCCATCACCTTTCAAAACTTGCAACATGCTTTACCAACCCAATGATGTGCTTATACCCATTAAAGCATCTACCTCCATGACCACTACCTCTTCACCTACACCTCCACCCACTAGTGCAGCCGCTACTTCAATCACACCTACATCCTCCATTCCCACCACTGCCATAACCTCCATAGCTGAACCATCGGCCTCCCAATCCATTAGCTCCACCTCCGATCTGAACTCTGACACATCATCTATTCCAAATACCCACATACCAACCACTCGATCCCTTGGAGGGAGTTTTTCAATGCCTCACTCTAGGGGTGTATCGCCTATATAGTGTCAACACATTCCTTATTCCACAAGAGTACAGAAGTCTTCACCAACACCCTCATTATGACCACCATATAGGAGAGTGCCTCCTTTATGGTCCTCCCACCTTCGTACTAGTCTCAACTATGGGGGACTTGATACTACCACTTACACACTGAATGACCGTCACAAACCTACCCATTTTTGTTGACCTCAATCACTCACTAATCTCTATTTTTCCCACACCTTGCTATACTAATGTGCATGGAAAGGTTTTGGTTTTGTATTTTTACGAGAAAGGCCACCATATTGTTATTCCATGTACTACCCATAAACATAATGATCGTAGTGGGTTTGGCTTTGCTAAACCAACTACCAAAAGGCTAGCATTGAACTCATTGAGGACATCAACCCTTCTCCATCTTCTTTACCACCATCACCACCTTTGCCGAAAGAGTCAATGGATAGAGAATCCATTCCTCCTAAAATTTTTTTCCATAAACATCATCTCCTTGAGGCCTCGACTTATCAATGCGAGGGCGAGGCTCCTTCCTCTCTTCCCTTCTTGTATCTTGAAATGATTGATGATGATACACCTTCGATTAACATTGTTCAATGTCAGGATGATGAATCTATACTCACCTACCTTGGTGCTAAAAAATCATATATTCATTAGTCATTACAATCTAAGATGCAAACTATGTTGAATGAATCAACTATCAAAATCAACATTCATACTCACAACGACCCGCACATTCTAAATATTGGTAAATCTTTAGATCTTTGCTGAATAGAAAGCCATCACTTATTTTCTCAAAAACCATAACCATGCTTTTTCTTGGTCTTACATAGAAATTCCCGATATTGACCCGACCATAGTGGTCCACAAGATCGTCACAATTCCCGATGCCAAACCCATGAAACAAAAGCTGAGGAAAATGCACCCTCACATTGCTCTTCTAGTCAAAGAAGAACTTCAGTGCCTCCTTTTGGTTTCCTTCATCTTACCCATTGATTATCCTCATTGGATTTCTAACATTGTCCCTATCACTAAGGTGACAAGGGGACTCCACATTTGCATGGATTTTCATGGCATCAATCTAGCTTTCCCAAAAGATGACTTTCTGTTACATTGCTGGTATTGACCAACTTATTGACCCTACCGATGGTCACGAGATGCTATCACTCATGGATGGCTTCTCAAGTTATAACCAAATCTTACTTTCCCAGAGGATCAACATAAAACCACATTCATCACCCCTTGGGGGACATTCTACTATCGATTCATGCCTTTTGGCCTTAAAAATGCTGGTGCCACCTATCATCAAGCTATGACTTATATCTTTCATGACATCATGCATTATATATTAGAAGATTACATAGATGATCTCCTAGCCAAATCTAAATGCCGCTCCGCACACCTCGCCGTCCTAAAACTGTCTTTAAGCGCCTTATTAAATATTATGTTTTCCTTGACCCAAGAAGAGTGTCTTCACGGTTCTCTCACGAAAGCTCCTAAGATTTATTATTTCCTTAGGTGGTATAGAAGTTGACCCTACTAAAGTCTAAGCCATTTTGGAAATTCCTCCACCTACTAACCTTAAACAAATCAGAGCTGCAAGGTAAGTTGCGATCTATCCACCACTTCATTTCGTAATTATATGATTGGTTTCAACCATTTATTCATCGCTCAACAAGGATGTCTCCTTTAAATGGGATGATGATTGCCACAAATATTTTGAGGCCTTAAAACAATACCTTCTCCAACCACCCGTACTCATTCCACCTAAAGATGATCAACCCTTCTACCTATACATCTCAGCTACCGATCACTCCTTGGGGCCATGCTCACTCATCGTGATGAACAACACAGGGAGCAGGCGGTTTATTACATAATCCATACTCTTTTAGACTACGAAACCTGATACACCCATCCCAAAAAAAAAAATTATCCTTAGTTTTTGTTGCCACAAAACTCTGCCATTACCTACTCAACCAAAAACCTATGTTGTGACCAACACCGACCCCTTACACTTCATGTATGCCAAACCTTACCAAAATCAACATGCCGCATGCTAGCTCATGCTTTTTGCCAACCTTGACCTTGAATTTATCCACCAAAAGTCTAGTAAGGGCCAAGCTATCACCAACCAATTGGCTGACGCACCTATTTCCAAGGATCAACCCTCTAATTTTGACTTTCCAGATGAGTCAATTGCCACCATTTCCTAAACGAACCCACTTACCAAATGACACTCTTATTCGATGGTTCTAAGTGTCAGTGTGGGGGTAGGGAAGGCATTATCCTCATTCCATTTAACAGGGAACCCATGCCTTTATCTTACAAACTCAATTTTGATTGTACCAACAATATTGCTGAATATGAAGTGCTTGTATTAGGTCTCCAAGCTACCTATGCCTTAGATGTTAAGTCAAACAATATATTTTGTGATTCTGAATTGGTCATAAATCAAGTCAATGGTATATACCAATGTTGTAACGAGACACTTAAAAAGTATAAACATCACGTAGACATACTTTTGACCACCTTTGACCACTACACCCTTCAAATCCTCCCATGTTCAACCAAAAATTTGCGAGATACCATGGCACGCTTGTCTTCTCAAATCCTGCTTCACTGCCAATTCTAAAATATTTGTCACCATACAAATACTCCAATCACCCTCTTATTTACCTCAAGGTTTACTCCATTGGAACCACTACCCCTGACCCGAGTGACCTTTGGTATAAACAATACTTAGACTACCTTTCGTTCCATCTTGCCTCCTAACCTCACTTGTAATGGACAACGAGCCTTTCTTAAAAAGGTCTCTCATTACATCATCATGGGTGGCCTCCTCTATAAACACAGCTTTGATGGTATTCTCTTACGGTGCCTTATGAGTTCTAAAATTCCTTATACCATTAAGGAAGTTCATGATGGCACATGTGGAGGTCACTTGGTGGCCTCATTGTTACTAAGTGTATTCTTCGCCTAGTCTATTACTGGCTAACCCTCAACCATGATTTTTGTGACTATGTCAAGTGTTATGTTAAATGCCAAGAACATGCCAAGCTTCATCATACACCCGGTCATGCCTTACATGCTACTCGTGACCTTTGGCCCTTATCTCAATGGTGTTTGGACCTTGTCGGAGAGATAAATCCCCATTCTTCCCAAACGACATTAATGGATCATCACCACTACCAAATACTACACAAAATGGGTTAAAACCATACCTCTCATTTCCATGAAATTTGAGAAAATATGTGATTTCATCAATCATCACATCATCTATCGCTTTGGTGTCCCACATCGCCTCATCACTGATAACGACAAATAATTCAAAAATAAAACCTTGTGAAAACTTTGCAATGCCTTCAGCTAAGTTTCTCGTCACCTTATTACCCACAAACCAATGGCTAATCTAAATCCACCAATAAAACCTTGAACAAAATTCTCATGAAAGTGGTTAACTTGATCGGGAAGGACGGCATATGGACATTCCTTTCATCCTGTGGGTATACTACACTAGTATTCGCACTTCCCATTGCCACACCTTTTCTTTGGTCTATGGTACGAGAGATTGTTCTACCTCTCGAATTTTGAATTCCCTCACTCTACATTTCTCTCCATGACATGCTTAATGATGACAACTTTCTTGAGACTGTTTAGCGAACTTGAGTTATTGGATGAATGTCGTCTTAATGCTCTTGACCATCTCCAAGTTTACCAAAAATGTATCAAATTTACCTATGACAAACGTGTCCATAAACAAACCTTCCAAGTTGGTGACCTTGTCTTGATAGAAAATCAACATGTAACCAAAGTAGGAAAAAATTAAATAGGTAAAATTTTCTCCTAATTGGTTTCCACCATACATTGTGACTCATACTTATGGATCAAGTTCTTATTATTTATCTTCACTCGATGGTAAACCCAAACTTAAGCCCCTTAATGCCTTACATCTTTGACCATTCTATTGTTGAATTTTAGTCCTACCTCACCTTCTACCTCTTTCCACACTTGTTCCTTGAGTGATATCCACTTCCTACACCATCACCAATGGTTAAACAAGAATCATGTGCATACCTGTCACTCTTTTATCCTCTCTTAAATATGTGTACCATGGTACTGCACATGGCATGATTCTCATGGATACTTTTCATCTACTTTTAGATGAGATCCCATGGTCATTTCACCCTACTTTTGAACAAGAATCCTATTCTTCATGTTAGTCTTGTCCATGACTTAAAATCCATCACATGGGATCTAACTCCTTGATTCAAACTTCTAATAAAAATATGACTCCCTCAAAAGGACATCTTTCTCTCTATAATCGCTTCTATAAATAGACTTCTCCCTCGAAGGACAACCATGTAAATCTCTTTAAAAAAGAGAGACAAGAATTTGAAGCTTCCCACATCGATCAACTTCATGAAGACCTCAAGGAGTTAATTTCCTCATCCCATATAGACTTCCCACATCGATCAGTCTATCTCAAATATTAAGTAAAAAAAAAAAAAAAACCTTTTCGTCATGGAATTTCCCATTATTAACATGGATCTCTTGCCAAAAGGCATGCTACCTAGTACCATATAAAAACTAACCACTTTTCACCCTCTCACCATTCACACTTTCACTTCCTACTACCTCAAGGGACCTCGTGGAACCGTGACATTTGGTGATCATGTGACTACTTTTCCCCTTTAGAATAGTCAGTCATGTAGTGTTTTTCGGGTCTTACATCCATCCACCTCTCTAAGGTATGACCCACTCATTGTGATCCTTACCAATCAGATGGCTTTCTTTCCTCCTCTTATCTTTTAACCTTCTTTATTACATATTGATTACCTTATACAGGACTAGATCCTTGATGCTTATCTTTGGGTAATTTTCTCCTCTTTCACCATAATCAACTCAACATCACCTATACCAATGTACCCACAATTCATCCATACCTAAAAATACCTAAACCTAATCATGCCTACCCCTACCCCCAATTTTTGACCTAAATTCTTTTTACCTCACCCACACCTCACTTGGACACTCCACTTTATCTTCATGACCTTATCATTTACCCCCTCACCTCATCCGCATTCTGCGGGACTCGTTATTTTACCCTTACCTCAGACCTAGCCATGTTGTGACCTAGATACTTAGACTTGGAACATTGTTAGTGACCCGTGACCTCATGTGTTTGTTATACCTTGCAGCACTGTTACTTGTGTTGATGGACATACTAACCCTACCTTGCCTCTTGTCATGACCGTTTATCTTAACCCAACCTTTGGTGTACTGGAACATACCTAAATGTTCCTGTGCACTGCGTACGTCGTGTTTCCTGAACATATCCTATACCATAGATACTGGAATTACTTCAACCTTGTTTTGATAAATCTATTGACCTTAGAAAATGTAGAGTTTTCTTGCTCTTCAACCTTATAGTGTGATACGTTTATACATGTGCATGTGTTTGACTGTTACTACCTTTGACCCTAAACCATTACCTGGATTACCCGAGTGGACCTTTTTCCTTTTTACCCCCGTCACCCACCTTCTTCCTCCTCACATTCACCTTTTATCAAACCACTCACCGATTCTACCTTCTACCTCATCAATTCCTAGTTTGAGGGGGATCACCTTCACCCACACATGGGGAAATCACATCTTATTTTTGTCAGCGTCGCTTACCAATACAAGCTATGCAAAAAAAAAGAAACAAAATGTAGACACCAAAATTGGGTCACACTCCCCTTGGTCCCTTGTCAAATAAACACCTTGAACACATTCACCTAACCATGGCCCCTTTCATCCCACTCTAATATTAATTTAATTAAATTAATTCATTATCCTCACAATATTTATTATTTAAATATCCTAATTGGATAATGCCCACATATCCACCTCACCTATACACCTCATCTAGCCACCTCACCCTAAGACCTATTCTTAGTATGTTGCCATAACTAACTAAGACCTACCCAAACCCTAAAAATCAAAGCCTATATTCCCTCTAACCACATTCCCACATGTTAGAAAGGAATATTCCATTCTAATCCATGGAGAAAAATGAATGAGATCCCAAAAAATCAAGGGGATCTACCTAGTTTAGTAAACCTAGGAAATCCTACCCTAACCGACACCAATTACCCTAAACTACCGCCGGTCAACCCAGAACCACCATCGGTTACCATTTAATCCCTAAAACAACCTTATTTTGAGGTTGGGACATTTCTGAGAGGTTGGCACATCTTCTGAGAAAAAGTGATGAAACCAGAGCTACATGTAAGCAAAACCAACATTAGTACACACATCAGAGCATCCATAGCCAACACCTGAAGCAACCACAGAGCCATTTTCCTTCACGGGAGCATTCGGGAAACGCTAGTACCACACCAAGTTCTGTCCATTTGATCACCCACCATTTCAACCAGACATCAAGCTTGTACGAATGGTAAGTTTGTTAACCAACACTAGTTCATTATCATTTAAGTAGACTCTTTACTTCTGTTATTAGTTTCTGCTCCCCTTTCCATTCCCCCACCATTTTTCCTCCATGCAAACTTGACCATCCCTTCACCCACACCCTTGAACTTCCCATATCTAGATTTTAATCATTCTATGTGTGTACCTAAGACCCACACGAACCTTGTCATTGCCCTTTCACTTTCATCTAGCCTCATATCTACCCTCACCTCAAGTTCTTATTGAGTTTCTGTACCCCAAACCATACCAACGTCGATTAACCACAACTGCCACCAGTTAACCTAAACCAACATCGGTCATACCAAACCAATGTTGGTCTTTGTATTTTGACTAGAAATAAAGATCAAAGCTTGAACTCTCTACCCAATACCCAAAAACCCATAACTTGACCTTGACTAGTACAAGTATTCTAACAAACACCTTGACCCTCGATTCAGTCATAAGCTTAGCCCGTTGTTAACGAATTTTCTTATTATAGAAGAATGAGATACCTAAATCATTTTAACTACAATAGGATTTTGTTTATTGTTAGCATTAAGTTGTTTTAAATAATGTATTGACAACGCTGTCAGGAGTATCACATTTCCCAAATCTAGCATACGCTAAATGAGTCCACTTGCATATACTATTTAAGTTTCATTTGGTGGTCTTTTTTTCCATTTCAAGTAGTTCCTCCAAGCAAGAATGAAGCTATCATGATCAAATGAGTATCCAGGAGGTCATACGCGTGCAAAACCTATAACCAACATCTTAACAGGCATTCCTTCTAGCCCTTCACCCTTATCTGTTTCATCAACATTCGAAGAAATGCTCTAGAATCGGTGAAACATGAACCCCTAAGGATGTTGTAGAAGTAAGATAAGGCATGATATTAGATAGAGGAGAAGGAGTGTATGTTGATGATGTAATCAAGATGGTAGGAAGAGGATCAGTGGAAAGTGTGGGAGTAGATGAGGGGTCAAGGTATGGAGATGGGAAATATGATGGAAGAAGTGGGTTAAAATATAGTAGATGTGGATTCGACGATGGAAATGGGTGAGATAAATGAAGGGTTCAAGGAGGATGATGTAGGGATATGACTTATGGTACTAATGGTGTGGGCTTCTGGTGTTGGGGATGAGGAATGAATTTCTTGGCTAGTAGGAGGTTGGTTAGGAAAAGGTTTTTAAGGACGTCTAGTGGTTGATTAGGAGGAATTAGGATTACTCACTTGGAGGTCCCCTTGATTGATGAGGTGTTTAACAAGGTCCTTGAAGATACGAAATTTATTAACATCATGCCCACAAGCTCGGTGATGTTTGCAATATGCATCCTCGTAATACTAGGAGGTTTTGGTCTATTAGTACTCTAAGGGATAAATAGGAGGTAATTTGATAAGATTGGTGGCTATGAGCATTTAAAATATTGAACTTTAGGATTCCCCAAGAGGGGTATAGTTTGGGGTAGGGCGAGTAGCTCTTTATGAGGGCCCAACTTTGGAGAAAGGATAAGAAGAAGATTTGAGAACAACAATGTTTTTCACATTCTTTGATTTATCATGATGGGAAGAAGAAGGGGAGGAATATTTACTGAGCTTGTATATAAAGCTTGATTAACTTCATTGACTAGTCATGCCTAAAATATTCTTTATTTTGACTTTTTGGGACTAAAAACTCCTCTTGAGACAAAAAATTTGTAATAGATCAAGATGAATGTAGGACTGCAATACCACACCTCATTTAATCCATATAGATATATCATTTTATCCACCTCAAAAATTTTAAGAAATGTGTTCCTTCTTCAACTTGTCTACAGTCCTATGCTCACTTTGTTTGAATAAAAATGAATATTCATTGACTAAGAACTCATACCTTCCCTAAAATAATGATAAACATTTATCTTCATGACCTCTTAATAATTTCATACCCTTTTTGACTTTTTTTTTTGTAACACTTAGTCTCGGGTCCTACATGTTCTCTTTCTCTCTCTCTTATAGTTTCAACATTTCTTGACACATTATACTCACTCATTTTCTTCTCATAGCTTGTCATCATGATTATGGATTATTTACATTATTTATATTCTACCTTTTTATTTTATAGGTTCAATTATTTCTAAAACACCCTCAAGCTCTACTTCTAGGACATCATTTAAATCTTTATCATCTTCTTTAGGGAACATACACCAATAATGCTTTCAATATCATCTTAAACTCCTACTTCAAGATCAACTTTATCAACATAATTTGTATTTTCATTAGTGTATCAGATCTAAAATTAGAGATAAAAGTGCAAACATCATAAATTTAATGCCATATATCAAACCCTAATGGTTTCAACAAGCTTATCATCATGAAGAATTATGTCTTCACATATTGAACTTGACTACCTTTCATACACTTACTTTAATGATACCCTTCATCTGGTTATAATTTCTTAAGAAGGACCTAGATTTGATACTAATTATTGGAAGCGAGAATGAATGAGAGGGGGTGAATGAGTCATATAAAACTTTTACTTCAATTTCTTATACTTTTTGATCCATAAAACTTTACCATTCAATCATTCATTAACCATATATGTACATATTAAACACTGAACAACCATACATAAGAATCATATATAAGAGAGATCACAAGAAGATCAGATTTAAGAGGGAAACCCTCAAGGGGAAGAAAATTCCATGAACCTATGCTTATTTAAATGAAAGAAAAGGAGTTATGTGAATATTACACATCACACAAGATTTTATAGTGAGGTACCAACCCCACAAGGAGCATCAACCCATTATTTAGTAGGGTATCAACCTTACAAGGAGCAAAGCCCCTAATTTAGTGCGGAACCAACCCCACAAGGAGACTACAACCACCTAATATGACGACGCAAAAATATAGCCACTGAAGATGAAGATTACTTCTGAAACTTGTTGTTTAAAAATTGATTGTGTTCACTAGTTCAACTCCTCTCACTCAAAACCCTTCTAAAATACACCTTCTTATTCATATTTACTCGGACATGCACTAACATGTGTTGATTAAGTCCAATGAACTATAGCTCATTTTTATCTTCCCTTCTTAGCTCTTTTTTTCCTCTTCCTTTCTCGGTTCCCGATTCCTCATATCATCCTCTCACTCTCCTCTCACTCGCTCATCATCATGCACACAAACTAGGTCTTTTTATCCAACTAGGTCATGTATGGATGACCTTATTCAACTCGTCATCATCATATAATAATCATAGAAGAATACTTCATCATTTTTATGCGTCATATTCTTCAACTCTGCATTCATAATTTGTTCAAACCTTGTTAAATAAATTTCTCCTCATTCATCTCTCTAACACACAAAAATGAGCTCTCTAAACTACTTATATACATGTCTCTTGGTATCATATCATGTATTTCTACCTTCATAGAGAATAGATAATAAAAACATGATAAAACCATAATGATGAACTCAAAATATGACTAGATAGGTTGGTCATAACACCAACATGCAAAATCTCTCCATTAGGTCTCCAATATGCCTAATTACACCAAAACAAGCAACTATGCAAAACATTGAGGTTCAAGACAAAAACAACTCTAGACATGCATGAAACACACTTATACATGTTTTCTAAGGCCAAAAAACTCTCGAGAATCCATGAAATACACAACAATAAAATCTCAACCCATGAAGCCATATCAAGAACATAGTAGTTCTTCTACACCAAAACCTATTCTTCAAAGAATAGGTAATAATTTCCTTAATTCTCAGAAACCTCAAGTTTTATATGTAATTGGAAATCTCTTGAAGTCGGGATCATAAAAAAATTCAAACAAATTAATGAAACTACTTGTAGCACCTCTCAAATCACTCTATTATGAGACTGCTCCAATATGCCTAACAATCAGTCCTCATAAATAGGGCATGCCTTACATTATAAATGAACAATAATGACATCAAACCATCATGTAAATTTATTATAACTCCCATGATTTAATAAATGGTAAATTATTCAATAGGTTCAATTGAAAAAAATTCACAAACTGAAACTTTCCATAAATTTACCTTTTGCTTTGGGGCCCACATACTATCACAAGCTATAAAATGCATCACTGGAAAGTGGGAAGGATACTCTATAACCTCTAATCATTAATTTTTTAAAACCAATCCATTCCGGAAACTAAAACAATTTTCTCTGAAGTTGTTATACAACTAGGGTTTTATGAGGGTTAAGAAGTTTTTTTGGCTTATTAATGATTGTTCATAAAAAAATGGCAATAAAAACTTATTTCTACATGAAAATATTAATTAATGACATGATCACCTACCCCAGGATCTTGGGTCCCCATGCAAAGTACACACTCCTCCATGAGCATATGAAATTCAAAACTTGGCTCTAAAACTCTCCTTTGAAAACCCAATTTTTGTCTAAGTATAATATATTCAAAAGTATTCATCACCTGATCCTAAATTTTTTTCCACAACATCATATTAACATTCTTGATGATATCCAATTCTCATTTATTCTTTTACATACATGAAACTCTCGACCATCATGACTTACCCATGTAAACTTCCTTGGTATTCATAGTCCTACTTCAACGGGACATAAAATTTTCATTATAACTTTGATTGATGGCCTTGTACACCTTCCACATATGATATAACAAGTTAAAATTACCTCCACATGCTTTCAATGACTTAATTTGACTCATACTACATGCTACCATGCCATACACTATGCACCGAGGTCTAGGATTAGGACTAAAATGACTTGACTCAACACATGACTCTCATTAACTAACCTTGTTAATACCTCTAACACCTACTAAATTTTTTAACACATCTCAATAACCATTTTTGATATCATACCAACCTTAAAACAACTCCTTAAACCCATACATGGCACCAAATTTCTCAATCATGCAACAAATCATGCAATCACACCTAATCATCATGACACCTCATATTGGCTCAATGAACACTCTTGTTCATCATGCCTCTATAACAATAAAACTCATCATTACACCTCATACTAACTCACTCAACATTCTTGACTCCCTTTGACATCAATGAAAACAACTAACACACTAAGTCCAATAGAACTTACCCACATGTGTGTTCGTGCATGTGTTTGTGTGTGTAAATTGTATTTTATATATTTAACAACATTAATGTAATTCCAAAAATTATATTACATTTTTAATTTATCATACAAATTTTTCATCACTTTTCTACCACATATTATTATTTTATTAAACAACATTAATTGTGTAAAGGTGGTAGAATTGTGGTGTAATGTGATGATGCAAAAGTGATGTATATAATGCATAAACAATAACACAAAAGTGATATAAATAATGCAAAAATGTGACGCAATTAAAAATATTTAGTTGTGTTATATTTGTGTCATAATTTTTTCACATCCATGATGTAAATACGTCAAAGAAACATAGACAAAACCTCAAAAAGGTCAATTTTCAACACTAAATTGACCCAAATGATAGTCTTATTTGCAAAAACAATGTCATTCCACAAATATATTCTATCTTATACTTATTATTTTATACTAATAAATTTATAAATTGGTTCTCTATTCAATATATTCCAGCTAAAAATATCAAAAAAATATTATCTACTCACATCATACTTTGGATTTTAATTCCTAATATATATTTGGCCCTTGGTAACTTATTTTTTATTATTTCTTCCACTTTTAGTTGCAACAGATTCAATATTAATCTTGAATATCATCTCTAGTTTTAAATTCCTCAATAGATCATGCAATACAATTTCCACTTGTGGTGTAATATGATGGATGAAATACAACACCTTTAACCTTATGCAAAAATCATAACTTGTGTTCAATGAAAATTTGCAAAAGCTATGGAAATGGGGTAAGAACACTTAAGAAACCCCAAAAGCTTTAAAAAAACTAGTCAATGGACCATTAGATAAGAAATTAGAAAGGACTCATCATTTTGCATGCATTAAACTTTAAATAAACAAGCAACCTAACATATTTAGTAATCCTCTATTCTTGAAAGCTTTAACAAATGAACCTAGTAAGGATTCTAAGCAATCAGTTTGTGATTATGAGAATGGGAGCTCACCATTAATGGCTTCAAGGCCAATGGTTCTTCCCATTTACTCAATTCTTGTGTGTGTAGTGCAACGACAAAGCAATATCTCAATAAAACAAATGAAATAAGCTCCAAACCCTAAGAAAAATTCTATAGTTTATATTAGGAAGGAGGAGAATTCTTAGAAATGGTCTAGGGGTAGTGGGCTATTTCTAGTTTTCCAATTTCATAAATGGGAGCCTTTTGGCACATGTCGGAGTAAAAAGGAGTCCAAAAGTTGATTAATGAGTCAAAGTAAGATTTGACTAGGCTTAGAAGAGGTTGATCTTGGCTTAGGAGTACTTAAACTAGGTTAGGCTAGTTAATATTGTTTTGAGAGGAATTAGGGGTTTGAGAGAGTTATGAGAGGCTTAATCAATCTAATGAAATGAATTTATAGTCTAGGAAGCTAGTAAAAGTGGTTTAGGAGGGAATGAGAAGATGGTTCAGCTCATAAGGGACTATATTAACCCCATTAGTTAGTTTATAGGATAAATACAACCAAAAGAATGTCATAAATGATGAGTTAGAGGATCCTAATTAAAGAGGTGTCATCAATTGGAAAGGAGGGGATAATTACCACAATATTAGGAATAATAGTTCTTTGATTAAAATACAGGTGTCTACATTTTTCCCTATTTGGGGTGACGTAAGCTATGTCACTTTAAAGAAAGTATACAAACATAAGAAAATGAATTTTTTTGAAGGGGTAGAAGAAACATTAGTTAGCTAAAAGGATGCCCCTCGATTTTTGATGGGGTGATGGAAGAAATAGATTGACAATCAAAACTATAACAAAAGAAAGAAAAGTGTGAAGAGAAGATGAGAAAACAACAAGAAAAGGGGATATTGAGCTATCCACAAACCATTTCTAATAGAAACCATTTGTAATCATCATTTTGCTTAGAATCCTCATCATCGGTCCTTATTAAAATGTAAGCATATGACAGAAGCATAAAATGACATGAAAAGCCAAGATATAAATAACTATTCATTGCACAAAAACAACTCCATGCAACATACACAAATGTAATGCACTACAAGAAGTAAACAAAATCACTTAACAATGAAATAATTACAATCACACACATTTAAACTAACAACGCTTAAGACAGTTGCAAAAATATTTTGTTATCGAGTTGCAATCCCAAATTTTTTGATAAATGGAAAGGGTTTAAAATAATGTTCCAAGCAATTTTTATATGCAAGCGAAAGGACAAAGGACACTTAGGTCCAATGGAAAAGCAATGTGCATGACGAAAATAATACCAGGACAACTGATAGTGCCCCAGAGTATAGACGAAGTAAGCAACATAGATTTTGTAAATGATTGTAGAGTTAGATGATCCGTGAGTCATTGTTTCAAAACATGTGAAAACATCAACAAGATACGAGATGAGTGCCATGTGAGAGACACAAATTTCAGTTGCAAATGATTTGATTACCAATTTTAGTCCATTTTCAAAGTGTTTATGATTTTTGGATTTTTGGATGATTTTATAATTTTTAAATTTTTATCGGTCAGAAGAATTTAGGAAATGGAAGATCACCTAAAAGCACATGAAAATGCCCCAAGGAAAATAAAATAGGTGTTGGGTGGCGGTAAAATGTCTCAACTAGAATACAAATGGACCGATAATAATTATTTATAAATAATCACAGTGCTAAATAAAAATAGAAGACAAGAAGCACCTTGAAATATTTAAAAATTCTCCATGGTGAAGAGATAAGCGCTAGGTGGAAAATAGTTCCGAGGTGGTTTAGATGATATCATATGTTTTGTACATGAGATATTTTTGTAGATTATAGTATTTGGGATAATATTAGATGATATTGGTGTGGGGGGGATAGATTTGTGATCATGAGCAACCCCTCTTTCCCCCATAGATTATATGATATGTGAATATTATCCTAGTATACATGTATGATGTAAAACTTAGCATTTTTTATATATGATGTATTAGATGATGTTATATGTGATGAATGATAGATGATAGATGTGATAACAAATAGATGTGTAGTAAAAAAACACAAGAAGTTAACAAAACTAAACAAATATACAACCAAAACTATACAAACTGACAACTAAAAGAAAGATAATCACTACTTTGTTTTTATGGGATAACATTGATACATATTCTGATGTTTTTGGTTATCTAAGAAGATATGCTTTCAAGGCTACAACTGTTAACATTATTTTCAAGGTTTCCCTAAGATAATGTTTTGGAGTTGGTGTAGCATCACTCCCACTAGGGTTTTTGAATGTTTAGATTTTTGTGTATCCTTTTACGAATGTTTTTGTATTTTATAAGGTCGTGTTCTAAAAGATATGTATAAGGAAAAGAAGTGTGAATATCCCCAACGTGATGTGGGAATATCAAAAGGAAGAATACCATACATATATGCGAGAGAGTGGAATATGAAGGTGCCCCCATCACTAGATGGGAATATACTGAGGCACATCCCTCACGCATATACAAGAAAAAATAAGCCACATCACATCTTTGGAAGATATATTTAGTAGGGTTCCTAGACCTAGTAAAGGAATTTATTCCTAGAAATAGGTGAGGGTTACTCATCTTTATGTAAGAGTAACTTGTGACCAATGAATCTTCCTTGAGCTCGAAACTAGTTTTCACCCAAAGACCTACCCAATGCACCACAATTGCATGGTTTTCACATGTGGAAGACCTACTTTTCTTTACTGTTTTCTTGATTTTTTCATGTTTTTCTTGTTTTTTTCTTTATTTTTCTACTTTTTAGGTATTTTATGATATCCACACCATACTTAAGCATATAATCACTTGAGATAAATGGCATTCATAGGTTCTAGAATTTATTCACCATCTGAATATGCTAGTTTATAAGCTCCCAACTCATATTTAGTAACCACCACATAAGGCCCTAGCTAGTTGGCCTCAAACTTACCTTTTTTTTCTCTGTCTTTGATGGTGTTCTTTTGATTTTCTTTCAGCACTAGATCACCTACATCAAATTCATGGTTAATGATCCACTTGTTATATCCTCTTGGTACTCTATTATGGTAAACCTTGATGTTATTAAGCACTCTTATACATTTTTCATCAATAGATCTAACTTTGATATACTAGCTATTCTATAGTATTCATCCTTATCAAGATAGTCCTAAAGAGATATTCTTAGGGAGGGAAGCTCCACTTCCAAGGGTATGACAACTTCGAGTGCCATAAACTAGGGAATATGGGGTCATACCAAAAGGAGTGCGAGATGGAGGTTTGATAGGCCCAGAGGGTGGGATGTATATGTAAGTGCATTTACCCGGGATTACTTACCATTTTCTCCATGATTCATACAAGGGTAATAGGGGTAGACCACTTGAGATGAATATGGAAATGTTGACACAATGTCTTAACTATTTTATTCTTGAAGGATTTATCATTATCTGTGACAATGGTGGAGGGGATACTGTAATGGAAAATGAGATGATTCATGATGAATTTGGAGATTTCCACATGAGTAAAATAAGTAAAAGGAACAACCTCCACCCATTTAGTAAAATACTCATTTGCAGTAATAATGTGGGTATAGCCATCGAAGAAGAAGGATGGAGCTTCTTAATGAGATCAAGCCCCATTTAGAAAATTACTAAGGTGTTTCGATAGGTGCAACTCCTACGCTAGCACATGTATCAAGTTTCCATACTTTTGGCATAGCTCACATTTTTTGAAGAAATTACAATAGTCTACTTCCATGGTGGGCCAATAATAAGCTACTCTTAAGATCTTCTTATCCAAAATCATGTGGTTGGTATGCACTCCAAAAATACCACCATATACTTCCTTAATAGTGTGGACCAAGTCAATAACATGCAAACTGTGAAGAAGATTCCTTTCGTAGCCATGATGATAAAGGGTGCCTCATAGGAGGGTATAAAGGGTTATATGGTAGATAAGGGATTTCTTCTCAAAATAGGTAATGTCCTAGGGAAATGTGCCATCTTGTAGGTATCTAAATATAATGTCATACCAAGGGGAGAATGGGAAAAAAAATTCACATGCCAAACACAACTATGTCATATCATATGTAGGTATTTGTAAATGCTCTACAAAGAAGGGCATTTTACATTCTTGAGGTGGAATGCATAAGAGAGATATAATTATAGCCATAGCATTTTTGATCTATTATGCGACCTTAGTTTTTGTTCAAAAATAATGTATGTAAAATATTCCTTCAGGGTTTTAACCAACTTCTTGAATGGAATAAGCTTCTCATCTTTAACCTTATACTCATCATTAACTTATTTAATGATCATTTGAGAGTCTAGAATAATGTGTAGCTGTCATATATTCCAAGTGATAGATAACTTGAGGCCAACAATGAGTGCCTCATATTCCATAATGTTATTAGTGCATGGGAATCCCAAATGGAATGCTCTTGGAATAACCTCACCTATGGGAGTGATGAGCACCACTCTGATCTATGGAAGGTGAATGAGCCATCAAAATGGAATTGCCACTCCAAAAAATCTTCAACATACATCATTGATGCATCTGATAGATCTAGACACAAAGGTTCCATCCCTGGTAGAGGAGCTTTAGCCAATTGATCAACCAATAATTTTCCTTTCAATGATTTTTTTTTATAAACTCAATAGAAAATTCAAGTAGGAGAATGATCCAATTATCCATTCATCGTATAAGGGCAGGCTTGGATAAAAGGTATTTGAGAGGATCAACTTTTGATATTAGCTTGGTTTTGTTGCTAAGGAGATAGTGGCAAAGTTTCTGAAAGGTGAAGACAACTACTAAGAAGGCCTTTTCAATTTACGGGTAATTCAGTTCGTAGGCAATCAAGGTGCAACTAAGATAATAAACTACCCTTTCTTTATGGTCTAGGTCATATTGGGCAAGCAGTGCACCAATAGAAAATTGGGTAGCTGAGATGTACAAGAGGAAAGGTTTGTCTTGGGTAGGGAGAATGAGTACGGGTTGGTTCGGAAGGTACTATTTAAGTAGTGTAAATGTATTTTAACATTCTAGTCCCCAGTTGAATGCAACATCCTTCTTAAGGATATGTGTAAATGGGTGACACTTATCCACAAGTTGTTAATAAAATGCCGGATTGCCTAAATTTTTCCTTGTAAACTTCTTAGTTGTTTAAGATTTTTAGGTGGAGGCATTTTTATGATAGTTATAACCTTTACAGGATCTACCTCTATGCCTCTCATGTGAAACGATGAAACCTAGGATCTTCCTTGAAAAAATGCCAAAGACACACTTCTTAGGATTCAAATTTACTTTGTAATCTTGGAGATGTTGAAAAATACAACTTGGCACTTCAAGGTGTTCTCCTCTACTTTTAGATTTCACTAAAATATCATCAACATAATAATCCATGATGTCATTCATCATGTCATGGAAGATGAATGTCACTACATGATTATAGGTTACCTTGACATTCTTGAGTCCGAAAGGCATGTCCTTGTAAGAAAATTTCCCCAAGGGTGATGAAATTTATTTTATGCTAATCTTATTCTATAATTTGGACCTGGTTATAACCTAAAAAACCATCCATTAAGGCCAACATTTCATAACCAGCAGTAGAATCAATGATCATATCAATATTAGGCAAGGGGAAGTCATCCTTGGGACATGCTTTATTGATGTCATAGAAATCGGTGTAGATCCTTATCCCAACATGTTTCTTCTGAATAGGGACTATGTTAGATATCCAATCTAAATATTCAATGGGATTCATGAAATCAGTAGCTAATAGTTTTCCAGTTCTTCTTTGACATGGAGTGCAATTTTAGGGTGCATCTTTCTCAACTTCTACTTGATGGGTTTCACATTTGGGTGTACAACGAGGTTGTGCACAATGAATTCTAGGTCAATCGACATATCTGCATACGACCATGAAATATATCTACATATTCTCTTAATAGCTCGAAAAAAACCTTATGTTCTTGATCGATAGTGAATATCCTAACTTTATCATTCTAGGTTCCTCTTCCGAGAAAATGTTGACACCGATAGATTCTTCCACAAGAATATTAGAAGCATCCTCCATCCACATAGGAATAGGGGAAGAGTAAGATAAAATTATTTAGGTGGCTCTGTTTCACCCTGATTCTTAGACGTTTCTTTGAAAATGACGAAACAAATAGGGTAATGGGCATAGGAGACACAAGACCACCAAATAAAAGTTAAACAATATGTGTAGTGAACTGCCTAGCATGTGTGCTAGATCCAGGAAGTGTGATACTTCCTAGATGGCTGTTAGTCCATTGTTTAAAACAATTTAATGTTGGTAATGAAGTAAATCCTATTGTAATTAAAATGATTTAGGTATCTCATTTAAAACACAATAAGAAAGATCTAATCTAACAAGCTAGGTTAAAATAAGATCCGAAGGTCAAGTAACTAGTTCTGGGTCTCTGCAGGTCTGACAGAGGTCTTAGGTAGGTCACAGGTGATTAAGGGTGATGTGGGAATAGGTGGGTAGGTCACTATTCTAGGTTGTATTGGTAAATATAGAGACCGATGCGGTTAAGGGTGACCGATGCCGGTTGGGGAGAACTAGTGCCAGTTATTATGTGGAATACTGGGAATGTCACAGAATGAGCTTTAGATCTCCCTTATGATTGCACAAAGGACTAGGCTGGTGAAATGAGGTATTAAGCTATTTGGATGGGATTTGGTGAGGTTTTAATGGGGATATGGAGGGGTGAGTATTAAAGGAGGTCAATGGGTGGCTAGGAGAACAAAGGATGAAAGATACAATGATTAAATGAATGAACAGAGGAGTAAAATGTTCTACTTACTTGGAATCTAGTTTTGACATGTCTGTGAGTGAGGAATGAAGGTGTTGATAAGAGGTTGAATGCTGCAGAGGATCACCAAACATTGGGGAGCTCTTGCATGGGCTACATGTGCTCTCCTTCTTTCTGATTGGATCAAAATATGTGTTGGGGTGAGTGTTGGATGGTTGTTGGATGAATGTTGGATGTCTGTGCAAGAGAAAATGCTTGATCTCCTTCCTTGCATGTGTTCTCTTGCTGAAGCTTGTTCTCAAAAGATGTGATATCTCTCAAAAAAATCTGCAACCTTTTTCCAACCTCAAAAATAAGGTTGTTTTGGGGATTAAAAGGTGACCGATGGTGGTCTGGCTTAACCTAGTGGTGGGTTAAGGGTAACTGGCATCGGTTAGGTGGGATTTCCTAGGTTTACTAAACTAGGTAGATCCCCTTGATTTTCTGGGATCTCATGTCATTAACTCATGGATTAGACTGGAAGCTTCCTTTAAGCATGTGGGAATGTGGTTAGAGGGAATGTAGGCATTGATTTTTAGGGTTTGGGTAAGTCTTAGTTAGTTATGGCAACTTACTAAGAATAGGTCTTAGGGTGAGGTGGCTTGATGAGGTGTCTAGGTGAGGTGGATATGTGGGCATTATCTAAATTAGGATATTTAAATAATAAATATGGTGAGGATAATGAATTAATTTAATTTAAATAATTAAATTAATATTATAGTGAGGTGAAGGGGGCCATGGCTAGGTGGATGTGTTCAAGGTGTTTATTTGTCGAGGGACCAAAGGGAGTGTGACCTAATTTTGGTGTCTACATTTTGCCCCTTTTTGTTGTGTAGCTTGTATTGGTAAGTGACGTTGACAAAAATAAGATGTGGTTGCCCCATGTGTGGATGGAGGTGATCCCCCTCAAACCAGAACTGACGAGGCAGAAGGAAGAATCGGTGAGTGGTTTGATAAAAGGTAAATGTGATGAAAAGGAAGGTGGGTAATAGGGGAAAAAGGAGTAAGGTCTACTGTAATCTAGGTAATGGGTCAAGGTCAAAGGTAGTAATAGTCAAATGCACACACACGTATAAACTACAACACACTACCAAGTTGAAGAGTAGGAAAACTCTACATTTCTAAGGTCGATAGGTTTATCCAAACAAGGTTGAAGTGATTCCTGGTATCCAAGGTATAGGATATGGTCAGAAACACAATCAGGTCAGGTGTAGGAATGTTTAGGTGTGTTCCTAGTACACCAAAGGTAGGGTCAGGATAAATGGTCATGGACAAGAGGCAAGGTAAGGTCATTAGGTCAATCAACACATAGGTAACAGTGTCGCAAGGTATAGTGAACACATGGGTCAAAGGTCACTAGTGATGTTCCAGGTCCAAGAATCTAGGTCACGACATGAGTAGGGCCGAGGTATGGGTAAAATAATGAGTCCCAAAGGAGGATGAGATTAGGTAGTAAATGATGAGGTCAAGGAGGGTGAGGTAAATGGTTTTGGGTAAAGGTGGGGTGGGGTAAATGATCAGGGTAAAGGGTAGGTGTGGAAAAAAGGAGTGATGGGCAGGGTAATAGGGTAAAATTTAGGGCAATGTGCAAGAGAGGGTGACCGATGCCGGTCAAGGGTAACCAACGCCGGTAGAGTGTAACTAACCATGGTAAGGTAGGGCACAAGACCGATGTCAGTGAAGGTAAAAATGGTGTCGGTTAGGTGGGTTTGTTATAAAAACAAAAAATCCATGTTTTTTGTTATTCATTTGTCATTTAGTGAATTGAGAAAATGACACAAGAGAGAGAGAGAAAAAGGGAAAAGTGTCCGGATGGAATGGAGAGTTGAGTCGGTGAGCCGAATGGGGGGTGGGTGGTTGGTGAGAGGTGGGTCCATGGGATCGGTGTGTGTGATTTGATTGGTTGGAGAGCATGGGTAGTGATTTGGTGATGGCAGAGGCCAGAGAGGGATCAGGTGGGCCACCGGTGCAATGGCTAGATGTGCCACCATGATGACAATGGTAACATGATGAGGTAAGCATCCAACTCTCTTGTATTTTGTTAGGTAGATTAGGTGATTTGTCAAATTGGGTTTTTGTTTTTTATTTTGGGTGGGGGAAAATAAAATTTGCAAAATGGGAGGGTAAATTGGGTAAAATAGGAGTGGGGAGAGAGATAAGTGGGAGAAGAGGGGAAGGGATGAGGTGGAGGGGGAGGTGTAGGTGATTTTAGGTGGGTAGAAGTGTCAGGGTAGTAAATTTTTTGAGAAGGGAGGGTTTGGGGGTCGCGGGTTTTTCACCATGACATTGACTAGTGTAGTCGGGTTTAGCCAAATCGGTAGGGTTAAACCAAGTATGGTCACACAAAATAGGTGACCGATGTTGGTTTAGGGTGACCAGGTCGAGTTAGAGAGAATCGCACCGGTCGTAGTTTGGGAGAAAGGGGCCAAAAGTGCCAAGTTGGGTGGTTGAGATGGGTAGGGGTAAAATAGGGTGTGGGAAAGGATAGTGGGTGAGTATGGGTGTGATAAATGTAGATTAATTGTTTGTTTGTATTGGATGTAGGGGAGAGATCAAGCTACACATGTGGGATAGGTTCCAACCCCTACTCATGATAGTTCATGGCGTAGTGACCCCGAGGAGCTGTGGCATGTGGAGGAGGTGGGCCTGAGTGGGGTCCGACGCTACCGACATGTAGTCCAAGAAGCCTGATTCGATGGTCACTCTCATCGATAGATGGGATTCCGTGACCAACACATTCCACCTACCGATGGGTGAGATTACAAGTCACCCTGGAGGATGTGTTTAGGATTTTGTGGCTACCCATATTGGGTACACATGTCTATTCGATCTCCTCCGAGGCCTCGAGAGGAGTTGATGCTGATGGTGTTTGGAGAGGGGATGGCCGAGCTGACATTCCATAGTGCAGCATGTGCTATGGAGAGATGTACCTAGCCCATCCGGAGGAGATGAGGCTAGTAGTTCTATTGATGGAGGTAGTGTGTTGCTTTACACTACCAGATGCAGAGGGTGGGTGGTTTCCCGATCATTGATGGGGGTATTACATGACATGATGATAGACCAGACCTACTTTTCCTAGGCACCAACATTCTGTAAGCTTATATAGAGAGTTATGGGCATATGGGTGGTTGCACAGGTTCAACATGTGTTGTACCTTTTACTTCACTATTGGGCATATGAGCACAGCACATTATGTGTGCATCCAAAGTGGGCATGCCCTCGGGTGATGCCTTTCTCACCTAGAGCTATGTATGAGTGGGGTATAGGTGATGGGTGCCTATTATTGGAGAGTGGAGATCAGACAGGCCCACACATGATGTGGCCTATTTCCAAAACTATTGGAGGGGTTTTCTAGGGTGGACATCATTTGGAGGCCCTATGTGGGCTTCCCATCATATAGGCATATGTGTGATGAGCTAGCTGAGTTATAACTACTGAGATGGATATAGGTCACCGTGTCGGGGAGCACGAGATGATCCCAGTTGATAGAGTGAGGTGGTAGTTTGGGCTACTACAGGACATACCTCCACCCTTCCCGTAGTATAGAGAGATGATGTGGAGAGGCCCTTACCTCTACCATAGCCGACAAGCCAGCCCAGGTAGGGTAGGAGAGCAAGTAGTGGACCGAAGTGGATTGATGATGCCGGGTCACAAACAGATATAGATAGTGGTGGGTGGCTCATTTATGAGAAGTACCACCCAGGCCAGGGGCAGCTGGATCTAGCCACCATCATGGTGTAGAGGGATGCCCTACAGGGGTAGGTGGTGACTCTGATTACCCAATTGGGTATGGTGTAAGACACAACTTGCTAGCTCAGAGGTGGAGGTAGTGGAGTTACATGTACAGTGGCAATCTTCAGCCCAGATGGCCGGGGTGGGGATGGAGATGGAGATGGGGATGATGGTCAGTGGTGGCTGCCCTACAAGCACAAGTGATAGGGTTACAGGCCATTGGCCACAACATAGAGCACAAATTGGGGCTTTATAGGCCCCGATACATGCATAGGGGTAGGGGCCGATGGCACCACCACAGGCACCGGGACAAGGTCCCAATTCACAGGTAGGGTGGAAAGGTCCCACAGGATAGGTACAGGGGCCGAGGCCTATGGGGCCACCATAGACCATGCCCATATCTAGGTTACTGGGATGCCCTAGGTGAGGCCAGATACTACCAAGACTAGTTGATGGTGGCCGAGATAGAATTTTCTATCCTATGGAGAGTATAGGGCACAATAGGCCTCGAGTGAGAGGATGAGATCCTCACACTCATAGTGTAGAGAGCACAGGGGCCATCAAGCTCCTAGAAGATCAAGGAGAGGCCACCAACTCATGGAGACCAGCTCCTAGGTGATGCCTAGCAGGGACCCAACCACCACCTATGATGGGTGGGGAGATGTTAGTAGGTCGCCAGACAAGGGCCGAGGAGGTAGAGGGTATAAGTGATATAGATATGGAGGATGTCCACCGAGATGCCTGATATATGGCTCCTGATTTTGATGTATTGTAGTCATTTTTTGAGATATACGGCCTACGTGTGCCAAAGATAGTGAGGATGTATGAGAGTTTTTGTATATTTTGAGCATATACCAGCCTACGTGTGCCAAAGAGATTTTGTATTGTTTTATTATTTTATTATATATGAGACCAGCCTGCATGCCGATGACATTTTGTATTGAGTATCGGCCTGCATGTGCCGATGATTTTTTTGAGATAGACATGATGGGATATTCATGTATATTGTATTGAGACACACATATTTATTTATATGATGAGATGGATGATATTTTGATTTGTTGGTGTTTTATGAGAATTTTTATTTTTTTGTTGTGATATGGATGAAAACTAGGTGAGTTAGGCATGATGGAGTTAGGTTGGTTTTAGGCATGGATCGAGTCAAAGGTTTAGTTTAGGCATGGATCGAGTCAGGTCATAGGCATGGTTGAGTCAGGTTGGTTTAGGCATGGTTTGAGTCAAAGTTTAGGCATGGTTGAGTCAAGTTGGTTTAGGCATGGTTGTGTTTAAATTAGTTGAAGTTGTGATTCATTAATTTGTATAATGAATGATGATATGGGTCATGTTTAAAATGTTTTATAATATATGAATGATGATGGTAGAGAAATGGTAGTCGTAATAAATGTATGTTGTGATGATGATAAAAATGTTAAGCAACTTGTTGTTTGTTTGGTTTAATTTCCAATTTTTAGATATAAAAAGGAAACTAAGTAGGGTAGAATGTAATTTGAGGAAAATGAAAGATGAATTGGTTAGGGTAGAGAGTGGCTGAGCTAACCTCCAAGGGCCCCATGCCCTCGAGTGCTGCCTACATAGTCCCGGTGAAAAGGGACCTCAGGCCGATGTAGTTCTCCCATAAGCTAGGGAAGAATATGAGGAGGTATGAAAATGAGTTGGTAGGTTTTAGGCATGATGGGTTTAGGTCTGTTAGGTGTGAGTGGGTTATAGGAAAAATGGTATAGGTGATGTTGATTGTGGTAAAAGAAGAAAATTACCCCAAAGGTACGCATCGAGGACCAAGTCCTGTATAAGGTAATCAAAACATAAATAAAGACGGTTTAAAAGATAAGAGGGGGAAATAAAGCCACCTGATTGGTTAGGATCATACCGAGTAGGTCATACCTTAGAGGAGGTGATGAACGTAAGACCCGAAAGACATTACATGATTGATTGTTCTAAGGATGAGTGATAGGCACATGATCACCAAATGTCATGGTTCCAAGAGGTCCCTTGAGGTAGTAGGAAATGGGAGTGTGAATGGTGAGAGGGGTGAAAGGTGGGTAAGTTTTTATATGGTATGAGGTAGCATGCTCTTTGGGCAAGAGATCCGAGGTCACAATGGGCAAGTCCATGACTAAAAGTTTCTATTTTGACTTGTATTTGAGATAGACTGATCGATGTGGGAAGTCTATATGGGATGAGGAAATTAACTCCTTGAGGTCTTTGTGAAGTTGATCGATGCGGGAAGCTTCAGTTTCTCTCAATTTTTTCTCTTTTTTTTTTGAAAGAGATTTACATAGCTGTCCTTCGAGGGAGCAATCTATTTATAAAGTGATTGTAGAGAGGAAGATGTCCTTTTGAGGGAGTCATATTTTTATTAGAAGTTTGACTCAAGGAGTTGGGTCCCATGTGAGGGCTTTGAAGTCATGGACAAGACCAAGGTGAAGAATAGGATTCTTGTTCAGAAAGTAGGGTGAAATGACCATGGGATCTCATCTAAAGGTAGATGAAAAGTATCCATGAGAATCATGCTATGTGCAACGACCGTGGTACACATATTCAAGAGAAGATAACAAGTGATGGGTACTCACATGATTCTTGTTTAATCATTGGTGAGGTGTAAGAAGTGGAGAGTGCTCAAGGGATGAGCATGGAAAGAGGCAAAAAGTGATGTAGGACTAAAATTCAATAATAGAATGGTCGAAGATGCAAGGCATTAAGGGGCTCAGGTTTGGGTTTACCATCGAGTGAAGATAAACGATAAGCACCTGATCCATAAGTATGAGTCATGATGTATGGTCCAAGCCAATTAGGAGAAAATTTTCCCCGTTTACTTTTTTTTGCTTTGGTTACATGTTGATTTTCTTTCAAGACAAGGTCACCGACTTGGAAGGTTTGTTCATGGACACATTTTTCATAGGCATGTTTGATACATTTTTGGTAAACTTGAAGGTGATCAAGAGCGTTAAGATGACATTCATCTAATAACTCAAGTTGTGCTAAATGGTCTTGATGAAATTCATCATCATTGAGCATGTCATGGAGAGAAATGTGGAGTGAGGGAATCTGGACTTTGAGAGGTAGAACAACCTCTATACCATAGACCAGAGAAAATGGTGTGGTAGCAGTGGAAGTATGGATACTAGTGTGGTATGCCCATAGGGAAAAAGGAATGTGCGTATGCCAATCCTTCCCTAGTATCGTTAACCACTTTCATGAGAATTTTTTTAAGGTTTTGTTAGTGGATTGGCTTGGCCATTGGTTTGTGGGTAATAAGGTGATGAGAAACTTAACTAAATGCCAAAGGCGTCACAAATTTTTTGTAATGTTTTGTTTTTGAATTTTTTTCCATTATCAATGATGAGGTGATGAGGAACACCAAAGTGACAAATGATGTGGTGATTGATGAACTCACATATTTTCTTAGATTTCATGGAGATGAGTGGTATGGCCTCAACCCATTTTGTGTAGTATTTAGTAGCGGTAATGATCCATTGATGTCATTGGGAAGAATGGGGTTGATCTCTAACAAGATCCAAACCCCATTGAGAGAAGGGCCAAAGGTCACGGGTGACCTGTAAGGCGTGATTGGGTGTATGATGAAGGTTGGCATGTTGTTGGAATTTTACACAACATTTGATGTAGTCACAACAATCATGGTTAAGGGTCGGCCAGTAATAGCCTAGGTGAAGAATACATGCTTAGCAACAACAAGGCCACTGAAGTGACCTCCACATATGCCATCATGAACTTCCTTAATGGTATAAGGAATTTCAGAACTCATGAGGCATCGTAAGAGAATACCATCAAAGCTGCACTTATAGAGGAGGCCCCCATGATGACGTAATGAGAGACCTTTTTAAGGAAGGTGCGTTGTCCATTATGGGTGAGATCAGGAGGTAAGATGGAGAGAGAAAGATAGTCGGAGTATTGTTTATACCAAAGGTCACTCGGGTCGGGGAGATGGTTCTGATGGAGTAAATGTCGTGAGGTAAATAAGAGGGTGATTGAGATTCATTATATGGTGACAAATATTTTAGAATCGGCGGGTGAAGTGGGTATTTGAGAAGCCAAACAAGCCATGGTATCTGTAAATTTATTAGTTGAATGGGGATGGTTTGAAGGTCATAATGGTCAAAGGTGGTCAAAAGTATGTCTACATGATGTTTATACTTTTGAAGTATCTCATTATGACATTGGTATATACCATTGACTTGGTTTATAACCAATTGAGAATCACCAAAGATGTTGATTGATTTGACATCTAGGGCATAGGCAGCTTGGAGACCTAATACGAGTGCTTCATATTTGGCAATATTGTTTGTACAATCAAAATCAAGTTTGAAAGACAAAGGCATGGGTTCACCATCAAGAGGAATGAGGATAACACCAGCCCCACCCCCATGCTGACACTTAGAACCATCGAAGAAGAGTGTCATTTGGTAAGTGGGTTCATCCAAGGAAAGGGTAGCAATGGACTCATCTAGAAAGTCAAAATTAGAGGGTGATCCCTGAAATAGGTGCATTGGCCAATTGGTTGGTGATAGCTTGGCCCTTGATGGAACTTTTGATGAATGAATTTGAGGTCGAGGTCAGCTAAAAGCATAAGCCATCGTGCGGCATGCTGATTTTGATAAGGTTTGGCATACATGAAGTGTAGGGGTCAAGTGTTGGTCACAACATAGGTTTTGTGGTTGAGTAGGTAATGGTGGAGTTTTGTGGAAATGAAAACTAAGGCTAAGAAAAAAATTTCGGGATGGGTGTATCGGGTTTCATAGTCCAAAAGAGTATGGCTTATGTAATAAACCACTTGCTCCCTGTGTTGTTCATCGCGATGAGCGAGCATGGCTCCCAAGGAATGATGGTAGCTAGAGATGTATAGGTAGAAAGGTTGATCATCTTTAGGTGGAATGAGTATGGGTGGTTGGAGAAGGTATTGTTTTAAGGCCTCAAAAGCTTTGTGGTAGTCATCATCCCATTTAAAGGAGACATCCTTCTTGAGTAGATGATGAAATGGTTGACACCGATTAGATAATTGTGAAATGAAATGGTGAATAGACTGCAACTTACCTTGCAGGCTATGGAGTTGTCTAAGGTTAGTGGGTGGAGGCATTTCAAGAATGGCCTTGACTTTAGCAGGTCAACTTCTATACCATGTAAGGAAATGATAAATCCCAGGAGCTTTCCTGAGAGAACCGTGAAGACACACTTCTTGGGCTGAAGGTGAATGCAATATTTAATGAGGTGGTCAAAAATGGTTTTGAGGATGGCAAGGTGCTAGAGTGGCATTTAGATTTGGCTAGGAGTCATCCACGTAATCTTCCAATATACGATGCATGATATCATGGAAGATATAAGTCATAGCCCGCTGATATGTGGCACCAACATTTTTAAGGCCAAAAGGCATGACTCAATAGTAAAAGGTCCCCAAGGGGTGATGAATGTGGTTTTGTGTTGATCCTCTGGGGCAAGCAAGATTTGGTTATAACCCGAGAAGCCATCCATGAGTGATAGCATCTCGTGACCAATGGTAAGGTCAACCAAGTTGGTCAATACGGGTAGAGGGAAGTCATCTTTTGGGCAGGCTAGGTTGAGGTCATGGAAGTCCATGCAAATGTGGAGTCCCCCTATCGCCTTAGTGACAGGGACAATGTTAGAAATCCAATGAGGATAATCAATGGGTAATATGAAGGAAATGGAAAGAAGGCACTGAAGTTCTTCTTTGATGAGAAGGGAAATGCGAGGGTGCATTTTCCTTAGTTTTTTTTTGATGGGTTTGGCATCGGGAATGGTTATGATATTGTGGACCACTATGGTGGGGTCAATACCAGGCATGTCTGCATGTAAGACCAAGTGAAAGCATGGTTATGATCTTTGAGAAAAGAAGTGATGGCTTCTTGTTCAAGCAACATCTAAAGATTGACCGATCTTTAGGATGTGTGGGTCATCCTGAGTATGAATGTTGATCTCGATAGTGATTCATTCAACATGGTTTGTGTCTAGAGGGTAACGACCGATGAATATATGAGTCTTCTACACCAAGGTAGGTGAGTATAGATTCATCATCCTAACATTGAATGATGTTAATGGAAGGTGTATCATCATCGATCATTTTAGGATACAAGAAGGGAAGAGAGGAAGGGGCCTCACCTCACATTGATAAGTCAAAGGCCCCAAGGAAATGGTGTTTATGAAAAAAAAAAAGTTAGGAGGGATAGATTTAGGATCCATCGACTCATCGGTAAGAAGGTGGTGATGAAGGTAGAGTGGGTGAAGAAGGTGGAGAAGGGCTGATGTCCTTAATGAGTTCAATGTGGGCTTGTTTAGTAGGTGGTTCAGAAAGCCGATACCACTATGGTCATTATGTTTGTGGGTGGTACATGGAATGACAAAGTATGGTGGCCTTGCTCGTAAAATCCAAAACCAAAACCCTTCCATGCACATCGGTGCAAGAAGGTGTGGGAAAAATGGTGATTGGTGAGTGATTGGAAGTCAGTGGAAAATGGGTGAGTTTTTTGTGGTGGTTCGGGTGTGTAAGTGGTAGTATCAAGTCCCCCATAGGTGAGACTAGTATGAGATGAGGAGGACCATAAAGGAGGCATTCTCCTATGCGGTGATCATAGTGAGGATGTTGGTGAAGACTTCCATACTCTTGTGGAGTAAGGAATGTGTTGACACTATATAGTGATATATCTCCCCAAGAGTGAGGCATTGAAAAATACCTTCCAAGGATCGGTGGTTGGTATGTGGGTAGATTGAATAGATGATGTGTCGGAGGTTGACGTAGAGGTAGAGCTAATGGATTGGGAGGCCGATGGGTCGGCCATGGAGGTTGTGGCAGTGGTAGGAATGGAGGAGGCATGTGTGGTTGAGGTAGTGATGCTATACTGGTAAGAGGGTAGGTGAAGTGTGAAGTGGTAGTGGTCAGGGTAGAGGCTTTAATGGGTATGAGCACATCATGGGTGGTAGAGCATGTTGCATGTTTTAAAAGGTGATGGATCAGCTGGAATAGTATAGGTGTGTCCTTCATGTTCAAACTTTACACAATGATGCAAAGTGGAAGGAACACAACCCATGACACGAATCCTAGGGTCTGCCAAGCAACAAGTTATATTGAAATTCCCCTCCAAGATGTAAAATAGCTCTAGAATAGTGGGGGCCCATGAACATGGAGGATGATGGTGCCTAGTGTAGAGGTGATAGCATCATTGAATGAACGCAACATGACAGGATGTTTATGCATGTAATTTTCAGTATATGCATTTGAGTGAATGCATGGGATGAAATGATATTAATGCTAGCACCCCCATCGATCATTACATGTCGTACACATATATCATCGATGTGGATAGAGATGAAGAGGGCTGGGTCTAGGTCATCCATTTGGTGTGGTGTGATCTCTTCCTCTGAGAAGCTAAGGGAGGCTATTTGGTGAGTAGGGTGAGGTGTGGATAAAGGTGGCAATTTGGTGAGAGAGGCTACATGATGGGGTGTGATAATGGAGGCTACAGTGTAGGGTCATTGGGTAAAACCTCAATAGATTGAAGAACCTCCATGAGAGCTTGACGATGGGATTCTCGAGGTTTGGATGAGGTCATATAGGACATTTTGAGGGGGATTGGTGTAATTGTTTGAGCATGGTGTGATGTGTGACCCCATTAGAAATAGGGTATGTGGGGCATGGATAGTGATTTTAGGTGTGGTGCTAGATGGTATGTTGGGTATAGGATTGGTTGGTGGGTCAGTTGCCTTTTCCTTGCCTTTGTCCTTCTGAGCATGGGTAGATGTGGATCATGTTGATTTGAGGGGAGTTGGCAAAAGGAGAAGGTGTAGGGTGAGTGGTGTAATGACATGATGGAAAAAAACCTACCGGAGGAGAAAAACCTTGTGAGGTGAGCTGGGTGCAATGACATTTGGGTGATGGTGTAGCAAGTTCTCTGATGTGAACCATGTTAATTTTGAATCTTGGAGGTGGCTCTAGGAGTTGTGGGGGTGGAGGTCATGGTTTTTGAGTGGGTAGTGAGGGAAGGACTATGGGAATGGGTGTTGGTGAAGCAGGGTCCTCATCAAGAAGGTCATCATCATCAAAGTTGGCTTCAAGAGGACACAACTAGATAAGGATGGTTTTCAAAGCCTTATAGTTCTCCACATCATGCCTAGCACACGATGGTAGGCACAAATTTTAGTGTCATCAAACCCTTTTGGCTTGGGTTTGAGGGGGTCATAAGGTCTGAGCGGTGGTAATGTGATGACAAAAGTCTCAAGGAGGTTGGTTAAGATTTTGGCATAGGACCCTGCTAGTGGATCACAATGGGAAGTGAAAGTGGGTTTGGGTGTAGGTGCAGTTGATTATTGAGGAATGGTCTTTATAGGAGGGGGAGTGGGTCGAGCCATGGTTTTGGGTGTTAGAGTGAGTGGTCTTGGGTGTTGGTCGTGTTTTTTGGGTAGGGGTATGGTAGATGAATGGGATAGGAGGAAGTATGGTTGTTTTGACTACCTTATTAGAGGGTAGTGGATTTTTGTCTTTGGGTTGCACCTTCTTGGGTAAAGGTGATATGGGGTGTACGAGATCTAGAAGGAAAAGTGATGGGGAAGAGGGTGAGTTACCCATGGGGATAACGGAGGTGCTGTGAAGGTAGATGATGTGGGTCATGCAGGGGGTGTGAGGGACAGAGACTAAAGTGTAGTGGGTAGTGAAGAAGTTGTTGAGGGTATTGGAGGTATGGGTGGTAAAGATGTTGCAGGTGTAGGTGTAAGTCATGTCGGGTGCCTAGGTATGTTAGAGGTTTGTGAGGAAGGAGTGGGCTGTTGTGTTTTTGGTTTATTGATGGGTGGAGGTTTTTAAATGCATGTTGGGAGGTTGAGGTCCTAAAATGGATGGAAAGGGTGAAGGTGATGTAAGTATGATTAGCGCAGTTGGGGTATGAGTTCTATGGGCTTGGTTCTTTGTTTGGGTGCTGGAGTAGGTGTGGTGTTGACTTTGGAGGATGTAGCTAAATCTAGTTTGATAGGTGGATGAGTAAGGCTAGTGGTTGGGGTGACCCCTAAGGTAGTAATAGGTTTAGTCGAGGAAGATGTTATAGGTGTGGGTTTGGATTTAGATGTATGTTGGGTTATGGGTAAGGGGTGTGTTGTCATGATGGTGTCATGTGAAGAAGTGGTAAAGGTGTTTTGTTTGGTTGATTGGTCAAAATATTTTTGGGTAGATAGTGGAAGTATCAACAAGTGACATTTGCATATGTGTTGAGACAGAGAAAGTAAAAACACCCCCACAATAAGGCTCTATCCACATAATCTAGGTGATCGGCCAAACATGAGAATGCACATCTGTAGGTGATGTTGATGAGGACCTAATGGAAATTCTTGTAAAATGTGTCTTAGAGATGGGGAATTTGTTGGCTTCAGCTTCCGTGGGTAAGAGAGTCAAAAGTAGGTCTGCAGGATCTTGGGTAGCTGATGGAGAATGTTCACCTAGAGGAAAAGGTATCTCTACTGGATCCATGTGATAGGTGGAGGAGAAAATGGGAGTTCCTCTGTAGGTGGAGGAGATGATGGGTGCTCCTCTATGGGTGGAGGAGATAAACAAGTATCCTCCATGGACTGAAGAAGTACCATGGGTGATGGTTCTCTAGGTGGAGAAGCCAAAGGTGAAATGGTCTCGATATTAGTAAAAGGCTCCTCCACATGTGAGGAAGGAGGTGAAAGGTGTTCCTCTATGGGTGGAGGAATAGGTGAGGTGGGTTCCAATGTAGAAGGAGGATTTTGAGCTAGAATTTCCTCTATGGAAGGAATATGGGGTAATTGGGAAGCAACAAGTGCATCACTAAAAATAGCGTGGACCTCGCGGGTATGGCTATCATGAGTTGAGGTCTCACCGGTTTGATCAGATGAAGGGGCATGATTGGGAAAGGGTTTCTTGAAGATGTGTAGGTTTTGATTGGTAGGTGCGTTAGGATTATCCATGGTTAACTCACCTTTCTCGAGCATTTCTTGGACAATGTTTTTGAAAGTGATGCAATTTCCATCACTATGACCCTTTACTCGATGATAGTTATAGAAGTCATGTTCTTTATACCATGTGGTGTGGGTAACGAGAAGGGTCAAAAAAAGTGTGTGGTTTTATAGGGAAGGGTGATGGCCCCAAACTTTGATGAGATTTTCTAAGATAGAAGAATAAGGTTCCCAATTGGGGTGTATTTCATTGTTCTCGTCTGAATTGAAAAGTCTGAATGGGTGAGAGATTAGATGAGGGGCTAGCTTGATTTGATAGATGAGCTGGGCCGGACTTGAGTACCACTACGTTAGTGGTGCCCTTGGCCTTTGAATAATTATTCTATGGTTTGGAAGAAGAGGAGGTATCATTCGACTTGAATGCTGAATTCTTATTGTGTAATTGGATTTTCTTCTCTTTGATGGCCCAAATCTCTAACTTTCGTGCCATGGTGAATGCTTCATGAATGTTTAGAAAGTTTGGACCTATAAGGTGGTGAGATATGTCTAGCACAAGCCCATGTGAAGAGCTCGATGAGTTCTATTTGTGGTAGTTGGAAGGTGAGTTGATTGATCAGGCTACGCCAATGAGTGACAAAATATGTGATAGATTCATCATCATACTGACATGTGGAGTATAGGTCAGTCATGGTAACCTTCTTGATGATATTGATGGAGAAGTGATCCAAGAAGGCTTGGGATACCTGATTAAATGAAAATATAGAGTGTCTAGGTAACCCACTATACCAATCTAATGCAGTCCAATTCAGAGACATGGGAAAGGTCCTCAAGAGCAAAGCATCATCGTGGGTGATTAGGTAACACCCATGTTTGAAAGACCGCAAATGTTGTTGTAGGGTCTTCCTTGCTATTGAAATGGTTGAATTTAGGCATTTCCCAATGCATGGGGTATGGACGGATAGGAATGGATGGGTGGATAGGCTCATTACAAATCTCATCATAGGTGAGAGTGTTATGGGAGCTAGAAACCGATGCCTCCAATGTCTGCATCTTGTCCATCATTAATTTGATTAGGTCGTTGGTAGGTTGTGATGGTTGGGTGCCTCCTATAGCGTAAGAGGGTTGGTGTTGGGCATATGATGAGGGTGGCATTCCAAGTATATGGTGGTTCCATGTAGGTAGATTGAGAAGGAGGTAGTGAAATAGGGGTACATACCCAGAATGAATAATGATGAAACAGAGGCTGCTGATAGTATGTATATGGAGGTGGAAGGGTCATGGTGACCCTAGTGGAAATGGGGGCTAATGATTGGGGAATAGAAAGGACCACATTTTGAAAGGGGTAGGGGTCACCAACACGGGAGGTGGTTATGTAGCTATGGTATATGTGAGACAATAGGGGTGGATGAGGTTGTGTTTTGGGTGGTTGTCAAAGGTATGGTGGATGTGGCGGGTGCAATGGATGTAGCAGACATGGCAGTTAGAGTGGGTATAGGACCTAGTTGCTGAAATGACTAGGGGTAAGGTAGATGCAGAAAGCATGAGCCGATATGGGGCTGATGATGCAGAAGTGGGAGACGAGTTGGGGATAGATACGGGCATGTCATATATCAAATGACCCAAGGCATCTCGAGTGGATGAGTGGGAAAGATAAAACTACAAGGTGATAGGGTTTTGGTCAAGGAGTCATGAACTCCTCATCTTTAGTAGTGATAGTGATAGGTTGGATAGGATCCATGGTGGGTGATAAAATGGAAGGTGGTGAAGGGCTAGGTGGAAGTGGTTGACAACTGGCATGGAATACGAGGGTGCTAGCTTGTCGATGCACGTCATACCATGTGAATAGTACTAATCGATCAAAGTTGGGTAAGAATGGTTTTCGTAAGTGACACAAAAATATAGTAGTGATAGGAAGAATAGGTGGTAATGGTGGAATTGGGGGTAAAATGTTAGTTGGAAATGACAAAGGATAACCGATTCTAGTTAGGTAAACCGATGCCGGTCAGGGGTAAACGATCGGTCACTGTGGAAAGTGGACAGTGGGTCAAAAATAAGGTATAAGGCCAAATTTGATAGGTATGCCAAATAGTGATGTGATTTACAAGGTCAATGAGTATGATAAAAGTGACAGGGAACTCTGAATAGTCAAAGAAAGTGAATAGGTGTCCTTTTTGGGTAGGTTAACCAAAATGATAGTGAACCGACACCGGTTGGGTATAACTGATGATGGTCAGAGGGTAACCGACGATGGTTGCTGGACCGACACTGGTCACTATGAAATTGAAATAGTGATGAAGAAAATATGGTTGTGAGTTAAAATTTGATGTGGAATCAAACCCAGAATTCTGAGAATGATGAGAATATGGTCTAGGAACACTCAGATGAAGCTAGAATACACCAACTATGATGAGGAGTGCAAGGAGAAACAAGAAAAATGAATAACATGACCTCTCACCTCAAAACACAAGCCAAGTAGAAACACTAAGAAAAATGTGATCCTAAGAGTGCCTTTTCTATTATGTTTGTTTAGCTTATGCTATTTAAGGACTGACTCATGAACTATAGAATAGATTTTTTTGGTGAGGATGGCTTCCTACAAAGAAGGAGATCTAAAAGGTGAGGTTTCAGGTATGTTATGGGGGGTGGGATTTTCTCTGAAGTATGACTTGACAGAGCAATGAGTTGGGAGTACCGCCAATCCTCATCGTGCTGGTGTGATCATTGATAGCGTTCTAGGAAATATGTTGTTTAAGAATATGTATTGTTTTGAATTTGTGTAATTTGGCAAGACTCAGAGAGAGAGAGATGTGCTTTCTATGATTCATTTGTCAACCATCAGCTGGGAATGACTTCCAGCATATAGGTTGCCCTCAATTAATGTGAGCTAATGCAATAAATCAGAATGAAATGCAATGATTTTTAAGCCCAAATCGAAATATGAAGTTCAATGACACAAATAGATGAAGAGGAAGAGGGATGCTCTTTCACTAAAATGTAGAAAACAAGAAGAAATGGTTCTTTTTAAGTACACCAAAAGAAAGGTTTCTTTTAGAGAAAATAGAAAGAAAAAGAGGTTACCAAGGAAGAAAATTAATGTGTATGCTTTTCAAAAGGGAAAAAACACACAAATTTTCCTAGGAATGAATAAAATGCAAGGAACCCTGGATGGGTCCCACCGGGCATGCCAAAATGTTTCACCTGATTCTTAGACATTTCTTTAAAAATGATGAAATAGATAGGGTAATGGGCATAGGAGGAATACCTATTGAAATGATGGTTGATAGGTTGTTGCACGCGTATGACTCCTTGAATCCACAAGCTGATCGTGAGAGCTTCCTTTTGGCTAGGAGGAACTACTTGAAATGGAACACAAGACCACCAAATAAAAGTTAAACAATATGTGCAGTGAACTGCCTAGCGTGTGCTAGATCCGGGAAGTGTGATACTTCCTAGACGGTTGTCAGTCCACTGTTTAAAACAATTTAATGCTGGTAATGAAGTAAATCCTATTGTAGTTAAAATGATTTAGGTATCTCATTTAAAACACAATAAGAAAGATCTAATCTAATAGGCTAAGTTAAAATAAGATCCGAAGGTCAAGTAACCGGTTCTGGGTCTCTCGCAGTCCGACATGAGAGGTCTAGGCGGGTCACAGTGATTAAGGGTGATGTGGGAATAGGTGGGTAGGTCACTGTTTTGGGTTGTATTGGTAAATACAGAGACCGATGTCGGTTAAGGGTGACCGATGCCGGTTGGGGAGAACCGGTGTCGGTTATTGTGGAATACTGGGAATATCACATAATGAGCTTAGATCTCCTTATTATGATTACAAAGGACTAGGTTGGTCGAAATGAGGTATTAAGTTATTTGGATGGGATTTGGTGAGGGTTTAATGGGGATATGGAGGGGTGAGTATTGAAGGAGGTCAATGGGTGGCTAGGAGAACAAAGGATGAAGATACAATGATTAAATGAATGAACCAGAGGAGTAAAATGTTTCTACTTACTTGGAACCTAGTTTTAGATGTCTGTGAGTGAGGAATGAAGGTGTTGATAAGAGGTTGAATGCTGCAGAGGATCACCAAACATTGGGGAGCTCTTGCATGGGCTGTATGTGCTCTCCTTCTTTCCTGATTGGATCAAATCTATGTTGGGTGGTTGTTGGATGAATGTTGGATGTCTGTGCAAGAGAAAATGTTTGATCTCCTTCCTTGCATGTGTGTTCTTGCTGAAGCTTGTTCTCAAAAGATGTGATATCTCTGTGAAAAACTGCCAACCTTTTTCCAACCTCAAAAATAAGGTTGTTTTGGGGATTAAAAGGTGATTGATGGCGGTCCCAGCTTAACCGGCATGGTTAAGGGTAACCGGCGTCGGTTAGGGTAGGATTTCCTAGGTTTACTAAACTAGGCAGATCCCCTTGATTTTCTAGGATCTCGTGTCATTAATCCATGGATCAGACTAGAAGCTTCCTTTAAGCATGCAGGAATGTGGTTAGAGGGAATGTAGGCATTGATTTTTAGGGTTTGGGTAAGTCTTAGTTAGTTATGGCAACTTAATAAGAATAGGTCTTAGGGTGAGGTGGCTGATGAGGGTCTAGTGAGGTGGATATGTGGGCATTATCTCAATTAGGATATTTAAATAATAAATATGGTGAGGATAATGAATTAATTTAATTTAAATAATTAAATTAATATTATAGTGGGGTGAAGGGGGACATGGCTAGGTGGATGTGTTCAAGGTATTTATTTGTCGAGGGACCAAAGACACTTGCATTTTTTCTTTCCACAAGGTTTCTCTAAAGTATTATTACTCTTTCTTACGACCTTCTTATTTAAAAATCCACACATATCTTCCTCTTCTCCAAAGTATGTGGAGGAATCTATCCTGGATTGCAAATCCTTTCTTGTGATCCCTAATCAGAATAAAATCTTTGAGACCCATGAATTTTGTAAATGCCTCATTGTTCTCAAATAAATCAATTGGCACATGAAATTGTTGATCCCAATCTACAAGCTTGGGATATACAAGGGTTACTTGGTAATTGTTTTGAGGATTAGATTTAGATAAGGTAAGGACAATTGAATCATGGAATAGGTTAGTGGAGGCAATATCCTCATAGAGGCTACATTGGGAATCTATGTCGCTATCCAAATGAGATGATTCATCCTCACATTTGGAAGAGGTGGCATCAATCTCAAAGGGTGGATCATCATGAGGTCTTATTCCAAGACCATGTTTGTTTGATTTGAAGCGAGGGATAGGAATGGGTTCTAATCACCCTTGCACATTGATACCACATCCAAACCCATTGTAACCCATGATGTACATCATACGGTGGCCTTTGACATATAGCGGGGCCTGATGGCATGAAGCCATGGTACCTTCAGTACTTTCTTTACGGGTGAGATCTTCTAACATCTTTTCCTAAAAAATAAACCACTAGGAATGAAATTCTCCAATGGTTTAGGGAATTAATCCCAGTGCTTTTGAACTAAAAATAAGGTTTACCACATGTCCTGGGTGACACTGATAGATCTAATATTAATAAAGCCTATTGAAGGGTGAATTGTTCACCTGGGCCATACTTTGTTAGCGTTACCTCCTATGATGTGAAAGGGTTAACAAATGAAGGAAATTCTTGATTACAAGGAGAGACTAAATATGTATCCACACATTCCTTGATAGCTTATGTTTGTAAAGGAACAAAAATATCTGTAGAAGGGCATTCATAAGTTACATGAGAAAAACTATGTAAGGCTCTGCAATGTGTGAATGGTTATGGATCACCCTAAATGGTGACTATCTGTCCTTTATGGCACATCTTGATACACTGATGGAAAGTTGAAGGAATGACTTGCATGGCATGGATCCATGGGCGTCCTAAGAGCATGTTGTATGGTAGATCCAAGTTAAGGACATGGAACGTTGTATCATGACAAGTCATCCCTACTTCCATTGGAACTACTATAGTGCCTGCTGACTCTCACTCCTCATTATCATAGGTCATGATTGTAATAGTTTTAGCACCTAGATCCATTTCTAAGTGGCCTAGCTGCTTAACCAGCTTCAAAGTAAAAATGTTTAGACTGGATCCACCATCCACAAGTACTCTCTTGATCTTGCGATAGGTAACAACTACTTCTAGATATAAGGGTAAGTTGTGTTCTAGGTCATTACATGGGATTGCAGCATAATCAAAAGTGATATGATTGTTGGAGTCAAGGTGTGCAATCATGGCTTGGAGGTGCATGGGATATACATTAGTGGAGACTCCTGAACTTTGTAGTGTTTTATACAATATGTTTTTATGGGCAGTAGAGATTTTGAGGAGATCTAAGATTGATATCCTAGAGGGTGTCTTCTCTAACTATTCTATTAGATTATACTGACCTTCTTGAGGGATAGGTAGGGGATCTAGTATGATCAAACGAGTGCATCACATCCCTACTACACAACTATTTTCTAATATCCTAATAGTATTGACATGTTCATCAGACAAATGGATACATCCTATAAGGGAAGTGAAGGGGATATCATTAGTGGGATAAACATAGGCAACAATCATATAGTCATTAGAAGTTTGTTTGTGATTTGGATTCTTTTTCTTTTTATCTAGATGGTTAGCGAAGGACTCTTTAAAGATACCCATTTTCTCATTGGGACCTTATCCTAAGTCCAGGGGAGAATCTATAACAATTTTTACCTCTCCAATGAGGTCTTTTAGGTAATGACGTAGTCTCAAGAACCTATCTGTTTTGTGTCCTTTAACATGGTGGAAATCATAGTACTCATGCTATTTGAACCAACTGGTTTTAAAGCATCCTCTAGATATGATATTTTCATGGTTGGGTATTACACCATGTTCACCACATCTAACTATTTTAGTATGGTAGATAGGGATTCTGTTAATGATGTGAACTTATGTTTAGTGGGTTCCTTAGGACGAGGTCCTTGTGAGATATTTAAAAGCATATTAGTCTACATGATTTGGACTCTTTGGAGTCTCTAATGCCATCACCAATTAAATTCTTGTTTATGTTGAAGAACTTAAGTTTATCTAAGGATTTTTCTTCATGTTTGTCCTTGACGACCAGTTTAAGTTTTCCCTTCATGATGAGAGATTTTTAGATTTGACTACCCTTCTTTATGACTTATTCAAAGTTAGAGCCGTAGTGAATTTATAGATGGAAGGATATCTCTAGATTTTAGTAAGGCACAAGGGAAACAACTGACCAACCCTTGCCATCATTGTAAAAATCTTTTGAAGGTCTTGTTGGGCTTCTGCTTTGCATTACAGAGGTCATTCATTATGATATCATTTTCCATGTTGAAGGAATAATTTCATACAATTTTTTCCACTAGCATGGGCCACATTGTAGTGTTTCCCTTAGATATGCTAAAGAACCATTCCAATGCTAGTGCCCCTACGCTATAAAGGGAATATTATTATCAATAAATTAGTGTTGTACATGACCTCTAGAAAAGCCATAAAATTTCCTTTTTGTGATCACAAGGATCAACTAATATTTTATATTTATCAAACTTAGGAATGGAAAAATGCTTTGGGAAGTGTTGTCGTAGCATGTCCTTATCTAAGGGGTAAGGGCATAATTCTTCATACAAATATTTCCTACTATGTCCTATGTTTCCTTCTTGTAGCATAGTAAGTGTTTCTTTCATCGATTGTAATTCCCTGTCAATGAGTTTTCCTTTAGTAGGAAAAATTGGTCTTTATGTCTTAGCCACTTAAAAAGTTGTGTCATTATATTGATTAAAGTGGAATTCAATAGATTTAGTATTGAATTTGTATTTATGCACATTTCTACTTGAAGAGCCTAAGTTTGCTAATTTTTGACTTAGCTTCAATATTTTCTTTTGAAGGATCTCTTCTTCAACTAAAGGATTTTCCTCTTCATCAAACTTAGGAGGTGGTGAGGCTTTCCACTTATGTTCAATCATCAATTTAGATGAATCCTTGTAATAAGCGTCATCGTATATTTCCAATTGGCTTGGATGGGCCTCCTTCAATAGTGTTTTGATGTTTCCCAAAAGTAGAAGTGTACCCTACATCGAAGGGGTTATCTATGTCTAATAGAAATCTTAATTATTTTATTTTATGATTAATGACTTTAGCCTCCATTTCACATTCTTGTGGAAGTTTAGCCCCTAATTATAAGACTCTGGCAAGCACTTGATCTCTGTTATGATCAATGAATGGCTTTGTGTCCTTGACCTATGAAAAGATAGGTGTGAAGTTGTTGCCACTAAATGGGAATGGATTAAAATGATTTTCTCCTAAGTCGTGCTCATTTGGTTTAGATGCCATCTTTGTGATTCTAGGCATCACTAGAAAAATTTATATGAGGTTTCATCTAAATGCCTTCAAAGTTTGTCTAAAACCTAGACATGTGTTTTGAAGTAATGTTGAAATATCTTAGTGTGTTATAGATGTAATATTATACATTCATTTTATCATTCAAATAACACTCACATGAACACCTAAATGAAATGATCACTCGAATTTTCATTTTGCCAAGTTTATACCTTAAACTATGATTTCAGTGAAGGGTCCAAAGTGGATAGTGACAATATCCTATCAATACGTAGGTCAAGTTAGAATTCTAACAAGCCCTAAATATTAAAGTGATACTAACACAATCTCTTGATGAGATATACTAAAACTAGTTTAAATTCTAATAAAATCTAAGTTTTCTAAAAAATGGAAGTTGTGAATATGTATAGCGTAACAACATTATCTTGATACATTAATTGAGAAAGCAAGGTGTTAGTATCAAGATGAAATTATTTTGGTATATATAAGTCAATATCAACACTCTCAAAAGACCTTAGATAATGTTGGAACTGAAACTAAGTATGAGTATAGCAATAAGTTTTTAGTTGCGTGAGTAGCGTAACTGCACAATAAAGGGACTTATATCAAGTTCTCAAGAAATTGAAAACATGATGTAAGTACCAAAATTGTGTGACTAGAATGCGAGAAAAACTATCAACCTAAGGAGAGATAAATGATGAACTGAAATCACAAAAGTGAAGACGATCTTGAAATCAAGATCAAAGGGTAACAAAGATATGAAAATGTACTTGTGCACTTTAGACATTTAACAACCTAGCCACAAACATGGATGGGCATAGATGGATTAAAAAGTGGTGAATACCATCTCTACGATAAGAATCACGGGATATGCTTCCTTCTCACCAAAAATGGGAAACAAGAACGAAATGGTATAGATCAAAAGATGAAAATAAACTAAGCACCACTTGTGCAGAGTTTTTCCTCATCCGAAGTGAGAAAGAAACCAAGCTAAGTGAGATGTCGTTTAATTTCGTGATGAAAGACACTTAGATCTAACTTATGTGGGCTCTTTTTGTTGTTTTAGAAAAAATGTTCATACTCCAAGTAAGTCCTCACATTGTGATGGATTTACATGACAACGGACTAGAAAAGTGGGCTCCAAGATAGAATGGAATCCCTAATAGGATCTCTCAACTAGGTGTCAACAGTTTTTCTAATGTGAGCACAATTTACCCAAAGATTCATCTTGAATGATTTAGGAGTATCTCAGCTTTACTCTACCCTGTTCAAATACAATGAGCAATAAATTCATTCACATGTATTCTCACTGGGGTCATGATACAAACAACTTTGAATCTAACTTGCAATGTAAAATCTAGTCAAGTGAGCAAGTGGAGCACTTCTTGTTTTATCCACAAGGTTAATCAATGGTGGATTACTTTAGGGTTCCTAGAACCACCCCCATTGTTGTAGATTAAGGCATTAAGAAAAATGGGTTATGTTCTAGTTGAGTGGATATGGACGTACCCTTTTCCAAAACCTACAATACAGTGTGATGTGAAATGGTGTGTTTTTTATCTTGCTTAACTTAATGTGGTTTTAAGTAGCACACCATTTGAAAACCTGTATGAAAACATGTATTAGAAGGTTTTTTTTTTCTTGACTCCTCCTTTCTTTGACAAGAGTTTTGGTCCTATATACCAAGATTAGTAATTTTCCAATATGTCATATAAAGGAGATAAGATGTTGTTTTTGATTTCCCATATCATCCTAAGATGCAAGGAAAGAGCATACACAACAAGGTATCTCACTCAAATTTTTTAAGAAATGGAAAATACTTAAGTAGATTGTGAAAATAAGTTCCTTTTAACCAACTTTGAAAGCTAATTGAATCATTTTACAAGTATGAAGAAAGTAGTGAAACATTTTTATTCCCAAGATCACCTAGAAAGGCGTGAGGGAAGAGCATACACATTTCAAAATTTCACAAATAAATATGCAAACACTTTAAATAAGTTAGTATGAAAAACATGATGGAAGAGAAAACTGTAAACCACTGTCAGAACCATATGAGAAAGTTAGAAAACCAAGAATATTAGAAAATTCCATAAATCTATTTTTAGCATTTTTTCAATGGTTTTTAGTATTTTGCATTTTCGAAGGACTCGGGAACTTTGGAAGTTTGATGATAGAATTAATGATACCAAAATTATATTACTTTTGGAACTTCCTCAAAAATTTTGCTTCGTGCTCTTTCCAAAAGCTATTTAAAAGCGAAAACGGGTCAACAGGCCAAAAGATATGACCCAAACTAGGAGCACTAAAAATTATATGAATAAATATGGATCAAACAGAGACACTGCACACCCTTCAAGGTGTATGTGCACTTATTTGGGCATGTGCACATGGGTTATGGTAACTTTTATCCTATGTGTAAACTTAGTGGGTCTATAGGGTGCTTGCACTACCCAAGAGATGCATGTGCTAGCATAAGTGTGTCTACGCTAGAGAAAAGGTGCTTATGGTAGGGAAGTGAAAAAAGTACAAAAAAATTTATGATAGTGCGCATGTGCTTTGGTAGAGGGGTGATTACACTAGAAAAATGGTGTATACAACACTATTTGGGCATGTGCGTTCTGGCAAAAAATTTTAATAGAGAGCCGAGAACACAAAGGGTGCTTGCGCGTGGATTTGGGTGCACTGGGTGGCTATTAAAAATGATAGTCACTAGGCACTTACGCTCGGTAGTAGAGGGTATATGCACCACTATTTTTGTGTGTATGCTTTCTTTTATGCACTCCGCATGTGGATTTGGGTGCATGCACGCCTTTGCTAAAAATGATAGTCGGGAGCTGCCTATGCTAGCTTGAGAAGGTGTATGCATGCCTACCTAAAAACCACCAAAAACATGGGAAATAAAATTTTAAAAGTGTCAACAAAGTTATAATTTATCCGTTAAATGTAAGCTCTAACATAAATTTAACAAAGAGGTGTTAAAATGAAGGTTAACTAGATAAAACCTAGCTAAAAGCCCAAGGCAAAATATTTAACCCTACAAAAATGTGTAAAAGTTAGAAATTGAAATAAAATTTTCAAAATGACTCCATTAATGGAGGATGGAATAAGGGTCGTACTGGGCATGCCTAATGTGTTCAATGAAAAGTTGCAAAACTATGGAAATAGGGTAAGAACACTTAATAAACCCCAAAATCTTTTAACAGAGTAGTCAATGGAACATCGATACAGAATAAGAAAGGATTCATCACTTTGCATGCATTAAACTTAAAATAAACAAGCAACCTAACATATTTAGTAATCCTCTATTCTTGAAAGCTTTAACAAATGAACCTCGTAAGGATTCTAAGAATCAGTTTGTGATTATGAGAATGGGAGTTCACCATTAATGGCTTCAAGGCCAATGGTTCTTTCCATTTACTCAATACTTGTGTGTGTAGTGCAAAGAAAAATTAATAACCTAATAAAAGGAATGAAATAAACTCTAAACCCTAAGTAAAATGTTATACTTTATGTTAGGAAGGAGGAAAATTCTTAGAAATGGTCTAGGGGTAGTGGGCTATTTATAGTTTTCCAATTTCATAAATGGGATCCTTTTGGTGCATGTGGGACTAAAAAGGAGTCAAAAAGTTGATTAGTGAGTCAAAGTAAGATTTGACTAGGCTTAGAAGAGGTTAATCATGGTTTATGACTAGTTAATCTAGGTTAGGATAGTTAATCTTGTTTAGAGAGAAATTAGGGGTTTGAGAGAGTTGTGAGAGGCTTAATCAATCCAATGAAATGGATTGATAGTCTAGGAAGCTAGTAAAAGTGGTCTAAAAGGGAATGAGAAGATGATTCATCTACTAAGGGGCTATATTAATCCCATTAGTTGGTTTATAGGAGAAATATGACCAAAAGAATGTCGTAAAAGATGAGTTAGAGGAGCCTAATTAATGAGGTGTCATCAATTTGCAAGGAGGGGGATAGTTAGCACAATATTAGGAATAATAGTGCTTTGATAAAACTAGAGGTGTCTACACTATTGTAACAAGTTACTTATTGCCATTTGTTACATAGTGCTCCATAAATACTTTTTTCTACGAATAAATATTTCTTCCAGTTATTTTCAGACTATGGTGGCTTTTAATAAGTGTGAATATTGAGAATATTTATCTAGTTCAGTTTAGTATTCTTCTTTATTTATATTTCTCAAATGATTTGGTCAAACACGCTTACTTATAATCCCGACATTGACTTCAAATTTTATTCCTTAAATAAAATTATCCATATAAATATCTTACCTCCAAGAATGAGTTCACTCACCATATATATTGATTCGTAGTGATTAGTAAACACTTTAGTAAATGGGGTTGAAAACAAATACTTCCTTATCTTTTATAGTGTACTTATCAATGTTTGACAAGACTTACATGCTACATGTCTCGAGTAGTGAAAAAAATGAGAAATCATGAAACCTCACATTATGGGAGGGTTTAAGGAACCTCCTGATATGGATAGGATGATATGGTATGGGCACATGATGAATGTTCCTCCTTACAACAAGTCCTTAATGTGAAAAACAATGATAGACTAAATATAAAAGGGGATTAGTAAGAGATATGGTGGGTTTCCCAACAAAATCCATCCCCGAGAAGCGTAAGCTCCCTCAAGAGGATGTCAACCCACATAGTGATAAAAAAGAGCGATAATGTGATAATAGAAAGGAAATGTTGATAATATAAACTAAACTAAATATATGATAAGATAAACTAACTGATACGATGATTAAGGTTGAAAGTTATAAAAAATGAAAAAAAATCATAGAGGGTAGAAGACGACTTGAGAATAGAATAGATATTTGGCAAAGACCTAAGAATAAAACAAGAAGTTGACTATGATTCAAGGAAAACTATGTAGAGGGAATACAAGGTAGAGGCTAAAATGTGGACTGATAAAATGTAACATATAATTGGATGTAAGTTGGACGAACAAGATGTCACAACGGTAAGTCAAATATAAAGTAAACTAGATGGGATTGCATGCAAAGTGGATAGGATGGAATAAGAATGAGGTTGGGAAAAATATAGGCTATGGGTTGATGGCAACCGAGGTAAAATCGACGATAACTAGACTAGAGATGGGGTGCTAACAAGAAAATTTAATAAACTCGTGGATCCGGGGTGATGAAATATGACTGAAGGCTGAGGCAGATCTTGAAGAAAACCTACAATTTTCTACAAAATAGAATAATCGCATGCACAAACCGAAGCTCTAAAATATCCTTCAACTCTAAGCTCTCAATGCACAAGGGAGAAACAAAATATATCTCAACTAATTAGAATGTATTCCTAGATAACCTAGAAGGGACAACGTTCACAAAAGCACACAAAAATATCAATATTTTTCAGCCCTTTGGAAAGGGAGGATAGGCGTTGTTAAATAGCTCAGGACAAGGTAAACGGTGAGCCGAGTCAATCGCTAAACTAGAGCAAGCAGCTGACACTTAAACATTACAATTAAAAATGAGGACAATAATAGAATTTCAAACGGTTGGTGAATAATGTTTAGATCTATGAATGTAAGAGGGTTTAAATGGGTGTAAATGAGGTGGAAGGAATCTTAAGAAGGGGCAAGATTAGTGGGGGGTATCCTAGGGAGAAATAAGTGAAGCGTAGTAATGCAATGTGGTGGGAATTGGATGGGGAATGATTAAATTAAGGTAATTAGGATAGATTTTGGATAATTAAATTGATTTAGGCTTATTTAATATTTAATTGATTTATTTTAGGATTATTGGGATTAATGTGAATTAAAAATGGGGAATATGGTAATTATGTTAGATAAAGGGGATAATGATCAAATAAGATGGGGGAAATGCTATGATTTAAAAATAAGAGAGAAGTGAGTGTGCTAAGTGAGGGTGGAAATAAAACATGAGGTGAAGGTACGGGGAGGTGCCAAAAAAAGTGTCTTCATTTTGCCTCTTTGTGTTGAGGGATTTTGATAGCAAATTGTGAGAAAAAAATGAAAAAAATGGTTGATGGATTATACATCGGAGTGGTATTGGTAAGATGATTCTCCTCAAATTAGAGATTGATGACAAGAGAAATAGGTTAATTAGACATGATTTTGAACACGAGAAGATGAGAAGGGTGGGTGGGGAAGAATGGGAAAAGTAAAGGCATGATGCCCTAAGGGATCTTAGACTTATAATGATTAAAATATGGTGGTGATTTTATGAGTCATATTGGGAAGGAAAAAAGGGTATGGTCTTTAAGGAGATGACGAAAATTTCCTACGGGCTAGTGAATTAGCAAAAATCACTAAAAAAATGGAGGGAATCCAATAGGAAACCACTCAAATGGATTTAGGTCATGGGGACCGACATGGTCATATGCATACATCGAAATCATGTGAAATAAAATGTAAATAAAGTATGAGATCCTTCAAATATGAGGAATCGAGAAAAACTATGCATCTTTTAAATTAGATAGGGATGATGATAAAAGTGATGATTTGTAAAGAAAGGGCATAAATAATATGGTATGGATGTTGTTTTAGATTTTGGGAAAAGGGAAAAGCGGGTCGATGGCACTTTTCGTAAGGTTTTTGACCTATGTAAATCTACGACATTCCCATAGGGTTCGACGGTGACCAAGGGGGTGTCTATAAGTTTGTGATTTAGCCCAAAGTGGTCATTTTCATGCTTGATAATGACGAATGAGAGATCTAGTTGACAAAAGGGGAGCAAGTTTGTGAGAAAAATTGGAGATTAGAGGAGCAGAAAAGAATAGGAAAAGGACACATTGGATGGTGAGTAATGTTAACCAAAACTTGCTTTTGATTTATTTAATGTTTTTATTGTTTATTTTTATTATTTTTTACATTTTTCAAATATTGAAATAGGTGCTATGGGTGGTGTGGTAGTGACCAGGGGTGGTCACTATCAACCCACCCTAAAAAGGAAGTGAATTGGCTCTGGAGGCATCAACCCATGTGTGTCGGCATTGACTAAGGGATGAATGACAGTTGTTAGGATGAATTTTGATTTTTAATGAGGGTTTGATGAAATTAATGATGAAGCGATATTTTCTTAGTTTTTTTATGATTACAGCTGCCCGAGAGACACTATATTTGAGAGACAGGGTTCTGAAATTCTATTATCAAATCCAGGAGATATAGCTTACACTAATTGGAATAATTTAACAGCAGTGGGGTTAGGTGGTTTCAAATATTATCAAAGGATCCCATGAGACATGGGTCGATGATCACACTAGTGGAGAGATGGGATGTGTCCACATGACCATTCTCAGTTCGGGACGGGTGTGGTGAACATCACCGGAGGATGTGTATCACATTCTCAAATCACCGATCAGTGGGGATTATATTTTTCCCATTATAGTGGATGAATGGTAGTAGTGTTGACATGACTATTCATGGCTGATGTAACATGGATTAGATTCTCTTGATTTCTTTTGGATATGAGATTAGATATGTCCGTGGAGTGTCACGGAGTAGATTGATTTGTTTACTAATGGTAGTAGTATCCTACTATTGGGCCCCTAATTTAGCTTCCAAATCTCAAGGGCGCATAGGTGCGCAAGTGAAGGCGTATAAGGAAAAGTTCAAAAGGCTTCTTGAAGAACCTAGGACGTGTGCACCAAGTGAAGAATAATTCGGGAGTTAGCCATTTTTAGCCTTTGGGACAGAACACATGAAGAATGTGTTCCATTTGGATAAGGTTCTAGCCTAGCTGATGACGGGGTGTGCTAGAGTGAATATACCTTGTGATAGAAAGATCCAGAAAGTTAATCATGACATGGAGAGGCATGCACAGGGTGACCCACACCTTGACACTTGGGGCCGAGATATAAGGCTACAGTGGAGTTTTTTAGAGCTCAGAGGCCTATTTATATGTGCACCCTTGGTAAAGAAGAAAAGGAGAAGAGAGGTAGCGAAGCTCTGTAGAATTACTGCGAGAACTATGGGATGAAAATGGGTGCGAATTCAAGTAAGGATGTAATGTCAATGAAACCAAGATGTAATTTATTTTGTTAAAATAGATGTAAAAAGAAGGTTTTATGTCCTCCGATTCTCCCTGTTGTACTTTCTTTATTAAACTGGTCCCACTAGACCTTACATTGGTTTATATATTTGTTACGCAAGTGCAACTTGCAAGATTCCATCACCCTCACGGGTTCAACCACGATGACCCCTAGGTCCTAGACCTAAAAATAATTCCGATTTAACACATATGAAAAATCTAAAACATACTTTTAAGCAAGGAAATATGAAAAAAATGTATTAGGGATAATGCGAGAGGTGATGCTAATCATTAAACTATAAGTATTATCACTTCAATGATCTCAAAAGGTCCTATGTATCGAGGTAGAAGCTTGGTTGATTTTCTGAAAGAAATAAAACTCTTTTTAGGCTTGAACCTTAAATAGACGTTATCTCCAAGTTCAAATTTCCTATCAACCCATTTGAGATCCGGAAAAAATTTCTTCCTATCTCATGACTTCTTTCAATCATTCCCAAATTAATTTTACTTGTTGTTCCATTTCAGGTCCTATCACCTCTCTATCCTCTACATTTTCCCGGATAACAGGTGTTCTACACTTTCGTCCATATAATGCTCGAAAGGTACACTTTTAGGGAGGAATGGTAATTGTTGTTTTATGCAAATTAGACTAAAGGAAGGTACTCTTCCCACTTGTACTGTTGATCCATATAGTACATCCTAAGCATGTCTTCCATTATTGTTTACTCTTTGATCTGTCCATCGGTTTCAGGATGGTATGCAAAACTAAAATTTAGTTTTGTTCTTAAGGCTGTATTTAAATTCTACCAAAAACGTGAGGTAATTTTTGGATATCTATCCTAAATTACTAGCTCAGTACACTATGCGATCTAAATATCACATTCATGAATCTTTTTGTAAGAATAATTGAATCATCCATTAGATTCCCTAGAATAAAATGAGCTACCTTAGTTAATTTTTCAACCATAACTAGAATGACATCAAGTTTAATTTTATACATTGTCAACCCCGAAAATCATCCATGCTTATCACTTGCCATTTATATTGTTGAATGTTGTGAGGGTACATTAATCATGCCCAAAGTGCATATGCTCAACCTTTACACGATGAAATTCTAAGCAATGAGACACATAATCAAATATGTAATTTTTCACCCCTTTTAAACAATATAGATGGTTTACATCAACAATCATCTTAGTCACTCCAAGATGTCCACCATAAGGAGCACTATGAAATTCAGTTATCACTTTCTTCCTTAATTCATTTTCCAAGGGTACATAAAACCAATTTTCATAATTTAAGATTCCTTCGTTATCAAATCGAATCAATTGTATCTCTTTGTAGACACCAGATTTGGGTCACACTCCCCTTCGTACCCTTTAATTAATTAGCGTAATATATTTTACTAATCATGACCCCTTCATCCCATATTAATATTCATCCTCACATTATTAATTAATTTAACTATTTTAATTAAGTTAATTTCATCCTCACACCTCTACCTCATCATTAAACCTCACCTGGAACAATTCCAAGGGAATTGAACTCACAATGACCAAGTCATCACTCTCAACATCGAGTCATCACTCCCAATGATGAGTCACTACTTGACCTAAATAACTAATAATTCTTCCTAAACCTAACTATAATTCTTCTAAGATCTTCCTTCTCTCATGTGAAATTTACTTCCTAAGCGGACCCAACAAGGAAAGCATGCCAAATCTGGGAAGATCTACCTATTTTGGTAAATAGGACTATTTCACCCTAATCGAGGTCAGTTTATCCTCGGCCAACATTAGTCACTTAAACCACCATTAGTTCCTTTATATATAATTTACAACCCTTTACATGGGTTGGTCATTCAGTTATTGGAGCCTTACTACATTCAAGGGTGAATCTTAAATCCCTCTTGCATCTAGACGATAAAAACACACAACCATAGTGTAAGAAAAGAAGTTGATTCTCCTTCCAGAGTGTTGGAATACTCGTGGGAGCACACAGTTGTACTTCCACATCATGGGACTCAAGAACCTCTTCTCCGATCAACCATCTCAACTCACAAGATCTACAAAATACCAAGTAATTCTCTTTCTTCTTTCAGTATTTTATTTCTTCTATTACTCGTACATCATCTTCTTCCCACCAACCCACTAATTACCCCAATCCATTTCAACCTTCCAAACCTCCTTATTAGTGATCCTGAGTCCTCTCAACCATATTACGACCCAAACCACACTACTCTCACTCTTTGCAAAATCACAGAGAGCCTAAAAACCTATTTTTAATAGTTCATTACCTATTTCCCCTACCGCGTCGGCCGCTGACCACTTTCAATTTAGTCCCATATCATATCAGCATCGGTCATTAGACCAATATTAGTCTCTGTGCCATTTTATATTCTCAGACCAACAAGATTCCCACTCACCCAAATCTAACTCAAACCTCAACCAATCAGCCCTAAATCCTTACTAGACATTTGACATACATGTTCGACCTTAAAAACCCCAATTCTAATTAGATTTAGTGTTATTTTGATATCTAGATTAAAATCTAGTGTATTGTGTGTATGAGAAACCTAAATCATTACATTGCAATATGACTTATTTATTTCAATTGTTTATTCACATTGAATTGTTATTAAATAGTGGATTGATAACCTCTCTAGGAAGCACCACACTTCATGGATCTAACATACACTAGGTAATACACTATCATATGCTATTTAATATGTTTTTTTGGTCTATGTTTACATCTATAAGTAGTCCTACCTAGGAAAAAGGAGTTCTCTATGATTAACTTGGATAACGTCAACAATGCGTGCATTCTACCTTCCACCTTCACCTCATAGGTATTCCTCCTTAACCATTTACCTTCTATCTGTTTCATCCTAGAAATCATAAAACTTATTGGTGAAACATTTTGGCATGCCCGATGGGACCCATTTGTAGTTCTTTGCATCATTCATTCTTAGGAAATCATTGTGCGTTTATTTTTTTCAAAAGAAAGTTAACATTAAAATCTTGTCCCTTGGAAACATTCTTCTTCTCCTACTGATCTCAGTGAAACTTGTATTTTGGATTAAAAAGAAAACTTATTTTTATTCTGTATTACATTATTGAAAGACATACTCTTGCCTATTCATTATTGCTCTCATTAAATTTCATTGTGGATTTGGGTTTTAAAATATTTGCATCTCATTGTTGTATGTTGCATTCTAGCTCATCTAAATTGTGGGAAACCTATATGCTGGAAGTCATGCCTAACTAATGGTTGAAAAACTAAACCGTAGTTCACATTTTGCACACTCTTTATACCAAATCACTTGAAAACAAACTACACATTTCTTAAACAACATATTTCCGGAAGAAGTTATCAACGATCACATGATCAGAGGATTGATAGTGGGGTGTATCTGGTTTTGTGGCATGGTATCATAACAGTAGAAGTATTCTCCATGCCAAAACATACCTAAAACCAACCATAGTTTTCAATTTTTGTAGCGCACCTTTGGTAACCAAAAACTCTATTCTATTTAGAAGTCAGTCCTAAATGGCATAAGCCATAACATAAAATCTACATCATAGTATTTCATGTTTGATAGCTTTTTCTTGATTTTTGTTTTTAGGTGTGAGTTCATTTTCTTCATTTTTTCTCTCCCTACATACTCCACAATCATAGTTGGTGTATTCTGACTGTTTCTAAGTGTGTCAGGAATAAATATTTCCATACTTGGTCTCTAAGTTGGTCCTTATATTTGACCTAAATCACCAAATATTCACTTTTTCCATTTTTTATAGATTTCACAAGAATCGGTGTCGGTCCAGTGACCTCCATAGATTTCATCATCTCACCGTCATCGATTCTCGACCACCGTCGCGCTTTATGATCTTTGTGTCACTTCTACCAAAATAGAGTTCAATCTATATTTATTTTCTTTCTATGACTTCCTCTATCACATTACTATATCTCGAGTCCTTGATATCAAATTTAGAGTCTAGTTCTACTTTATCTTCATCATTTATAGTCATAATTACAAATATTTCATTTTTCCATAGTAATAAACATCGGTTTAGTCGATAGGTGGTAGTTACCACCTCATACCAAAATCGTTTACCCCAACCGACGTTGGTCTCTTTGTTCTAAGTTTCCAATCAGAACAATGATCAATTAACACATTTTAAACCCATTTTTCTCCATTTCTTATGTGTTTCTACATTATCAATGAATCTTAGAATACTTGTTATATCTTTAGTCACATGGTTTTGATTCGCAAAAAATCTAATGCTCTCATGTTTCATGCCATTGCTAGCCACTCCCTCCTAGCCCATTACCCCCTTCCATCTCATCACCTATGGATCCCAATCAGGCTCTTTCCATACCCACTAGTGACAAGGAGTTCACAAGACTCCTTGATCATAACCCCGCCACTCTATAGTACTATCTCACTCATTCATCTACCCACGATTCATTAGGTCAACATGTATATGGCATGCATGTGTCCATTCCTCCTACCCTTGCACCCAATTTTGCATCAGCTATTACTCATTTGGCCTTACCCTCTTCCACCTTACCACTTACAATTTCCCATCTTGATCCTACATCATTGATATCTACTCGCACCTATGGCATATGTCGCTCCTTTGACGTCTATCACTCCTATAATGTCAACCATGCCTTTATCAAACACCTTGAGTGTAGGTCTATCTCGCACCCACCATTGGTGTCGAAACCCATACTCCCTTCCAAAACATCACCCTCTCCATCCTATAGTCTCTACCTCCGATTGCTATGAGATTCTTTACATCCACTCCCCTACCTACAATTATCACAAAAAAACCCCATATTTCATCTACCACTTGTTCAAGATACTTTCCATCTACATCTATTCCAACCTATGTTCCTTCCTCAAAATTTTGTACTTTTCACCACCACATACACAGATGTCACCCACATCATACCTTCCTTATCTACCCTCTTATACTACAAAGTGGGTCCCCTATCATCACAACCTACCAAGGATCTTATCAAATTGATGATGGACAAGATAAAATTTTAGAAGCATATGTCTCCAACTCATGTATTATCGACATATGACGAGATTTTATAATGAACCCATTCACACATACATTACGATTCATCCATACCCTCCCCATTGGGAAATTCCTAAATTCAACCAATTCAACATCAAAGAAGACCTGTAAAAGCACTTACAATAATTTAAACATGTGTGTTATCCGATCACCATGATGACGCCTTGCTCTTGCTTGACATTCCTAATGTCCTTGATAGGACCAACTTTAGATTGGTACAAAGTGCTCTACCTAGGTATTCCATATTTTCATGTAATCAAGTAGCTCAGGTTTTTATTGACCACTTTTCTATCAACATTTTAAAGAAGGTCACCCTGATTTACTTATACATGACGCACCAATGTGAAGATGAATCTATCATAGATTTTGTCGCTTGTTAGCATATCCGATCAACCAACTCACATTTAAACCACATTAAAAAAATTTAATAGATTTGTTCACAGAGCTTGTGCTAGACACATCTCACCAAATATCCAAGTTCAAACCTTCGTACATCGATGATGTGTGTTCACCATGTCCTAAAACTTTCAATTTATGCCATTGAAGAGAATAAGAGACAATTACATAACAAGAATGCTACTTTCAAATCAAACGATACCTATTTTTCTTCCAAACCACTAAATAATTATTCTCAATCAAAAGGATCTGCCAACATAATAGTTTTGAAATATAGGCCATCTCATCGATCCATCCAATCAAATCCTTCTTCCAATATATCCCATGATTTTAAGTTCAAGTGGGAGAAACAAAAATATACTCTAATAAGAGAACCCTACTCTTCAATTTTAGAAAAAATCTAAAATCCAGAGCATTCACTCTTCCACTTGTCAAACCACATACTAGTTTTGACCCATGTCATCCTATGCCTACATGGTAAAAATAAAATGATTACTGCAACTATCAACACGTTAGAGGTCATAGCGATAGTAATTGTATAACTTTCAAAAACATTGTCTAAGTAATGTTTGATAATGGAGATCTCGTCTTGGATAATCCTAATGAAATAGATAATAATAACCTTCAAATATTCAAGAATCCATTCCCAAATCACACCCCATCTTCTAATCAAACCAATCAAACCTTAACCAATGATAGTAATGTTTGTGAGGTTCAAGTTTTTTTTGACATCATATCATCTCTTCCCTGCTCAATTTCCTCCTACTCCATCTATTGAGGAGATTCTTTCACAAGCTCCTTCATCTATGAAGGGACCTATTTCATCTACTCCTTTACCCATAGAGGAGTCTTCCTTATCTTCTCCTTCACCCACAAAGGAGTCTGCCATATCTTCCGATGAAGTTTCCCCATATACGTCTCAACCTCGACAAACAACCCACAATACTTACTCTTCTACCCACCAGAGAGTCATGCTTACCTTCTTCTTTGCTAAAAGATGAAATTACCTCACCCAAATTTTAATTTCCCCTACCTGTAGGGGATCCATTGGTGGCATCCATTCCTATTGGTCATAATTCTCCATTGGCTTTCAAATATATTTTTGATGTTATCTCATCTCTTTTACCCACAGTAGTATGAAGCCAAATATTTCCTCATCTCACAGACATTATTTACAAGGATTAATACCAAATCAACATCATCCCCTCTTACATCAGTTCCATTCTCACATTTTTCCAACTGCTTGGATTATGTTGAAAATTCCATGCTTTGGGGATGTCTTTGATTACCTATCTCAACTCAAATGCATATGTTGTGTCATGACACTTCCATGTTCTTTTTAAAGGTGTTTGAGATAACCAAACCCACCATGCCCAAATTGGTTTTAGCAGCCCCTTCTTCATCACCCTCGGATACACCTAAACCTTTACCAACAAACATTTTTTTCTTATGCCTAAAACCTTACTTGCACCTATACCTTACTCCATGTCCATACCCATTACCAAATTAGGAGTCATGTTGACATCAATTCTAGCCCATCCTCTTGTCAAACTAGATTTATCCATGTCCTCACAAATTATTGCAAAGAATATTCCCCACCTAAGAAGAAGGTCCAACCCCTTAGGCCACATAAATCAGCTTTTCCCACTAACCCTTTGTCGCCTTCACCGGTTCCATTTATCTTAGGTCCTCACCCATCAACCTTGGCCAAAAATGACCTCCTACCCATAGTAAACCAAAATCGAACAACCCACCATGTCACAATCCTTTGTTACACCTAGATTACCTACATATCTTATGCCTTCAACATCACCTACATTCTTTCTACCTCCTATGCCTACACCACTTCTAGTATCGTCATCATTACCCATGCCATTTTCTTCTCCTCAACCAGTCCCTTCCATATTGCCTCTTACCACAAACTTCATCACACCTTTATTATTTCCTTAGCTAACCCATCCCCTTCTCGCCATCTTCCTTCCTTCTAAATCATGTAATTTTTAATCACCTTTCTTGAAGAAATTGCAACCAAATTCCAAAACCCACTACCTTCTAAAGTGGTAGTTAAACCTACATGACCTTCAATAACTATTTCACCTTCTACACCTTTACCCAAGAAGTTGAAATCCAAACCTAAAATTATACTATTTACTAGACAAGTGGAAAAAATTACTCAACCTTTGATTCAACATCCAGTGATGCATCTACCATTAAATTCACCCACACTCCCATCTAGACCCACACTTTACATTGTGATCCATAGGTAGGGTCTTATGTCAAAATCTTACCTAACATTTTGGAAACCTTTATCATCACATTGCCACTTTGCTTAGACCTTACAACCTACTCAAACCTAAACAATAAGGGTTTTATGATACAAAAATTTGTGCTTACCATTGTGTGTCAGGGAATGATGTGGAAAAATGTAAGGCTCTTAAGACTATTCTTCTCCAACTATGTTCTCTCAAAGAAATATTTGGCGATGCTGATCTTTGAGATGAGGACCCTATTCCACCTGCACCTATCACCACACATCCTCATACCTTACCTATTTAGTGACCTTCATCTCCACCTCCACATCCCTTTTATTCCCCTCAAACATTTGAGATCAATATGTTCATCATAAGAGACCTAGCCAAACCTCCACCAAAATGCCAATGTGTTGTATTGTTTTCACAAAACCAATATATGCCCTCACCATATTTTGCCCATTCCTGTCACTACACTTATCACGACTCAATTTATCCTTTACCATAGATCAATATGGTTCAAATTTCCAGTGGTGCCTAAAAGGAAAAAGGGAAGGAGAAAATAACCATCTCATTCACTAATATTTTACCCATATTCCATCTCGCACCTACACCCAAAATCACTATCTATGGACCCACATACCCTATTTCTAATGGGGTTTCCCATCATACAATGCTTAAAAAATTAAACCAGTCTCCTCTCAAAATGTATTTATACGACCCGTATAAACCTTTGAGCCACATCATCAAGCCCCATGGAGGTCCTATAATCTATTAACGTTTTACCTAATGACCCTATGCTTGTTGCATCCATTATCACTCCTCACCATGTTGCCACTATCACCACTTTGTCCCCTTCTTCTACTCCCGCTGCCACTCATCAAATAGCCACTCTCAATTTCTCTGATGATGAGATAGTACCTCTCCAATAGGATGATCTTGACCCTAGCCTGTTTATTTTTGTCTACATTGATAATATACACGTTTGACACATTATGACCGATAAAGGTGCTAGTATCAACATCATTTCCTCCCATGCATACAACCAAATGTGCATCCCTACCAATTGCATGAATAATAACCCAATTATGTTGTGTTCATTTAATGATGTCATGAATTCCACCCTCAACAACATATTTCCCCATATTTATGTGGGTCCCCATACCTTTCATGAATTATTATATGTCTTATAGGGGGAATTTTAGTGCAAGATGTTGTTTGGTCAACCTTGGATTCACGTCATGGGTTGTGTTCCTTTAACCTTTCACCATTATCTTAAATTAAAACACGAAGGGAAAAACTATACCATTCTAGCGAAACTTCACCTTTCAAGACATGTAACATTTTGTATCGACCCAATGATGTCCTTATACTAGTTAAGGCATTTATCACCACTACCACTTCTTCTTTAACAACTGCCTCATCCACCACATTTTCCGCTACATCTTCCATAACTAACTCCTCTATTCCCACTATTTCCACTACTTCTGTAGCTAACCCATCAAAAAACCCATCTACTCCTCAAACATTCAATGCTTCTATTTCCAAGCTATCTAGTGATTAATCCATTCCCACTACCCACATACCAGCTACTGATCCTTTAGAAGGTGTTTTTCAATGCCTCATTCTAAGGGATTACCACCTTTATAACATTGAGACATTCTTTACTCCTCAAGAGTATGGTAACCTTCACCAACATCCATGTTATGATCATGGCATATGAGAATTTTTCCCCTATGGTCCTCCTCACCTTCGCACCAACTGAATGTATGGGGGACTTGATGTTTCTACCTACTCACCCGAGCCACCTTTTGAAACTTAAACATTTTCCTCTTACCTTCAATCTCTCACAAACCAATGCTTCACCCACAACTTCCTCCATTGTTGTGCTTGGAAGGATTTGGATTTTGTTTCTATGAACAAGGCCACCATAATTTCATTCCTTTCACAACTCATAACTATAGTGGTATTGGATTTGTGGAACCACTTTGTAAGAAGGCCTAATTCAAACTTATTGAGGATGATAAACTTTTCCCACCCCATTCACCTACCTTTCCACCTTCACTTATAAAGTATATGGATCTAGAATCCATTACTCATAACTTTTTTCATCAACTTTGTTTCCGGTACTTCTAACTTATCGGTGTGATGGCGAGACTCCATCTTCTATTCCCTTCCAGTATCTGGCATGATCAATGACGATATACATTCTATTAATGTTGTTCATTGCCAGGATGATAAGTCTATTCTCATCTACCTTGGTATAGAATATGCTTATACTCAAAATTCATTACCTTCGAGATGCAGACCATGTTGAATGAATTGACCACTAAAATCAACATTCACACTCAGGATGACCCACACATTCTAAAAATAGGCCAATATTTAGATGTTAATAAACAAGAAGCTTTCACTTCTTTCCTCTAGGATCGTAGAAACATTTTTCTTGGTCCTACGTTGATATGCCTAGTATTGACCCAAACATTATGGTCCACAATATCATAACCATTCCATATGCTAAAATCGTGAAATAGGAGATGCGAAAAATACATCTTTGTATTGCCCTTTTGTCAAAGAATAACTCTAGCACCTTCTTTAAGTTTCCTTCATCCTACCCATTGATTATCCCCAATGGATCTCTAACATCATTCCTATCAAAAAGTGATATGGGGAATCCACATTTGCATGGATTTACACAACCTTAACCTGGATTTCCCTAAAGATGTCTTTCCTCTACCTAGCTTTGACCAAATAGTTGATCTCACTGCCAGCCATGAGATGCTATCACTCATGGACAATTTCTTGGGTTATAACCAAATATTAATTGTCCCAAAAGATCAACACAAAACTTCCTTCATCAGTCCTTGGGGGACCTTCTGTTATTGTGTCATGCCCTTTGGCCTTAAAAATGCTAGTGCTACATATCAACGGGCTATGAATTATATCTTTCATGACATCATGCATAACATATTAGAAGATTGCGTTGACAATATTCTTACCAAATATAAACATCAAGCCAAACACATTGTCATCCTTAAGGTTATTTTAACCATCTCATCAAATATTGTGTTTGCCTTCAACCTAGGAAGTGTGTCTTTGTTGTTCTCTCTAGAAATCTCCTTGGTTTTATCATTTCTTTGCATGGCATTGAAGTCAATCCCACTAAAATCAAGGCTATTCTTGAGATTCCTCCACCTACTAACCTTCATCAACTTTGTAGTTTGCAAGAAAAGTTGTAATATATTCATCACTTTATTTCTCAACTTTCATTGCTTCCATCCATTTCATCATCTTCTCAAAAGGATGTATCCTTGAAATGGGATGATAAATTCTACAAAGCCTTCGACTCCTTAAAACAATACCTCCTCCAACCACCTGTGCTCATTCCACCTAAGGATGACTAACTATTTTACTTTTACATTTCTTCTAATGATCATTCCATGGGTGTCATGCTTGATTATCATGATGAGAAACATAGGAACAAACGATTTATTATATAAGTTGTACGATTTTAGACTACGAAACTAGATATAATCACGATAAAAAAATCGACTAGCCTTAGTTTTTGTCTCCACTAAACTTTGACATTACCGACTCAACCACAAAACCCTTGTTGTCACCAATATCGACCCCTTACATTACATGTATGTTAAGCCCTACCAACATCAATGTGTTGCACGCTGGTTCATGCTTCTTGCAAACCTAAATCTCAAATTCATCCATCAAAACTTTGTCAAATAATAAGCCATTCTTGACCAACTTGAAGACGCAGCCTCTCTCGGAAAAAAATCTTCTAACTTCGATTTCCTTGATGAATACATCACTACCTCTCTCCTGAATGATACTATTTACTAGATGACCTTATTATTTGATGGTTCCAAATGTCAACATGGGGTGGTGTAGGATTTATCCTCATTCCCTTGATGGTGAGTCTATGCCATTATCTTTTAAACTACATTTTGATTGTACTAAAAATATTTCTGAATATGAAGCACTCATGTTAGGCCTTTAAACCACCATAGCCTTAGATGTTAAATCAATTAATATCTTTGGAAACTCCCAAATGGTTGTGAACAAAGTTAATGGTATATACCAGTGTCATAACGAGATACTTCAAAAGTATAAACATCATGTTGACATGATTTTGACTACCTTCAACCATTATGAACTTAAAATCATCCCGTGTTACACTAGTAAATTTATGGACACCGTGGACTATTTTGCTTCCCAAATACCCATTTGTCCCTCCAACTCAAAAATATTTTTCATAATACAAAGGTTTTCCTCCTCCTCTTACCTATTCCAAGATGTTAACTTTGTAGGACACATTTAAACTAATCCACGTGACCATTGGTATAAGCAATTTGCTGACTACCTTTCCCTTTCACAACTACGTCCAAATCTTACTCGCAATGGACAACGAGCCTTCCTCAAAAGTGTCTCTTTTTATGTCATCATGGGTGGTATTCTCTATAAATGTGGATTTTATGGTATCCTCCTATGATGCCTTACAACTTCTAAAATTCCATACACCATCAAGGAAGTTCCTGATGAGATTTGTGGGGATCACTTTAGTGGCTTATCTATCATTAAAGCGCATCCTTTGCCTTAACTATTATTATCCAACCCTAAACTGCGATTATTGTGACTATGTAAAGCATTGTGTGAATTTTCATCAACATGTTAATATTCATCACACCCCTAATCACACCTTACGGAGTTCTGACAAGAGACCTTTGGCCTTTCTTTTAATGGGTTTGGATCTTGTCAGAGAGATTAACCCTCATTATTCCCAACTTCATTAATGGATTATTACCGCTACCGAATATTACACTAAATGAGTAGAATCCATACCTCTCATTTCTACAAAACCTGAGAAAATATGTTAATTCATCAACAATCACATCATTTTTCACTTTGGTGTTCCTCACCACCTCATCACTGAAAATAAAAAACAATTCAAAAACAAAACCCTACGAAAACTTTGTGAGGCGTTTGGAATTAAAATCAATTTTTATTCACCTTATTATCCTCAAACAAATGGCCAAGATGAATCAACTAACAAAACCCTAAATAAAATTCTTATGAGAGTGGTGGATGATCTTTGGTAAGTATTGGCACATAGATTCATTTTTCCTTATGGGCTTATCGCACTAGTATTCAAACCTCAACCACTACCACAATTTAAAATTTGGTCTATGGTACAGAGGTTGTCTTGCCTCTCAAATTACAAATTCCATCTCTTCATATCTCTCTTAAAGATATGCTCAACGATGATGAATTTTTATAAGACCATTTTTCCCAACTTGAGATTCTAAAGCGATCATCGTTTAAATGCTCTCGATCACCTTAAAATCTACCAAAAATGTATCAAACTTTCCTACAATAAACGTGTCCAAGAATTAACCTTTAAGGTTGGTGACCTCTTCCGAAGGAAAATCAATATGTAACAAAAGTAGAGAAAACTAAATGGGGAAAGTTTTATCCTAAGCTCGGCTTGGACCCTAAATTTTTACTCATGCCTATGGATTAGTGCTTATCGTTTATCTTCACTTAAAGGTAAACCCAAACTTGAGCCCCTCAATACCTTGCATCTTCAACCATTCTATTGTTGAATCAAGTCATATATCATCTTCTATCTATTAAATGTTTGTCCCTTGAGCAACATTCACCTTCCACTTACCTATTTTAAGGATCAATGATTAAACAAGAATCATGTGATTACCCATCACCTTTTATCCTTATCTTCAATATGAGTACCAAGGCTTTACTCATGGAATGATTCTCACAGATACTTTTTTTCCTTTTTAGGATGGAATCCCATGGTCATTCATCACTTAAAATTTCTCTTTCATAGCTAACCTCTGTGTGCTATGGTTTTTTCTTCATAAAATAAGCCTATACTCCTTTATAGTCTTGTCCATGACCTAAAAGTCCAAAACAAATAAAAATTCAAAAGTAATATATGGGATTTTCAAAATCAAACTCCTTGAGTCAAACTTCTTGTAAATAGATGACTCCCTCCAAAATGACATATATCTTGTCATCTTGCTACTATAATAAGTTATCCCTATTGTACATAGTCTATCACAAAAAGAAGACTATTTCTGAAAAAATTAAAACAAAAATATTCTAAAGCTTCCCACATCGATCACTTTGCAAATACCTTAAGGAGATATTTTATTCATCCTCGTAGAATTTTTGTATCGATCAGTCTATGAAACAAGAGAAAAAAGAAAAAAGATAACTTTTTCATCATGGACTTCCCTATTTTGGTCTTGGGTATCTTGCGAGAAGAGGAATGCTTTCTCGAGACAAAGGTTACGCTAAAACAACCCATTTTCCCTCATTTTCTTTCCTTTCTAATCTTCTACCTACTTAAGGGACATGCCACAAATGTGACATTTCATGATCATGTGACTTTCTTCACCCTTGAACAGATCCAACCACGTAACACCTTTAGGGTATTACGTTCATAAGACAATATTTGGTATGATAGACTCATAATGGTTCTTACCAATTAGGTAGATTTTTGTCTCCTCTTACCATTCACCTCTTTTCTTACTTATTGATCCTCCTTCATAGGACTAGACCTTTGACACCTACATTATGGGAATTCCTCTCCCACAAAAATCACCCACACCTATTCAACCTAGATGAAAACCATGCCTATTCAACCTATACTCAATGATGCCTAAATGACCTAGACTCAATCATGCCTAAAACCTACTAACCCATTCATCTCTCTTATCATATTCTTATCTATCTTATGGGATAACTACATCATCTTGAGGCCCCTTTTTTCCAGGGCTATGTAGGAAGCACTCCAAGGGCATAGAGCCCTTAGAAGTTATCTCGACCACTTTTACCCCTAACCAATTTTCCCCTTTACGTTCACATTCTACACTAATTAGTTTATATTTACACAAAATATTTGATATTAATATATCATAAAAAGATACATACCTACCATTTTATCACCACGACCATATTTTAATTAAATCATTTCATATTTCCATAGTATTAATTACTTGGAAATTTAACCAAACCATACCTATACCTAACTCCACCATGCCTATACCTAACTCCATCATGCATACAAGACCTCGAATCAATAATTCCTAACTCACCTAGTTCCTATGGTACACAATAATAATGGAAATAAAAGAGATTACATCATCCATTCAATAATAATAAAAAACTATACAAAGTGGAATGTTTGTGTATTAATACATATGTACATAGGTATACAAGTGTCTCAAACACTCTCATATACAATCTCACAAAATCTTTGGCACACAAGCCAATATATATATCAAAATAAAAATCATAATACAATATCATAAATATCTCATCCCCACCTGAGGCCCTCCTCTCCACTCTCACCCATCTCCTCCTCTCTCCTGTCAACCGCCACCGTTGACATCTCTCCACCCTCTACTAGTCCCTTCCGACCTCCATCTCCTCCCTTGATCCTCTGTTGGGCCTATTATTGAAGAGCTAGTAACCTCGGCTTGACCTGTCTCTTGGGCCGACGACCCCTATGCTACTACGAGCTATGAGTCCTAGACTTGGTCCTCTCACTAGCTACCTGTTAGGCCTTATGCTTAGCATATGAGGGAACATCAATACCTATAGTAGATGGATGGTCCTGTAATAATGGGCCTCGTTAAGGGAATCCATCAACCTCACCATAGATACGGTCTAGGGTGATGCCATCAACCTAAATACCACATGTGAACTCTGTCCTACTAATAGATGACCCTATCTTGGTGTCAATTTTTGTACTACAAGAGCTTGTCTGGTGCCTTTGCAGCTACTTGGGTCTATAAGGCCACAACCTAAGCTTGCATGGTTGTCAATTGTCCCCGTAAACAAGTGACATGTGTCTATAGTGTCTGCTACTTATGTATCATCCCCTACAAGATCTTGTACCTATACCTATGCATGTCCCCTGTAGTAGTCAGTCGGTGACCTTGTAATGTAGTCACATGCTTTGTTAAAGTAACGACTTGTGCCTATTTTGTTGTCAATTGAAATCTTAGCATGGTCATCTGTCCATGTAGGGTATCCCTATGAACCATCATTGTGGCTAAGTCTGGCTGACTGACTATGCTAGTGCTTCCTGTAACTTTGCTACCCACCACTGTGTGTATGCCATAGTGGTCTTTGCATCATCTAATTTCATATCTACTGGTACCTCCTCTTATCCTATAGGTGCGTGGGCTAGGCTAGAGACAAAGATATCTTCACATCATCATGACAATATTATGGGAAGGGTAATGACACATGATACTATAATCCAAACTAACATATGAATTTGCTGATCGGGATCATCTCGTGCTCACTAGAACATCTTACTTGTATCCACTACAATAGCGTAAATCTTGTAGCTCTTACACCATCCCTCTAAAATATAGAAAACCGACATAGGGCCGGACTATGTCCATCTCATATAGGCCCTCCGGCTCCCACTTGTAGTATACTACATCGTGGTCTACCTCCTCTACTTGAGGATGACCACGTACGGTCATCCACCTCTTGTAACCTACCCTCTATCCCCCATGGTGCCAATGCACTGGTATTCCTGTGGCCATAATACCACAATATGCTCATACGCCTAATAGTGTAGTAGGATCATACAATAAATGTTGTAGCGTTGTATCCTCTCGGTAATCCCATAACTCCTCATATAACTGCACTAAATATGTTGGTGCCCATGTAAAGTAGACATGATCCTCGATCATATCTCATAACCAAGAAATTCATAGCACACGATCGCCATCATCGTCAACATCACATTAATGCGTCTCCTACGGGTGTGCAACATACAAAGCCCCATAAACAAGACTGGAATTGTGCTCTGTCAGGTCACTCACCATCTCCCTAAATACCTTAATCATCACTTTGAAGGCTCCATTTCATGATACTGAATATACTAGCTCACACATAATAGCCAACCACGAGAATATTATATATGTCCTCTAGCGTGATGGTCATCTTGCCAGTGGGTAGATGAAATTTGTTGGTCTCTACATCAATCTATCGATGAGTGTGACCATGAGGCCGGGATCTCGTTGGATCCACTTATAGTGACTAATTCCCACCAATCTGAAATATCACATATGTGTCAACTCAACCTCGATGACTTATTTGGGATGCATCTACCCTAATAATAGTGGGACATAGTCCGCATAGTTAGATTTTGTCATTCTTTCTGTTTCACTCGGAAATGCTTCGTTCCTTATAGAAGCAGATAAGGTTAGGGTTAGGAGGAATACTGTAGAATGTCGAGATGATGTGCGCGTCACAGTAGAGAAAGATCAAGGTGTGCGAAGAACTCCTTTTTGTCTTGGAAGGACTACTGCAAAATAAGAACACAAGACCACAAGATTTTGATTAGATAATAAATGAGGGGCGCCTTGGGCCCAGGAAGTATGAAACTTCCTTTCGAAGGTGGTCAGTTCCCTGCTAATATGAATTAACACAAAATCTTTGTAGAGTACTAATTAAATTGTTTCGTGGGCCAGGTAGGGAAAAGGTTTGTTTTTCTTGGTTTTGATCAAAGGAACCGATCTTAGGTTATCTATAACCGATGGCGGTCCGCGATAACCGAATCTTAGGTTGGTTCTAGGATCTTACAGGCTGGTTGTGGTGTTTGTAATGGCTGGTTTTGGATAGTATTGAGAAATGGGATGGTTAGAAGCTAAGGAATGATGGTTAGAGGCAATGGTACGTTAGATAATGGGTTGAGAGCGGTTTGGGAAGATTACAATTCCAAAAGCACAAGAAATGTTATAATGGAGGACATACGAGATATAACTTACTTGGTTTTTTTGATGAAGGTGCAAGTTGATCTCCTTTCTTTTTGACTCTTAGTTTCTTTACTCGTCTCTGCTTGGTCAAGTGAAGTTACGGACTCTGCTTGATCGCTTTGGACTCTCCTTTGATTAAAAATCCTTGGTGATCTCCAAAAATGAAATTCCGATCCGTTGTTTTAGTTTGGGAGCCCATTTACGGGAGGCGATGGCGGTTGCGTAGCAAGCGGCGGTCAGTAGGAACCGGCATCGGTTAGGAAAAAGTAGGCTATTTTTAGTAAAATAGCCCACCTTCCCTACTTTTCTCGAGAGATCGATTGCGGGCTTGGTCGAGGTGGCTAGAAGGTCGGCTTTGGGTGCGAGTAAGGAGGCATTAGTTATGGATGTGAGTCTAGACCAAGTCATGGGTCCTAATTAGGTTAGTTAGGGTTAGGGCTAGGTCATGATGAAGTGGCAAAGTGAGGTGGTAGGTAAGGTGGTGTAGATTTATCAATTCAAGGCAATTAATAAATACTTGTGTAAGGTTTAGGTAATGAGGTTAGGTTGCGAAATGAGATGCGGGTCACAAGGGGTCGTAAGACACAATTTTGGTGTCTACATTAGCCCCTTATTGTCGTGTAGCTTGTTCTGTAAAGCTGCGCGGACAATAATATGAAGTGGTTTCTCATGTTAAGGATATAGGTAATCCCCCTCAAATCTAGCACAGATTGAGCGAACGGGAAATCAGGGATAGGGTTGATAAAAGGTAAATGTTGTAGAGAGGATGGTAAGGTGGTGCGGTAGGTCGAGGAAGCGAGACGCATGTTGAAATGCAATAATGCGACTAGGGTACATGATTTGACTATGAGCAAATGCAATGTATAGGAAAAGGTCGATAGTTTATCAAACAAGGGTGATATAATCTGGTATCCAAGGCATAGGAAGTAGCTCGGGGTATATAACGAGGTAAGGTGCGAGAGCGTTTAGGCATGTTGGCGGTGCGAATGGTTGGTTTGGTTGAGATAAGCGTCACGGTCTAGGTCTAGGCAAAGTTGGTCGACGAGATCAAGTCGAGGACCCTAATCATGCTAAAACACGAACAAGTGAGCTCGATGAAACACAAGTGCACGGGATGGATGGATAAAATAAAGCGGTGATTGTGGGTATAGTATGGAAGTGATGCGGCCTTGGGTGGGCCAAGTTGTTGGGTGGTGGCCATGGGTCGGCCCAAATAAGTGGGTTGAGGCCTTGGGTCGGGCCGGTGGTAGAGGCGGGCCTTGGGTCGGGCAATTAGGTAGGTTGAGGCCTTGGGTCGGGCGATTGGTAGAGGCGAGGCCTTGGGTCGGGCAAATAAGGGTGAGGCGAGTCGGGCCTTGGGTCGGGCCAGGTAATAGGTAGGTGGTGAGGCCTTGGGTCGGGGCCGGTGGTATTGGAGGCGAGGCCTTGGGGTCGGGCCAAAGGTAGGTGAGGTTGCGAATTGGGAGGCGAGGCCTTGGGTCGGGCCAATTGGTAGGGCGAGAGCCTTGGGTGGGCGAAGGTAGGTTGAGGTGGGTCGGGCGAGGCCTTGGGTCGGGCCAAATAGGTAGGTTGAGGCCTTGGGTCGGGCGGGAATTGGTAGGAGGTTGAGGCCTTGGGTCGGGCAAATAGGTAGGTTGAGGCCTTGGGTTGGGGTCGGGCCTTGGGTGGTAGGAGGCGAGGCCTTGGGTCGGGCCAATTAGGTAGGTTGAGGCCTTGGGTCGGGCAATTGGTAGGCGAGGCCTTGGGTCGGGCAAATAGGTAGGTTGAGGCCTTGGGTCGGGCAAGCCTTGGGTACAGTAAGGGGTTGAGGCCTTGGGTCGGGCAAATAGGTAGGTTGAGGCCTTGGGTCGGGCCGAAAATAAGTCGGGGGGGCGAGGCCTTGGGTCGGGCCGAATAAGTGGGGCGAGGCCTTGGGTCGGGCAAATGGTAGGTTGAGGCCTTAGGTCGGGCCAATTGGTAGGCGAGGCCTTAGGTTGGGCAGACAGGGCGATATTGGTGAAAAAGAGCGAGGAATAAAGGCAGCAAAGAATGGGGTAAAGGGGTATCGAGAACCAGCGTCGATTCATCATGACCGATATCGGTTAAGGGGCCAAATACCCGGTTTCTAGGCGCGAAAGAAGCCGAGCATCGGTGTAGGTCGAAATACCTATAAAAAGAAACATACGGCCTGTCATTGTCACTTTTGTTATTTGTAATCCAAAATTGACTTGTCTGACGTGGAGAGTTGATTTGGAGGGGTATTGAGTGAGGTGGAGCTATTTGATTGGCGGAGAGAGTTGATAGTGGGCCCGAATAGTTGAGGAGCGGCGGTGATTGGCAAGGGGACCCAGCGGTCGAGATTGGAGCCATAGCACGAGGCGGGAGGAGCGGGAGAAGGCTGGACCCAGCTGGACCGCCACCACCCATCCCACCACGACGACGTGTCGTCGTACCGGTAGGTTCTAAACTCTTTAATTTGGTGATTTGGTTGATTTATGGTGTTTTTGGGATTTGGGTAGGAATTTGTATTTTGTAGGAAATAATGGGTAAATGGAGGTAATTTGAGAAAGGGAGAGGGTAGATAGGTTAGATAGGCTAAGGTGGGTAGGTGTGTAAAATTTTAGGGTTTTTGGGTGGGTGAATGGGTAGAAATAGGTAAAAAAATGAGTTTGGGGGCCGCGCGGGGGTTCGGCTCCGGGAGAGAACAGTGACCGATGTCGGTCACTAAGCGACCGGCATCGGTCGCTAAAGTTTAGGAAAGGTACAATTGTTGGTGACCGGCGTCGGTGATGTATCGACCGGCGCCGGTTGTCGGTGTGGGGTTGGGTTGGGGATGGTTTGTTTGTTTTGGGTTGTGGGTGGGTTTTGGGTTGGGTTTTGGGGTGTATGGTGTTGGGGTGTTGGGTTGGGTTGGGGTGGTTTGGTTTTGTTGGGGTGTTGGGTTGGTGTTGGGGTGTTGGGTTGGGTTGGGAGTGGTTTGTTTGTTTTGGGTTGTGGGTGGGTTTTGGGTTGGGTTTTGGGGTGTATGGTGTGGGGTGGGTTTGAAGGTGGATAGGGTGGGTGGTGGGGTGGGTTGTGTTGGGTTGGGTAGGTAGGTTGGGAGTGGGAGTGGTTTTAGGGTGTATGGTGTTGGTAGGGTGGGTGGGGTGGGTTGTGTTGGGGTTTATGGGTGGGGTTTAGTGTGTTGGGTTGATAGGGTTTGAAAGTGGGTAGGGTGACTTGGTGGGGTGGGTTGTGTTGGGTTGGGTTGAGTTGGGCTGGGTAGGTAGAGAGTCGGGGTATGGGTTGGGTTTAGGATGGGGTTTAGGGTTTTTTAGGTTGGGTTTCGGGTGGGTAAGGTAGCGTGTTGGGGTGGGGTTAGATTTTGGGTGTTAAAAAAAAAAGGGGGGTAGATGGTAAAGTAGATGTTATTAGAACGAGTGGGTCTAAGAATGTGGGTTGATTTTGCAGGCACGTCAGCAGTTGACGATGCGTGATAGGATGCCTCCACTATTGAGTCGGATGAGGCCACACATATCTGCGGCGCATTGGGCCATCATGCGCGAGGTGGGGCTTGGCGGGGTCGAGAGTGCGGAAGCGATCGGCGAGAGATCACGGCGATGGTCGCCCTCATCGAGAGATGGGATCCGGCGCCAATGTGTTCCATCTGCCCGGCCAGGGAGATGACCGTCACATTAGAGGATGTGTATCGCATCCTGCGGCATTTCTGCGATCGAGGAGAGCCGTTTTCAGTGGATTCGAGAGGCTGCCATGGATAGCATCTGCGAGGTTTTGGGGATGCGGCGCGCTTACTTACATATCATAGTGCGAGCATTGGATATGGGGACATGTACGCGCACACAGAGACATGAGACACGGCTTGCCGTGTTGGATGATGATAGGGTCACGTGCTTCGCCCTCCGGATTGAGAGGAGGCCGCTTCCACGGGCATTGATAGAGTGCTCTTTGGAGATGGTGGAGGAGCACACTTTTTTTGCATGGGCACCGGTATATCTGGTGCAGTGCTCTGAGGAGTTATGGGGCTATCGCCGGAGGAGGCGATTTGGTATTTGTTCGACCTTTTTGTTGCCTTTGTTGGGCATACGAGCACATCGTATGCATCGAGCGATAGGGCTACCCGGCTGAGGGCCACGAGATCGTATACCGATATGGCTTTGAGAGGTGGTTGGGGTTGTGGGCGACCACGGCGGTTGTTGCAGTCGGGATGTGGCCTACTTATAGACACATATGCTAGAGGGCCTTACCGCGGTAGACATTATATGGAGACCCTACGAGAGGTCACCGGCTGGCGAGAGGAGCCGCATACAGTGCGCGATCAGTATACATTACGGATAGCGGGGCGGAGGGGGAAATCTGGCGGATACCCTTAGAGAGAAGTGCAGCGAGCGAGATGGGGCTGCCACGGGGCGAGCCACCTCCCTTCCCTCGGTCACGGGAGGGATGATGTAGAGGCCCCGGCCTGCCAGCTTCCACGGCCTTAGGATCAGGCCCAGGTAGCGGAGAGACCAGCGAGGTGAGGTGTGGATGATGCCGGAGGTGCAGCGGCATCTGAGAGTGCAGTGGCCAGCAGAGAAGAGCGGCGAGATATGCCACAGCCCGCACGCAGCCAGACTTAGCAGCAGTGGCTGCGAAGAGAGATCAGCTCGGGCGAGTGCAGCTATTACGAGGAGATTTAGCTGCTGCGAGCACGAATAGGGGTTTCTGAGAGCGGCTAGCGAGCTCGGAATACGAGCGGCGGCACCAGCCAGCCCTGACCACGAGTGCGAGTGCAGTACGGCGGCCGTGCAGATACTGCAGCCTGACCACGGCCCAGATACCACCACGGCCACGAGTGCGAGTACGAGCATGGTAGCACCTCCACCGGCGCCACGGCCACGAGTGCGAGTGCGAGCTCGGGGATATTGGTGTTAGGTGCCAGGGGACCAGCCCCAGTTCCTTCAGTGGCGAGAGATCGTTATATGGAGGTTAGAGCAGAGGCCCGTTATTATCAGGATATTCTTGATAGTAGCGGAGTCGATTATCAGGCATATGCAGCTCATAGAGCAGAGACCTCGCGCAGCCAGAGATCTCAGGGAGGGCAGCCACGGTGGCGTGTACGTGGCGAGGCGAGCGAGGCGAAGGCGCCACGGGGACCAGCGGGGAGAGGTGCGGGCGGTGGGAGAGGCGATAGATCCCCAGCGTGGTTTTGTATAGGGACACGGGCGCCGATGTCTGCGAAGCGGTTGTATTGATAGAGGCTGCGTGCCTACATTTATTCATTGTTTTGATTGATTTATTTATTATATCGGCTGCGAGCGAAGTGCGGGTTGTACATTTGATACGGCTGCGAGCGAGTATATTTTGATATGAGAGGACCGGCTGCAGAGCAGTCGAGATTTGTGGTAGGTATTGCGGCTGCGTGCGGCTTTGGTATATTATGTGATCACAGAGGCCCCGATGTAGGGCACATTGTATTGTTGAAAATTTGTATATATATATATAGATGATGTTTTGATCCACATGCTTTGTTTTTAAAATGTGTTGAAATATTTTGTTAATGGTTTGGTAATATATAGAATGTGTGATGAGTTTAATTGACATGTTGATAGATAGATGATGCTGATGTTTTTGTGCGTATATATGAATGACAGGTTATGTGATAAATTGGTGGTTTTGTGACAGTGTGATATATGTAACTGATGAGTTGGATCCAAATGATGTATAGATTGATAGTTTTTTGATATTTGTAGTTGAGGGTTGTGTATTGGTATAAATGATGTTTAATGAAAATGTAATGTTATATGTGGTGGATGAACAAAATGTGGTAAATTGTGTTGTTTATGCAGGCAAAGAGGCGGGCGCGACAAAAATTTAGATGAGAAATGAAGAAAAGAACCCTGTTTCAAAAAGGAGGGTGTGTAACCGGTATCGGTTAGGTAACCGATGTCGGTAGCTAACAGACCGATATCGGTTAAGCAACCGATACCGGTTATTTAGGTATGGGCTTTTCTAAAAATAAAAAAGCTAGGGTGGCAACTGAAGTTTTAATTTTAGAGCCATGCAAGAGGTTAAAAGCGCGAACGCGACGCGTTTTGACGACTGCGACAGGTTTTTGCATGAGAAATCTGAGTGATAAGGAGAGAAGAGACAAGAAAAGGGAATTGTGATCTGAGATTCAGAAGATAGCAAGGCAGGTTTGAAAAAAGGTGGTGATAATGGCAGGACGAGGAGAAACATCCAGCAGGCAGGGACAAGAGAGAAGACAAGGGCCACCGCAAGCTACTGCAACCCAAGAGGTAAACGTTTTGGTTGTGATTTGATTTCTGCATGGTTTTGTGAAGAAGATGGGGTAGAATAGGTGGGTAAATATGAGAAAGAAAACATGATAACAAGGGTTGCAGGTGAGGTAAGTGTTACCGGGTAGGCAATCAGGGGTTTCAGGTATGTTTATATGTATAAAAACGAAGAAACGAGCAAATTATTGTCGTAGGTGGTTGTTTTTAAGGAAAGTGTATAAAATTGACAGTGACCGGTAGCGGTTAGGTAGAACCGGTATCGGTTACGTAACCGATATCGGTTACGTATAACCGATACCGGTTACTGGAGAAATTTCCAGAATGTTTGAAAAAGACCCTAACGGGTTGAATGGTTGTTTGTTGTTTTGGTGTATGCAGGCAGAGACAGAGTTGAGGATGAATGATAGTGTGCCAGCGCTGTTGTCGCGAATCCGAGCGGATGTAACACAGTGGAATGGACATTGATAAATCGTTTGGGGTTAAGTGGAATCCGTTATTATTCACGAATCGCACGTAACCATGGTATGTTACAGGCGCTGATTGAGAGATGGAATCCTGAGACAAATACCTTCTATCTGCCCAGTGGTGAGATAGCGGTAACATTGGAAGATGTGTTTGATTTTGAGACTCCCTATTACAGGAGAAGCGGTATATCGAGGCACTACTAGCGCGGCACGGGAGCGATACGGTGATATTTAGTCCATACGCCTTACGAGATTTGACACAGCGAGTTTATCGTTTACATATGGGGTAATGTATACGGCACACCACTGAGAACAAGGTTAGCGGTGATATTAATGATAGCGGTAGGGTATTATGCATTCAGAGGCGGAAGGGAAAATTTCCAAAGGCATTGATGTGTGTTATACGGGAGATGATAGAAAAGGCATTACGTTTGCATGGGCACTGCGTATTTGGCGGAGCTATACGGGGGTTTATGGGCTTGTAGGCGAAATCACGGGACAACGTTGGATTGCTCATACTTATTACCTTTGTTGGGCCTATGAGCACATTGTTTGTGTGCGACCAATAGGCCCGATCCATCTGAGCGGAGAGAGACCAGGAGTCGAGAGGTTGGGATTGGCGATGGGTCAGGAGCGAGAACAAGAGGCAAGATCTCGGCCGTGCGGGTGACGTGAGTATTATAGGCGAGGTATGGGAGAGAGTAGCGATTGCGGATATCATTGGAGGCCCTACGGGAACTATATAGTAGCAGAGAACATAGGCGAGAGTTGAGAGGTGTAGAGCGATTGAGGTGGATCGCGGGGCACGAGGCCGAGTGAATATGAGAGGATTCCTATAGATCGCGTGCGGCGACAATTTGGATATGTGCAGGACATACCACAGGCTTATAGACCATATATGAGGATCGATCTGAGGCGGCATTCTCACCACCCGCCAACACCTCGAGAAGGGCACGAGGAGATAGCAGCCGATCGCAGGGTAATGGATGTAGGAATGACAGAGGCCTATAGATTATGGTGGGTAGCAGAACTGCGAGGTGTACGTGAGCGCCACGACACGAGTGGTGATCACAGCGAGAGAGGATCGTCTGCGGCGTTTGGTTGGCAGCTCAAGCGCGAGTGAATGAGACAAGAGGATTGTTAGTGGTTGCGGAGTCACGGGCGGCGAGACTAGAGGCTGGAGTTCTCCATGCGAGAGGCGTATTCATATATGCTACGAGGAGAGATTGGCGGATCGGTGGCGGTACAATACGCGGTACCTTTGAGACAGAGAGGCCGGCGAGAGGGTCGGCGATCACGATCATCACCTAGTTCGGGATGAGTTGTGATGGTGTGAGTATATGTTAGCGAGGTATAAGAATAAGGATGCCGACCTGCGTGTCGATGATAGAGAAGATGTATTTGTTTAACATCTAAATAAAACTGAATATGTATGTTGATTTGAGTTATGATAATAATAAGATTGTCGGTGTTTTGATTTTCGGTGTTTCGAAAAAAGGATAAAGAGAAATGTGAAAAAATAAAAATACACAAAAATATTTATATTCACCACACAAGATAGGTTATGGTAGGGGATGGTCGAGCTAACCTTGGGAGACCCCATGTCTCCGAAGTGCTGCCTACATAGCCCATTGCACAAAGCAAGGAAGGGCCTCAGACCGATGTAGTTCTCCCTTAGGATCAGGGAGGGGTGAATTTAGGCAATTTGGTATGGTTTAGGCAATTTGTCGTTTGGTAAAAATTTAATGTTGGTAGGGTAATGTTGTTGGTGCTGGTAGGATAATGTTGTTGGTGTAGGTATAGGTAAAGCAAAGGTTAGCATACCCAAGTAGTAGGGAATAGTGTCCTGATTAAGATCAACACACAATTCTAGATGCGAGGCAAAGTGGAAAGAGTGCTCGTAGGTGAAAAGAGCTAAACAAACCACCACAACGTAGAGCGAGCACGAAGCCCTAAGTGCCGTGTATAGGCGAGAAGTCCATAGTTGAAAAGAGTTGTATGATCACAATATATCGGGTGTACGTTACGTCCCTTGAGTTGAAACAAATGGTGAGGTGATGTGGATGATATAGGCTGAAGTCAAAAGAACTTGTTACAACGAAAGAGAACCTACCCTAAATAGACAAGTCCATGACCCAAAAAGTTCTTTTGAATGAGGCTTTTATTTTATTGAATGTAAGTGATCGATCGCGGGAAGTCTATAAGGGATATTGATTGTTTTATTCTTGAGGTCTTCTGAAGGCTGATCAATGCGAAAGCTTCGGATAAAAAAGGCTGGTGTGTATAAAGCTGTCCTTCGGAGGAAGCGATCTATTTATAATAGCGAGAGATGATTTTAGTGCGCAAGCTGTCCTTGAGGAAGCGATCTATTTATAAGTAGCTTGGCAATAGTTTGGCATATAAATTTGTCCTTCGAGGAGCGATCTATATTTAATTTTAGATAACTAGATGTTCTTTTGGCGTGAAGCATCTAGTTTAGTAGGAAGTTTGACTCAAGAAAATCCCATAAGAATACGGCTTATTTTAATACTTTAAAGTCATGGACTAGACTAAAGAAGGGAAGGCATCATCAAGGGGAGGTGCGAAGTGATTTTGATTTTATTCGGAGATATAGAAAACAAAGTGTATGTAGCGGTAAATGAGCTCAAGGGACGAGCAGTAGGTAGATAAGGAGTGATATAACACTAGATTCAACAGTAGAATGGTCGAAGATGCAAGGCATTAAGGGTTCAGGCTCAGGTTTACCATTAAGCGAAGCTAAGCGATAAGTGCACGATCCGTAGGTGTGAGTGATTATATAAGGCCCAATCGATTGGGAGCAAATTTTCCACGTTTGCTCTTTTCTAGTTTGGTTACATGTTGATTCTCTTTGAGGACAAGATCACCAACCTTAAAATACGCTCATGAAGTCGCTTATCATAAGCACGCTTGATGCGTTTTGATAGATTTGAAGGTGATCGAAGTGTAAGGCGGCGTTCGTCAAGAAGCTCTAATTGGGCTAACGCTCTTGGCGGAAATCATCGTTGGTGAGAATATCTGAAGAGATATTCTAAGGGAGGTATTTGTATTTCGAGAGGCAAAACAGCCTCGGTGCCATATACCGATGAAAAAGGTGTGGCATTAGTGGAGAGTGCGAATCTTGAGTACGATAAGCCCAAAAGGCAAAGGGAATGTGATCGTGCAATTTCTTCAGATTCATTGGCGACTTTCATGAGGATTTTGGTTAGAGTTTTATTAGAAGATCGGCTTGACCATTGGCTGTGGATAGTAAGGTGACGAGAAACTAAGTTTGATACCAAAGTTGTCACTGAAAGGTCTTATAATGACTTATTTTTGAAAGATTTACCATTATACATTATTAGGCGATGAGGAATACCAAAGCGGCGAGATAATGTGATGGTTAATGAATTCGACAATTTTTCTTTTTGATTGAAATGAGTGGAGCGGCCTCCACCCATTTTGTGTAATATTCGGTCATTGTGATTATCCAGCGGTGGCGTTGTGAAGAAGGTCGGGTGAATCTCACGATAAGGTCTAAACCCCATTGTGAGAAAGGCAAAGATCTCGTGCGACTGTAGCGGGTGGCTAGGAGTATGTTGAAGATTGGCATGTTGTTGACACATGACACGGCGCTTAACATATTCGTAGCGATCGTTATTGAAGTAGGCAATAATAACCTAGGCGAAGGATTCGTTTAGCCACGGCAAGGCCACTAAAGTGTCCACCACAAATCCCATCGTGTACTTGTTGGATGGTATGAGTGGCCTCCATGCTAGTTAGACAGCGAAGGAGGATACCATCAAAGCCACGTTTATAGAGGAGTCCCCCCATGACAACATAACGCGAAACACTTTTAAGAAAAGCACGTTTGCCGTTACTAGTAAGATCAGGTGGGAGGACAGAGATTGTAAGGTAGTCATGAAATTGGTGGTACCAGGTATCCTGTGAATTAGTAGACACAGTATTTATCATGCAAACTACCGGGGTTAAATAGGATGGTGCAAAAAGTTGTTGGACCACGACGAATAATTCAGAGTCAGTTGGCGCGGCGGGAATTTGCGAGGCTAAGCAAGCCATAGTATCCGCAAATTTGTTAGTGGAGCGGGGAATGGTTTGTATAGAATAGTGGGTAAATAAGGCTAGAAGTGACTCCACGTGGTGTTTGTACTTCTGAAGTTCCTCGTTTTTACATTGGTAGATGCCCGTAACTTGATTGACTACCAATTGAGTCGCGAAAATGTTGATAGATTTGATACCTAAGTGTAGTGACTTGGAGACCTAGAACAAGGGCCTCGTATTCCATTTGTATTATTAGTGCAAGGAAATCAAGTCGGAATGAAAGAGGCATAGGTTGCGTCAAGAGGATGAGAACAATGCCGGCTCCTCGCGTGGCGGCACTTAGATCCATCGAAGAAGAGGTCATTTGATCGACACTTCTCAGGCGAAAGAGTGGCGATGAGTTCGTCGGGAAGGTAAAATTGGTAAATTGTTCCCGAGGTAGAGGGCCTCATGCAAGTTGATCTGCAAGAGTTTGTCCTTTGATTGATTTTGTTGTATAAATTCAAGGTCGAGGTCGGCGAGGAGCATGAGCCATCGAGCGTGCGTTGGTTTAGGTGTGGTTTGGCGTACATATAATGAATGGGAAGTGTGTTGGTGATAGCGAAAGTTTTGTGATTCGAGGAGGTAATGTCGGAGTTTGGTGGCGGCGAATGATAGGGCAGGCACAATTTTTCTACATGTGTATACCTAGTCTCGTAATCCACGAGTACGACTTATATAGTAAGCGGCTTTGCTCTCGGCGTGCAGTCTCGATGGCGAGCATAGCTCTATAGCATGGTCGGTGGCGGAAAGATAAAGGTAGAAAGGACGGTCGTCTGGGGTGGGATAAGCACGCACGTGGTGGGCTGCAAGAGATATGTTTTGAGAGCTTGAAGGCTTGGTGACACTCCTCACTCCATTGAAAGGCAAGCGTCCTTTTTAGAAGGTGATGAAAAGGGTGACATCGATCAGAGAGTTGGGAAATGAAGCGCCGGATGGATTGAAGTTTACCCTGCAGCTACGCGATTGTTTAAGGTTTTGGGTGGGGGCATTTCTAGGATAGCTTTTACTTTAGATGGATCGACCTCGATGCCACGTAAAGAGGCGATAAAGCCAGAAGTTTCCCGAAAGGACACGAGACACATTTCTTTGGTTGAAAGGCAGACGAGAATATTGTAGCAGGCGATCAAAAATAATGGTTAAAACATCGAGATGTTCGCTGCGATGTTTAGACTTGCCGAGAAGATCATCAGCGTAATCTTCGAGGATAGTGTGCATAATGTCATGGAAAATGTAGGTCATAGCCGGCGATAAGTCGCGCGGCATTCTTAAGGCCAAAGCGGCATTACACGGTATGAAAGTTCCCGAGGAGTTATGAAGGCGGTTTTGTGTTGATCGGCGAAGCGACCAAAATTTAGTTGTAACACGAAAAGCCATCCATGAGAAAGCATTTCATGACCCGCTTGAGTGAGATCAACAAGTTGATCAATACTTGGGAGGAAGTCATCCTTAGGGCAAGCGAGGTTAAGATCCGGAAATCCGTGCATATCGAAGTCCCCGTCGCTTTCGTGGCAGTGCGATGTTAGAAATCCATTGAGGATAGTCGATAGGCGAGAATGAAGGAAGCGAGAAAGGAGTCGTTGGAGCTCCTCTTTGACGAAGAAGCAATGCGTGGATGCATTTTCTCAATTTACCTTATTTGGTTTGGAATCGGGGTTTAAGTGATGTTATGGGCAGCGATGGTAGGATCAATTCTGGCATGTCGGCGTAAGACCATCGCAGCTTGGTTGCGAAGCACGGAGAAAGGTGGTAAAGGCGGCTCGTTACGATGTGTCAGTGATTGTCCGATCTTCACTATGTGAGATCTTCCTCGTGTGGATGTTGATTTCTATAGTAGATTCGTTCGGCATGGTTTGAGTTTGAGATGGTAAGGCACGTTGAATATAAGAATCATCCGCGCGCTAGGTAAGTGAGGATGGAGTCGTCATCGGCATTCAACAACATTAATCAAAGGTGAATCCTCTTGATCATGTATGCGGATACGAGAAGGGAAGAGAAGATGGGTCCTCATTATCGCGTTGATAAGTGAGAGGACCTATGAAGATAGCATTTATGAAAAAAAAAAAAAAAAGTTAGGAGGATAGATTCGGGGTCCATCGATTACAGTGGGAGATGATGGCAAAGTGGGTGATGATGGTTCGGTAGGGCGGCGTCCTCTTCTTCGGGATACGGTGACGGGAGGTGTCTCTTGCGTAGGTGTTCGGAAAAACCAAGACCGCTGCGATCATTATGTTTGCGTGTGGTGATGGGGATGAGAGTATATCGGCCTTGTTCGTAAAGGCCAAAACCAAAGCCTTTCCACGCCTGTGAGTCGAAGGTGAGGGGCGAAAGCGGCGATTTGTCAAGTATTGAAAATCGGATTGGAAGGAACCACACCAGAGAGGAGGTTCGGGGGTAATGGAGGATGCGTCAACACCCCCATATGTTAGGTTAGTGCGGCAATGGGGTGGTCAAGTAAGAGATTATCTCCCCACGCGACGGTCGTAGGTGGGGTGTGCATGTAATTGTCCGTACTCCTGCGGGGTAGGGAAAGAACTAACGTTATATAGGCGATACTCCCCCAGCGTAAGGCGATGAAAAACGTCTACTAAGGGGTCGGAGGTTGGGATGTTAGCTGCGGGAAGAGAAGTGGTTTGTGCGACGGTGGTTTCATCAGTTGTAGGTGCAGTTGAGGTGGACGGTTGAGGTATATTGGAAGAGGATGGTTGGGTTGAATGTATGGGTGTCTTAATTGGTATAAGCACATCGTTTGGGCGGTATAACATATTGCAAGTTTTGAAGGGGGGAGGATCAGCTTTTACAGTGTAGGACTTCCCCTCGTACTCAAATTTTATACATCGATGTAATGTTGAGGGGACGCATCCCATGGCCGGATCGAGGGCGACCTAGCAATATATTATATTGGAACTCTCCTTGAGACATAGAAGAGTTCGGGCAAAGTCGTGGGCCTCTACGCGAATGTTGAGATCACGGTGCCTAAGGTAGAAGTAATAGCATCATTGAATGACCATGACATGATGGGGTTGGCTTTGCAACTAGAAGGATGTTCATTTGTTGGAAGGCTTTTGAAGAGATGATGTTTAAGCTAGCGCCCCGTCAATCATAACCCGGCGTACTCGAATGTCTCGGACGTAAGCGGAAATGAAAAGAAGCGGGGTCGGGGTCTTACATACCAAAGTCGATAATTTCATCTTAGAAACTAACGCGGCGGCTTGTTGTTTTGAGGCGAAGTGGTGGGGAGATGGATTGTTTGGTGAGAGAAGAAGCGTGATTGGGTGTTAGAATGGAGGCCATGCAGGCGGGGTTTCATTGGGAAAAACCTCTATCCCTTGAAGGATCTCAACGAGAGCTTGTCGATGAGATTGAGAAGTGCGAATGAGATCATATAGTGTCTCATTTTACGGGCGATTGATGAAGGCTGTTTGATCATGGTTCGGTGGGCAACTCCATTAGAGGCGGGATAGGCGGGTCGCGAATAACCACTTTAGGTGGTGGTGTATGTCGGGATGGTTGAAGGAGAAAGAGATGCCGCGAGGTGTGTTTTCTTTCGCCTTCCCATTGTTTTTTGTCCTCGAGTAGCGACACTAATCATATTAATCGTAAGAGACTGAGATGAAGAAGATGGTTGGGATAATTCATGGTCTTGAGGTGGGGTTGTAATAATGATCGATCTTGGTGAGGCGGGGACAGATGGTATAGTAGAGGAATTGGCGCTAGAGGTCTCTCCTGCGTAAGTTGTTTTCTTAATCTTTCGATCCGGAAGAGGTGGTGGCGAAGGATGGTTTTAGAGCTTTGCATCCTTCACATCATGTCGGGTGTGCGGTGATAGGCGCAGATTTTAGACTCATCATAATCCACAGGTCGGGGCTTAGACGGGTCATAAGGTCGAAGTGGGGGTAGAGAGATGGTCGCATTCTCCACCAACATAGCAAGGATTTTGGCGTAGGATCCTTTGAGTGGGTCAAAATCAGAAGAAGATGAGGGTATTGATTGTGTGGGTTGTGGTAATGTTTGGGCGTGTTTAGTTCGTATGGGTGGTGGTTTAGTCGAGGGGTGCTGACACATGTTTTTCACTAAACGTGGTTTCTTGGACACAGAAGTTACGTTAATTTGGTTAGATGATGAGGCTACGAGATGGCATGGTAGCGGGAAACAACCACGGAGAAAGGGAGTGGCGAGAAAATAAATCCTTTGATGATGGGATTGGTTTAGGGTTGATAGGTGGACCGGATACGCGGGGGTAACGATGTTGTGATACCCTTTGATCTCTGTATAGGTGTAAAGGCGTAGGTTGTTTTGCGAGAAAACAAAGGAGGTATGATATATTGATGTAAGGTGGAGGGATGAGGTCCGATATGGAAGGTGGGTGTGAAGATGAGGGTTTTGATAGAGGCGGATTGCGTTTGTCTCTAGGTGGCGGGCGGGTTTATTTTGGGATAAATCGAGTCGCTTAGGCGGGTGTGTTAGGCCTGGGCATTGGTGAGGTCCCAAGCGTAGGGGAAGATCTGGTTAAGTTGATAGAAGTGGACGGGGAATTTGGTAGAGGTGAGGGGGTGAAGGCGAAGCAGGGGCATTTTAAGCACGTAAGCACTTCGGGTAGATGGTGGAGACATCGGGATCGAGTCATTTGCATTTGAGTAGAAGCAGGAGTACTCAAGCGTTCCCATAGGAACTGTCATCATCTTACGTGGAATGGCAGTCTCAGTGTAATTTGTAATTTTAGTACGAGAGGAAAAGTGAGTTGTAATTCCAATCCATTGCGGGTGTGACACGGGGAGGCGGATGAGGCCTTTGTATCGGTAGATGCTTAAGAGGTCGACGGGTTGTTGAAAAGATTTAGGTGATGAGGACTAATAGGCGAAGGGCATGTTGGAGAAGTGCATGTCATGACTAAAGAATTTAATGATGTCGGTGCGAGAGATTTCTCATCTAAGGATGTCAAAAGGAGTGGCGTACCCTCCTCTTGTGTGCGCGAAGTGGTAGAAGGAGGCGTCACGGGAAATGGATAGATTAGACAACATCCGCTCATGATCTTGTAGGGATGTGGTGTAAGAAGACTCATTAATGGGAAGGAAGCACAGGCATTAACTCTTATGGGTAAAGGAATGATTTCGCTTTGGCTTGATGGTGGTAAAGGAGGTTCGGGCTCTGTGTTAGTGAAGAGGCTTGATTCAAAATTTTCTCGATAGAGGCTTTTGGTGCAGGTATCGAATCTGCATGGATCTCATGAACACTCTCCTCGGCTAAGATATCTTGGTTTACGTTCTTTCTTTGGGCGAGTGATTCGGGAATGGCTTGTTGAAAATTTTCAGATTTCGGTTAGCGAGGGCGTTAGGATTATCGAGTGTTATATCCCTGCATCAACCATTTCTGCACTATGTTTTTCAACATCTTGCGAGTTTTCATGACTATGTCCTTTTACGCGGTGAAAGTTACAAAAGTCATTTTCTTTGTACCGGGAAGGTATTGCGCGGGTGGAGTCAAACCCAGTGAGGTTTTACGAGGGGGCAAGGTGATAGCCCTTGACTTTGAGCAATTTCTCTAGGATGACGCCATAAGTTTCTCCCGAGGAGTGTAATTGGTGGGCTCGGCTTTGTATTTATAGGTGGTTTTGGTGGAGTATTGGACGGTGGTTGGGATTTGACCATCACCGCGTGGACAGCTCCTTTTGATTTAGAAGAGGTTGACGCGTGAGGAGTGGTGGTATTTGGTTTATTGGTAGAATCGGGAGTTCGGAAAGTGGAGTTCTTGTTGCTTGTGACCCATGATTTCTCTTCCTCTAAGGCTCGAATTTCTAATTTTCGAGCCATAGTAAAACCTCGTCGAATGTACGGAAAGTTTGAATTTGGAGGGTAGGGGAGATGTGCTTAGCGCATGCCGCGTAAAGAGTTCGATAAGTTCGGTTTGAAGGCGAGGCATACGTAAGTTGGTTGATAAGGCCCGCCATCGTCAGCGAAATCTGCGATAGATTCGTCTTGAATTGTCGGATGGCATAAGTCGATGATAGATACTTGCTTGATGTTAATGGAGAAATGATCGAAAGATTGGGCTAGTTGGTTAAAAGAGAAGATTGAGTCTTTGGGTTAAAGCCTTTGTACCACTCAAGCGAGGCCACTGATAAGGACATGGGAAAGGTGCGGAATATGAGGCATCATCATGGGCGATCAAATAACAAGCATGTCTAAATGATCGCAAGTGTTGTTGAGGATCCTCTTTCTTGTTAAAAGCGAGTAAACTTTGTGCAACTCCCATTGAGGAGGATATGAATGAAGGGAGACGAGAAGGGTGAATGGGCTCCCGACAAACTTGCTCGTATGTCAAGCGCTCGACTTCACGAAGCGGAAGCCTCCGGGTTTTGCATTTTGTCCATCATTTGCTTGATGAAATCTGTGGTTGGATGAGGTGATGGTGCCCGAGAATAGGGATGTCCCATATAAGGTGTTGAGGTTCTTTGGATACGTGTATGGGAATGAAAAGGTAGGCGGAGCTTGAGAAGGAAGCTCGTTTGAATAGGTGGAGAGAGTAAGTCATGAATGGAGTGGTGCAGAAAGAGAGGCGAGATAGGGGCGAGTTGGTGGTGGCGATACGTGGGGTCAAGATTAACAAAAGGAAAGCTAATCGGGAGTCGTATGAACCTCTGCATTGTCGGATTGGGAGGCAGGGCTAGTGATGCGGGAAGTAAGGTATTGTTATCGGGAGGAGTAGGAGCTAAATGAGCAGCTATACTAATAGGCATGCCCATAAGGAGGCTGACCATCGGGCGCACGGTCGGGGTATGAGACAAATAGTATTATGCAGTTTGGGATTAGCATCAGAAATTTGGCAAAGTCCTTGTCTCCTACGGGAATTTGGGGATCTCACTTTGGTGTCAGTAGGGTTTCTATAGAATGTGAAGGGGTGATTCGGGCAAAGAAAGCGAGCAAGCGTGTGAAACCATGGCGGCTTGCTTAGAGTGATGTGACCATAGACCCAGACACACGGAAAGTTTGATCTATCGAGGACAAAAACAACCTCGAGAATGGTGAATTTAGCAAGTTCTTTGGTTTGTCGAAATTTGAGAGAGGCGATGCGATATCGGTTTGGTAACCGGTGTCGGTCACGCGAGGGCAAGCGGCGTCGGTCCCTTAACCGATGCGGTGTCAAAAATCTAGAATAAGAAGATACAAAGGGTTGCTTAATTTGATTTTTAGCAGCGTTGAGTAGTTTAGCAACTTATTGATCACGAGAAGACAAAGTATGACGAGAGAAAGCGAGGATTTGAAAACAAGCAAGAGGCACACGCAAATGCAGAGATTAACCTTAGGGTTAATTTTAATTATTGTGGGCTTATGCCTTTAGACGTAGAATGATGTCAGAATCCTAAACAACAAGACTTAGGGGAAATGTCAAGTTTGTTTTGGCTTATAAGGTTACCTCAATCGGGCGGAGGAATACCGCGGAAAAGGGGGGATGTTTGAGATGTTGTGTTAATTGTGAAGTGATTCAGTATGTGTTGTGCAGTGAAACTAAGGTTAATTTCCTGTCAATACCGTGGATATCACCCCCACGTGTACGACCTGTTACTTAATCTATGTTCACTAGAATTGAAAAACAACAGGCAGGAATGTAATGCATGTGTTTTAAAACCCAAATCGAAAGTGATATTCGATGAAGCAAAAGAGATGACTTTTACTAATGCAAGATGCAAAAACAAAGCAAGTTCTTTTACCAGAATAATAAAATACCCTGTGAATATCTCTAGAAGAAGAAAACAGCAAGTATGCTCCCTATAATAAAAGCAAGCAAGAAATAAAGAAAAACCCAAAATGGGTCCCACCAGGCGTGCCAAAATGTTTCACTCGGAAATGCTTCGTTCCTTATATAAAGCAGAGATAAGGTTAGGGTTAGGAGGAATACAGCAGAATGTCGAGATGATGTGCGCGTACCGTAGAGAAAGATGGTGTGCGAAGAACTCCTTTTGTCTTGGAAGGACTACTGCAAATAAGAACACAAGACCACAAGATTTTGATTAGATAATAAATGAGGAAGCTGCCTTGGGCCGGGGAAGTATGAAACTTCCTTTCGAAGGTGGTCGAGTTCCCCTGCTAATATGAATTAACACAAAATCTTGTAGAGTACTAATTAAATTGTTTCGTGGGGCTGGGTAGGGAAAAAATTTGTTTTTCTTGGTTTTGATCAAAGAGCCGATCGGTTATCTATAACCGATGGCGGTCACGATACCGATACCGGTTGGTTCAGGATCTTACGGGCTGGTTGTGGTGTTTGTAATGGCTGGTTTTGGATAGTATTGAGAAATGGGATGGTTAGAAGCTAAGGAATGATGGTTAGAGGCAATGGTACGTTAGATAATGGGTTCGAGAGCGGATTTGGGAAGATTACAATTCCAAAAGCACAAGAAATGTTATAATGGAGGACATGCAAGATATAACTTCTTTTTTTTTTTGATGAAGGTGCAAGTTGATCTCCTTTCTTTTGACTCTTGGTTTCTTTACTCGTCTCTGCTTGGTCAAGTGAAGTTACGGACTCTGTGATCGCTTTGGACTCTCCTTTGATTAAAAATCCTTGGTGATCTCAAAAATGAAATTCCGATCCGTTGTTTTGGTTTGGGAAGCCCATTTGAGAGCACCGATGGCGGTTGCGTAAGGCGGCGGTCGAGTAGGAACCGGCATCGGTTAGGAAAAAGTAGGCTATTTTTAGTAAAATAGCCCACCTTCCTAACTTTTCTCCGAGAGATCGGTTGCGGGCTTGGTCAAGTGGCTAGAAGGTCGGCTTTGGGTGCGAGTAAGGAGGCATTAGTTATGGATGTGAGTCTAGACCAAGTCATGGGTCCTAATTAGGTTAAGTGAGGTGGTAGGTAAGGTGGTGTAGATTTATCAATTACAAGGCAATTAATAAATACTTGTGTAAGGTTTAGGTAGGGTCGTAAGACACAATTTTGGTGTCTACACTTTCATCCATACCACTCAAAAATGTCAAGGAATAAAATACTTTTCCCATTTCTATACAACCTAATTAACCTACCTATCTTTTCCTAACTACTTTCCTAGCCTATCATTTATTTTAATTTAGCTTACCAAGTTCCCATACCCATTCCATCACTGTGACCTAATCTTCCTCTTTACCCACCTATGTTTACCTATATTTACCCTCATCCCTCTTTGTTTTCCCTTACTCCCTACCTATCTACCCTCAATTTCATTTTTTCACCCCATTTTGGCCTCCTCAACTTAACCTATTTAGACTAGGTCACTTTTCATAGTGACCGATGTTGGTCAAATTGGTGATACCGGTCACCTTGAACCAACATCACCAACTATTTTCCCACCGATTCTCGCATGCCGATTGACATTGTTCATGATTTGATTGACATCAGTTTCTATTTCAGCTCCAAATCTGAATCCCCACACCCCCAATTTTCTAAAAATTGAAAAACAAGCCTAAAACCTACCCAAAAACCACCTAACCCCACCCATTTCCATTTTACAACCTAATTAATCTACTTTTAATCCACCTCATACCAAAATTACTACATTTTAGACTACGTTATGAATTTTTAACCCCCATTTTATTTCATTTGTTCTATAAAATTCAATAAAAAAACCGAGAAAGAATTGAATCCTACCTATACACATTGGTGTCACCTCACCAGGATCTCCGGTCCGAGTGGTAATCCTCCTACACCTACTTTGATTGCCACCATGTCCGAATCAAATGCCTATCTCTCCACCAATTTAATCTCACCAAAATATCTCATAGGCCCACCTCTACACCTCTCTAACCACTCACCTCTTTCCAAATATTCCTAGAATCTAGCCCAATCATGGTCACTCTTATCAATGGTATGAGAACACCTCTTTGCTTGTAATTTTCACAAATGACAAAGTAAAACTGAATATGTAATTCATGGATTTTACCTTTTTATCCCAAATCTGACTTGATCGACATCGGTCATGTGCCCTAGTGTACCGCACTCAGTTTATCTTGACCGACATCGGTTTTCCATGACCGTGGTCAGTTAGCATTTTTTACCTCATTACACCATATAGAACTAACTCTACCTACCTGAAATATTTTTCTACCTAACCCAAAGTTGACCCTAACCTTACACCTCACCCTCATGACTTTATTACCTATCACCCAACCTCAAAATCAGTTGGGGCATGTTTTTTCCCCTACCGTGGCCTTACCTATGACCTTACCTAAATCACCCAACCCAACCTTGCTCATTATGACACTTGAATTCATTTACTCATTATACCTTGTGATGTTGTTACTCATGTTATTCAACCTACTGACCTTACCTTTCCCAATGTCATGTTGTTTATCCCAACCTAACCTTTGGTGCCTAGGAACAAACCTATTGCTTGTTCCAGCACCTTGCCTAGTTATGTTTCAGGACCATATCCTATACCTTGGATACATAAACCACTTCAACCTTTTTTGATAAAACTATCGACCTTCGACAACCTAGAGTTTGCAAGTTGTTCAACTTGGTACCTTATCCCATTCTATTCATGTGCATGAGTTAGAATGTCACTACTTATTACCCACTCAAAATCACCCTTACCTACAACTAACCTACCCTCATTTTAATCACTTACCCATTTATCAAACCACTCACTGACTTTGTTTAACACCTCATCAGTTCTTGGTTTGAGGGGGATAAGTTCTTGGTTTGGATCACACTCCCCTTGGTCCCCTTCAATTAATTAATGTAACACATTTAAATAATCATGGCCCTTTCATCCCATATTAATATTCATCCTCACATTATTAATTAATTTAATTAAGTTAATTTCATCCTCACACCTCCAACTCATCATTACACCTCACCTCGACCCATTCCAAGTGCATTTAACTCACAATGACCAAGTCATCACTCTTAGCACCGAGTCATCACTCCCAGTGTTAAGTCACTACTTGACCTAACTAACTAATAATTCTTCCTAAACCTAACTAGACTTCTTCTAAGATATTCCTTCCTTCTCTCATGTGAAATATACTTCCCTAAGTGGACACAATAAGGAAAACATGCCAAATCTAGGAATATCTACCTATTTTTGGTAAATAGGACTATTTCACCCTAACCGATGCTAGTTTATCCTTGGCGATGTCAGTCACCTAAACCACCATCGGTTCCTTTATATATAATTTTACAACCCTTTACCCAAGTTGGTCATTTAGTTATTTTAGGCTTATTGCATTCAAGTGTGAATCTTCAAGCCCTCCTACATCCAGATGATGAACACATACAACCATAGTACAAGACAAGCAACTAGTTCTCCTTCCATAGCATTGGAATACTCACGGGAGAACACATGTTGTATTTCCATGATACTAGACTCAAGAACCTCTTTTTCAATCAACCATAAACCATCTCAACTCACAAGATCTACAAAATACCAAGTACTACAATTTTAATCATGTGTGTTTATCCCATTGTATATCTCTTTCTTCTTTCAGTATTTTATTTCTTCTATTACATATACATAATCTTCTTCCCACCAACCCACTATTCAACCACCCCAAGAATTTTCACCCGTCTAAACCTCCTTCTTAATGTTCCTAAGTCCTCTCATCCGTATTACGACCCAAACTACACTACCCTCAGTCTCTATGAAATCATAGAGAGCCTAAAAACCCATTTTTAATAGTTCATTACCTATTGCTCCTACCGATGTCATTTCCATGACTTCCGTCGGTTTAGGCCTCATACTAGCATCTGTCACTGACCGATATCAATATCTATTTCATTTTATATTTTCAGACTAACAAGCTTCCCACTCACCTAAAACACACCACAACGTCAACCAATCAACTCCAAATCCTTACCGGACCTTTGATAGACTTGTCTTACCTATAAAAACCCGGTTCTAATTAGATTCAAAGTGTTATTTTTATATCTAGGATAAAATCGAGTTTATTACGTGTATGAGGAATATAAATTATTACATTACAATAGGACTTATTTATTTCAATTGTTTATTCACATTGAATTGTTATTAAATAGTGGATTGACAACCTCTCTAGGAAGCACCACACTTCCTAGATCTAGCATACGCTAGGTAGTCCATTGTCATATGCTATTTAATACTCTTTTGTGGTCTTGCTTTGCATCTACAAGTAGTCCTTCCCAGATAAAAATGAGTTCTCTATGATCATCTTGGATAACATCAACAACGTGCATAGTTTGGCATCCACCTTCACCTCATAGGTGCTCCTCCTTAACCATTTACCTTTCTATTTTTTCTTCCTAGAAAGCATAAAAATTATTGGTGAAACACCCTTCTCATTAGAATCTATAGCAAGATCTGCTTTGATTTGAAGATAATATGAATCTGTTAACATTGCTTTCTTTACCTCTTCTTTAAACTGAGTTCTTAAGGTTAAAGTGTGGAAATGTGCTTCCTACGACTTAATGCACTTGCCACTCTATTTTCTCGTATCTTTAATGTATTTTACATCAAAATAATATTGTGACAAAAATTCTAACCATCTTTGCTACATGGCATTCAGATTTTGCTATGTGAAGATGTATTTCAGCCCAAGGTGGTTTGTTTTCAACTCAAAGAGCTTTCCTAACAATTAATGTCTTCAAACTTAGAGTGCGTGTACAATGAAAACAAGTTCCAATTCATGGGGAGCATAAGTCATCTCATGTAACTTGATCTTTCTACTTTTTTATGCAATCACATGATCATTTTGTAATAATATGCCTCCTAATCCTTCTTTGAAGGCATCTATTACAACCTGTTGATCAAATAACACTTGACATAACTCACACAAGAAGTCCACACGGGGAAACATGCTAGGTTTAAGGGCATGGAGGGAAAATAAGAACCCACACATGGACAAAAAGTTCAACATTCAAGATTTGGCTAATTTTGAGCATGAAGACATATTTTTAGAAGATGGCATGTGAAACACACCAACAATGCAGAGACGTGCATGCCACACATTTTCTATCTTTAGAGGATCGGATCGAAGCATTTTTCATGGAGACAAGCTAAGAATAGGATTTTCACTCTAGTTAATTGTAAGAGGTCTATAGATAACACACTTGCATGTGTGGTTATGCCTGTAAATGGCGTGTGGCTATTAATAGCATGCAGCCTATTTCTAGAATAGATAAGTGGTGAAGGGAAAGTCCCCACCCTATATATATGATGTGAATCACATAGTAGTAGAGTGTGGTGGAGAGATGGATGTATGAAGGTATAGAGATATGCACATATGATTGGATTATTATATCAGATCCATGCACACATCGGTATAGATTTCCATTATTGTAAGGATCTTCTATGTTTATTAATAGATGGAAGATATTGGCCAAACCTAAGTGTCATTCCTATGTGTAATTGAGTAGTGCATGTTCTTGATTCAATCATGATTATTGTTTAAGATTATTCTTTCATAAATCTAAATATGGCATGCATTGTAGAATGATGGATTATTTATGGATCTATATGTTTCTTCCCTCATCATGCTAATATCCTACTATAGTAACCCTAAAGAGGACTTGGTACCTTTGCGTGCTTGAGTGAGGACTCAATCTAGGCTAAGTGATGTGTTAGTGTGTCTAGTGTGTTATTTGGTAAATTCTAGGCTGCATCATTGATTTTACTACCGTGACCTCTATTTCAGTTGTTTTCGGGATGGTTCATGATGAAGACGTACATGTTAATGCTAGCAAGTATTGAGGAGTGGATACATGATATGGAGGAAGAATATGCACGATGGTTAAGCCTTGGATCTAAGTTTAATGCACACAGTTAGGTAGAACATAATATGTATGATAGCTTATATGAGATCTTTTTCACCATATTTCTAGTAGAATTATATGAGTGGCTAATTGTTGATGCATCTAAGTAGAATTAGAGGTATCACACAATTTTCTAGACACAGGAATAATTTTAGGCCCTTTATGATGTTGATCTGATCTGTACTCATGCTATGGATATTTTGTTTTATGGTGTTATAAACAGTTATATTCTAGAATATTCAATTTAGACGTATTCTTGCCCAGAGGTAGCTAAATTCTAGTTTTTATGGTATCTAGAGGAACATATTTGCAAGGTATCCACTCATGATCAAGATCTTGATGGTAACTTTGAACGGAGAGTAAACCAATGGATAAGTGAAAGCTCACCTTACATGAGGGCGAGGAGCAAGTTTGGTGAAAGATGGCAGACCTAGTGGCAGAAAGATAGAGAGAGGAAAGGCAACTTAAGTATAATGAGGTGCATGAGAGGGAGATAGAGAAGCAACGTATCATTGCAAAAAGTATGGCATTGAGGAGAGAGATAACTCATGAAGGATTTAAATCTCATGTAGAAGATGTGGATCTAGAGCATCAAAAACTCCCCATCTTGGAAAGCATGATAGAGATCCCCCTTGGCTTCACACAGAAGTGTGCCAGAAAATACTACCTAGGCCATGTGCGTACATCTTAATCCACCTAGTGACCTAGCCCTTGCACTTGGTTTTCCAGTATCTACAATGACAAGTAACCAACAAGCTAACTTGGGAAGTAGGAGAGCAAGAGTAAGTTAGGGAGTAATTACATCAATTCCGGGACGAGATGAATTCAATGTTATTTGGAGGAACATTTTTAAGCACATTGTCTACACAAAATGTGAGTGTGCGAGAATGTTGGATTCACCTCTAGAAGTGGAACTACCTCATATAATTTAGGGTTTTAGTATAGTACTATTATCGAGAGCATAGGGAGTACATCTACATTTCCTATTCTAGACTTTTGTAGGTGGAGGATCGGGAGGTATGGGTGGTTACGGAGGTAAAGGAAACATAGGAGGTTCTAGATCGGGTGGTCAAGGCCCACAACAACCACAAAATATCTATATGGAGATGTCTCTTCATCTCCCGGAATATAGAGGTATAGAGGATGCTTCCAAACATGTGCATATGTGTGAAATCTTATGGCATGTGAAAGGGATCATGGCTTCTGAGTGCAAGGCAAGTCAATTTGCTACTACGTTACAAGGACATGCACATATCTGGTATAGGAAGTTTGATCTGATTAAACTTGTGTGGATTATGTAGCATTGAAGTATGCTTTCTTGAAAGAGTTTCATATCCCTAAGTTTGAGAAGAAGAGTATTAGTGCACTCAAGGATATCAAGCAAGGCACTACTAAGAGTGTACATGAGTATGATGCCCATTTTAAGACACTTCTATCTAAGTTATCTTATGATATTCACGCTATCCAACATGCACAATGGTTTGTTGGAGGATTGATTACACCATTCAGAAGAGCACTGTCACATAAGACATACATTGATCCACATGAAGTATTGGAAGCACCTTTACATGTTGAGGAATTTGGGAGCATTGACACTGGAGTTATTCTAATCTTAGAGGAATAGATTTTAGCTATGAAAAAGTAGTTAGAGAGGCTATCGGAAAATTTAGCCCATGAAATGAGCTCAGGAATTTGGTGTACAGATTGTGAAGTGGAATGTCACACCAAGGATAGTTTCCCTTGCAGATATATACACTCATTACTATTATATTGTGAAATATTTCATTTGAATCATGATGCTAGCCACTTTCCTTTGTTCTGACACAATAAGGAAGAATGTATCCTACTTTTGTAAAATTTATAGGTCCACGACCCATGATACTAAGGATTGTCGATTGATTGGTCAAATCCATAATGCTATATACATTGGTGTACTATTATAAGTGTAACAGAGATAATTCTAAGGGTACGAATGAGCACCAAGATCAGGATCATAATCAAACATGCTATGCGGGAATGAGGGCATTATGAAGGAGTTTGTGGAAGGGGACGTGGATATCATGGTGGATATGGAGGAAGAGGTGAGTTCCCTCATGGAACATGTTACATGTGTGGATCTCCTAACCACTATAGGTGTGAATTTCCTCATAATATTGCATGTTCTTTCTACGGAAATAACCGTAGCTATGAAGAGTGCCCGAGAATTCTATGAGCATCGAGTACGTAACATAAGAAAGAAAACAAAGGAAGCTGGGATGGTTAGAATATAGTGTGCAGTAGAAGATCGGTGGATGCCCAAGATAACACCAGAACACGAGGCCTTAACTATGAATATTACTACACAAGTTGAAGTAATGTGCACAAGAGAGGCATTGCACTGAAGTCTAAGATCACCAAGGAGGAGGTTTTGCATGAAAGGTACCCAGAACCTTCTCATTAGAAGAAATTTTACCAGGATACCATGGAAGTGCTGAGGAATATTCAAGGTGAGATACAATACTTAAAAGAGTAGAAGAAAGCATCAAAGACAATCCATATTGATATCGATGATCTGAGAGAAGTGTGTAAAATTTTGTGCCAGGAGAACATCATTCCACTATTAGGAATTTGGTTAAAAGGAACACTCTATATGCAAGTATTGATCTTGGACGACAGATCCTACATGCAAATCTTCCCCGATAGTATTGACTATGACAAATAAATTACTCTGAATGTTGTTGTACATGGATGGCTCTTGAGTAATATTTTGATTGATATAGGTGCGGAAGTAAATTTTCTTACATTAGATGCATTGGTACAAATAGGGAGGCATCCATTGCATCCATCATCTAATGTGTTGTTTATGGAAAACAAGACTAAGGCCACTCCCATAGGAGTTTTGAAGGATGCATCTATAACCATACAAGGGGACAAGTTCACTTTGGGGATTTTAAGGTATTAGCACTTACGAAGTAGAAAATTTTCTATCCTTGCTTAGACACCCTTGGTGTTATATGAATAATGCTGATTTGAGATTCAATAAGGGGTATATCAGATTTAAGAACAAAGAGGAAAGGGTTATGATACCTTTGTGAGATGAGAAGTCTACACCATATGTTGAGCCTCTAAGTGAGGAGGACTTAGACTGAATTTATGTACACATTATTTAGGACCCTAAGGTCAATGAGCCATTAAAGAAAGGCATCCTACGGTGGGAGGATGCTCATTCTATTAATGATACTATGAGTATTTCTTGTGAAAACTGGGCTCATGGTGCATATGAATTAGTAGGGCACGAGGTAAAAAGTGTGGTTACGTGTAATAATGGAATTTGTTTTGTTTGATGGATAGGTAACACAAGTACCTTGGTAAATAGGGGAAGAAGATCTTCTTGTATTTTTGAAATCCATGGAAATACAGTGGATAGATCAAGTTAATATAAGATATATGTTAGTATATACCTTGTGTGGGACAAAATCGTGGTGGTGGGTAGTCCACAGAGATAATATTATAGAATGGGAAGAGATTGGAGTCACCTTATCTATTAGGTTTGTAAGGAACAATGCACTTAAGTAGATCTGCACTTATCATGGTGATCAACCTATTCAACATCACATTCAAGACCTTTGTGAGAAATTTTGGACAATAGAATAGGAAGCATTACCACCTTCACTCTGGGTGCATAGATTGTACTCGCTCTCTACAAGGATGCGCATGCACTTGGTATGTATACACAGAACTACATCGAGAGACTGGAAACTGGTAAAATTTGAATGCAAGAATGCTCTAGACCTTTGAATACTTCTCGACTAAACCTCTAGTGGAAGAAGCATTAAAATTTGTCAAGTGCTTAACTTACAAGAGATTGAACAAAGCCACACTTGTTTCAATTGGTGTTTTGGCATGAGAAGCCATTCTCCCTATAGAATTTATGTTACCTTCTTTGCGCATAGTGCATGTTGGAGGTCTAGTTGATGAGCATGATTTAGAAGAGTGTATTGAGAAGATGATTCAACTGGATGAGAGACAAGCCATAGCACGATGGATTGAAGTAGGAAAAGGTTGGGCAGAAATAATTGCATGACAAAAACATAAGGGATAAGAAGTTTGAGATTGGAAAAATGGTAATTCTTTATGACTCGAAGTTCTCGTGCCATCTAGGAAATCTCAAAGTACATTGGTTGGGGTCATATGTCATCACTTACATACTCGAATAAGGTATTTTCCAGTTAGAAGCACTTGATGGAATACGACCATTTGATTACTTTAACGAGAGTAGGCTGAATCCCTACTATAAATAAGTCTTCTTGGTGTTTGTAATAAGGTAGTATTTACATTTAGATTAGGTTTCCATTCTATCTTTCCTTAATGTATTTCCTTCATTTTCGTTATGCTTTGTCAATTTAGTTGTTTTTCTAGTGTAATAAGCACACTTGCACGCATGAAGCTAGATACTATGTGAAGAATGTTTATGCACTGAGAGGACTACACATACCTTTAGTGTGGGGTGGTTTTATTTATCCAAGTAAAAGACTATGGGAATTGAAATGTGAAAGGAATAAGCTGCTTTATGGGTGTGCTTTAAGACAAAATAAGATTGATTTTCAAAAGTGACCAAGGATGGAGATGAATGAAAGGAAAATATAATGTGAGGTAAGTAGAGTCCATGATAACTACTAGGAGAAGGTACGGTGATGAGGTACTCGGGTGTAAGGGCACACGCTGAAAAGAAGTCTATGACTAGAGGGTAGGAAGGTGCCCTAGAAGGTTATATTTGGGGTGTGAAGATGTACTGCTATGTGAGAATGAAAAAAATTGGTCAATGAATGAGGGGATATTTGGGATGAAAATTCATTTTTACTATTCCGACTAAGAGAATTCAAGAAAAGAGCTAAATGTAAATAATGAGTGATTGGGTTAAGGTATGAATGGTTTGAAACCAAGCGTGATAAATAGATCGTGTTAAAATAATCTTGCATCCCTATTGGTGAAGGGTTTGAGAAAATCAAGGAGATAGAGAGGAGTTAGGGCACAAATTTTCCACTTAGGGAATGATTGAATCAAACTAGGGTTTGGTTCAAAAATTACGAGTTAAAAGGAGAAAATTACAAGGTAAAAATGGCACCTAAGAAGGCTAAATGCTGCAACAAGAACAAAAGGAAAGAAGAAGGTGGTCATTGAGGAGGAAGAGATGGCACTGAAAGTGATTTTTAGAAATGTAATATCCATAAGGAGTCATCGTCATCCAGAATGGGATTCACCCATTAGAAAAAGAAAAGTGAGCAAATAAAATCATAGGACCTCGAGAGAACAAGAAGGAACTTGATTCCTTGATCACTACAAGGATGAACAAATGTACATCACACGACATGTGGGTTTATGATGATGTAGGTGAGAAGCTTATGAAGAGAATTGGGGTCTACCAATTATATGAGATTCCATATTTTGAGAAGTATGAACCCTTGTATCAGTGGCTCATGAGCAGAGTGAATGAGGACTTCTTCTAATTTGTAGGATGCAGAGTTAGAATCTCATCTGCACTTATCTCATCAGTTATACGTTTGAAGGCCACAAGAGAAGATATAAATAATGATCTTATAGATAAAGCCACAATCCTAAAGAATAGATAGGATTTGGGGTACCTGAAGGGTCCACGTGGTATGGATATAGAAAAATTAAATAACTATTCGGTTGTGCAAGAAACATCACACCTTGTTACAAAGTTGAATGACTAGGAGTAGTGGTAATAGGTAAATACTATGTGGTTACACGTTGCATGCAAGATGTCAGAAGGAGCATTCTACAATATTGTAGGATACATTGCAAATAAAATAGTTGAGGAAGCACACATAGGAGGGAAGATCAGCTTTAGGGCTGTTCTACTATCACTAGTATTCATGGAAATTGGAGTTCTAGACGGGCCAAAGGAAAAGGTATGGGAATACCCCATGGAGAATAAGTCACCAACTGAAAGGTTTAGCAAGTACTTATGTAAAGGGGCCATGGCATATGACATAAAGAAAAGGGTGGAGAAATGGTATGATAGGCTTTGTGCTGAATTTGGGAAAGGGTGGTGCATCCCAAATGACCTACCATTAGTAGTAGGAAAAAAATTCCAGTTTGATGTATATCATCATTTCTACATCACGTGCTTCCTAATGGGAGATGGAGTATGGATCCCTTGGTGTAAATTTCCTTACACATTCACTATAAGGTATTTCCAAGCATCTGTTCATAGATTCAAAAACACGCACCGATTGGTATTCAATGCAGATAAGGTAGAATGCGACTACCACATGTTGAGGAAGAAGTATGTGTATCCTGGAAGAAGTTCCTATACCAAGAGGATCATTTCAGAGGTGTTGAATATTAATCCAATAAACCTATTTGTAGCAGATGTAGGGGTAACATTAGTGTATCTTTAGCTAAAGCCCAAGATGGAGAACAATAAGTATGTGGAGAATTAATTCATGTTCCTAGGGCCACCAAAGGGTAAGCACACAATGGAAAACATACTAGCACAAAGGCCCACAAAAACTATTGAAGTAGAGGATGAAGAAGAGGAGCATGAAGATAGTGGAGGCTTGGAGTGCAGAAGAAAGCAACCTTAGGACAAGGAAGAGTCATAGTGTGCAACCACTCCACCTCAAGGAAAAGAAAAAGAGGAAAATATGGAGGTTGAAAAGGGGAGCACAAATTTAAGAAATTATTCGGATGCACAAGGAATTAAAGTGGAACCCCACAAGAAATAAGTAAATCATGCCGTCTCTCTCTCCACACAAGGAGACCACCGAACGAAGGAAGAGAAAAATTTGAAGATGGATAAAGAGGCAGAGGAATTCGAGGAGAGTGAGCATGCATCTCTCGACCCGTTCAAGAAATAAGATGAGCCACATAACAAGGAAGAGTAAAAGATGAAGAGATGAAGGAAAAATAAGAAAAATAAAAGGAAACCTACGAGATCCACGCATGTGACTACTCAAGATGTAATTGGACAAGCTCCTAACCTTGAAGCTAAAATTCCTACATGTCCTAGATCAAATAAGATGAGTGGAGATCACATTCCACTTGTCATGGGGTATGTAGAGGATGCGGGTAAAATTTTCTACACCCGCTTCAAGAGCACAATAATGTAGAAGGATTTATTCAATTTGGGAGCTAATGGATGAGGATATGGAAACTATGTGCACTCAAAAGAAACCATCATGGTCAATGCACACCCACATGGATGATCCTAAATTTTATGTATGTGAAGAACCATGTGTTTCGAGATGGTTGAAGAAGGAACCCCAAGCTAGACATATGACAAAAAACGTACTATCATGTCAGATGAGCAGGTCAACAATGCATTGGTGAAGGTTTATGCTGAAGTTGCTAGAAGAAACATGGACAAAGCTGCAACAATCAGAGCACTGCAGCAAGGAGCTAAAGATGAAGGATGCAAAGATAGCATGCATAACACAAGAGAGGGACTTGGCATAGAAGAAGAATGAAGTATTTATCAGCTTCACAGAGGATATTGGGGATAATTTCATAAGAGCTAGGCCACACTTGGAGACCAAGGTACCACAGACATTTCCCTCAGTGATACATTATGTAGGAAATTTGGTAGACATGGTACTTGAAGATGAACCTCTGCACATACCAGCACCAAGGAATCTAGAACAAGAGGTAGAATCGGAAAAATCTTCACTGATGCGAAAGATTGCATCCTATGAGGGCTATTGCAAGTGCTATAGGAAGTATTGAAGAAAGTAGACCAAGCTTTAAACATCTGCACAACTCTAGAGGTGCTTATCAGCATAAAGACCCTGGAAGAAAACAATGAGGTCTAGAAAGCAATGAAGGATGAGACATTGGACCACACAGAAATATTGTTAATGGTTAAGAAGAAGCGCGAGGCCCTGGTAGTAGCAAAAGAGCCACAAAAGACTTGATTGGAAGAGCTTGGGAAGCTCATTGCACAGAAGATGGATCTTCTAGAAGGAAGAATTACCTCAATGTCCAATGTTGTGTTGGTTCTGCAAAAAGAAAAAGGGGAGATTATGAGGAATGAATTGGAGTCCATTGTTGTGGACATTCCAGAAAAAGAAGAACAAGCACTCACTGAATGGCAAGCCTTGGAGGCTGAAATAAAGGAGGAGTATCCAAAGTTGATACTTCAAATTAATACGAGAAGAGGCTACCTCATAAAACTTCTTTATTCATCTACATTCTTATTCTTTCCATTATTCTATTATTTACTTCATTTTTTTGAGATACCCATTTTCGGAGTGACAATGAGATTAGTGTAGGGTAATGTTGATCAAAAACACTTGAAAAACTCACACAAGAAGTCCGTGTAGGGAAAAAGGCCATGTTTAAGGGTGTGGAGGGACAGGAAGAACCCGCACATGAAGGGAAATTTCAGCATTTAGGACTTAGCTGATTTTGAGCATGAAGACCTATTTTTAGAAGATGGTGTGTGGAACACACCAACAATGTAGAGACGTGCACGCCACACATTGTCTATCTTTGGAGGATCCAATCAAATCATTTTGCATGGAGATGAGCTAAGAATAGGATTTTCACTCCATTTAACTATAAGAGGTCTATAGATAACACACTTGCATGTGTGGTTATGCATGTAAATGACATGTGGCTATTAATAGCATGCAACCTATTTTTGGAATAGATAAGCAGAAAAGGGCAAGTCCCCACCCTATATATATGATGTGAATCACATAGTAGTAGAGTGTGGTGGAGAGATGGATGTTTAGAGGTAAAGATATTTGTACATATGATTAGATTATTATATCAAATCCATGCACGCACAAGTATATATTTCCATTATTGTAAGGAGCTTCGTGTTTATTAATAGATGGAAGATATTGGCTAAACATAAGTCTCATTCTTGTGTGTAATTGAGTATTGCATGTTCTTGATTCAATCATGATTATCATTTAAGCTTGTTCTCTCATAAATCTGAATATGACTGTAGACACTAAAATTAGGTCACACTCCCCTTTGATCCCTCGAAAAATAAGCACCCTTCATCACATTCACCTAGCCATGGCCCCCTTCACCCCACTAATATTAATTTAATTAATTTAATTAAATTAATTCATTATCCTCACCATATTTATTATTTAAATATCTTAATTTAAATAATATCCACACATACACTTCACTTAGACACCTCACCAAGCTAACTCACCCTAAAAACCTATTCTTAGTAAGTTTCCATAACTAACTAAGACTTACCCAAACCCTAAAAATCAATGCCTACATTCCCTCTAACCACATTCCTGTCTGCTTACAAGAAGCTTAGAGTCTAATCCATGGGTTAACAACATCAGATCCAAGGAAATCAAGAGGATCTCCCTAGTTTAGTAAACCTAGGAAATCCTACCTTGACCGACGTCGATTACCCCTAACCGTCGTTGGTTAAGCCGGAACCACCGTCGGTTACCTTTTTAACCCCAAAACAACCTTATTCTCAAGGTTGGAAGAAGGTTGGAAAAGATTGGAAAAGTTGGCAAACATTAAAAATTCTAGAGAGATATCACATCTTCTGAGAGTGAATTCCAGCGAGAACACGCATGCAAGGAAGGAGATCAAGCATCTTTTCCTGCACAACCATCCCAACAATGATCTGATCTAACCAAGTAAGAGGAATATACATACAGCATATGCAGAAGCTTTCCTTTAGTTGGTGATCACCTGCAGCCTTCAAAACCTCTCATCAGCACCTCCAGCCCTCACTCACAGGCATCTAAGACTAGAATCCAAGTAAGTAGACATTATACTTCTCTAGTTTATTCCATTTCATCATTATATTATCATATTTTGTTTACCTAGCCACCCATTGACCTCCCCCAACACTCACCCCTCCATATACCCATTAAAACCCTGCCAAATCCTACCTAAATCACCCAATACCTTATCCTAACCAACCAAAATCCTTTGTGCAATCACAAAGGAGACCCAAAACCCATTATGTGGCATTCCTAATTTTCCACAAAGAATAGGCACTAGTTACATCCAACTATCGTCATTCACTCAGCCGACATTGGTCTCTGTATTTACCCACACAACCCATAACAGTGACCTATCCACCTAATTCTCTCTCACCCTCATTCACCCTGTGATCTACACGAGACCTCTGTCGGACCCTTGAGACCCAGAGCGTTATTTGACCTTCAGATCCTATTCTAGCCTAGCATGTTAGATTAGATATATTTATTATTTTGTTTTAAGTGAGATACCTAAATCATTTTGAATTACAATAGGATTTATTTATTTACTACATTAAATTGTTTAAAACAATGGATTGTGACCATCTAGAAAGTATCACACTTCCGGATCTAGCATACGCTAGGCAGTTCACTACATATATTGTTTAACTTTTTTCTAGTGGTCTTGCTTTGTATTACAAGTAGTTCCTCCCAACCAAAAGGAAGCTCTCACAATTAGTTATGGATTCAAAAGTCATACGTGCACAACAACCCATTAACCAACATTAAAATAGGTATTCCTCTTACGCCCGTTACCCTATTTTTTTCATCGATACTTCAAAAAAACGATCTAGAAAATGATGAAATATTTTGGCACGCCCAATGGGACCCATCCGGGGTTCCTTGCATTTCATTCATTCCTAGGAAAATTTTTGTGTTTGTTTCCCTTCTGAAAAGCATACACATTAATTTTCTTCCTTGGTAACCCACCTTTTCTTTCTATTTTCTCTAAAGGAAACCTTTCTTTTGGTGTAATTAAAAAGAACCATTTCTTCATGTTTTCTACATTATAGTGAAAGAGCATCCCTCTTCCTCTTCATCTTTTTGTGTCATCCAACTTCACACTTCGATTTGGGCTTAAAAATAAGTGCATTGCATTCTAATTTATCGCATTAGCTCACATTAATTGCAGCAACCTATACGCTGGAGGTCATGACCAGCTGATGGTTGAAAAATGAACCATAGAAAGCACTTTCTTTCTCTTTCTCTCTCTCTGAGTCTTACCAAACCTCACAAAAATTGAAAATACACACATTCTTAAACAACATATTACCTGGAAGAAGCTGTAGGTGATCACACAATCATGGCACAGTGGGCACCCAGCTTGCTACTCTGTCAAGTCATACTTCAAAGCGAGGCCCACCCCCACCATAACATACCTGAAACCTCACCTTTTAGATCTCCTTCTTCGTAGGAATCCATCCTCACCAAAAAAATCTATTTCATAATTCATGTGTTAGTCCTTAAATAGCATAAGCTAAACAAAAATAATAGAAAAGGCACTCCTAGGATCACATTTTTCTTAGTTTTTTTGTTTGGCTTACATTTTGAGGTGAGAGATCATGTTCTTCATTTTTCTTGTTCATCCTTACATGCTCCTCATCATAGATGGAGTATTATAGCTTCACCTGAGTGTGTCTAGGCCATATCATCATCATTCCTATAATTTTGGGTTTGATTCTACATCAGATTTTAATTTACAACCACTTTTCTTTCATCATTGTTTCAATTTCACAGTAACCGTCGTCGGTTACCCTCTGACAATCATCGGTTATACCCAACCAATGTCAGTTCTAGGTCCTTTTGTTAACCTACCCAAAAGGACATTTTATTCATTTTCTTCCACTTTTCATAGTCCCTGTCATTGCCATCATTCCCATTGACATTGTAAAACACCATCAGATTTGGCATACCTGTCAGATTTGACCTTCTCCCTATTTTTTCACTCACTGACCATTTTCTATAGTGACCGGCAGTGGTTATCCCTAACCAGCATCGGTTTGCCTTAATCGAAACAATTAGCCTATTTCACTTTCTAACCACCATTAGGCACCTAATACACTTTTTACCATCAGATTCACCTGTTCCTACTATTTTTGTGTCATTTAGAGAAGCAGCCCTACCTGATCAATACTGGTTCACATGGTGCTGACCCAAAGACAAGTAAGCACACTTTTGTTTCACACCAGTTGTCAACCACTCCCACCTAGTCCTTCACCACCTTCCATTTTATCACCAGCCATGGATCCCATCCAACCTATCACTATCACTACAGAGATGAGGAGTTCACATGACTCCTTGACCAAAACCCTACCACCTTGCAGTTTTACCTTTCCCACTTGTCCACTCAAGATGCCTTGGGTTAGTTGATATACGACATGCCCGTATCTATCCCCCGACTCTCACTCCCACTCCTACATCGGCTCCATCTAGCTCTATGCTACCCACATCTACCTTACCCCCAGTCATTTCGTAGCTAGGTCTTATACCCCCATGACTTCCATGTATCGCCACCTACATTACCCCACCACATCTAGCATACCTCGACAACTACCCAAAACACAACCTCATCTGCCCCTAGTGTCTCACACATACCTGTAGCTACACTACCACCTCCCGTATTGGTGACCCCTCTCCCTTTTTAGAACATGGTCCTTTCCATTCCATAATCATTAACTCCCATTGCCATTAGGATTACCATGACCCTTCCACCTCCATATACATACTATCAAATGACCTCCCGTTGCATTTATTATTCACTTAGGGTACCTACCCCCATTTCACTATCTTCTACCCAATTAGCCTACATGACAAAGACACCATACACCGGAGTACCACCCCCAATATATGCCCAAAACCAACCTCTCATGCTATAGGAGGCACCCAATCATCACAACCTACCAACGACCTAATAAAATTGATGTTGGACAAGATGAAAACATTAGAGGCATTGGTTTCCGACTCCCATAACACTCTCACCTATGACGAGATTTACAACGAGCCCATCCACCCATCCATTCCTATCTACCCATACCCCATGCATTGGGAAATGCCTAAATTCAATCATTTCAATAACAAAGAAGATCCACAACATCATTTTCGTTCGTTCAAACATGGGTGTTATCTGATCACTCATGATGATGCCTTGCTCTTGAAAACCTTTCCCATGTCTCTGATCGGACCTGCATTAGATTGGTATAGTGGGTTACCTAGACACTCTATATTCTCATTCAATCAGGTAGCCCAAGCCTTCTTGGATCATTTTTCTATCAATATCATCAAGAAGGTTACCATGACCAACCTATACTCCACGCATCAATATGAGGATGAATCTATCACATATTTTTTTCACTCATTGGTGTAGCTTGATCAACCAACTCACCTTCCAACTGCCACAAATAGAACTCATTGAGCTCTTCACATGGGATTGTGCTAGACATATCTCACCAACCTTGTAGGTCCAAACCTTCGAACATTCGATGAAGCATTCACTATGGCACGAAAGTTAGAGATTCGAGCCATCAAAGAGAAGAAAATACAATTACGCAATAAGAATTCGGCATTCAAGTTGAATGATACCTCTTCTTCTTCCAAACCACAAACCAATTATTCAAAAGCTAAGGGCAATGCTAACGTAGTGGTACTCAAGTCGACCTAGCTCATCCATCAAATCAGGCTACGCCATCATCTAATCTCTCACCCATCCAAACTTTTCAATTCACACGAGAGTAATGGAAATACACCCCAATTGGGGAACCTCACTCTTCTATCTTAGAAAATATTATTAAATTCGGGGCCATTACCCTTCCACGCATAAAACCACACACTGGTTTTGACCCTTCTCACCCCATGCCCACATGGTACAAAGAACATGACTTCTGTAAATATCATTGAGTAAAGGGTCATAGTGATGGAAATTGCATCACTTTCAAAAATAATGTCCAAGAAATGCTTGAGAAAGGTGATTTAACCATGGATAATCCTAACACACATGCTAACCAAAACCTACACATCTTCAAGAAACCATTTCCCAACCATGCCCCTTCATCTGATCAAATCGGTGAGACCTCAACTCATAATACCCATACCCGTGAGGTCCACGCTATCTTTAATGACATACCTGTCACCTCCCAATTACCTCACATTCCTTCCATAGAGGAAATCCTAGCCCACAATCCTCCTTCCGCATCAAAACCAACCCCTACTATTCCTTCACCCATAGAGGAACATATTTTATCTCCTTCATCACCTACGGATGATTCTTCCGCTAACATTGATACTTTCTCCACCCATGAGGAGAAACCATTACCTCCTCCACACACAGAGGAGCACCCATCATCTCCTCCACCCACAGAGGAGCTCTTATCATCTCCTCCACCTACCATAGACCCAATTGAGATACCTTTGCCTCTTACTAAGCACTCTCCATTATCTACCCAAAATCCTTTAGACCTACTTTCAACTCTCTTACCCACAAAAGTTGAAGCTAGCCAATTTCCTATCTCTAAGACACATTTTATGGGAATTTCCATTAGGTCCTCATCAACTCCACCTACAGACGTGCCATTCTCATGTTTGGCTGATCACTTAGATTATGTGGATAGAGCCTTACTATGGGGATGCCTTTTTCTTCCTGTCTTAATGTAGATGTAGAGGTCACTTATTGATACTTCCACTATATACCCAAAATTATTTCGACGAATCAAACCAAACATAACCACCTCTATCATAACTCCTTCCATGACACCTATCATAGATCAAACCACATTCTTACCCATAGCCCAATCTATATGTAAACCCAAACCCACACCTATGACATCATCCTCAACTAAACCTATTACCATTTTATGGGTCACCCCGACTACCAGCCTTACTCATCCACCTATCAAACTGGATTTAGCTACATTCTCTAAAGTTGACACCACACCTACTTTGACACCCAAACAGAAGCACCACGCCCATAGAACTCATACCGTGGCTGTACCAATCACACTGCACTGTCATGTTTGTCTTAGGATCTCAACTTCCCCACATAGTCAAGAAACCTCCACCAATCAATAAACCAAAAAAAAACAACAACCCATTCCTTCCTCACAAACCTCTAACCTACCTAGATGCCCAACACAAATTACACCGACAACGTAGCACCTTTACCACCCGTACCTCTAATACCCTCATTTATTGGTTCACTACCCACTACACTTCGATTCTTTGCTCTCTCACACACCAAACACGAATTGTGTCATCTACCTTCACAACACCCCCATTATCCCCATGGGTAACTCACTCTCTTCCCCATTTTATTTTCCTTCTATACCTCGTACACCCATATTGCCTTTACCCAAGAAGGTGCAATCCAAAATAAAATTCCACTACCCCATAATAAGGTAGTCAAAATAACCACACACCCTCTTACTTGTTCACGTACTATACCCATACCTAAACCAACACGACCAACACCCAAAACCATGCCAACACCTAAACCCATATCTCGATGCACTCCTCCTCTTCCAAAATTTGTCCCTCAACAATCAACCACACCTACACCCAAATACACGCTCACTTCCCATTGTTATTCACTAGCGGGGTCTTATGCCAAAATTTTAACCAACCTCCTCGAGAATTTTGTCATTAGATTACCACCACTCGTGCCTTATGACCCCTAAAACCCAAGCCAAAAGGGTTTGATCATACTAAAATTTGTACCTACCATCGTGTGTCAGGGCACGATGTGGAAAACTACAAGGCCTTGAAAATTGTCCTTATCTAGTTGTGTCCCCCAGAAGCCAACTTTGATGACGATGACCTTCTCGACGAGGATCCTGCTTCACCAACACCCATTCCCACACTACCCACTCAACAACCACAAACTCCATCCTCACAGCTCCTAGAGCCACCCCCAAGATTTTAAATTAACATGGTTTGCATCAGAGAACTTGCCACACCACCACCCAAATGTCATTGCGCCCAACTCACCTCATAGGGTTTTTCTCCTCCGGTAGGTTTTTTCCCATCATGTCATTATACCACTCACCCTACACCTTCTCCATTTTCCAACTCCCCTCAGATCAACATGATACACATCACTACATGTGCTCAGAAGGATAAGGGTAAAGAAAAGGCAACTGACCCACCAACCAATCCTATACCCAACATACCATCTACACCCATACCTAAAATCACTATCTGCAGCCCTACGTACCCCATTTCTAACGGCATCACACATCACACCATGCTCAAAAATTACACCAGTCTCCCCTCAAAATGTCCTTATATGACCTCATCCAACCCTTGGAATCCCATCGTCAAGCTCTCATGGAGGTTCTTCAATCTATTAAGGTTTTACCTAATGACCCTACATCCGTAGCCTCCATTATTACACCCCATCGGGTAGCCTCTCTCACCAAATTACGACCTTCATCTTCACCCCACCCTATTCACGAAGTGGCCTCCTTAGTTTCTCGGAGGAAGAGATCGTGCCACACCAAAATGATGACCTGCACACGAGACCTCTTCATCTCTATCGACATCGATGACATACGGGTATGTCGTGTGATGATTAATGGGGGTGCTAGCATTAACATCATTTCATCCCATGCATTCAATCAAATGCACATACCTGACAATTGCATGCATAAACATCTGGTCATGTTGTGTTCATTCAATGACACTATCACCTCTACACTAGGTACCATCATCCTCCACATTCGTGTGGGCCCCGTCTTGTTCCAAAATTATTTTACATCTTAGAGGTGGAATTCAATATAATCTATTTCTTGGTAGACTTGAATTTATGTTATGGGTTGCATTCCTTCCACTTTGCATCGTTGTGTAAAGTTTGAACATGAAGGACACACCTATACCATTCTAGTTGACCCATCACCTTTTAAAACATGCAACATGCTTTACTGACCCAATGATGTGCTCATACCTATTAAGCTGACTACCTCTATAACCATTACTTCTTCACCTACACTTCCACTTACCAGTGCAACCGCTGCTTCTACCACACATACCTCCTCCATTCCTACCACTGCCATAACCTCCACAACTGACCCATCAGCTTCCCAATCCATTAACTCCACCTCCACATTGACCTCGACACATCATCCATTCCAGCTACCTACATACCAACCACTAATCCCTTGGAAGGTGTTTTTCAACACCTCACTCTGGGGGAGTACCACCTATATAGTGTCAACACATTCCTTACTCCATAAGAGTATGGAAGTCTTCACCAACACCCTCGTTATGATCACTATATAGGATAATGTATCTTGTATAGTCCCCCTCACCTTCATACTATCACTTACACACCCAAACCACCACCAAAAATTTCCCTTTTCTGTGACTTTCAATCACTTACCAATCGTCGTTTCACCCACACCTTCCCTGTACCAATGTGTGTGTAAAGGTTTTGGTTTTGGATTTTATGAGCAAGGCCACCATACTATTATTCCATGTACCACCTGTAAACATAATGATTGTAGTGGTATCGGCTTTCCGAACCACCTACCAAACAAGCCCGCATTAAATTCATTAAGGACTTTAAACCTTCTCCACCTTCTTAACCCACTTCACCTTCATCACCAACTTCACCAACTAGAGTCGATGGATCCTGAATCTATCCCTCATAACTTTATTTTTCATTAACACCATTTCCTTAGGGCCTCGACTTTTCAACGTGAGGACAAGGCCCTTCCTCTTTTCCTTCCTATATCCTAAAATGATCAATGATGATACACCTTCAATTAACATCATTCAATGTCGGGATGATGAATCCATACTCACCTACCTTGGTACAAAAGAATCACATATACATCAATCATTACCTTTTGAGAAGCAAACCATGTTGAATGAATCGACTATCGAGATCAACATTTATACTTAGGATGAATCGCACATCCTAAAGATTGGAAAATATTTAGATGTTGCTAAACAAGAAGCCATCATTTCTTTTCTCGAGAGATCATAACCATGCTTTCACTTGGTCTTACAGACATGCCCAGTATTTACCCCACCATAGTTTTCCACAATATCGTAACCATTCCCAATGCCAAACCCATTGAAAAAAAGCTAAGGAAAATGCACCCTCGCATTTCCTTTCTCGTCAAAGAGGAACTTCAATGCCTTCTTTCTATTTCCTTCATCTTACCCATTAATTATCCTTGTTGGATTTCTAACATTTTCCCTGTCACTAAGGTGACAGGGGGAATCTATATTTACATGGACTTCCATGACCTCAACCTACCATGTCCAAAAGATGACTTTCCCTTACCTGGTATTGACCAGTTGGTTGACTTAACCATTGGCCATGAGATGATATCACTCATGGATGGCTTCTTGAGTTATAACCAAATCCTACTTGCCCCAGAGGATCAACACAAAACCTCATTCATCACCCCTTGGGGGACATTCTGCTATCGAGTCATGCCTTTTGCCTTAAAAATGCTGGTGCCACATATCAACAAGCTATGACTTACATCTTCCATGACATCATGCATCGCATATTGGAAGATTATGTGGATGATCTCTTGGCCAAATCTAAATGCTGCTCCAAGCACCTTACCATCCTCAAAACCATTTTTGACTGTCTTATTAAATATTGTGTCCACCTTTAGCCTAAGAAATGCATCTTCGTGGTTCTCTCAAGAAAGCTCCTGGGATTTATTGTTTCCCTCCATGGTATAGAGGTGGACCTTGCTAAATTCAAGGCCATTCTGGAAATGCCTTCATCCACCAACCTTAGAAAACTTCGTAGCCTATAAGGTAAGTTACTGTCTATTTGTCATTTCATTTCACAATTATCGATCGATGTTAACCATTTCATCATCTCGCTCAAGAAGGATGTCTCCTTTAAATGGGATAATTATTGTCACAAATATTTTGAGGCCTTAAAATAATACCTTATCCAACCACCCATACTCATTCAACCTAAATACAATCAAACTTCTGACCTATACATATCTGCTACCAATCATCCTTGGGAGCCATGCTCGCTCATCGTGATGAACAACATAGGGAGCAGGTGGTTTAATACATAAGTTGTACTCTTTTGGACTATGAAACCCAATACAACCACCCCAAAAAAATTTCTTAGCCTTAGTTTTCATTGCCACCAAACTCCATCATTACCTACTCAACCACAAAACCTATGTTGTGACCAACATTGACCCCTTACACTTAATGTATGCCAAACCTTATCAAAATCAGTGTGTCGCACAATGGATTATGATTTTATATGATCTTGACATCAAATTCATTCATCAAAAGTCCATCAATGGCCAAGCTATCGCTGACCAATTCTCGATGCACCTATCTCCGAGGATCAACCCTCTAATTGTGAATTTTAGATGAGTCAATTACCACCCTTTTCTGGATGAACCCCCTTACCAAATGACACTCTTCTTTGACGGTTCCAAGTTTTAGCATGTGGGTGGGGTTGGCATCATCCTCATTTCCCTTGAGGTTGAACCCATGCCATTTTCTTTCAAATTAGATTTTGAATGTACCAATAATATTACCGAATACGAAGCACTCATACTAGGTCTCCATGCCACCTACGCCCTAGATGTCAAATCAATCAACATCTTTGGTGATTCTCAATTGGTCGTAAACCAATTCAATGGTATGTACCAATGTTATAATGAGATATTTCAAAAGTATAAACATCATGTAGACATACTTTTGACCACCTTTGATCATTACACCCTTCAAACCATGCCACGTTCAACTAACAAGTTTACAGATACCATGGCCTGCTTAGCTTCCCAAATACCGCTTCACCCACCAATTCTACAATCTTTGTCACCATACAATGACTCCAATCACCTTCTTATTTACCTCACGATGTTTACTCGATTGGAACCACTACCCCTGACCCGAGTGACATGTGGTATAAACAATACTTTGACTACCTTTCTCTCTCCATCTTACCTCTTGATCTCACCTGTAATGGACAATACACCTTCGTTAAAAGGGTCTCTCGTTATGTCATTCTAGGGGGCCTCCTCTATAAGCATGGATTTGACGATATTCTCTTACAGTGCCTCACAAGTTCTAAAATTCCTTATACCATTAAAAAAATTTATGATGGCATATGTGGAGGTCACTTCAGTGGCCTTGTTGTTGCTAAGTGTATACTTTTCCTGGGATGTTACTGGTCGACCCTTAACCATGATTATTTTGACTATGTCAAACGTTGTGTAAAATTCCAACAACATTCCAATCTTCATCACACACCCATTCATGCCTTACAGGTCACTCGAGACCTTTGGCCCTTCTCTCAATGGGGTATGGATCTTGTCAGAGAAATTAATCCTCATTCTTCCCAATGCCATCAATGGATCATCACTGCTACCGAATACTATACAAAATGGGTGGAAGCCATACCACTCATCTCCACGAAAGTTGAGAAAATATGTGAGTTCATTAATCAGCATATCATTTGTCTCTTTGGTGTTCCTCATTGCCTCATCACCGACAATGGAAAACAATTCAAAAACTTTGCGACACCTTCAACATTCGGCGTAGTTTCTCATTCCACTAAAAACCCTAAAAAAATGGCCAAGCCAAGTCCACTACAAAACCCTCAACAAAATTCTTATGAAATTGGTTGACGATACTAGGAAGGATTGGCATACATAGATTCTTTTTGCCCCGTGGGAATACCACACTAGTATTCACATTTCCACCGTGGCCACACCATTTTCTCTGGTCTACCATACAAAGGAAGTCCTAACTCTCAAAGTCTAGATCCCTCGCTCTGCATTTCTCTCCATGACATGCTCAGCGATGATGACGATCATCAAGACTCTTTTAGCACAGCTAGAGTTATTAGATGAATGTCATCTTAATGCTCTAGATCACCTTCAAGTTTACCAAAAATGTATAAAATGTGCCTACGAAAAATGTGTCCATGAATGAACCTTCCAAGTTGGTGAACTTGTTTTGGAAGAAAATCAACACGTAACTAAAGCAGAAAAAAGTAAACAGGAAAGTTTTCTCCTAATTATCCTAGACCATACATTGTGACTCATACCTATGGATTAGGTGCTTACCATTTATCATCACTCAATGGTAAACCCGAACCTGAGCCCCTTAACACCTTGCATCTTTGACCATTCTATTGTTGACTTGTAGTCCTCCCTCACCTTTTGTCTCTTTCCATGCTCGTCCCTTGAGCACTATTCACTTCATACACCTCACCAATGATTAAACATGAGTCATGTGAGTACTGTCACATTTTATCTTCTCTTAAATATGTGTACCATGGCACTTTGCACATAGCATGATTCTCATAGATACTTTTCATCTACATTTAGATGAGATCCCATGGTCGTTTCACCTTGCCTTTTAAACAAGAGTCTTATTCTCCACCTTGGTCTTGTCCATGACTTCAAGGACCTCACATGGGACCAAACTCCTTGAGTCAAAATTATAATAAAAAGATGACTCCCGAAAATGACATTTTCCTCTCAACAACTATTGTTATAAATAGACTGCTCCCTTGAAGGATAGCTATGCAAAAGATCTTAAAAATAAGAAAAAAAAACAAAACGAGAGCAATCGAATCTTCCCGCATCAATCAGCTTCACGAAGACCTCAAGGAGTTCAATTTTTCCCATATAGACTTCCCGCATCAATCAGTCTATCTCAACTATAAGTAAAAACACTTAACCTTTTTGTCATGGACTTTCCCATTGTGAGCTAGGTTGTCTTGCTCGAAACGCATGCTACCTATACCATATATAAAAATTACCCACTTTTCACCCTCTAAACCATGCACCTTTGTCATTTCCTACTACCTCAAGGGACTTCTTGGAACTTATAAATTAGTGATCATGTGAATAATCTTCATCATAGAATAGTCCATCATGCAACGTATTTAGGATCTTACGTTCATCACCTCCACCAAGGTATGATCTACTCGGTATGATCCTACCCAATCAGGTGGCTTTATTGCCCCATCTTATCTCTTAACCATATTTGGTTATGTTTTCATTACCTTATATAAGACATGGTCCTTAATGCTTACTTTTGGGGTAATCTCCTTCTTTCGCCACAATCACCCTCACCTACATCATTTTACCTATAATCTACCCACACCTAATAGATCTAAAACCCACACCCTGCCTAAAACCTACTAACTCATTTTCATACCTCCTCATATTCTTCCCTAGCTTATGGGTGAACTACATCGACCTGAGGTCCCTTTTCGTTGGGACTATGTACGTAGAACTTATAGGGCATGGGGCCCTTGAAGGTTAGCTCAGCCATCCTCTACCCTCAACAGTTCATCTTCCATGTGCCTCACATTAAATCACACCTAACTTCGTTTCCCTTTTATACCCAAAATCAGAAATTAAACCACATACATAACAAGTTGTTTCATATTTTAAACATTATCACAACATACATTTATTACGCCTACCATTTCTCTATCATCACTATGCATAGATTATACCACATCTCACATATGACCCTTAGTATCATTTATTGCATAAAATAATGAATCAACACTTCACCTACTTTTGACTCAACCATGTCTAAACCAACCCGACTCAACCATGCCTATAACCCGACTCGATCCATGCCTATACCAACTTGGCTCCATAATGAATAACTCACCTAATTTCCATCCATATCAACACAAAAAATTCATATCTCATAAACACATCAAAAAATCAAATCATAACATGTATCTCATCATATAAATCAATGTGTATCTCAAATATACATGGCTATCTTGACATGTCCATCATCTCAAAATCATCGGCATGTAGGCTGATATACAATACAAAATGTCATCGGCATGCAGGCTGGTCTCATATATACAATAAAATAATGAATCAATACAAAATCTCTTCGGCACGTAGGCTAATATATGCTCAAAATATAAAAATCTCTCATACATCCTCACTATCATCGGCATGCAGGCTGGTATGTGATCAAAACTATAAATATCTCTTGGTATGCATGCCGGTATATAATCATAAAATAAATATCATACATCAAAAACTAGGTGACCACATATCAGGCATCTCGGTGGATGTCCTCCATCTCTATGTCACATGTACCCTTGGCCTCCTAGGTCCCTACTGGAACCTCAATTGGAGTCGGTCTCCGTGTGCTGGTAGCCTCTACATGATCTAGCCTCGGAGCTCATTGACCCCCTATGCTCTTCACACTATGAGTGTGGGATATTTTCCTCCCCTTTGGACACCTATTGTGCCTGGTACTCAGCATAGGATATGAAGTCTATCCCAGCTGCCATCAACTAGTCCTAATAATATCTAACCTCACATAGGGCATCCGTAACCTAGATATAGGCATGGTCTGTGGTGGTCCCATAGGTCTCAACCCCTGTACCTACCCTACGGGACCCTGTCCCGCTCCTGCCTGTGAACTGGGACCCGGTCCGGTGCCTGTGATGGTGGTGCTGTGGTGGTGCCCCTTGCCTTTGTGCCTGTATCTAGGCCTGTAAGACCCCAATCTGTGCCTGGGTTGTGGCCAACTGGCCCTATAAACCTACCACCTAAGCCTATAAGGCTGCCACCTGACCATCCCCTCCTCTCCATCTCCATCTCCTCCACTAGCCATTTGGGCCTATGGTAGCCACTGTACATGTAGCTCTACTACCTCCACCTTAGAGCCCTCCAGCTATGTCTGTAGTATACCCAACTGGGTAATGAGAGTAGCTACTTGCCCTTGTAGGGCATCTCTCTGCACTGTAATGGTAGCTAGATCTAGCTACCCCAGTCTAGGTGGTATGGCTCGTAATTGAGCTGCCCACCACTATTTATACTGTCTGTACACATGACATCATCAATCCACTAGTCCTTTGGCTACTCCTCTTGTCTGTGAGCACTTTAGGCTATGTGGTAGAGGTAAGGGCCTCTCCACATCATCTCTCTAGTACTATAGGAAGGGAGGAGGTATGTCCTGTACTATCCCAAATTGTCGTCAGACTCCTTCTACCGAGATCATCTCATCCTCCCGCACGACAACCTTGTATCCATCTCTCTAGCTGGAGCTCAACTAGCTCCTCATGTATATGACTATATGAGGGGAATCCCACATATGGCCTCCATATAATGTCCACTCTAGACAACCCCTCTAGTAGCGCCGAAATGGGCCACATCATGTGTCATCCTATCTCGATCTCACTCTCCTATCACCAATACCCATCTCTGTATTCCACTCGCATGAATCACACCTTTGGGAATGCATCTACTCGGGGGCATCCCTATAGGATGCACAAAAACTATGTGCTTATACACCCAAAGCAGTGTAGTAAAAACGTACAAACATAGGTTGAACTGCGTAGCTTCCCATATGCCCACAACTCCTGTGCAGTGCACCAAGTATCTTTGGTGCCTAGGTAAAGCAGGTCTCATGCACCATCATGTCATGGAGTACCCCCATCATTGATTGGGGAAATGGTCCACCCTCTACATCTGGGAGTGCATAGCAGCACACTTCCTCCATCAATAGAACCACTAGCCTCGTCTCTCTTCGGATGGGCTAGGTACATCTCTCCATAGCTCAAACTGGCGCTATGGAATCTCAGATCAGCCATCCCCTCTCCAAAAACAAACACAATCAGCTCCTTTGAGGCCTTGGAGGAGATAGAATAAACCTGGGCACCTAATATGGGTAATCGAAGAATCTGAACATGTCCTCTAGGGTGATAGTAATCTCACCCATTGGCAGGTGGAACGTGTTGGTCGTGGAGTCCCATCTATCGATGAGCGTGACCATCAAACTAGGCTGCCAGACTACATGTCTATAATGATGAACCCCACTCAAGCCCACTTCCTCCACATGTTGTAGCTCCTTCGGGGTCAACTGCATATGCTGCTTTGTCACTAGTAGAGGTGGAACCTATCCTACATATGTAATCGTGGTCTCCGTTGTATCCAATACAAGCATGCCATTAATTTACATATATAAATCCATATTCAACCATTATCATTTCCCTATACCTTATTTTCACCCTACCCATCTCACCTACCTCACCCACACTAGTTTTCAACCTTTTTTTCCCCCTAATTGATTGGTACCAGTTCTACCTAACCGACCACAGTTACCCTTTAATCGACACCGGTCACCTATTTGGTGATTGATCTTGGTTTACCCTTACTAATCCTAGTTACCCCTTAACCGGCATCAATCACCTGTTTGGTGACCATTCTTGGCTCCACCCAACAACCGCCGCCAAGCTTGACTGACATTATGGTCACTATCATAGAAAAACCTAGAATTTTCCAAAACCCCCTTTCTAAAAACCTCCTCCCTACCCCTTTTACCCACCTACAATGACCTAAACTACCCTTGGACCTCCACCCACACCCCTATCCCATTTATTACCCTCCTCATCCCTCCTTTTACCCAATATACCCCCATTCCAAAGTTTCATTTGTGCCCACCCACAAAAATGAAAAATCAACATAGCCTACAAACACAACTGAAAAACTCCTCTAATCTATCAAATCCATTACATAGAGTAGAGGGCTTACCTCGCCGTGTTGCTTCCATCTTGGTGGCACATCTAGCAACTATACTAGTGGGCCACCCAATCCCTCTCTAGCCTCCACCATCACCGAGTGCCTACTCGCAACCTCTCACCAATCGAGTCCCTCGCAATGATCCTGTGGACCCACTGCTCACCAATCAATCACTTGTCAATCACACTACTAGCTCACTGTTCCATTTATCCCGACCCTACCTTTGGTGTACTAGAATATAGTTAAACATTCTTGCACCTAACCTACATTGTGTTTCTGAACATATCCTATACCTTGATACTGAAATCACTTCAACCCTAGAAGAGGGTACTGTTGTTGCAAATCAGCGGCACCCCTAGATGTTGATCGATTTCTAGTTTGATCACTCTAGCATCCGCAGTGTGATTGCAAAACATTGAATCCTCTTCCCAAGTGTGGGACTTGCAAAATGGAAGAGTAATCTCTAGATTAGAGGTTGGTTCCTCAACTCCTCGATCAGCTAATTCACTTGTACAATTGCGCAGAGGTTTAAACCCCTAAATCTACTCTAAATTCCAAGGAGAAAGAGATAAAGAATGCAAAAAAGAAAGAACTAATGCTAATAGGTGATGCACCAAAGGATTTTTAGACACCTCATGCTACATGAAATACACAATCCATAAGGAAACACAGCACAAAACATGCAAAAATGCTCAAAATGTAATGAAAGATCAAGAAAGCAATGATAGATATATGAAAGGATTGAGGGATTTTAATCACAGAACATATATCAACATCTCAGATCCAATACAGTACATTACAGTGATCCAGAGGCAAGAAAAGGTGCTGCATTACATGGAAGGTAAAATTTCTTCACAAATTCTCGCTAAGGAGGAAGAAAAATAAGTTGCAGAGCTGAAAAAGTATCTCTCCTTTGCAAAATGAACTCATTCTCGCTTTTACAAAGTGCAAACCATGACCTCGGAGAGAGAAACATGGGAAAACGTGTAAGGGGTTCAACCATTGACCAAAATGCCATGAAAACAACATGGGTTCCCTAAAAACCCATTCCCTAACATTTTTAACAATGCTTGGGAGACAATGTGAGCCATTCTTCATTAAAAACGGTGGTTGAAAGCGTCATTCTTGTCCATGACCACGTGCCAGAGGAGTTTCTTGATTTTATCTCTCCAAACTCCACCAAAATGAAAAAATAACCCTGAAATTTTGTAGATAATTTCATCATCTTTCTATTGATATAAAGAATGTGAAAAAATGAGCTCTGGATCGAAAGATATGGCGATTTGAAGTTTTAGGGCAAAACAGGGCCAAATCGGGTTGGCGGGCAAAAATTTGAATTTTTGCACCTTTTTGGTCATTTGGAAAATTTTCCAAAATTTCCCCATGCTCCACCACTCTAGGTGCCATGTGGCAGCATCTCATTAGCCACGGGCCTTTCAGGGGAAATTTTTTCCAAAAACTCCATTGAGCCATAACTTCAAAAATACATGGAGTTAGGAGGAAAACTTTACCTTTCTGGAAAGCTGAGAAAGAGCTCTATCCAATGGTGCCACTTCCAGAAGGTTTTGAGTGATTGAAAGCAAACATTTCATGACTGAGGCACAAGAGAGGGAAGAATGGGAGGAGTTAGCCACAAAATGAGTAGGGGGCACATTTTGGATAAAAGTACCTATTCTTAATTTTTTCCTTATTCAACATTCTATAGTTTATACATAATCTTATTGTTCCATATTTCTTTTTGAAAAATATAATAGGTTCTCCCCAAGGTGAGACACTCGAGTCTTATCAATCCTTTAGACAAAATTTCATACAATTGAGCCTTAATTTCAACAAGTTTAGTAGTATTCATTCGATAGGGAGCCTTAGAGATTGGTTCGGTTCCTAGCTTAATATCAATAGTGAATTCAAATTCTCTTTTGGTGGAAGACCGGGTAGTTCTTCCGAAAAAGCATTGTTTTACTCTTGTAACAATCGATGATCTTCCCCAAAAATCTTATCATATTTTGGTGATTCTGAATTTTGTACAAAAAGAGTATGTAGCCTTTATTTTTAGCCCTTTTCTACTACATGGCAGATTTTTACCTAATCGATATTTCTTTTTTACTCTTTGTAAGACTATTGGTTTTTATAGATTATCTATGCATGTGATTTTCTTTTCAAAACAATATAATTTTGTCTTATCATCAGATATCCAATTTCCACCTATTATTATGTCATATAAACCTAAGGTTACAACATATAAGTTCACTTCGATAGTGAAAATTAGAAATTCTAGGGATGAACTAAATAAGCATTAATCATTTGTGTAAACAACATTGTTCTGAATTGGACAATCCATGAGATTTTTTTATATGTATCTTTTATTTTTAATTTAGATGGTAACTTACTAGAAATGAAACATTCAATAGAGTTAGTATCAAATAAGATAGTCATAGGTAATCTAAACAACTTACCTGGTACTTCAATAGGCGTAGCTTGCTTTTTAGTGTGCTTATCAACTACTGTAACATATATTTTATGCTACTGATTGTTGTCATTTTCCTTTGGGGTTAAGTGTTAGCATAATGGTCAATTCCACAAATATAATAGCACCCAATAGGTCATTTTCTTTCTGTTTTACCTTCATCACTTGTTGTGTTATCTGTCCATTCATTTTATTATTTGCAGCACTTTTAAATGTAGTGAATTTATTTCCATTTCCATTTAGGTTCTTATTTCCAAAAAAATTCATCCCACCTTCTTTGATGATAAGGATGAATATGGTTTCAAAAAATTCTTACTTTTTAAATTCTTTTGTGTAGATATTACATGATATTTACATTACAGTCTTATTTCCTTTTTGAATACAACCTCCATGGTTAATTTACCATGAACATCAACATCACTACCAATTGAAGGGTTCAATCCCATGATGAACTTTTAGATACAAAATTTCTCATCAATTTGATATGGGGAACACACTTAATATTTTTAGTGAACTTCTCCCAATATTCTCGTGGCTGTCTTCCTTGTGTTAATGCCTAAAACTCAAACATCTTCTAATAATAATATAGTTACAGCAACCATCGCTACTGAAATATACCTTAAACTCGATCCCATGTCAAGTTTTTCTCATTGATGTTTAGTTCCACCTATGGATGTCCCACCAAGAGGATGCTTCTGTGATAATTGATAAGCTCCCCAAGTAGATTTTGTTTCTTTTGATAAGTTTCAAATAGAGAATTATTTCTCCATTTTGTTGAGTGAGTTCTCACTCCATTCCCAAGGTGGTTCCATCATATTTGGGTGGGCTGATCCCATTTATGTCATTTGTCAGTTTAAGCTGGAAAACATGCCCTTTTATTTTTAGGTGGATTTTAAGCATTTGGGTTTCTGCTACAATATTGTTATTCGAGCATTGGGATCTCGTAGAATTTCTATTTTCAACAAGTCGATTACTCCTTAGATGACTCGCTTCTATCACTATCACTACCATTGTTATTTCCCATAACCTATTATTCTAAAAAAACAACCAATTTTGTGTATCTTGGATGACACCGGGTATCTCATCTAGTTTATGCATTGTGGTTGTATTGCCACCTACTGATCGGTTATTCACAATGTTTCCCCTTGTTCTAACCATTTTCTATCGATAGGAAGATAATTATTTTTAGTGTAGGGACTTAATAGGTCTAAGAGCTGTAACCTTCAAATCGATACCAAAATGTATTAACCTCATTTATTACTTCAAGTAAAGTATTTTTTTATAATGCCTTCAATGATTTAAATGTACAATCTAACATTTAAATCTAGCAACATATAATTACAATTCTTCATATAACAAATCAATTAAACATGTGCATAAGCATGGGATACTAGATCCTACTCGATCCCCCATTAATTACTCTTTCGAGTCATTATACTTAATATACTTGTTACTTCCTTCTTGAAATTGAATTTAAATTTTTTGTTGAAAGTTCCTACATGGGGTTTAGTCAATCAAATCCCATCCAACATCACACACTTAGTTAGAACTAGGTGATCCTGACAATGTACATCAATACACTACTTTGGCCAAAATTTTATGAGTCATGAATTGCATGCTCTATTTCTTGACTACAAATGGTCTTTGAAACATGTCCTATCACCATGTCACTTCTTCCCATTATCAAAATCGATTCAGTTATTTACTTTAATTCCAAGTTATGCAAAGGTAAAAAATTGTTCACCTTCAACGTTGTACACATCTTTGCTAACTTAGGTTTCCTATAGGAGAGAAAGATTTCATGTAGCGACTTGCGTTGTTACATAATATATTTCTTCCCCATATCCAATGTAAGTTGGTACCGAGGTATAAATTCACCAAAATAACAAATTTCACAAATTAACATAACTTTAGTTCCTTTTGATGGGTTACAAAAGATGTAATGAATGGATTCTGAGTGAAAACTTTGGATTCTTGATGTATGGCTACATTAAAATAACGACATGTGTCATTCGATGAGTGTCACTCTATAGAAGACATCTGAAGTTGGCTGTTGTGCCCCATGCATTATATGTGTCGTACATAATTTATTATAAGTGATAGAATAGGTCAACACCTAGTTTTAATGATTCTTTCTTATCATTTGCTTTTAAGCATAAATTCTAACAAGAGTTTCACAGTTGTCATTCACTTAGTTGAGTTAGCTTATATTGACTTAATTAATTGTAGGTTGCAGATTCAAATCTTCATTATGTATTTTCCCATAGTCAAAACATGAACCTTAATTAAGTAGTGCAATTCGGATAGTAATACTCTTTTTAAGGCATATTTATAGTAGAGCAAACAATCTCTACTTAACATATATCCACATGTGTTCATTACTTAATAATGAGGATTTCCTTGTATATATATATATATATATATATATATATATATATATCATTCTTATTTACTTTTATAAGAAGTTCATTAAAAGGCAAAAACTACTATTTTGTATTGCTTCACAAGATAACATGCATATCCCTTAATATAACATCAATACTACATCCTTTTAATGTATTATTTTAAGAAAGTCCTACTGATTTACACTTCTACATTATAATTTTATATTTAAATTTAAGTCATACCTACACATATTACATACTTAACATTTCCGGATCAATGATTTCATTTCACTTGAGTACATAAAGGCCTATTTATTTATCCTCTTAGAAATCGGACATCAAAATTACACTTAATGTTGACACCAAAATGGGTCACACTCTCCTTAGTCCCCTATCAAATAAATACCTTGAACGTATCCACCTAGCCATGGCCCCCTTCACCCCACTATAATATTAATTTAATTATTTAAATTAAATTAATTCATTATCTTCACAATATTTATTATTTAAATATCCTAATTGAGATAATGCCCACATATCCACCTCATCTAGCCACCTCACCCTAAGATCTATTCTTAGTAAGTTGACATAACTAACTAAGACTTACCAAAACCCTAAAAATAAATTCCTACATTCCCTCTAATCACATTCTTGTATGTTAGAAGGAAGCTTCCAGTCTAATCCGTAAGAAAAATGAAATGAGATCCCAGAAAATCAAGGGGATCTGCCCAGTTTAGTAAACCTAGGAAATCCCACCCTAACCGACGTAAGTTACCCTTAACCACCACCGGTTAAGCCGAAACCGCCGTTGATTACCATTTAATTCCTAAAATAACCTTATTTTTGAGGTTGGTAGATTCCTGAGAGATATCACATCTTTTGAGAACAAGTTTCAGGGAGAACATGCATGTAAAGAAGGAGATCAAGTATTTTCTCTTGCACAGACATCCAGGATTCACCCAACAACCATCCAACACTCACCCCTAACATAGATTTGATCCAATCAGGAAAGAAGGAGAGCACATGCAGCCCATGCAAGAGCTCCCCAACATTTGGTGATCCTCTACAACATTCAACCTCTTATCAACACCTTCATTCCTCACTCACAGACATCCTAGAACCAGATTCCAAGTAAGTAGAACATTTTACTCCTCTGGTTCACTCATTTCATCATTGTATTTTCATCCTTTGTTCCCCTAGCCACCCACTGACCTCCATTAATACTCACCCTCCATATCCCTATTAAAACTTCAAATTTCATCCAAACAAATTAAAACCTCTTTTTAACCCAGCCTAGTCCTTTGTGTAATCATATGGGAGATCTAAAGCTCATTCTGTGACATTCCTAATACCCCATAGTAACCGAAACAAGTTCTCCTAAACGGGCATCAGTCACCCTTAACCAGCATCGGTCTTTATATCTACCAATACAGCCCAGAACATTAACCTACCTACCTATTCCCACATCACCCTTATTCACCTGTGACCTACCTAAGACCTTGGTCAGACTTGTAGAGACCTAGAACTAGTTACTTGACCTTTAGATCTTATTTTAACCTAGCCTGTTAGATTAGATCTTTCTTATTGTGTTTTAAATGAGATACCTAAATCATTTTAACTACAATAGTATTTAATTTATTACTAGCATTAAATTGTTTTAAACAGTGGATTGATGACCTTCAGGAAGTATCACACTTCCCGGATCTAGCATACGCTAGGCAGTCCACTACATATATTGTTTAACTCTTTTTGGTGGTCTTGATTTTTATTTCAGGTAGTTCCTCCCAGCCAAAAGGAAGCTCTCACGATCAGTTGTGGATCAAGGAGTCAACACGTGTGCAACAACCTATCAACCAGAATTTCGATAGGTATTCCTCCTATGCCCGTTACCCTATCTGTTTTGTCATTTTTGAAGAAATGTCTAAGAATTAGGTGAAACATTTTGGCACACCTGGTGGGACCCATTCGGGGTTCCTTGCATTCATTCATTCCTAGGTGAAAAATTGTATGTTTGTTTCCTTTCTAAAAGGTTCTCACATTAAAATTTCTTCCTGGAATCTTCTCTTCTTTCTATTGTCTTAAAGCAATCATGTTTTGGTGCTTAAAAAGAACTCTTCTTCTATTTCATTTGCATTGCATTAGTGAAAGATCATACTTTCTCCTATTCCTCTCATTGTGTCATCGAATTCCATATTTCGATTTGGGCTTAAAAATCATTGCATTTCATTCTAATTTTCTACATTAGCTCACATTAATTGAGGGAAACCTATATGCTAGAAGTCATTCCCAGCTGATGGTTGACAAATGAATCGTAGAAAGCACTTTCTTTCTCTTTCTCTCTCTCTGAGTCTTACCAAACCTCAACAAAATTTAAAATACATGCATTCTTAAACAACATATTACTGGAAGAAACTATAGGTGATCACACAATCACGACATAGTGGGCACCCAACTCATTTGCTCTATCGAGTCATACTTTAGAGTGAGGCCCACCCCCACCATAACATACATGAAACCGCTCCTTATAGATCTCCTTTTTCGTAGGAATCCATCCTCACCAAAAAATATATTCTACGAGTTCATGAGTCGGTCATTAAATAACATGAGCTAAACAAACATAATAGAAAAGCACTCTTAGGATCGTATTTTTCTTTGTGTTTTTGGTTGCCTTACATTTTGAGGTGAGAGGTTATGCTCTTAATTTTTCCTTTTTCTCCTTTTACACTCCCGATCACGGTTGGTGTATTCTAGCTTCATTTGAGTGTCCTGGCCCATATTCTCACCATTCTCATAATCCCGGGTCCGATTCCACATCAAATTTTAATTCACAACCACATTTTCTTCATCAATGTTTCAATTTCACAATAATGGGTGTCGATCCGGTAACCATCGTCTGGGTTACCCCTCGACCTTTCGTCGGTTATACCCAACCGACATCATCTCACTATCATTTTGGTAAACCTACCCAAAAGGACACCTATTCACCTTATTTGACTATTCAGAGTCCCTATCACTCTTATAATATACACTTGACCTTGTAAATCTCATTAGTATTTGGCATACCTGTTAGGTTTTCACCTTATAACTTGTTTTTACCAACTGTTCATGTTCCCGATGGTGATGACCGTGGTTACATGTGACCGGTGTTAGTTTACCCTAACCGGCTTCGGTTAGCCTATGTCATTTTCCAGCTGCCATTTTAGCCCCAATTCACCTATAACCATCTATTATTCCTACTTGTGTTGTATTTCTATGTCACTTACGAAAAAGCAACCTTACCCCACTAGTACTGTTCACATGGTACTGATGTATCGACAAGCAAGTGCCCTCATATTCCATGCCAGTTTTTCAACCACTCCCACCTAGCCCTTTGCCACCTTCCATTTTATCACCAGTCATGGAACCTATCCAACCTATCTCTATTGCTACTAGAGATGAGGAGTTTACATGACTCCTTGACCAAAACCCTGTCACCTTGTAGTTTTATCTTTCCCACTCATCCACTCGAGATGCCTTAGGTCAGTTGATATATGGCATTCTCGTATCTATCCCTCCGACACTCACTCCTACCCTTGCGTCAGCCCCATCTGGCTCCGCATTTCCTGCATCTACCTTACCCCAATTCATTTCAGTTAGGCCCTATACCCGCTATGACTACTACTTCTATTACATCCATTATACCTGCCACATCCATTATACCTTTACCAACCATTCAGAACACCACCTCATCCACCCCTATTGTCTCGCATATACCCATAGCTACACTACCACCCCCAATTTCGATAACCCCTACCCCTTTTCAAAACATCATCCTTTCTATTCTATAATCATTAGCCCCCATTGCCACTATGGTCACCATGACCCTTCCACCTCCACATACGTACTATCAGTAGCCTCATGTTTCATCTCTCATTCATTCTAAGTACATACCCCTATCTCACTCCCTCATTTTTAGTCTACCTATACTGACCATACCATATACCGGAATTCCACCCCATCATATTCCCAACACCAACCCTCTTACGCTATAGGAGGCACCCAGCCATCGCAACCTACCAACGACCTAATCAAATTAATGATGGACAAGATGCAAACATTGGAGGCATCGGTTTCTAGCTCCCACAACACTCTCACCTACGACAAGATTTGTAATGAACCTATACACCCATCCATCCCTATTCATTCATACCCCATGCATTGGGAAATGCCTAAATTCAACTATTTCAATAGCAAGGAAGACCTGCAACAACATTTATGGTCTTTAAAACATGGGTGCTACCTAATCACCTAGGATGATATTTTCTCTTGAGGACCTTTCCCATGTCTCTGACTGGACCTGCATTAGATTGGTATAGTGGGTTACCTAGACACTCTATATTTTCATTTAACCAAGTAACCCATGCCTTCTTGGATCACTTATCCATCAATATCATTATGAAGGTTACCATGACTGACCTATACTCCACATGTCAAGTATGGTGACGAATCTATCGTAGATTTCGTTGCTTACTAGCGTAGCCGATTTAATCAACTCACATTCCAACTACTACAAACCGAACTGACCAAGCTATTCATGTGGGCTTGCGCTAGACATATCTCACTTCGACCGTAGGTCAAAAATTTCCAAACCTTTGATGAAGCATTCACCATAGCATGAAAGCTAGAGATTTGTGCCATCGAAGAGAAGAAAATCCAATTATGCAATAAGAATTTGGAATTCAAGTCAAATGATACCTCTTCTTCTTCCAAACCATAGAATAATTATTCAAAGGCCAAAGGGACCACTAATGCAGTGGTACTTAAAGTTGGCCCGACTCATCTGTCAAATCAAGATAGCCCCTCATCTAATCTCTCACTGTCCATAATTTTCAATTTAGAGGGGAACAATAGAAATATACCCCAATTGGGAACCTTATTCTTCCATCTTAGAAAATCTCATCAAAGCCGGGGCCATCACCCTTTCACCTATAAAACCATGCCTTTGGTTTTGACCCTACTCACCCCATGCCCGCATGGTATAAAACACAAATTATGTAACTATCATCGAGTAAAGGGTCATAGTGATGGTAATTACATCACTTTCAAAAATATTATCCAAGAAATTATCAAGAAAGGCGAGTTAACTGTGGATAATCCTAACACACATGCCAATCAAACCTACACATATTCAAGAAACCCTTTCCAAATCATGCCCCTTCATCTGATCAAACCGGTGAGACCTCAACTCATGGTAGCCATACCTATGAGGTCCACGCTATTTTCAGTGACACACCCGTTGCTTCCCAATTACCTCATATTCCTTCCATAGAGGAAATTCTAGCCCAAAGTCCTCCACCTACACTTGAACCCACCTCACCTATTCCTCCACCCACAGAGGAACACCTTTCACCTCCTTCATCACCCGTGGAGGAGCCTTCTCGCTAATATCGAGACTATTTCACCTTTGGCTTCTCCACCTAGGGAACCACCACCCACAGTACTTCTTCAGTCCATAGAGGATACTTGTTTATCTCCTCCACCCACAGAGGAGCACCCATCATCTCATCCACCTACAAAGGAGCACTCATTTTCTCCTCCACCTAACAAAGATCCAGTAGAGATACCTTTACCTCTAGGTGAGCATTCTCTATCAGCTACCCAAGATCATGTGGACCTACTTTGGCTATCTTACCCACTAAAGCTAAAGCTATCAAATTCCCCATTTCTAAGACACTCTTTATAGGAATAGCCATTAGGTCCTTATCAACCTCACCTATAGACGTGTCATTCTCATGTTTAGCCAATCACCTAGATTATGTGGATAGAGTCTTACATTGGTGGCGTCTCCTACTTCATGTCTCAATGTAAATACAACTGTCACTTCTTGCGACACTTCCACTATCTATCCAAAGATATTTCAACCAATCAAACCAAACACAACCACCTCTATCACAACTTCTTTTGCAACACCTATCATAGCTCAACATACATCCTCACCCATAACCCAACATACATCTAAATCAAAACTTGCACCTACGTCATCTTCCTCAACTAAACCTATTACTACCTTAGGGGTCACCCTAACCACTAGCCTTACTCATCCACTTATAAAACTAGATTTATCTACATCCTCCATAGTCAACACCCAACCTACACCGACACCCAAACAGAAGAACCAAGCCCATAGAACTCACACCCTAGATGTGCCAATCACACCTGCATCACCTTCACCCTTTTTGTCCGTCTTAGGACCTCAACCTCCCAACATGGTTAAGAAACCTCCACCCATCAATAAACCAAAAACACAACAGCCCACTCCTTCCACGCAAACATCTAACATACCCAAGTTCTTGACATGACTTACACCTGCACCTACAACATTTTTACCATGCATACCTCCACTACCCTTAGTAACTTCTTCACGACCCCTTACACTTTAGTCTCTCGTCTCTCACACCCCCTACATGACCTACATTATCTACCTTTACAACACCTCTCGTATCCCTCTGGGTAACTTGCCCTCTTCCCCCATCTGCTTTTCCCTCTAGATCTCGTACACATGTATCACCTTTACCTAAGACAATGCAACCCATAGACAAAAATATGCTACCCTCCAATAAGGTAGTCAAAACAACCATGCACCCTCCTACCCATTCATCTACCATACCCCTACCCAAGAAAACATGACCAACACCTAAGACCACTCCAACACCCAAAACCATAGCTCAACACATTCCCCTCCTGCAAGGACCACTTCTCAACAATTAGCCGCACCTACGCCTAAACCCACTTTCACTTCCCATTGCGACCCACTAGCCGGGTCCTATGCCAAAATATTAACCAACCTCCCGAGACTTCTTTCATCACATTACTACTACTTAGACCTTATGACCCCCTTAAACCCAAGCCAAAAGGGTTTGATAATAGTAAAATTTGCACCTACCATCATGTGCCAGGGCATGATGTGGAGAACTACAAGGCTTTGAAAATTGTCCTTATCTAGTTATGTCCTCCTAAGGCAAACTTTGATGATGATGACCTTCTCGATGAGGACCCCATTTCACCAATGCCCATTCCCATAGTCCTTCCCTCACTACCTACTCAACAACCATGACCTCCACCCCCACAGCTCCTAGAACCACCCCCAAGATTTGAAATTAACATGGTTCACATTAGAGAACTTGCCACACCATTACCTAAATGTCATTACACCTAGCTCACTTCACAAGGATTTTCTCCCCCGGTAGGTTTTTGCCCATCATGTCGTTATACCACTCATCCTACACCTTCTCCATTTTCCAACTCCCCTCATATTGACATGATACACATCACTACTCATGCTTAGAGATATAAAGGAAAGGAAAAGGCAACTAACTCACCAAACAATCCTATACTCAACATACCATCTACACCCACACCTAAAATTACTATCTGCGGCCCCACATACCCTATTTCTAATGGGGTCACAAATCACACCATGCTCAAAAAATTTCACCAGTCTCCCCTCAAAATGTCCCTATATGACCTCATCCAAACCTCGAATCCCATTATCAAGCTCTCATAGAGGTTCTTCAATCTATTGAGATTTTACCCAATGACCCTACACTCGTAGCCTCCATTATCACACCCCATAATGTAGCCTCTCTCACCAAATTTCCACCTTTATCCACACCTCACCCTACTCACCAAATAGCCTCCCTTAGCTTCTCAAAGGAAGAGATCACACTACACCAAATTGATGACCCAGACCCAACTCTCTTCATCTCTATTCACATCGATGATATACCTGTACAATGTGTAATGATCGATGGGGCACAAGAATTAATATCATTTAATCCCATGAATTCACTAAAATGGACATACCGATAATTACATGCATAAAAATCATGTCATGTTGCGTTCATTCAACGAAGCTATAACCTCTACACTAGGCACCGTCATCCTCCACATTCATGTGGGCCCCACATATTTCTAGAGTTATTTTACATCTTGGAGGGGGAATTTCAATATAACATGTTGCTTGGTAGACCCTGGATTCATGTCATGGGTTACATTCCTTCCACTTTGCATCATTATGTAAAGTTTGACCATGAAGGGCACACCTATACTATTCCAGCTAATTCATCACCTTTTAAAACATACAACATGCTTTACCGACCTAATGACGTGCTTATTCCCATTAAGGCATCTACATCCACGACCATTAGCACTTCACCTACACCTTCATTTACCAATACGGATTCTTGCTACCTCAACTACACATTCCTCCTCCCTTCCTACCGCAACCACAACCTCCATGACTAAACCATCACCTCACCATCCATTAGCTCCACCTCCGCATCAACCTCGAAACATCATCTATTCCGATTACCCACATACCAACCATTGATCCCTTGGAAGGCATTTTTCAACACCTCACTCAAGGGGAGTATCACCTATATAGTGTTAACACATTCCTTACTCCATAAGAGTATGGAATTCTTAACCAACACCCTCACTATGATCATTGCATAGGAGAACACCTTCTTTATGGTCCTCCTCATCTTCGTACTAGTCTCACCTATGGGGAACTTGATACTACCACATACACACCAAAACCACCTTTGTCACAAACCCGCCCATTTTACGGTGACTTCTAGTCTCTCACCAATCGCCATTTCACCCACACCTTCTGCACCGATGTGCATGGAAGGGTTTTTTTGGCTTCAATGAGCAAGGACACCATACTATTATTCCATGTACTACCCTGTAAACATAACGACCATAGTGGTATTATCTTTGCTAAACCACTTACTAAGAAATCCCATTGAACCCATCGAGAAGATCTGTAATTCTCCACCTTCTTCACCTACTCCGCCTTCATCACCACCTTGCGACGTAATCAATGGATCCTAAATCTATCCCTCCTAATTTTTTTTTTTCATAAACACTATCTCCTTGGGGCCTTTGACTTATCAATGCGAGGGTGAGGTCCCTTCCTCTCTTCGCTTCCTATATCCTAAAATGATCGATGATGATACACCTTACATTAACGTCGTGCAATGTCGGGATTATGAATCTATACTCAACTACCTTGGTGCAAAAGACTAATATATTCATCGGTCGTTACCCTATGAGATGCAAACAATGTTGAATGAATTAACTATCGAGATCAACATTCATACTTAGGATGACCCACACATCCTAAAGATCGGTCAATCATTAGATGCTAGTGAATAGGAAATCATCACTTCTTTTCTCAAAGATCATAACCATGCTTTCTCTTGGTCTTATGCAGTCATGCTTGGTATTGACCCCACCATAGTGGTCCATAATATCATAACCATTCCCGATGCCAAACCCGTCAAACAAAAACTGAGGAAAATGCACCCTCACATTGCCCTTCTCACAAAGAATAACTTCAGCACCTTCTTCTGTTTCCTTCATCTTACCCATTGATTATCCTTGTTGGATTTCTAACATTGTCCTTGTCACTAAGGCAACAGGGGGACTCCACATTTGCACAAATTTTTTGACCTCAACCTAGCCTACCCAAAAGACAAATTCCACCTACCCGGTATTGACCGGTTGGTTGACCTTAACACCTTGGTCATGAGATGATATCACTCATGAATGGATTCTTGGGTTATAAATTTTTTTACTTGCCCCATAGGATCAATAAAAATCACATTCGTCACCACTTGGGGGACCTTCTACTATCGAGTCATGCCTTTTGGCCTTAAAAACACCGGTGTCATATATCGGTGGGCTTTGACTTATATCTTCTAAAACATCATGCATCGTATATTGGAAGATTATGTGGACGATCTCCTGGCCAAATCTAAATGCCGCTCCGAGCACCTTTCCGTCCTAAAAACCATTTTTGACCACCTCATTAAATATTGCATTCACCTTCAGCCCAAGAAGTGTGTCTTCACGGTCCTCTCTAAAGAAATCTCCGGGATTTATCATTTCCCTATGTGGTATAGAAGTTGACACTGCTAAAGTCAAGGCCATTCTAGAAATGCCTCCACCCACTAACCTTAGACAACTCCATAGCCTGCAAGGTAAGTTGTAGTCTATTTGTTGTTTCATTTCACAATTATCTGATCGGTGTCAACCATTTCATCATCTACTCAAGAAGGATGTCTCCTTTAAATTGGATGATGACTACCACAAATATTTTGAAGCCTTAAAGTAGTACCTTCTCCAACCACCCGTACTTATCCCACCTAAAGACGATCAACCCTTCTATATATACATCTTTTCTACCAATCACTCCATGGGGTCCATGCTCACTCATCATGATGAACAACACAGATATTTTGTCAACCCAAAATATGAGGTTCAACCACAGTATATGGGATTAAATCCCTCCTCAAAGATAGGTGAGGCTGCCTGCTTGCTACTAATCTAAAACACAATGAAAACAATATATACAGTATTCACACTAATCTAACCATTGGGGGTTGGGATAGAATCCCGAAATCCACATTCACACGATTCAAAGGTATTGCTTTCATAAATGAACTGGGTTAGAAACTATTACAATGAAAGAAGCACAATGGAAAGGAAATGAGAGAAACATATTTTCTTTCGAGTAAACGCAGAGCACGAAATAATCATACGAGCTTTAGATCATAAATATAATGTCTAAGATGATTAGAAACACTAAGATGCTATGCAAAGAATAGCTTAAGATCATGAACGTAAGAACAATGTCTTAAGAAAGATATATCCCACAACACAAAGTTTGTGAAATAATATCAACTCCTATTCTTCGAAATGATTGAACGAAAACTCAAAGTTTTTCTTCTTTCCAATAGCTCGAATATTACAAAAAAATCTCGACCTACCTGGAGATGCGGAAGAATGGAAGAGTCGAAACAGGCGAGGAGTATGTCGGGGAATCCAGAAAACCCGATGCGCTGAGGATGTCGGAAACACTTTTTAAAAGTCAAAAACTTGACATTTTTAAAGATGTCGGAAACTTTTTAGAAAAGCCCGACACTTTTAATCTTCGATATACTTCGGGTCTTTAATACTGCACAACACCCTTCAAAACCCGAAAAGGAGGAACAGGGTTTTGGTTGAATTTAAAACATGTAAATTCTTTTTACCATTCATATACCAAATATATCTTAATTCCAACAACAAAATTCTGGGTAAAAATCATGAAGTGGTAATTCCAAAGAAATAAACCCTAAAACCTAAACCATGTTTGGAAAACAACCCCAAAAGGAAAAAGAATAAAAACCCCACAAACCTGGTAAGGGAATGGGAAGAAGTCCATACATAATCAATCCATAAAAACCAAGAACAAAGAATGGAGAGAGAAATACCTTCAACCAGAGCAAGAAAAGATCGAAAACGGGTGATTCAATCGGGCACAGGTGAGTTTCGGGTTTCGAGGTTGGAGAAGCATGCGTGAAAATCCACGAGTTAAAAATACGTCTGTAAAAATGACGTGGAAATCCACATATTTATAAGAAAATTTGCAATTAATACACTTCGGCTTGGCACGTGCCAACTCACCCGACAACTCGGCATTAACGCCATGTCAGCATGCTCGGGAGGTCCGAAAACCCGCCACAAAGGTGTGTAAAGCAATTCGGGTTTCGGGTCGCGGGAAACAATCGACACAAAGCATGAGATGTTTAGATGCTTCAAAGTTCCGAAAACCCGACACAAAGGACTAAATCGGACTTCGGGTATCGGAAGACAGGCGACACAAAACATGTTTCGGATAAGGCATGTTCCGATGCGCCGAAGGTCCGAAAACCCGACTCGACTTACTTGAAGCGGGTTTCGGGTTTCGGGGAACACAAGACATAAAACATTCAAAACACATGTTGACCTGTTGGTGAAACCTGAAAACCCGATTTTCTCTCATAAAGCAATTTTGCAAAACCAGCTTTAAAAAATTTCGTAGGGGTTATCTGATAGTTTTGGCGTAAACTCAAAGCTGAGATAACAGCTGGCTCCAGCTGGGGACTTTCTTTGTAATACCAAAGGAAGAGAACTCAGAATCTCTGGTCTTATCCATTGGGCTACGGAGTCTGAAAAGAAGAAAACCAAAACAAAACAAAACGAAGAAAGAAAGAAAACCAAAAGCAAACACACAACAAAAAGTAAAGTATGTACAATGCAAGAGAACATCTTGCATTAGTGATGGAACAACTTTAGATGTTGTCCGCTAAAAGGTAAAGGGAGTAACCCTCCATCCAGATATGATAGAAGGAAACTATTTTCACCATTCAGCTCATGGATCTTGAAAGGCCCTTTCCACAAAGAATCGAACTTCCCGTGCATTCCTTTTTGTTCCCTCCTCTTATCCCAAAGCAACACCTGGTCTCCAATCTGGAAATTACGCTGCTTTGATTTCTTGTCAAAAATTGTCTTCACTCTGCTCTGATGATCTGCGATGCGATCAACCACCTTGCTTCGTTCCTCTTCTAGCCTGGCTAGGTACATAACCCTCTTCTCAATAGAATTTTGAAAGGCCGTATCTTCAACTGCTTTTGCCAACTGTAAGGCTAGCAATTCTACTGAAATAGGGATCTCAGCATCAATCCCGATATAGTACTTGGAAAGGGGACATTCCTATAGCTCGCTTTGGGGTAATCCGATCAGCCCACAATGCATCATACAATGCTTTGTGCCATGTCCTCTGGTTTTCATCTACTAGTTTTCTAATTATGGTAACCAGGTTCTTGTTGCTGGATTCAGCTTGCCCATTGCCTTGGGGATAATAATCAGATGAGTGAGCCAGGGTGATGCCGAATCCATAGAAAAATTTTGTCAACTCATGCGACGAGAAATTAGAGGCATTATCAGCTACAATCTTATGAGGCACACCAAATCTGACAATTATATTTTCTTTAAGGAACTTGCAAACAACTTCAGAGGTTGCTTGCTTGATTGGTGCGGCTTCTACCCACTTGGTAAAATAGTCTGTAGCAGTCAGCACGTAATTATGTCCGGCACTGGAGGCAGGATTCAATGTTCCAATGAAATCAATCCCCCACTGGCGAAAAGGTTCTTCGATCACAACGGGCTTCAGGGGAAGAGCTGCTAACTTGGGACGACCAACGAAATGTTGACAAGCTTCACACTTGGACACCCACTCTGCTGAATCTCGAAAGAGAGTAGGCCAATAGTACCTAGCCCGTAGGATCTTATAAGCTATTACAGAAGATGAAAAATGTCCTCCGCATGCTAGGCTATGGAAGGACTCTAACAACTTTACCTGTTGTGATTTATCAACACAACGCAGGAAAACACCATCAATACCTTTCTTGTATATTCCGTTATCCCACAAAAGGTATTTTACAGATCTCAACTTGACTGTCCTTTTCTCCTTATGGCTTAAATGTGGGGGCATTCACCATAAGTTAGAAAGAAATAAATATCCGTGTACCATTCATCAGTTGTACTCACGAAAAGCACCATGGGCAGCTCTGAAGAAGCATCTTGAGTCTTTTCACATTCTGCTTCAACATGATTTTCTGCAATCAATTGGCACAGGCCCCTTCCTCGTACCAACTTGGTAGGTCTGATGTCCAAGTCGTACTCCTGAACTTTAGCTATCCAGGTACCTCGTTGACTCCCCAGCTCTTGTTGAGTCAAAATGGATTTAACGGCAGTGTCGGGAACGAGAACGAGAGTATGGGAATTCAGCACATAGTACCTGAAATTCTTCACCGCTCGTACCACCGCATAAGCATGCTTTTCAATTTGAGACATCTTTAATTCATGCTCCTTCAATGGGCAGCTCATAAATGCGATGGGAGATTCAATGCTTTCCCCGTTCTCCTGCATCAGGATGGCTGACACTGTGTGAGCAGAGGCGTAGCTGTACATGATGAAATATTTTTGAAGTCTGGACATACTAGGATAGGAGCACAGGCAACTACCCTTTTGATTCCTTCGAATGCCAGCTTCCCTTCCGTACTCCATCGAAATGGAACTTTTCCTTTCATCATCCCAAGAATGTCCTTGGTTTTGTCAGCGAAATCAGGTACAAACCTTCTTAGGAAATTAATCTTTCCGAAGAAAGAGTGAACTCCAGTTTTACTTGTGGGTAGGGTAAGGCTCTGAATGGCCTTTACCCTTTCTGGGTCAATTTTGTTCCTTCTCTAGTCACGATATGACCCAGCAATTTTCCTTCGGTCACCCCGAACATGGACTTCTTGGGATTCAATGAAATCCCATGACGCCTGCATCTCAAAAGTACTTGCTCTAAATGATCATAATGATCACTCCATTTTTTTAGAGAAAATGGTCAAGTCATCTAAATACACAACTATGACCTTGCCCATCAGGTCTCTGAATGCCAAGTCCATAGCTCTCTGAAAGGTGGCTCCGGCATTGATCAAGCCGAAAGGCATCCTCCTGTAAGCAAAGGTACCCCATGGGGTTGTGAAGGCCGTCTTGTGTTGATCTTCCGTAGTTACCTCAACTTGATTATATCCTGAAAATCCGTCGAGCATGGATAGCATTTCTGACCCAGTAACAGTTTGTAGTACCTGATCCATGATAGGCAAGGGATAGTTATCCTTCAACGAAGACTGATTCAGGTTCCGGAAGTCAACACAGATTCGGATTTCGCCATTCTTTTTCTGACAGGGACGATGTTAGCAACCCAAGTGGAGTGATGGATTGGAAAAATAATCCTGGCATCCAACATCTTCTGAATTTCTGCAAGGATAGTCCCTGAGATCTTGGGATTATAATGTCTTTGCTTTTGCCTATACGGCTTCACATCAGGTTTCAAAGGAATACTGTGTTGTACGTCTTTGGGTTTGAAGGATTTTAAATCTGCATAAGACTAGGCTAACACATCCATGTATCTCTTCAGAAGTGAAGTAAATCTTGCTTTCTCTTCAGGAGAACAACATTTCCCAATATTCACCATCCGAGGTTGATCAGATGAACCTAGATTGATTTGATCTACTTCAGAGGAAGAAGCTCCTTCAACTTGCCTTTTGTTTTGAATAAAACGATCATGCTTGTCAAACAAACCCTCCAAAGAAACCAAACCTTTTGGTATCTTGTTGCCTTTAAGCTGAATAAACTCACCATCAACCTCTTGATATGGATTTGAGATAGTTTCACGGAAGGCTGATTCCGAACCTTCAAAGTATAACTCACTGAAATTGTCAGCCTTTTCTAGAAAATACAACACCTGTTGATCATCATTGAACACTTGCCAGTGAGTTGCATTATCTGGGATACTGGGACGGTACACAATCTCGATGGAATACGTATCTTGTTTGAAATGAGGATGAGGAAGAAGGAGGGACGCAGACACGGCTAAAGAATCAGCCTTGTCATTATAATCTCTCAAAACTGCCTTAATAGAAAATGCATCAAAGCATTCTATACTATCCCAAACTTTGTTCCTGTAATGTCTCAAGAGATCATTTTTCACCTGATAAATTCCCCGAACCTGGTTGACAATCAGCTCTGCATCCCCTTGGACTTTGAGATTTCGGATTCCCTTCTGTCTGGCCATTTCTAATCCTAATAACAGGGCTTCATATTCAGCCGTGTTGTTAGTATTATCAAATTGCAACTTGTAAGCTGATGGGAAAATTTCTGAATTAGGACATATGAGAACAACACCAGTGCCTGATCCGGTGGTTGAGAAGCTACCATCGAATTCGAGGGTCCAAATAGCTTTAGGATCTTCTTCCTTGAAATCTACAGTGGCTATCTCTGAAGTCATGAAATAATTTCCAAAGCTAGCATCTTCGAAAAGAATTTGAGCTTTAGGATCATCTGATTTAGTTACCAAATACCTCACCTGCGGTTCAGGATGGAGAACCTGATGAACCCCATTGACTGGGATCTTGGCTTTGGTCCAATCCATGTTAATCTCTCCTCTAATGTCTTTACAAAAACCCCTACCCAAGAGGATACCGTAAGCTGCAGGGATGTCAGCAACTAGAATGGTCATTTTCACTCTCTTTTCTGGGAAAGCAACAAATGCGAACTGTGCATCTTTGATTTGACCAATCAAAGGAACTTGTTTGGTTTCCATAGAGTAACACCATCCATATGACTTAGTTAAAGTAAGCCCAAGAGCATGGGCTACTTTTGTGGGCATAACATTGTCGGAGGCCCCTGAGTCGATGATGCAATTGCTGAGTTTAAACCCATTTATAAGTAAAGACAAATAAAATGGTTCAATCTTTCCCGAAGAAGAAGCAGAGGTCAGATTTTTCTGAGATGGGGATTGAGTAGGATTTGGAAGGAGACCTTTTGAAGGTGACGGAACAGCCGCTTTACTTCTGATGAATTTGGCAAGTTTTTTGAACTGTTCAGGATTTGACTGAAGGTATTCTGCTTCCGACATTTGGATTTTGGTTCTCTTTGCATGATCAACAATGTCAAAAGCAGTATAAGAAGGGGTGATGGTAGGCTCAGTTCTAATCACATGAGCTTGTGCTGAGGCACTGATCTTAGGAGAAGGAGAATAAAGAGCAGTTGTCTTTTTGGTGACCTCTCTTTCAGTTTTTGCTGAAATAGGAGTACCTCTTTTAACTATGGCTATGGGAGGTTCCTTATTCTTCTCCTTAGTGTTTTCAAGAGGTTTTCTGAGATTCTGAGATTGGGATCGAGTGAAGATAGCAAATGACTGACCATCTGGTGCACATTCATCTTCATCGTATTCCAAATACCCAATGCTGGAGTCGCCAGCCGAATCATCATAAGACTCATCGGCATATCCTGAAGCTTCAAAAGCTTCCGCAGAATCTTGTTCTTCTGGTTCTTCATCTTCTTCAACTATTTCCACTGCCGCATTAACAGGAGGAGCTTCAATCGCTAGCCTCGGTTGAGCAGGAGTTAATCGTGGCCTATCCCTTGCAAGCGCACCATTATTGTTATTGAAATTCCATCGAGGGATATCCGATACGGAACATTGTTCACCTGCTGAGACATTTGCTTTTTTAAAGCGATCAAATCATTAGCCATTTTCTGAAACATAGGATCAGTATTACCTTGAGGAGAACCTTGATTTTTGGGTTTGGGTATGTCCTTCTTGATTCTTCCGGCCAAAATAAGATCATCTTCTATTTCAATAGCTATTGACTGAGCAACATCCAGATCTGGGATAACCAATCTTCTTAATAAAAAGCTCACATCAGGAGGCTGAGCATTAATGAAGAAGCATTTCTGATTCTCCGCAGTTGGAACAACTATCTCCGGAATCTTCGAATCAGTTTATTAAACTTTGCCACGAAGTCCCGCATGGGTTCATGAGATTCCTTCTTCATATGAGTAAGTTGAGCTAACAAGGCATGATAATCTTTGGCTGGTTTGAAACGTGCTTGAACTTGGTCCACATGGTAGCCCAGTTTATGATGCATGCATTTGGAAGGTGATAAAACCATTCAGCTGCTGCACCATGCAATGTTTCAACAAAAAGTTGAACAGAAACATATTCGTGAGCTACTCCAAGGATGCCGCACGCTACAAATAAAGAAGCAACGTGTTCATCAGGATGCTACTTCCCATCCCCATTGAATTTAGGAATGTTTTTACATGATCCATGTGGTAATTCATGCAATGGTGGAGTTAAAGAAAGAGGACCAATAATCGCGCCCCAAGGCTGTGGTTGCCTTTGTCATCCTTCGAAAAGAGTGCATATAGGGATCCGAGTATCGACAAGAGTAATGCACGACAAGTTGTAGACGCTCCCATTCCACGGGATCCGGTGTCTTCGAATAGGTGAAGAACTTCTGGTTTGGTTAGAAACAATGCTATTAGGAGAAAGGCTGAAATTGTGCTGTTGTAGAAACTCAAAGAGTGGGTCAATTTCACCTTGGGCTCGGCGGGACCAAGTGAAGATCTTCCTAGCCAGCTTGAACTGGGAAAGAGACCTTTAAAAATAAGGCAAATATAGAGTCACAGACACCAAGAGGATAAGCTTTTTACTATAAATCCGTATTTCCCCAGTGAGTCACCAAAAACTGTTGGTTGGATATTTTGTCAACCCAAAATATGAGGTTCAACTACAGTATATGGGATTAAATCCCTCCTCAAAGACAGGTGAGGCTGCCTGCTTGCTACTAATCTAAAACATAGCGAAAAAAATATATACAGTATTCACACTAATCTAACCATTGGGGGTTGGGATAGAATCCGAAATCCACCTTCACACGATTCAAAGGTATTGCTTTCATAAATGAACCGGGTTGAAAAACTATTACAATGAAAGAAGTACAATGGAAAGGAAATGAGAGAAACGTATTTTCTTCCGAGTAAACGCAGAGCACGAAATAATCATACGAGATTTAGATCATAAATATAATGTCTAAGATGATTAGAAACACTAAGATGCTACGCAAAGAATAGCTTAAGATCATGAACGTAAGAACAATGTCTTAAGAAAGATATATCCCACAACACAAAGTTTGCGAAATAATATCAACTCCTATTCCTCGAAATGATTGAACGAAAACACAAAGTTTTTCTTCTTTCCAATATCTCTGAATATTAAAAAAATCTCGACCTACTGGAGATGCCGGAAGAATGGAAGAGTCCGAAACACTGAGGAGTATGTCGGGGAATCCAGAAAACCCGATGCGCTGAGGATGTCGGAAACTTTTGAAAGCCCGACACTTTTAAAGATGTCGGAAACTTTAGAAAGCCCGACACTTTTAATCTTCTGATATACTTCGGGTCTTCAATACTGCACAACACCTTTCAAAACCCGAAAAGGAGGAACAGGGTTTTGGTTGAATTTAAAACATGTAAATTCTTTTTACCATTCATATACCAAATATATCTTAATTCCAACAACAAAATTCTGGGTAAAAATCACGAAGTGGTAATTCCAAAGAAATAAACCCTAAAACCTAAACCCTATTTGGAAAACAACCCCAAAAGGAAAAAGAATAATAACCCCACAAACCTGGTAAGGGAATGGGAAGAAGTCCATACATAATCAATCCATCAAAACCAAGAACAAAGAATGGAGAGAGAAATACCTTCAACCAGAGCGAGAAAAGATCGAAAACAGGTGATTCAATCAGGTATAGGCAAGTTTCAGGTTTCGAGGTTGGAGAAGCATGCGTGAAAATCCACGAGTTAAAAATACGTCCGGTAAAAATGACGTGGAAATCCACATATTTATAAGAAAATTTTCAATTAATACACTTCGGCTTGGCACGTGCCAACTCACCCGACAACTCGGCATTAACGCCATGTCAGCATGCTCGGGAGGTCCGAAAATCCACCATAAAGGTGTGTAAAGCAATCGGGTTTCGGGTGCAGAAACAATCAAAATAAAGCATGAGATGTTTAGATGCTTCAAAGTTCCGAAAACCCGACATGAAGGACTAAATCGGACTTCGGGTATCGGAAGACAGACGACACAAAACATGTTTCGGATAAGGCATGTCCCGATGCACCGAAGGTCCGAAAACCCGACTCGACTCACTTGAAGCGGGTTTCGGGTTTCGGGAAACACAAGACATAAAGCATTCAAAACACATGTTGACCTATTGGTGAAACCCGAAAACCTGATTTTCTCTAATAAAGGCAATTTTGCAAAACCAGCTTAAAATTTTCGTAGGGTTATCTCGATAGACCTAGATGTCAAATTCATTCATCAAAAGTCCATCAAGGACCAAGCTATTGCCAACCAATTGGTGATAGACCTATTTCCGGGGATCAACCCTCTAATTTTTACTTTCTAGATGAGTCAATTGCTGCCACGCTTTCCTTGGATGAATCGCTTATCAAATGACGCTCTTCTTCGATGGTTCCAAGTGTCGCATGGGGGTGGGGCTAGTGTTATCCTCATTTTGCTTGATTTTGAATCAATGCCTTTGTCTTTCAAACTAGATTTTGATTGTACAAACAATATTGCTGAATATGAAGCGCTCGTATTAGGTTTCCAAGCCTCCTATGCCCTAGATGTAAAATCACTCAACATCTTTGGTGATTCCCAATTGTTAATAAACTAAGTCAATGGTATACACCAGTGTCGTAATGAGATACTTCTAAAGTATAAACATCATGTAGACATACTTTTGACCACCTTTGATCGTTACACCCTTCAAACTATCCCCCGTTCAACCAAAAAATTTACAGATACCATGGCTTGCTTGGCTTCTCAAATACCTTCTTCACTTACTGATTCTAAAATATTTTTCACCATACAAAGACTCCAATCACCCTCGTATTTACCTCGTGATGTTTACTCCATCGGAACTACTACCCCTACCTCGAGTGACCTTTGGTATAAACAATACTCTAACTATCTTTCTCTCTCCATCTTACCTCCTGATCTCACCCATAATGGACAACGCACCTTCCTTAAAAAGGTCTCTTGTTACGTCATCATGGGAGGCCTCCTCTATAAGTGCAGATTTGATGGTATTCTCTTACGATGCCTCATGAGTTCTAAAATTCCTTATACCATCAAGGAAGTTCATGATGGCATATGTGGAGGTCACTTTAGGAGCCTTGTTGTTACTAAGCATATTCTTCACCTAGGCTATTATTGGCTGACCCTCAACCATGATTGTTGTGACTACATCAAACATTGTGTAAAATGGCAATAACATGCAAACCTTCATCATACACCCAATCACGCCTTACAGGTCACCCGTGACCTTTGGCCCTTCTCTCAATGGGGTTTGGATCTTGTCGGAGAGATCAATCCCCATTCTTCCCAATGCCATCAATGGATTATCACCACTACCAAATACTACACAAAATGGGTTGAAGCCATACCACTCATCTCCACAAAAGCTGAGAAAATAGGTGAGTTCATCAATCATCACATCATTTGTCACTTTGGTGTTCCTCATCACTAATAATGGAAAATAATTAAAAAACATTGCAAAAAAATTTGTGACGCCTTCGTCATTCAAAGCTTAGTTTCTCATCACCTTATTACCCACAAACCAACAACTAAGTGAATCTACTAAAAAACCTCAAAAAAATATATCATGAAAGTGGTTAATGACACTAGGAGGGATAGTCATACGCACATTCCTTTTTCCCTATCGGCATACCACACTAGTATCTGCACTTCCAATGTGGCCACACCATTTTCTCTAGTCTATGGTACAGAGTCTATTCTACCTCTCGAAGTCTAGATTCCCTCACTTTGCATTTCTCTCCATGACATGCTCAATGATGATGAATTTTAGAAAGACCATTTAGCACAACTTGAGTTATTAGATGAATGCCATCTTAATGCTCTTGAGCACCTTCAAGTTTACCAAAAATGTATCAAACGTGCCTATGACAAATGTGTCCATGCATGAACCTTCCAAGTCGGTGACCTTGTCCTAAAAGAAAATCAACATGTAACCAAAGCAGAAAAAAGTAAATGGGGAAAATTTTCTCCTAATTGGCTTGGAACATATATCATAACCCATACTTATGGATCAGATGCTTATCATTTATCTTCACTCAATGGTAAACTCGAACCTGAGCCCCTTAATGCCTTACATATTTGACCATTCTACTATTGAATTTTAGTCCTACATCACTTTTTGCCTCCTTCCATGCTCTTCCCTTGAGTGTTATCCACTTATTACACCTCACCAATGATTAAACAAGAATCATGTGAGTACCCATCACTTGTTATATTCTCTTGAATATGTGTACCATGGAGCTACACATGGCATGATTCTCATGGATAATTTTTTTCTACCTTTAGATGAGATCCCATGGTTTTTTCACCCTACTTTCTGAACAAGAATCCAGTTCTTAACCTTGGTCTTGTCCATAACTTCAAAATCCCTCACATGGGATCTAACTCCTTGAGTCAAAATTCTAATAAAAAGATGACTCCCTCGAAGGACAGCTATGTAATGCTTTTTCAAAAAAACTGAATGACCAATGAAAATATTAAGCTTCCGGCATCGATTAGCTTCACGAAGACCTCAAGGAGTTAATTTCCTCATCCCATATAGACTTCCCACATCGATTAGTCTATCTCAAATAAAATTCAAACAATAAAAACTTTTTTGTCATGGACTTGCCCATTGTGACCTTGGATCTCTTTCCCAAAGAGCATGCTACCTCATACCATATCAAAATTCACCACCTTTCACCCCTCTCACCATTCACACTCCCATTTCCTACTGCCTCAAGGGACCTCTTGGAAACCATGACATTTGGTGATCATGTGACTAATTTTCACCCTTAGAACAATCAATCATGCAATGTCTTTAGGGCCTTACGTTCATCACCTCCTCCAAGGTATGACCTACTTGGTATGATCCTAACCAATCAGGTGGCTTTCTTTCCCCCTCTTATTTATTAACCTTATTTATTATGTATTGATTACCTTATACATGACTTGGTCCTCGATGCTTAATTTTGGGGTAATCTTTTCTTCTACCTCCATTGACATCAACTATACCAATATTCCTATAACCCACCCACACCTAATGAGACCTAAACCGAAATCTTGCCTAAAACCTACCAACTCATTTTCATACCCCCTCATATTCTTCCCTAGCTTATGGTAGAAATACATCATCCCGAGGTCCTTTTTCACCTGGGACTATATAGGTGGCAGTCCAAGGGCATGGAGCCCTCAAAGGTTAGCTCGGCCACTCTCTACCCTAACCAATTCATCTTTCATCTTCCTAAATCACATTTTGCCCCTACGTAGTTTCCTTTTTATATCATAGAATTGGAAATTAAACCAAACAAACAACAAGTTGCTTAACATTTTTATCATCATCACAACATACATTTATTACAACTACCATTTCTCTACCATCATCATGCATGTATTATAAACATGACCCATATCACCATTCATTGCACAAATTAATGAATCACAACTTCAACCAATTTAACCTCAATCCATGCCTAAACCAACCTGACTCAATCCATGCCTAAACTAACCTGAATCGATCCATGCCTAAACCAACTTGACTTGATCCATGCCTATAACCTGACTCAATCCATGCCTAACCAAATTTGACTCAATCCATGCCTAAACCAACCTAACTCGATCCATGCCTAAACCAACTCGACCCAATTTATGCCTAAACCAACCCGACTCAATCCATGTCTAAACCAACCTAACTCGATCCATGCCTAAAATGACCCAACTCAATAAATTCCTAAACCAACCTGACTCTATCATGCCTCACTCACTTAAGTTTCCATCCATATCCCAACAAAGAAAATAAAAATTTGCATAAACATCAACAAATCATCGAATCTCATCCATCTCATCATAGAAGTAAATATGTGTGTCTCAATACAATATACATGGATATCCAATCAAGTCCATCTCAATAAAAATTGTCGGCACGTAGGCGATACTCAAATACAAAATGTCATCGCATGTAGGCGATTATCATATACAATGAAATAATAAAACAATACAAAATCTCTTCGGCATACAAAGGCCAGTATATGCTTACTAATAAAAATCTCATACATCTGTTAGGTTGTGGAGCCTATTTTTCATGTGTGAAAGTGTTGAAGACCGTACACCAAGAGTCTTGTATAGTTTTCATGTATCATCGCGGGGTTTAGGGTGCAGCCCCAATTATTTTTTTTTTAGGCGTAAAATTTTTGGCCTCAAAAATGCACGACATATCGGGAAATGTTATTTTCTCATATGGGTGAGTTTTTTGACCCATAGGTTTATGGGACGGGTTTTCCCATGGTTTTGATACCCACGGTTTTGTAAAACTACTTAAGTAGTTGTCTATTTATATGGTCTTATGCATATGATAGATGTACAAGCAAATGTATTGCAGATGTGTTTTGAATTCGGGTGTGAATTCTGTAGAGTTTGTTGAGCATAGCTCCAAACGGATCTGGGTATTATATTGAGAGAGCGGTGGCTTGTAATAAAATATGAGAAAATGATTCTTGGTGGACGTAGCCCAAATTGGGTGAACCATGTTAAATACTGTCTCTTTGTGTTGTGTTATGTTATTTTGCAATTTTATTTGAGATCTATAATAATTCTGCATATTAGTTTCTCTTTGTTGTGATTCTCGTGAGGGATTATTCTCGCATATTTTATCCCTTATTACCTAACACATCCTCACTCTCTTTGGCACATAGGCTAGTATGTGAAAAAAATATAACAAAATATCGGCGGAGTAAGCTGCTATATATCAAAAATAAAAATATATCCAAATCGGGAGTCATAGGCATCCTCTCGATGGACATCCTCCATATCTATGTCACATGTCCCCTCTACCTTCTCGGCCTCTATCTGGTGACCTACTAACATCTCCCCACCCATCATAGGTGGTGGTGGGTCCCTATTAGCGCACCAATAAGAACGGCCTCTGGGAACTTGTGGCCTCACCCCCGACCATGTCTTGGGGCTCGCCGACCCCCGTGCTCTCCATGTTATGGGTGTGTGCCCCGATCCTCTTCTTAGAGGATGTTGTGCCCTATACTCAGCATATGATAAGAAATCTATCTAACTATCGCTGCCACTCACTGGGTATCGATAGTACCTAACATTCTCTTTCACCCCGGCTATGGGTATGGTCTCTGTGGTGGCTCCATAGGCCTCCCCCGTACCTATCCTACGGGACCCAATCCCACCCCTACCTATGAACTAGGACCCTATCCTAGTGCTTGTATCCGGGCACCTGTAAAGCCCCAATCTATTCATGTGTTGTGGCCAATTGGCCCTACAACCTTGTCACTTGTGCATGTAGGGTATCCATCGACCATCATCCCCATCTCCATCTCCATCCCCACCCTGAGCCATCTAGGCCTAAAGACTAGCCACATGTACATGTAACTCGGCCACCTCTACCTCTGAGCTAGCAAGCTGTGCCTGCACCATACCCAACTAGGTAATCAGGGTCACCACCTACCCCTATAGGGTGTCCCTTTGCACCGTGATGGTGGCTAAATCTGGCTACCCTAACCTGGGTGGTACTACTTGTAAATGAGCCACCCACCACTTTGTCTCTATATATCTGTAACGCCAACATCATAAATCTTTTTCTCTACGACATTCTCCTCCTATGCTATGGGCACTTTTGGCTATGGTAGAGGTAATGGCCTCTCCACGTCATCCCTCTTGTATTATGGGAAGAGTGGAGGTATGTCCTATGGTAGTCCAAAGCGCCATCTAACCCTATCCACTTGGGATCACCTCATGCTCCCCAGCACGGTGCCCCACTATCCATCTCACCAACTACAGACCATCTAGCTCCTTGTGCATCTGTCTAAATGAGGGATAGCCCACATACGGTCTCCATATGATGTTCACTTTGGACAACCCCTTTAATAAACACCTATAATAGGCTACATCATGTGTGGGCCTGTCTGATTGCCACTCTCCAATCACATGTACCCATCACTTATACCCCACCCGCACCAATCTCGGTTGAAATGCATCTTTTCAGGGCATCCCTACTGGCCGCACATAAACTATGTGCTCATAAGCCCGATAGTGTAGTAAAAATGTGCAGCACAAGGTGAACTGCGCATGACATGCCTATACACCCACATCTCTTTGTATAGCTGCACCATGAATGCTGACACCCAGGAAAAGTGGGTTTGATCTATCATCATGTCATGTAATACCCCCATCAATGAGTGGGAAATCTCCCTCCCTCTGCATTTGGCAGTGTAAAACAGACACTACCTCCATCAATAAAACAACAAGCCTCATCTCCTCTAGACAAGTTGTGTACATCCCTCCATAGCTCATACTAGCACTATGGAATGCCATGTCTTCTAGTCCCTCTCTAAAAATTGTCAACATCAACTCTTCTGAGGCCTCAGAGGAGATTGAATACACCTGTCTAACCAAGTATCGGTAGCACAAGATCCTAAACATGTCCTCTAGGGTGAATGTCATCTCATCCATTGATAGGTGGAACGTGTTGGTTGCTAAATCCCATCTATCAATGAGAGTGACCATTAGACTCATGTTGATAGCACTAGACTGGACGCCACTCAAGCCCAACTCCTCCACGCATGTCACTCCTCGGTGCCATCACCGTGCCCTACACTCTTAAGAGTAGGGGTGGCACCCTGTCTCTCATCCATAACTTATCTCTCTCCCGCATCCAATATAAACAAAAAAATTAATTCACCTTTATCATACCCATACTCACCCACTATCATTTCCTCAAACCCATTTTCCCCCCCGCCTACTCTAGGTTTTTCAACAACGCACCCTATTGTACTCTTCCCTATCTCACCCACTCGACCTAAGACCCTTTTGGCCCCTCATTCTCTAAAACCGACAAGTCCCGCTATCTCTAACCGACCCCGTCACCCCTAAACTAGCATCAATCACCTATTTTTTGACCAATCCCAGTTTGACCCTACCGATGCCGGCTAAACCCAACCGATGCCGATCAATTGCAGCCAAAATCCGTGACCCCAAAACCCTCCCCTCTCCAAAACTTCCCTCTCCTACCTCTTCTACCCACCCATCCTCACCTATACCTCTCCTTAACCACCTCCCACCCCCTATTCTCCTATTTTACTCTTTCCCCATTCCTATTTTACCCAATTTACCCTCCCACATTTCAAATTTCATTCCCCCCCAAAAAAACACACACAAAAACAAATCCAATTTTTCAAACCCCACTTTACCAACTAATTCCCTCACCAAAACACAACAAGAGTTTGATGCTTACCTCATCATCTGTCATCTCTATGGTGGCACGTCGCCATTTACTAGTGGCCCACTCGATCCCTCTTCGGCCTCTGTCATCACCAATCACTACCGCACCTCCAACCAATCAAATCTCACAATTTGATCCCATGGACCCACCTCTCAACTACCAATCACCCACTGTTTAGCTCGCCAACTCAACTCTCTATTCCATCTAGACACTTTTCCACCTTTTTCTCTCTCTTGTGTCATTTTCCCAATTCACAAAAAGACAAATGAATTACAAAAACATGGATTTTTTGTTTTTATAATAAACCTAACTTGATTGACATCAGTTTTACCTTCACCGACATTGGTCATGTGCCCTACTTTACCATGGTTGGTTATCCTATCTTGGCATCGATTACCCTCATCCGGATTAGTCACCCTCTCTTCCACATGACCCACAATTTCACCCTATTACCCTATCCGTGTCGTGACCTAGATACTTGTACATGGACCATCGCTAGTTCCCTTTGACCTCATGTGTTCGCTATACCTGTGAATTGTTCCCTGTGTTGATTTACCTAAGGACCTTACCTTGCCTCTTGTCATGACCATTTATCTATACCCTACCTTTGGTGTGCCAGAACATACCTAAACGTTCTGCACCTAACCTACGTCATGTTTCCTAACCATATCCTATACCTTGGATACCGGAATCACTTCAACCTTGTTTGGGATAAACCTATCAACCTTAGACAATGTAGAGTTTTCCTACTCTTTAACCTAGTACCGTGTTGTAGTTTAGATGTGTGTGTGGGTTTGACTATTACTACCTTTGACCCTGACCCATTACCTAGATTAGAATGAATATCCCTTAATATAACATCCATACTGCATCATTTTAATGTATTGTTTTAAGAAATTCCTTCAGATTTACACTTATACATTATGATTTGGTATTTAAATTTAAGTCATACCTACACATATTACATACTTAACATTTCCAGATCAACACATTTGATTTCACTTTAGTACATAAAGGCCTATTTATTTATTCTCTTAGAAATTAGACATCAAAATTACACTTAATGTTGACACCAAAAATGGGTCACACTCTCCTTGGTCCCCCATAAAATAAATACCTTGAACACATCCACCTAGCCATGGCCCCCTTCACCCTACTATAATATTAATTTAATTATTTAAATTAAATTAATTCATTATCTTCACAATATTTATTATTTAAATATCCTAATTGAGATAATGCCCACATATCCACCTCATCTAGCCACCTCACCCTAAGACCTATTCTTAGTAAGTTGCCATAACTAACTAAGACTTACCCAAACCCTAAAAATCAATGCCTACATTCCCTCTAACCACATTCCCGCATGTTAGAAGGAAGCTTCCAGTCTAATCCACGGGAAAAATGAAACGAGATCCCAGAAAATCAAGGGGATCTGCCTAGTTTAGTAAACCTAGGAAATCCCACCCTAACCGACACCGATTACCCTTAACCGATGCCAGTTAAGCTAGAACCATTGTTGATTACAATTTAATTCCCAAAGCAAACTTATTTTTGAGGTTTACAGATTCCTGAGAGATATCACATCGTTTGTGAGCAAGTTTCGTGGAGAACATGCATGTAAATAAGGAGATCAAGTATTTTCTCTTACACAGACATCCATGATTCACCCAAAACCATCCAGCACTCACCCTAGCATAGATTTGATCCAATCAGGAAAGAAGGAGAGCACATGCAACCCATGCAAGAGATCCCTAATGTTTAGTGATCCTTTGTAGCATTCAAACTCTTATCAACACCATCATTCCTCACTCATAGACGTCCCGAACGATTCCAAGTAGAACATTTTACTCCTTTGGTACATTCATTTCATCATTGTATTTTAATCCTTTCTTTCCCTAGCCACCCACCGACCTCCATTAATACTCACTCCTCCATATCCCTATTAAAACTTCACCAAATCCCATCCAAACAACTTAATACCTAGTTCTAACCAGTCTAGTCCTTTGTGCAATCATATGGGATATCTAAAGCTCATTTTGTGACATTCCCAGTACCCCATAGTAACCGGTACTGGTTATCCCAAATTGGTGTCGGTCACCCTTAACCACTATTGGTCTCTTTATCTACCAATACAACCTAGAATAGTAACCTACCTACATATTCCCATGTCACCCTTACTCACCTGTGACCTGCCTAAGACCTCAGTCAGCCCTGTAGAGACCCAGAACCAGTTACTTGACCTTCGGATCTTATTTTAGCCTAGCCTGTTAGATTAGATCTTTCTTATTGTGTTTTAAATGAGATACCTAAATCATTTTAACTACAATAGGATTTACTTCATTACCAACATTAAATTGTTTTAAACAGTGGATTGATAGCCATCTAGGAAGTATCACACTTCCCGAGATCTAGCATACGCTAGGCAATCCACTACATATATTGTTTAACTCTTTCTAGTGGTCTTGATTTTTATTTTAGGTAGTTCCTCCCAACCAAAAGGAAGCTCTCATGATCAGCTTTGGATCAAGGATTCAACACACGCGTAACAACCTATCAACCAACATTTTGATAGGTATTCTTCCTACACTCGTTACCCTATCTATTTCATCATTTTCAAAGAAACGTTATAGAATCGGGTGAAACACTTAAGACAAACTAAGTCTTATAAATTTTCCTTACAAAATTGATACAGATGAATAGGTTGACAACAATTTTTATTAATCAATACTAAAAATTACTTCATAATGATTAAATACAACAAATAATAAAATTTTATCTTCCTTCAATCAAATTGAATAAATGAAACACTTTAAATTTCATTGATCTTTCACATTTCAAATGGTCCATTTGTAAAATTGTTGGCAAGGGTTAGTTCATGTGAACTAAACATAATAAGTTCTATTCCATCTTAGCTGTTTATGCCATTTAATATATGTGTGTGTGTGTGTGTGTGTGTGTGTGTGTGTGTGTGTGTGTGTGTGTGTGTGTGTGTGTGTGTGTGTGTGTGTGTGTGTATGTATATATATATATATATATATATATATATATATAAATGGAATACTACAATAATTAAATCTTGTAATTCCTTATTTGATCAAAATTTCACATTTAAAAATTTCTAGGTTAAATGCTTACATTCACATTATCATTCACTTCCTTCAATTATACTTATACAAGTATAGAATTGTAAGAAAAAAATCATATTAGCATATTGTTACCTAATAAAATCAATACTATAAGATCTCAAAGACTAATTCTCGTATCGATAATGATTAATCACTTGGTCAAATTAAAGTATCGCATACTATTTAATCACTAAATTTAATTATGAAAATCGAATAATCTTGAGTCATTTATTTGAATATGAGTAACTATTAAAATCTAATCACTTAAACTAAAAAAACTGATATATTAACAAATAATTATCCCCTTATCATAAAAAAACTGATAGGGGGTTAGACATCAAAGATATCAAACATATGAGTACTGCCCTTATTGCAAAATTAGGATGGAGGCTTATAAAAGAGCACAGACCTTGGACAGAGCTGGTTAAGATCAAATATCTTTCAAACCAAAACAAGATTTCCTTCATATATGATCAGTCTCTTCCGAGTGGTTCTATTTTCTAGAACAACCTTCTATGTAGTAGACATATTCTCTCTCAGGGGTGTAGCTGGAAGCTTGGAGATGGACAAAACATAAACTTCTGGACTGATAAGTGGATGGATTCTAACTAGATTTCTGCTTATGATCATATTAAAGACAACTTAATTACAAAGTATGGACACAAAATCTAGGGGTACATTGAGAGGGATGGAAACAAAAGAAAATGGAAACAGCTAAAAGTGGAGAATGATAGTATACAGGCTGATATTGCATCTCTCCATAATCAACTTTCCCTAATCCATATAAGTAATCAAAACCTTAAGGATGAGCTCATCTGGAAAGATTCTTTCGATGGGGAATACACTGTTAAATCAGGATATAATTCTTTCTTTGTATCCATGGAAAGCGAAATTAAGTGGCACAAGCTGTGGATGCCGGAGCTAACCCCTAGAGTGAACTTCTTTTGGTGGCTAATTATTAATGGCAAGATCCTAACTAATGACAACCTCATCAAGAAGGGATTCATCATGCCGAATAGATGTTGCATGTGTCAGAAAGAGGCTGAAGATATAAAACATTTATTCCTCCATTGTGAGATTGCTTCCAAAATTTGGCAGCTAGTTTTTGCAAAATTTAATCTGAGATGGATTTTTCCCCTTACCTGTCTTCAGGCTTGGGAGCAATGGGGCTCTCCGTTTAAACATTGCATGGTGAAAAGACTGTGGCAACTTGTTCTGCCCCACACTATGTGGAGAATCTGGAAGGCTCGTAATGATAGTATTTTCAGAAACAATAGACAGGCTTGTAACAAAGTCTATAAGGAAATTATCATTGTTGTGCAAGATAATATTGCTAGATTTAAACCCCCTAAAAATAGACTTTATCCGGAGAATGAAGAATGCATCCTGACTGAATGGAATATTGCCACTGTCAATAGAAATAACAATGGTACTGACAGAAACACAGTCAGATGGATTAAACCTCCCACTGATTGGCACAAGTTAAATTTTGATGGGGCCTCAAAAGGCAATCCGGGTGACTCTGGAGGAGGGGGAATCATCAGGGATCAAAGAGGCTGTTTTGTTGCTACTTTTTCTGGGAAAATGGGCAGACAGACTAATCATTATTCCGAAGCCATGGCGGCTCTTTGGGGTATAAGACTTGCCAGAGATTGTAATATTCCAAATATTATAATTGAAGGTGATTCTCTAAATATTATCAATCTTTTGAATAAAAAGCAACACCCCAGCTGGTCTATCAGGGATTATATTGAGGAAGCTATTGATATATGCAAAAGCTTTGAAAATGTCCAAATCACCCACACCTATCGGGAAGGAAATAGGGTCGCTGACAGTTTGGCTAACTTCGGTGTTAATAATTCCTTTCAAACTTGGCTTAGGGGGGACGTTCCGCTCATGTCAATAAAGCCATTATCATTGATCTACATGGTAGTGAAAATCATTACTAATGGCTGTAATTTGGACGCTAATGTGCGGATCCTCAAGTACATGATGATGACATCACAAAAGATATGGATGACTGATGCGATCTGTGCGGGATGGACTGTCATCATTTTTTGGCATAGGAGGAAAGCCGAGGAGTGGGGCAATAATAACAAGTGTAGCATAATAATTAAACCTGCTTTCACGGAAAGGAATGATTCAAATATCAAAATCAAAGCTCTACCTGTCCCGCACATTGGTAGCTTTTTTACCATTGAGAACAGGAAAAGAAGTAGAGGAAACATGGGGGGTCCGCCTTGCAAAACTGAACCGACCCACAATCCTGAGTGGAAAGAGAACACAGAGCTTTGGGATTACCTGCAAATTGGGGGCCTGTCTAATTTCATTGAAAGGATTCAAGGCTTCGACCAAGACATTTCTATCAAATTCACCCAGGGTTGGAAGAATAGGATTGTCAAATATAGTAACATGGAGATGGAAATCATGGAAGAGCTCATCACTCAGATCATGGGCCTCAGCCTAGAAGGCACCAAATTCTTCAATAAGAAGGTGGATAGGGAGGTGGAGACCAAGAAATTTTTGGAAGAGGGGGAGAATCTTGAGTTTGTGACCGCTGGCATCAAGGTGGCGTCGATTCCTAAACCTTTTGCTGAGCTGGCCAAAATGGTGGTTAGGTATGTTACCCTTGAAGGAAGATTTGTGACTATACCTCAAAAGCATCTGATATTTCTAAATCACTTTCATAGAAATAACATTATCATCTTTCCTCACTATTTGATTAACTCTCTGGAGAAATCTATAAGGGAAGTTCAGAGCCACTCTAGGGCTGTCCCTTTGCACCTGGGACTTATCCTCTTGATCCACCGCCACTTGCTCCAGCCTACCCTCCCGTGAATCCTACCCCAGCTCCCTCCTCCATACCTCCACTTGCCCTCACTACTTCCACTCTGCCCCTACTAAAAAGAAAGAATGAAGATGTTGTTTCCAGCAAGAAAAGCAAGATCCTTAAAGCTAAAATCCTCGCTTCCCACCGGTCCTAAGGAGCCACAAAGACTTGGAACTTTCTGAAAACCTCCTACATATTAGCAAGTTGGTGGAGGAGCCCAAGAAGGAGGAAATGCTGGACAGGGTGGACAGACTTGAAAAGGAGATACAAGAGCTCAAAGGGGCTATAAAAAACTTGGAAAGAGCTAAGGGTAAAAGAATCCTTCAAAGTGAGGAGGAAGAGGGGGTTATTGCTGAAGTCTTCAAGAAGCTACAGTCCTTAGATGGCAGATTGGGGAATGCTAAAAGCCGCAATGACTGCATATTATCTGCCCTCAAAAGCATTTATAATTTCATTGAACAACATGTCCATAGTGTCTGCAGTTTAAGTGGGGTTAATGAGGACATTTGGGGCCCTAAAGAGAAAAGGGATATTGCAATTGCCCAAGTGGATTTGCAAGACTCCTCTCAGGCCACTGCCATTGCCTTCTTCATGTCACTGCAGGCTATCAAGACCAAGATTGACAGAGCCATCAAGTAACGGGTTGTTGTGATGTTGTTTTTTGGCTGCGATGTGGCTGTCATCTGGCGGTTCTGGAGTTGTTTTTGGCAGAGCTCTATATGTTGTTTCTCTTTTGGTTTCTTTTTGTTCTTTCCTTCTTATTTTTGGATCTTTGTATGTTTAGATCCTTTCTTCACTTATATTGTAATATTTTGCTATTGATCCCTCCTTGGTTGACTGTTTTTCCCTTCTCTAGGATGTTTCTCTCTTCTTTACTATCTGGATTTTGAGCCCTTTTTTATATAGGGTATAGTCCCTTCAAAACTATTTTCCCTTGATAAAAAAAAAACAAATAATTATCCCAATAACAATAAGACATAAATATGCCATAAAAAGGAAGCCCAAATTTTTATAACATAAGTTAGAATTCAATTTATCATAACAATATAATATAGTCTCTTAGCCAAGGCAAGGTTATATTCAAGACCAAAAATATCTTATGATACCTTTTCCGAGGAGAATTCCACTCAACCAGTTTGACAAGATTAAGGTAAGGCCTATTTACCTTAAACATTACAAACTTTCCTATTTACCTTAATCATTATGGACTCAACCCAACCGGAGTCAAGATGGATTACTAAGTAGTCAAGTGCTTATATCCTTGAACTCTCTAAAGTTCATCACAAATTAAATTAATCATTAACCCAAAGAAAGTAATCATAGAAGAATGAGAACTATTATAAGCTCAACGCCTTAAGGTAAGTTTTCCCTTACGGAACTACTCAAAAGAGCATGGTTAACCATCGAATACCCCCAACCCACAAAAAGGGAAAAAATATGATCATTCAAAGTGATCTCTAAAATGTCATAGCATCCTCTAAGGGAACAAAGACTCTTCATCATCAAGCTTAGTACCAAAATTTGAGACAAAATGAAAAATCTATGGATAAGACCTTATCTCGATAAAATTGACTCTAGTTAAAGAGATTCGTTCGAGATCAATGGATATATGGAGCAAAAATATATAGCATGTTTAATATACAACTGAAACCTCAATAAGTATCATTATCCTATAGAGGTTTGTTTCCTAACTTAACACTTTAGAACGATACTGAAGATAGAAAAGGAGGGTATAAATTATTAGGCTCTAACCTAGAATCATACCAATGACAACCCAATTTTTGGGTATTCCTTATTTTATAATAAACTGAGATTTATATAACATATATATTAAGTGTGTATCTGAATTTTTTTATGAGGTTTCCTTGAATACCTAAGGTCATAGGTATCACTATAACATTGTCCTTAAAGAAATAAAAATGAGTAACCAAACAAACATTCATGTTTTTATCAAATCATAAACAAGAGTCACTCTATTCACTGAAGTTATACAAGCTTATTCATCCCATAAACACTTAATGATTAAAAAATAATAATAACAGAAAAGGAAAACTCTTAAAAACCCAATTCCACAAAAGCAGATAAAATAAATGCAGAGATTCAATTTATACACATAATAAATGAAATAATCAATTAAAGGGGGAATAAATATCATTATACCTAGTAAAGAGACACTTCTCTTTTTCCTTATTTTCCAAGATCTTGTTCCAAACACACTCTAAAACCATTCCCAGAGAAATCCCGACCTCCTATATTTTCAATATTTATTTATTGAATAAAAATTTATGATACATGAGAATATTTGCGGTTGCATTTTGAATACTACATGCAATCATAAAAACCTCCCCCTCCAAAATCTCAACTTGAACAACAAGATGCATGAAAAAGTTCCAAAAAAAGACAGAAAGCACAAAAATATTGAATCCAATACCCATACAAAGCATCACAAAGTGTGAAGTGAAAAAAATCAATGTAAGCCAAACCTCCTATTCCCCCAAAAAAACAACCACTCATTCATTTCCGAGATGGTGGAAGGGATTTTCGAGGCCATTCAATGCTTATGAGGATGGTTACTCTTTCTAATTTTTACCACCATTTATTCTATTTGTTCGAAACTTAGTGGAGTTCAATTTTCTTAACCACCACTTGCCAATTTGATTTATTCAATACGGAATTCGAGGCCACTAAGTTTAGTGGTGTATTCCATTTTGTCCATGGTGGTGAACAATAATTATGATCTCATTATTATGGCTGAGTACAAGTAGATAACGATCCCCCATACGAATGTAATGCCACATTAATTTAACATTGGCCCCTAACATTACATTCCCTAAGGTTAATATTTAGGGATACAAAGGATCCCCACTTAGGTTTGGAATTTAAATAATACAAATTCAAACATAGTAATATCTTATTAGGTTCCCATTAAATATATTTTTAAGCCAAGGCTTATAAGCCTTCATTATTGTGAATGAATGTAACCCATAATATAAATTAATTTTAGGTCTCATATTTGTAGAACCAATGCTTCATTGATGAATCAAAATAGTCATATAGGCCATAATAGACTGAACCATGCCCTTATTGTTAAGTTCACATTTTGTTTAAGAAACAGATTAGTAATCACATTAGAACTTACCTTGAGCTACATCAAACTATTCCACTCCTAAAACTGGCTCATAAAGACCAAGTACCAGGAGTCCCGAACTTAACAAAATGATCATCCAACCAAAGGTAAGTAGCAGCAATAGTTTGATCATAGTTATCTTAACAACATATCATTAAATACATATTATAACAACCAAGATATGCAAGTAGATGTCATATAAGTAGAGTTTAATAGTAATGTAACAACATGATACAACAACATACACTTAACATTCCCATCACATAACACCAAACTTAATGTAACTTACTAAAAAAGCATGCCAAAGAACCACATAAATTAAGGCACAAGTAATAGCACAAAAAAATTCAAAATATAAATATGTTTACATATGAGAACCTTTGTCCATGAATTATAAGGTAATTTTATGATGATCTTCTTTATTTAAGCATCCTACCAAATTAAATGTAATCACCAAGTGAAGGATTACATCATGAAAATCAAAACTTTCTAGGACTGTGTGCAAAGTGTTCCTTAAGGCATCGAAGAGCAAGCGAGTCATGATTTTGAGTCTTCTCGTTAACATAAATTCATACATATGACCAACCAAATCCACCAATATCTCAAATGAGATCACTATACCATCTCCAAATATTTGAAAGCATGGGTTATGAAGTGGAAACCACAAATACAACTCAGATTTCAGTTCTTCTTGACTAGACCTATGTGACAGTTGAAGACCAATGAGAACTAGGACTTCACACCACTTCACCAAAGAAATTATGAGCTCAAAAAATTCATCTTAGACCTGTAGTATGTGTTCAAATTCATTTTTCACCTTAGCATTAGGTTTATACACAAAATTCTTTTAAACACCATGACAATTTACACAAAACTTACAAAAATAGAGTTAGACCGTATGGTACAGTACGGTTATGCTTGAATGGAAAAATTGACATAATTTTTATGTAGAAGGATTATTATTCAACCCCGAGTAGTTGTAACAACTTGTAAAATTTATTTTGAGACTAAAAACCTCATTTTTGTTCATCACTCCAAAATGAGAGTTTGAATAGTGATAGAAAAATGAAGAGAACTTTCTTGTTCTTACACCTTTCGACCTCAAGTTTTTGCAAAACTTATAGTTTTTAGAAATATTGGGGTAGCACTTGAAAAATTTTATGTTCTCAGGACTTGTTATGATTTACGTTCATGTTGTTTGTAGCTTTAGACTATTTTTTAATATGTTTAGGTTGTTACTTTAACTCATTTATGTTACGGGAGTGCATGATGATTTTTAGAGAGGTTACAAGAAGTTTCTTGGAGGTGATATATGAAATACCCATGAGCTTAAAATTCCTTGAAAATACTTAGAAAGCTAAATCCTTGCTATCCTAAGCTATCAGGTTTCTCAAAATTCTTTACTTAAAAGTAACAAGTTGTCCATATTCAAAAACTTGATTTGTATAGTGCTCCTTCTTTGTGTGTTTTGAAGTGTTTATGCTTTCTTGATATCAATACGTAAAGTAGTTTCAAAATACCGTAGAAATGACTTAGTTTCTTTAATTTAGCACTAATGCACCTTTACTTGCCTTATTATTAAGAAGAATAAAGTAATTCATAAACACCACTAAAATAAGGTCATTCATTATGTTAAACTCCTACCCCATTTCTTAGCCTATTAATTACGTTGGATTTGTGATGCCCATTAAAACAACCCACTTGAGACCCAAGAAACAACCTAGGATTAGTTAGGAAAATTATGGAATAATTTTTTTTAATTAAAAGTGTCCACAACTAGGTTGCAAGACAACAGTTAACACTAATAGGTTCCAAAACAAGTTTAAATTACTAGAACATAATTTTCATTTATTATAATTATCAGAGGTCACAAGGTCCAAATTTTAGGGTTAGAAGTTTCAAGGGTAAATTAACACCATACCCACTCTCTAACAGGCTCAAAGTTTCAACTTTATTTTTCTCACACTTAACACATTCAAAATTTCCCTAAATCATTCCCATTGAATAGGAATTTTCTCACCTTTCCAACGATATAAAGAAGTCCTCCTAACTCCTTGTAAAACTCTAGTTATGGGCCGGTGGACCTTAGAGTGAAAATTTTCCCAAAAGGGACACGTGTCGAGTGGGGAAGGAAGCCCATTTTCTAGGTTGGCGGGTCACGGGGAGGTATTTGGAATTTTTTCCCCATGTGGGTGTAATGTTCACAATTTTCTTGCACCTCCACGGGTCCTCCAAGGACACGTGTCGGGCTCTAAGACAAGGTAGGGAGAGGATGAGGGAAGTGTGGGGTGGTGGTGGCATTTAAGAAAGTTCACCAAAGGGAGAGAAAAGACCATTTAGTGCCCACGCACCCACGAGTCTTCCAGGGACACGTGGCACTCAACAAGCCAAAGCGGGGAAAGAGAGAGAGATGGGCGGAGTGGCGGGGAAAGTTGGTGAATTTTTTGCAAGGGGAGGGAAAGGGGTAAATGGTGCATGCGGGTATACGTGCCTATAGAAGGGTCTCACCATGATGAGGGTGGGTGTGCGAGGCTACGAGAGTCCCTTTAAAAATTTTCCAAACAAAAATTTAAAAATAGAAAGGTCACGAGGGTTTCCCCACCCCGTTGTCACCCCATGCTGCCACATGGCACCCTCTAGTTGGGTTGTGCGCTAGCGAGGGTAATTTCAAAAAAATTCCCAAAAAATTTCTAAGGATTTTTCAATGAGAAAAATTTCGGGCCGTGGGCTCGCCAGGGAAAATTTTCTCAAATTTTCCCCAAGGAAGGAAAACTTCAAAGAGCCATAAATTTTCCTAGGAATATCAGGTTTGGGAAAACAAGAACTTTTTGGAAAGCTCTCAATGCCCTCTTTGCACAGGAATCATAAATTTTACATTTTGATAAAGTTTAAGGGGTCAATTTTACAAAATCAGCTTGTAGGATTTTAAACAACCAATTGGTAAATTTTAACTTATAAAATTTATTCAATTTGGTCTCCTCCTTCACTCAACATGCCAAATAGACATGGAGGATTGTTCTAGGAAGGATTTAGGATGATTTAGGAAGGTAATTTCACTTGTTTGATTTCCAATTTGCATTTTCCCAACAATTGACAGAAAACGATTGTGAAAAGGTTTAGGCCCAATTTTGCAATGTTTTGAATTATTTCCATTAAGTGTTTCTGTCAATTTGAGTTCCTTGATAATATAGCATGCTAAATTTTAATGTTTCCAAGTTGATTATTATGTGCAGGCCGAACTGTGCATTTTAATTAAAATAATTGTCAGTTTTAAATTTACAATAGAGATCCATTTCTAGGAAAATTTGTTTATCAATTTCATCATTCAAGTGTGGAATTTAATTTCTATTCTAGTCCAAGGAATTTAGTTGTTTATAAACAAATCATTTAAAAGCTAAATTGTAAAGTCTGGTTTCCAATTTAATATATTTCCAAAAGAGACAAAGTGATATAATTCCTTCATACGTATTTCTTCTTTTTCCATTTTTTCTAAATAGGGATTTCAATCACAAACTGATATTCCAATTCAACACAACAATGCATATGAAGAAAGGTATAACAATCCTTTATTGACTTCAATTTTACAACTTTACATCTTTCAATGTTTGAATGTAAATAATAGAATTCTATTTCTTTCTTTCCAATAAATAGAACAAAGTATAAACATCCTTCATAGTTCGAATATACAACTTTCATAACCAATTACAACATATTTTCTTCACAAATATATTACAATTTCATCCACTTCAAAGTGGGAAAGGTTACAAATGAATTTGTTTCACAAGGGGCTGGAAAAACTATCTTCTTCTACTCCAGAACAACAACATGCAAGTTTTTTTCTTCCAATTTGATCACAAAAAAAGTGGGGGAAAGGCAATGCTCTCCACCCAACCAAGACATCCAATGAAAGGAGAAGCCATCCTTCATCATTGGCCCCAAGCCCCAACCACAATACAATAAAAGGTGTGATTCAACCCATGGAAACAATTGGCTTCCACTAAACACACAACATTCTTTCAACATGCATAATTCAATATAAAAACACAGTCAAACAAAAACAATAGTTTACAATTGCATTTGAAAACATTCAAACATAACTCAGGATTGATCATGCAAGCCAAAGGAGCAAGGACTATGGGGGAAGCTACTTATGCCTCCCAATGGGAATTGGGAATCCACCTGTAACAAACCACCAATAAATTTCACCACACATATCCTTATGCCCCCCACAATCCCTCCTTATGCCCCCCACATATTTTCTTATGCCCCCACAAAGTAAGAAATGCAAGCTATTTATTTTCCATGGTGGATCCCAAACCCAAAATCCCTCCAAAAGAAGTTTTATATGACTGGAATTTCCTTATGCCCCCCCACATGAATTCCCCATAGCCTTCTCCTACACCATCCCTATGGAAATCTACCCAAATAGCCAATAAAAATCAAAACATACACCATTCACACATATACAAAAAATAAATAACGGTATAAGAGAAGAACTCAACTCCTACCTCTCCATGGTAGATTTTGTTTCCAAACAACAAGATTCAATGCCAAAACACAGTCCCAAAATAACAATGCCAAGTAAGAAATTATCTCCAATCTCCTCCAAAATCCACAAGAGCTCCAAACAAAAAAATGCACCCCCAAAGAAGTGTGTAAAATGGTTCAACAACTTGAAACAAGCAAAGAGTTTAAATTTTATAGAAGGGGTAAGAGAAGAGGATGATGTGGATCTATGTAGGATGTTACATCACACATCCTCAAATCCAATCAAAAATAAAAATTTCATTCTCCAAAGCACAATAAAGAGGTGGGTGAAAATATGACAAATTACTTGCACACTCCAAAAAGCCCACACCCCAAAGGACTGCAAATTTAAAACATGAAGAAAGTGCAATTAAAACATGCAACATGATTAATAGAAATGCATTAAAATGGGCTAAAATCAACCCTCCAACCATAGGTATGGTTGGTAAATAGCTTTAAGAGGCATGAGATAAGTTTTACTTGTCCCACAAGCCTCTAAAAATAGCCCCAAGGACAAATTCAAATTTACAAGGTGGAGTGTTTCTTACTCAAAAATCTGACTTACCCAATTCTTACACAAACTTAGACATCTTTTACATAGTTAATACAAAAGCCAACAACTTCTATAATTATTTTCCATATCCCAATTTTATTTATTTAACTTTAACCATTTGTTTTCTCATATTAATTCTCCACAACTTAAGTAATTAAAAGAAAGGGACACATCACTAATAAAATACATACAAACAAACAAACAATAAATAAAATAACCACATTAATAATTACACAAAACCCATGGTCACATATAAAGGTGATACCCCCATGGGAATCACTATCAACAAATAAACACAATGCAATAAAACAAGTTGTCATGGTAACCGTGTTGAATTCACCTAGAATTCCATTGTGGTTGGTCTCCAATCCCCTGATGTTTGTTGTGGTATTTAACCTACATAATACAAATACCTCCTTCTACCTCATGGCCATATCAGAACATCCAACATGATATATAACTATAATCACAAAATCATCTAAATATGTGAATCAAAACAACATCAAAGCAATTTAAAAAATCACTTACAATTTATATCAACAACATCAAGGTAACAACTATACCATCATCATATAATGTTTATTTTCTAGGTCTACTCACAATATCCAAAATCACATGTCCGAACAACATCTAAAATATATCCATGTCAAATAGTATATGATCATCCACATATGACGTGTCTCTAAAATCATAATGCATTATAATCAAATCAAGATCAACAATAATCCATGATCAAATGTCTAACATCAGACTAAATCAAAGCATAATAATGTACATAATGAAATCAAAAGTACCAAAAGGGTGTCAAAGGGAAGTGGGCACTACAAGATTCAAATAGCTTTACTTAGCTAAAGATAAAGAAAGTAAATTAATCTCAAAAAAATTTCATAGCTAGTTAATTTATCAGTGAATTGGGACTACTTTACTTCTTAAAAATAATGAAGTAAAGTTGTTTTAAAAAGCTGCATAGAAGGGAGGGTTGACATGGAACTTTCAGACAAATCAACATTTAATGATGTGGAAAATATAAAACATCAAAGTAATTCCACCTAGGATCCATGCATTTTTTTGGAGAGAGAAATAAGTTTTCAACTTTTCTGACCCCAAGTGACTTCTAGCGATCGATTGAAGAAGAATTTGCATAAACCGACTCTGACCCATTTACAGGAAAGGTTAGTAGATTGTAATTCTCCTTTATTTTCTTTTTTTTCTTTCCTCTGTGTTGTGTTTTAGGTTTATATTTTTTTCTTCCTTTAGTGTTCATGTTCTTCTATTTTCTAGGGTAAATGGTTCAATTTTAAGATGTTTTAGTTAATTAGGATTTTAGTTTAGACGTAATTTTGAATCTGTTGTTACCTCTGAAGGAATGCCTGTAACATCGTCATTTAAGACTTAGTAATCAACAATTTTTTTTTACCATAATTTTCACTATTCTAAATTCACATAATTTAGAAAAAAAATTCCTTAGCTAATCCATCACATATAAATAAACCATATGCAACTATAATAAATCGACATAAAATCGATCTCTCATTTCATGAAACAAATGCTATACCGATATCTCATGTTTCATCATATCAATGTGTATAATAAGTATACTTTTGGTTCCCTTACCCATTAAGGGTCAATCAATTGTTAATGCCTAAAGAGCCTATTTGAGTATCTGTTACTAATACTTATACGATATCATACAAATTTAGTCCATGTGAAACAAGAAAACACAACCAATAGTTTGCGATACTTTGGAAAAAGTTTTATAACATGTATAGATTGCTTTTATTCCTAGATGGAATACTCATTAAAAGGAATATGTCTTTCACCCCACTCAAAAATTATTATCTAGATTAGACTTCCTTGACTTCTCAACCACTTCCAAGTCTATGTTAGATGCTAAAAAGGGACATATCAAATGAAATAGTGTAGATAATATACTAGTAGTGATTTAATGATAATAAATCATATTCAATCGAATCACATCAATTTGAATCCGCTTCATCACCCTTAGTCAACGTAAGTTGACATCGACCATAGGTCATATGCCTATCACTTTTTAGTGTATAACAACGACCTGATTACCAAGCTTATGATAGTTGAATTTAGAGGAGATGAGTGAGTTATCATGCCATAGTGGCTGCTCCATAGTATCCACCTAATGACTTGCACCATTAAGTGGGTAATATGTAGAAGTGAGTGTGTTGCGACAACCCACTGAGTTTCGCTAAGTGAAACTTCATATCCTAACAAGTTTATTAATTCCTTTAAATTCACAACTTGTTAATTCACTATGTAATATTCCCTTTGTTAGATGTCATGTTTAATGGTCAATTAGAGTTTGCTACAATAAATCCTTAAGAAGGGATCAAAATGATCTTTATTTAAGTACAAAATTACAACTTTAATTCTACATTAATCTTAATCAATTAAGCATTTAATTCTCATTAATACGCTTAAGTACCATGTCCATAATTTAGTTAAATCAATCATAGGTAACATTAGGATAATGTCCCATTATATCACATTACTAGGAAAAGGTCACATATACAATGCTAACAAGTTTAGGTATTTATTATTCCTTTAAAATAAACATCAAAACTCATCAAGATAGAACATACTCCTACATCTTTCCTTAGTTATGGTTGATTATAATTAATCACTTGTAATCATCTTCCTTATATTTCCTTTATTACCTAACTATAATATTTTATAGACAACAAGTATGTATTTAAGAACCAGTACTTAAAGACCATTCCAATCCTTTAAGTTTGTTTCCATACTTTTAGGCTTAAGGAAATAGTATCATATTCTTACGATCATAATGATACATTACAAAACCTTCAAGATAAGAACATAATATTATTTTCACATGATCATAATATCTCATTCATCTATTGGAATTTATATTAAGTCTATAACTTAGCATATTTACAAGCAACATAGTATTCGATAATCAAATTTATGTTAAATTTAGAAAAAATATGAATACTATTTGTATTATTTACAATGAAGGAATTACAATAACTTCCTATTCTCATCACTCAATCATTTCTATTAAACAATATATATCAAGAATTCATATTTAATCCTTTCAATTATAAATATCATCAAACATATTTAAGTCTTCGTTAATAATTTTTTTAATCTTTATAATAAATGGGTCATATACTTTTCTTGTTTTGAAACAAAACCTTCTTAAGAAGTTTATACAATAATCATTAAACTGACTCAAAAGGAATCCATTAAAAAATAAATGTAACTTGTTATAATTATTCCTTCTTTCATCTTTCACGAAGTCCAACTGTAAGATTGTTATCACATGTAAGTTCATTCAAACTGAGCATGATAGGTAATAAATCTTCATAACAACATGATCTACTTAATAATTTCATAAAAGGAACACTACTTTTAAATGAAAATATCCTAAAATTCAAAAGAAGGTACAAAAATCTTTTGATCACATCATAAGGACTTCAACAATGAAACCATCTAAGAATACAAGTAAAGATAAGCAATTTATTTAAGTGATTGAAAACACTTATACCTTTAAGTCATACAAGGTGATCCAAAACAAGTATAATAGGTCCTAATCATTCATATAAGAAGAAGTGAAAGAATGATATGATTTCCATTTTATAAGCCCTTACTTAGATGATTGTAATCATATATCTTGATTTATAAAATTTATACATATTTATTCATTTCATTGCTAAATTTCAGTCAAATCAAAACAATCAAGATAGGGACTTAATGGTAATAACAAGTTCAAGATATGTTAATATTGTAGTTATATAAACCCATACTCATATGAATCTAATATTATATAATTTTTGATAAGGTGTGTACAACTTCTTGAGTTAATCCATGTTACACTACTACAATCTATAACAAGTCAATCAACTAACATTAAAACCCATTATATCGGTCAAGTGATTCTACTTATTTGCACTACATATAAATTATCATTACTTAAGTTCTTAAAGAATACAACAACTAGCAATTAAGAATTGGTTTAGAATGAAGACATTCATTTCCAACTCATCAAGAATCCATTATATACAAGAAAAAAAACTTTATACACATGTCAAACTTACAACTAACAATCAAATTAAGAATTCCATACATGAATACATCCAATGAGGAATCATATAAAAGTGCAATGACTTCACAATCCTTAAGTGGACAAGTTTAATATACTAAGGAATTTGAGTGAGAGGTTGAGTTAAACTCGAGATCCCCTAATACCTAAATTCCCAAACTTAATCATTCATTCAACTTATCACAGTTTTATTTCTTAACCTGTCAGTTAAAGAAGGTTAGACCATACTAAAACTTTTCACAATGATAATAATCAACCATATCAAATCAATCCATCAAGATATCTTCCCATTTTAAATTTATAGAGGTTTTTTTAAGTTACATAGGTGTTGAAAAGATTCAAAAACATGACCACCAAGGAGGTTTACAACTCGGTTTCGAGTCTTAAGAAAAAAAAGACTAGTTCATACATACAAATGATATTAACAAATCGATAAGCTTGCACAAATAGAATAGCTGAGAAAATACAAGAACCCATTTACATAACAGACCAAATGGAAAACACAAACTAGAATTCAAATGATTTGAATCCATTTTCAATTGATATAACAAATTGACAAGTAATTCATTATTTGGAATGGATAGACCACTTATAAGTTATACACCGACATATAAGCTTGTAAAACAAAAACTCGTAAAAGAAAGTTAAACCATGTTGGGCCCCTGAAATATTGGCTAAGTACAAAAGGGCACGTAGGCACACAAGGCCTAGTTGAAGAAAGGCATACAAGGAGAAGGCGTGTAAGAGACGGTTTAGGGAAGGGTTTAAGGAAACCCATGGAGCACATGTGGATAAAGATAAGGTTCCAAGACTTAGCCATATTGGACATTTTGGGCAGGATACAAGGAAAACGTGACCCAACTATGCATGCGGAGTGGATAAGGTGCTAGCCTGGTGATAGGTTGGCCCAAGAAGGAATATTCCCTACGGTAGAGGCTTCTAGAAGGACATCATAACACATAGTGGCGAGCTCAAGCCTGGAGGAGCATGAATTCCTAGAGGACCACATTAAAACACTTGGCGATGGATCTGAGGCCACAGGAAAATGAGTTGGCGAGATAAAAGAGGCTATATATAAAAGTCTCTGCAGAAGTAAAAGATAAACTTGAACACATAGAGAAAGGTTGGAGCTCTGCATAAATACTGTAAGGACTCTGCTAGTTTGGGAAAATAAGGGTAGGAAAGAATGTATCAAGGGTTAGGAATTATAAATTTTCTTTTATAAGCCTAGTTATATGAGTCTAGTTATAATGCATGACTATGGTCTACCTTTTTGTGACATTCTGTAATGGCCTAATGAATGTAATACGATTACCAGTTGATATGACCATGAGCATTAATGGTTCTGATACATACATCCTTCTTCATACTTCTTTCTCATTTATGTTTATGAACTAGTATGAATGCTTGTATGATTTTCTTTCTGTATTGGTGTAATTTCTTTTATCTGTTAAAGTACTTTATGTCTGGAATAACTTCAAGGATCGAGACACCGTTAGGAGATCTATGGTACTTGTATGTCTTATTTCCTTTCAAAATCTCTCACACTCAAATCATAGATGATGTTTCCCATTAAACTCACATAAAATAGAGACTCAATGCCCATGCGTGCCTCAGGTGAGTGCCCTGTGCCCATTGGGTGATAGGTCGACATGCTTGGGATTTATTTCCTTTGTGATGGGGGTAAAAATGACTACATCTTGGTTCTATTTCCAGGACCTCTTTTTGAAGTTGTAGTGGGAAATGACATACATCATGATCTGGGTAATGATTAATGAAAAATGTTTAACTTTGGAAAGTGTTGAATCATGGTTCAAGAGCATGAAGGATGAATTTTCTCAAAGATTCAACACTGGACCTGAATTTAATGCATGTAGGTGGGTAGAAGAGAACCTCTACCATGATTTATATGAAACATTTTTTTGTTGCTTCCCAGTTTAACTCTATGAATGGATCTTAGCATATGTGTCTAGATCAAGCTAGTATTATAGATCACATGTGTGGACCTAAGAAGAATACCAAAGGCTGCAGGATGCATATTTGACATGGACTCATGTTGTGGATCATTGGTGGAAGGGTGTGTTGGCTAGCTACACTCTAGAGTACACTATTTCCACATATTATTTCTGAAGTTACTGAGTTTGAATTTCTATGGGAGCCCAGAGGATCATTTCTATGTGCTATCCCTCTAGAAATGAAGATCTTGATTGTTACTTTGAGTTTAGAGGCGTTTCAATGGCTAGTTAAACCATTTTTTGCAATGGGTAAGGAAGCTAGGGTGGAGGAAGATGGAAAATACTACGACGGAGAAAGAAAGGGAGGAGAGATGACTCAAGTATAGTGAAGCACATGAAAGGGATATTGCTAGACAATGTGAGGTTGCAAGTGTGATGGATATAAGGAGGAAGACATTGTAGGAAGTAGTTGAGGTTCATGCGAAGGATGTGGAACCCGAGCGGTTTATACTACCCCATCTTGGTAAGCGCATAAGAGAGACCCTTGATTCTAATGAGATTTTTTTCATGCAGAGAGAGAAGATTCGTTGGCATGTATCTCGAACCCACCCGGTGACCAAACTCTAGTGCTTGGTTTTCCGATTCAAGGAAGGAGTATCATTAATCCGGTTGGTATCGGTGAAAATGAGAGATCTACACCTAAGAGATACAATTTTTCAGTTCCCACTTCTATGGCTATGCATATTATAGTATTTGGAGGAGTCTTTAGACAAGGAGAAAGTATAAAAGCCTTTAGTCTCACATCTGGGAGTGGTGCGGGGCACAATAGTGGTAGTGGGGCATTATCAAAGACCATTAACACACAGTTTAGTGGAACTTTGGGGACACTTGGCATGACTACAACAGGACCTAGTGGTTCTAGTGGATCTGGTGGGTCAAGAGGAACATGACTTGGTGGACCTAGTGGTTTCGGTGGATCTAGTGGCTCAGGAGGCACAGGACCTAGTGAACCTAGTGGATCTAAGGGTGGAGGAAACACCAGAGGGAACCAAGGCTCTAGCTCGGGAGGACAAGGGCCCCAGCCACCCCCTCAAGTCTTCTTTGAGATGTCTTTACATTTTCTAGATTACAGAGGTATTGAAGATGTTATAGAACAAGTTCACAAGTGTGAGCTGTTATGATGCACAAAGGGGATCACAACCTCGGAGCGGAAGGCTAGTTAGTTTGCAATGACATTATAGGGGCACGTGTATAGATGGCATAGGAAATATGACCCTCATCAAATAGTAGTGGATTATATTACTTTAAATAATTCCTTCTTGGAATAATTCCACATCCCTGAGTTTGAACAAAAGAGCATTAACGCCGTGAAGGATATTTAACAGGAATGACAATGAGTGTGCGGGAGTATGATGTGCACTTTAAAACTATCTTATATAAATTATCATATGATATTCACCCTTCATAGCATACTCAAGTGGTTTTTGGGGGTTTGATCACACCTTTTAGAAGGGCCTTATCTCATAAAACTTTCAAAGACTCGCACGAGGCACTTGGAAGCTATTTTACATGTCAAGGTCAGTTGGCAGTGTTAAACTAGTATTAGCCGATTTTTGGAGGCTTAGATTGCTGCTATGGCTAAGCAGCTAGAAAATTTATTTGTGAACTCAGCCCATGAGATTCAAAGTGGTTTATGGTGTATAGATTATGAAGTAGAGGGGCATGTCAAGGATAGTTTTCCCCGGAGGATAGTACATATCATGATAGTAGACTATGAGAATTTTCATGGGGACCATGATGCAAGTAGATGCCCCTTATTACAATGTGCAAATTTAGAAGAATGTGTCTTGCTACTATAAGATCTACACCTCTACAACCCATGATACTAAGGATTATAGGATTATTGATCAGATCCATGAGGCCATTGATCATGGGGTGCACCAGACAGCGTTGTTAGTAGTTCTAAAGGTGATGATCACCGTTATGAGGAGTGCACAGATGGAGGCACACGTGGAAGGGGATTTTGTGAAGGATTCCATGGTTGTGGTAACCATGGAGGAAGAAGTGAGTTCCCACATGGAACCTATTTTAATTGTGGGTCTATAGAGCATTACAAATGAGAGTGCCTAGACCTATTACAGTTGCTCATGCTTTGTGGAAAGAAACACAAGTATGAGGAGTTCCCGAGTTATTTGAGCATATGAATCAACAAACAAATGAGAAAGACAAGGGCACTACAATGGTAAGAATTAGGAAGACAAATACTCAATGGATGCCATGAGTGACACATGATGTAGGCTTGTAACCTATTTCAAGAACAACAAGAGTAGAGGCCACGCACGAAAAGGAAATACCAAGGCAAAGGACTTTAGTTTCAAGAGAAGAAGTGGTGCAAGGAAAGTACCTAGATCCTATTCATCGAAGGAGGTATATCAAGATACCATGGATGTCATTCAGATTTTAAAAGGAGAAATATAGTGTCTAAAGGAGTATTCCGGGAGGGAGGAACGAAGAAGGAAGGTTGAGGCACCAAGAGATGACCTAGACAAGGTCGGGAAGTATGTAAGTTGTTGAGGCAAGAGAATGTTATTCCTGCTAGGAGTATGGTTGAGGGAGAAGGTACCACACATCAAAGAAGAGCACGAGAGGTATATCCTACATGCAAACCTTCCCCCTCATAACCTTGACTATGATAGAGAGATCACATTGAATGCAATAGTGGATGGATGCTTCACGAGTAACATCCTCATTGACATAGGCACGGAGGTCAATGTTCTCACACTAGATGCTTGACATCAGTTGGGAAGGCCTGCATTAGAGGAATATTTGAATGTCTTGTATATGGCAAACAAAACAAAGGAAATGCCCATTGGTGTCTTAAAATATGTGGCTATCACCATTCAAGGAGTGAAGTTTCTTGGGAATTCAAATTCTTTGTGCTCACCGAGGTATACAATTTCCCAAAGACTACTTGGGCACCCATGGTGTTACAAGAACAATGCGGATCTTTGGTTCAACAAAGGGTATATCAGATTTGAAAATGAGGAGGAGTGATTCATCATACCCCTAGCTAATGGGAAGTCAATATCCTATACTGAATCCTTGAGAGAAGAGGTCCTGGATAGAATATATGTCTACTTAATCGGGATCTAGAGATAATCCATCCTACCGAGAGTTATCTAGTTTGAAGATGCTCAGTCAATAAGTGACACCACAAGTATAGCATGTGATAATTGGCTACACGGGACCTATGAATTGAGCAAGTGACATTTAAGAGGATCGGTGACAAAGGTGAAAAAGGCGTGCACAATCAGGGACCTAGGAGGAAAAGAGCTACCTAAGTACTTAGGAGGGGCCTCCCTTGAGGTCTTTTTGTAGAGAATGGAAGCTCAGTGGAAGGAAGAAAATGAAATAAGAGGAATGTTAAGTTATGTCCTACTAGGAAATGTTACGCATTGGTGGACGACACATCAGGATAATCTATTGGAATGGCATGAAGTGAGAATTTCTTCTGTGTTCATTTCTCTAGAAGCAATGCACCCACCACCATCAAGGACTACCATGGTAAGGATCCCGCCTCTTTCCACATCCAATCCTATGAAAGAACCTAAGGATAAGACGTGAAATATTTTCCACCATCCCTCGGGTGCAATAACTATATTCTACACTACGGGGTTGTGTGCGTGCATGGTACATACATTTTGAAACACACCTCCAAACAAGAAATTGGCAAGAACTAGTAGATGACCTAGTTCGGACATTCTGGTATTGAAGTACTAAGCCATCGATTGATAAGAAATTACAGGTTGTTAAACGCCTTACCATGGGGGATAGATCCGTGGCTAAAGATAGGATGCTAGACTTGCTTGGTGAACCTTGTTTGGGGAAGCACTTTGAAGAAGAGGAAACAGAGGAGGATCAGTTTGTGCATGTGTGTGTGAAAAAGGAGAAAGGAAAGCTTGTTTATGTGATTGATGGGGAGGAAGTAGAATGTTTAGATGTTAACCATTTTGTAGGGACACAAGGTAGTGGACAGTGTTGATACCCATGCGCATGCCTACCATAAACCTTTAAAAACATAAAAGGTTAACATCAACTCAGGAGAAGAACCTAAGGAAGCTATCATTGGAGATTATTGGTCGGAGAAGGAAATCTCTAAGATCATTGATCTTTTGTGTGAATTTGAATATTTATTTCCACATGGGTACAATGAGCTCAAAATCATCCACCATTTCTTAGGGGAAATAAAGATAAAGCTAAAGGATGGTGCATGCTCAGTTAGGAAGAGACCCTACCAGATGAATCCCAATTTTCATGTGAAGGTAAAGGAAGAGATAGAAAAAATGATAGAATTTGGGATCATTGAAGTTGTGGAAGAATCAGAGTGGATAAGTCTGATGGTAATTAGCATCAAGAAGGATGGGTGGATTAGGATCTACGTGGATTATAGGGAGTTGAACATAGTGTGTGTCATCGATCATTTTCCAATCCCCTTCACTGAAGAAATTTTGGAGGGAGTCGTTGAGCTCGAAATCTATTCATTTACTGAGATGGATTTTTGGGGTATCACCAAGTCCAGATTATAAAGGAAGACTAGGAGAAGACAACTTTCACCATTGAATTGGGAAGTTTTGTATACATGTTCATGCCCTTTGGGTGAAGAAAGTGACCGATATTTTCTCGTGTATAGTGGAACATGCATTCCAAGACTTCATCCAAAAATTTCTTTAGATCTATCTCGGATGATTGGCCATTGTATGGGCTAGTAAAAGACCATTGTGATAATTTGAGCATGATGTTTGAGAGGTGTCAAAGAATCGAGGATATACCATGTTGAGATGGTGTGCACGCATCTTGTAGAGAAAGATCGGGTTGATTGTGAAGAACTCCTTTTTATCTTGGAAGGACTACTGCAAATAAGAATACAAGACCACAAGATTTTGATTAGACATAAATGAGGGAACTACCTCGGGCCCGGGAAATACAAAACTTCCTTTGAAGGTGGTAGTTCCCTGCTAGTATGAATTAACACAAAAGATTGTAAAATAACAATTAAATAACCTCGTTGAAACAAGTAGAGGAAAGGCTGGTTTTGGTTTTGAGTCACGATAACAATCAATACCGGTTTACGCTAACCGATATCGGTAGGGGCTATGTTTTAGGGACTTTTGGTGAGGGTCGGTTGTAGGGTGGTTGTGTTGTTTGTAAGGCTAATAAATGAGTGGGATTAGGTAACGGGGTGATGAGAGGATAGAGGAATGATAGTTAGATGTAATGTGTTGCTGGGTAGTAGATCTGGGAATAGATTTATGACGGCTGTGATTCAAAAGTCTAAGAAATGTTATCAAAGACAACATACAAGATACTACTTACTGGTTATTGACGAGAATGCAGGTCCAAGAACTATGATGACAAAGGCAGAACTTAGATAGGACGTCCTGATGATCAGAAGATGAGATATCTTCCCTCACGATGATCAGCTGAGTATCACAGGGCTCTGGTTGTGTAGTTGCAGTCTTGGGCTTGATGTCCTTCTCTGCAAACTCTTCTTGTTTCTTCACTTGTCTCTGCTCGGCAAGCAAATCCCGATCCTTTCAATGATTTCTCCTCCTTTTTGATCAAATGAAAATCCGATCCTTTGTTTTTGGTTGGAGGTGGTCATTTACAGGGAACCGATGGTGGTTACACAACCGACGGCGGTCGAGTAGGAACCGATGTCGGTCACGTCAAAGCGGGCTATTTTTGGTAAAATAGCCAGCTTTCCCTCCTTTTCTCCCGAGGGATTAGTTGCGGGCTTGGTCAAGTCATTATGAGGTTGGTTTTAGGTGCGGGTGAGGAGTAATTAGTCATGGGTGTGGATGTGGACCAAGTTATAGGTCTTAATTAGGTTAGTTTAGGGTTAAGACTAGGTTATGATGAGGTGGCAGGTATGGCGATGTGGATTTATTAATTATAAGGTAATTAATAAATAATTATGTAAGGTTTAGGTGATGAGGTTAGGTTGCGAAATGAGATGCGGGGCACAGGGGGTCGTAAGACACAAATTTGGTGTCTACATTAGCCCCTTGTTGTCGTGTAGCTTGTCTTTGTTAAAGCTGCATGGACAATAATAAGAAGTGGTTACCCCTGTTAAGGGTATAGGTAATCCCCCTCAAATCTATCACAGATTGAGGCAACGTGAAATCAGGGATAGGGTTGATAAAGGGTAACTGGTGTTTATATGATGGTAAGATGGTGGGGTAGGTCCAAGGAAGCAGACGCACACGTTGAAATGTAGTAGTGTGACCAGGGTACATGATTTGAAGAGCAAACAAGCAATTCATAGGCAAAGGTCGATAGTTTATCCAAACAAGGGTGATATAATCCGGTATCAAGGCATAGGAAGTAGCTCAGGGGATATAACGGGTAAGGTACAGGAACGTTTAGGCATGTTCGGCAGTACCAAATGGTTGGTTTGGTTGAGATAAACGTCACGGTCTTGGTCTAGGCAAAGTTGGTCGACTGATCAAGTCAAGGACCCTAATCATGCTAAAACATGAATAGGTGAGCTTGATTGAACAAAAAGTGACATGATGGGTGGATAAAAGTGTATTGTGTTGATGTTGGGCGAGGTATTTAATTGGTGCGGCCTTAGGTCGGGCCAAATGGTTGGGTGTGGTCTTGGGTCGGGCCAAATGGTGGGTACGGCCTTGGGTCGGGCCAAATGGTGGTTATGGCCTTGGGTCGGGCCAAATGGTCAAACCAAATGGTGGGTTACGGCCTTGGGTCGGGCCAAATGGTTGGTTACGGCCTTAGGTCGGGCCAAATGGTAGGTGACGGCCTTGGGTCGGGCCAAATTGGTTGGTTACGGCCTTGGGTCGGGCCAAATGGTGGGTTACGGTCCTTGGGTCAAACCAAATGGTGGGTTACGGCCTTGGGTCGGGCCAAATGGGTGGTTCGGCCTTGGTCGGGCCAATTGGTAGGTTCTGACCTTAGGTCGGGCCAAATGGTAGGTTAGACTGGGTCGGGCCAAATTGGTTGGTTACGGCCTTGGGTCGGGCCAAATGGTGGGTTACGGTCCTTGGGTCAAACCAAATGGTGGGTTACGACCTTGGGTCGAGCCAAATTGGGTGGTTACGGCCTTGGGTCGGGCCAATTGGTGGGATGACCTTGGGTCGGGCCAAATGGAGGTGACGGCCTTGGGTCGAGCCAAAACGGCCTTGGGTCGGGCCAAATGGTGGGTTACGGTCCTTGGGTCAAACCAAATGGTGGGTTACGGCCTTGGATCGTGCCAAGGAAGTTAACAAAGGGTTTTCAGCCAAGGTGGATATAGGTGATGTTGTGAGAAAGGACGATTAGTAAATAAGGGCAGAAATTGGGGAAGAGGTGGGATAAAACCGATATCGATTGTCCATGACCGATATCGGTTAGGTGACCGATACCGGTTCCTTAGGGCACAATATAACCGGTATCGGTTATAGTCGAAAACCTATAAAAAGAAAAAAAAACGGCGGTCATTGTCATATTGTCAATTTGAAACCCAATTTGAGTTGTCTGAGGTGTATTGTTGAGATTGGAGCATTTGTTGGTTGAGGTGGCGCTATTGGAGTGGAGAAGTGAGTGGTTAGTGGGCCCGAGTGAGTAGGAGGCAGCAGTTGATTGGTGGAGGACCCAGCAGAGGAGAGGTGGAGCTATGGCACAGCCAGGAGGAGCAGGAGGTGCTGGACCAGCTGGACCACCACCACCCATCCCACCACGACGACGTGTCGTCATACCGGTAGGTTCGAAACCCTTCATTGTGTGAATTTGATTGTGTTAAGCTGGATTTGGGTTTTGGGTAGGAATGTAAGGTTTTTAGAAAATAATTAATAAATGGAAATTATTTGAAAAAAGGAGAGGGTAGATAGGTGAAATAGGCCAAGGCGGCAGGGTGGGTAGGTTTTTAGGGTGTTTGGGTGGGTATATAGGGAGAAATAGGAAAAAAATTGAATGGGGTAGCCGCGTCGGGTTCGGCTCGGGTATTTTTCAGTGACCGATGCCGGTCACTAAGCGACCGGCATCGGTCAAGAAATTTTCGGCCCAGGTGAGTTAGTAGGTGACCGGTGTCGGTCGTACGTCGACCGGCGTCGGTGGAGAGGGGACCGGTGGCGGTCATGGGTGACCGGTACCGGTCCCTACTTAGGAATATTTATTTTGTTGGTTGGTTTTGCTATGGTTTGGGGTGTTTGGTGGTTGTTGGGGCTGTGGTTTGGGTGTTTAGGTATTAGTGGTTTGGGTGTTGTGTTTGTGGGGGTGAAGAGGGAAGGGGTAGAGGTTAATAGGAAGGGTGATTGGTGAGTGGGGGAAAAATGGGGCGATTGTGTGGTTGGTGCGGTTCGGATAGATTAGGTGTTGGGCATGAATGGGGAGGTGTTAAATTGGTAGGGGCATAGGTAAATGGCGAGAATAGAGCTGAGTGATTGGTAGGGTGCGAGATAAGGCAAGGGGATATCGTAAAGTTTTTAGGGTAAAATAGGTGAGTGTAGGTGTGTGTTATAGAATCGGGTTGTGGTCGGGTGGGTAAAAGGGGGTATAGAAGGTTAAAGTAGTTGTTGTTTGAAAGGGTAGGTCTAATGTAGTGAGGTGATTTTGCAGGCACGTCAGCAGCTGACGATGCGGGACAAGATGCCCCCGCTGTTGGGATGGATGTGGCCACACGTGTCGGCAGCGCAGTGGGGCATTATGCGCGAGGTGGGACTCGGCGGAGTCCAGCGGTACAGGGTGATCGATAGGGATCACAGTTTGATGGTCGCCCTCATCGAGAGATGGGATCCGGCGACCAATGTGTTCCATCTCCCGACTGGAGAGATGACCATTACATTGGAGGATGTGTATCGCATCCTTAGATTACCGATTGATGGAGAGGTAGTCTTTCAGGTGGACGCAGAGACAGCCATGGACAACATCCTACACGTATTCGGGGATGCAGCCGCGCTACTGACGTATCACAGCGCGAGCATCGCGTATGGGGATATGTACCATGCCCACCGCCATGAGACATGGCTGGCCATGTTGATGATGATCGGGATCACCTGCTTCGCCCTCCCGGACTCAGAGGGAGGCCGCTTTCCATGGGCGTTGATGGGGGTCTTACATGAGATGGTCGAGGAGCATACATGTTATGCTTGGGCACCAGTATACCTGGTGCAGTTATACCGAGAGTTATGGGGCTATCGCCGGATGAGGCGATTTGGGATTTGCTCTACGTTTTTGCTACACTGTTGGGCATATGAGCATATCATATGCATTAGACCAGTAGGGCTGCCCCAGCAGCCAGGGCCACAGGTGATCTACAGATATGGCTTTCAGAGGTGGTTGGGGTCGTGGGCGGCCACGCGGTAGTTCTCGCCAGATGAGATGTAGCATATTACCGGCATGTATTAGAGGGCTTGACAGCTTTAGATATTGTATGGAGACCTTATAGAGGTCATCACCCCCGCAGAGGAGCCCGATCACAGTTGCGGTGGATCCAGTATACATTCTGGATAGCGGGACGGAGGTCAGGGAGAGTATGAGTGGATACCCGTGGAGAGGGTATGACGACAGCTGGGGCTACGACAGGATGAGCCACCTCCCTTCCCTCAGTACTGGAGGGATGATGTAGAGGCTCCACTACCTGCACCACAGCCTATGGACCCAGATTGGGTAGCTGAGCGGCATGTAAATGATACTGGATAAATGGCCGGTGTATAGGAGCATTTTTGGTATGGTGGCGGAGAGAGAGCGCGTGAGGAGAACACATCCCGCACACGACTGACTTAGCGGCGGTGTTAGAGCGAGAGAGGATCAGCTCGGGGGCGAGTACGGCTATTACGAGGTAGCTGCTGCTACGAGCACGAATAGGTGTCTTACTGACGGGCAGCTAGCTTGAGCTAGGAGTGCAGTACGAGGCTCGGGCACCAGCTTAGCCCGGTGCAGGTAGCACCACAGGTGAAGGTAGCCACGAGGCACCACCAGCGGCACCAGCACAGGCACAGGGGGCACTGGTATTAGGAGTCAGGGGACCAGCCCCAGCAGCTATGGTGGCACGGGACCGTTATATGGAGGCGAGAGCGGAGGCCCGGTACTATCAGGATGTTCTTGATGGTACCGGGGCTGACTATCAGCCATATGCGGCACATAGAGCAGAGACCTCTCGGAGTCAGAGATCTCAGGGAGGTGCAGCCACAGCCGGTGGGTCTGTTACAGGCAGGAGGCGAGAGGCGGCACAGGGACCAGCAGGGAGAGGTGCTGAGGGCGGTGGGGAGAGCTGAGGGATCCCTGCATATTTTTGTGTTTGTACATTGGATATGGGCACCGGTCTGCGAACCGGTTATGTTTATAGAGGCCTGCGTGCCCACATATGATTTATTCATTCATTTATTGATTCATTTATTGTATATACCAGCCTGCGAGCGAGTACAGGTTGTACAGTTGATACCGGCCTGCGAGCCGAGTATTTATTTTTTGATATGAGAGACCGGCCTGCGAGCCGAGTCGAGATTATGACAGTTATTGCGGCCTGCGTGCCGGCTTTGTTGTATTATGAGATCACAGAGGCCCCTATGCAGGGCACATTGTATATTTGAAACTTTGGATATATAGATATGATGATTTGACCCACATGCTGTGTTTAAAATGTTTTTAAGTGTTTTGTCGATGGTTTGTGATATAGAATGTATGATGAGTTTGATCCACATGGTTTATATATTGATGGTGTTGATGTCTTTTGTTGATGGGATGTATGTATATATATAGATGATGAGTTTAATTGACATGTTGTGTTATGAAATGTTGTATGTTTTGTCGCTGGTTTGTGAAATTGAATGTATGTAGCTTGTTGAGTTGGATCCAAATGGTGTATAGATTGATGGTTTTGGATATCATTTGTTGATGGCTTGTTTATTTTGGTAATATAGATAGATGATGTTGATGAAATTGTAATGAGATGTGGATTTGATGAAAAATTATAGATAATGGTGTTGTTATGCAGGAAAAAGGGATGGCGCCACAAAAATTAGGTAGAAAATAAAGAAAAGAACTATGTTTAAAAAGGTAGGTATATGACCGATATCGGTTAGGTAACCGATGTCGGTAGACAATAGACCGATATCGGTTAGCTAACCGGTAGCGGTTATTCAAATATGGGCTTTTCTAAAAATAGAAAAGCTTGGGTGGCAACTTAAGTTCTTATTTTGAGAGCCATGCAAGAAGTTAAATACGCGATTGCGACGCTTTTTGACTACTGAGACAGGTAATTGCATGAGAGAATTGAGTGATAAGGAGAAAAGAGACAGGGAAAATCAATGTGGGCTGAGATTCAGAAGGCAAAACGGCAAGTTAGATTTGAAGAGGGTGGTGAACATGGCAGAACGAGGAGAAGCATCCAGTAGGCAGGGACGAGAAGGAAGACAAGTGCCATCTCAAGCTGCTGCAGCCCAAGAGGTAAACGTCTTGGTTGTAATTTGATTCTTGCATGTTGTGTGAATAGTATGATGGAGATTAAGTAGATAGAGATGAGAAAGAAAAGGTGATAGGCAATGATTCGGGATAGGGTGAATGTGATGGGGAAGGTAGTCAGGAGTGTCGGGTATGTTTGTATGTACAGAGAGGGATAAACGATCAAATTATTGTCATAGGTGGTGTTTTTAGGCAGGGTGTGTAAAGTTGATATTGACCGATATCGGCTTAAGATAACCGGTATCGGTTATGGAACCGATACCGGTTATCTAAAACCGATGCCGGTTACTGTAGGAATTTCCAGAATGTGAGAAAGAACCCTTGGGAATTTGATTTATTGAATGGCTGTGTGTCGTTTTGATGTGTGCAGGCGGAGGCAGGGTTCAGGATGAACGATACTGTGCCAGCGCTGTTGTCACGAATCCGAGCGGATGTAACACCAGCTGAATGGACATTGATAAATCGTTTGGGGTTAAGTGGAATCTGCTATTATTCACGAATCACACGTAACCATGCTATGTTACAGGTGTTGATTGAGAGATGGAATCCAGAAAGGAATACCTTTTATCTGCCAACAGGGGAGATGACAGTGACATTGGAAGATGTGTTCCGTATTTTGAGACTCCCAATTACAGGAAGACCAGTATATCAGGCATTGCCTAGCGCAGCACGGGGAGTGATAACAACAGTATTTGGTCCATACGCATGAGATTTGACACAGCGAGGTTTGACATTCACATATGGTATAATGTATGCAGCACACCCTGAGGAGACAAGGTTAGCAGTGATATTAATGATAGCGGTAGGGTATTATGCGTTGCCGAGGGCGGATGGGGGAAGATTTCCAAAAGCATTGATGTGTGTTATTTGGGAGATGATAGAAAGGAACGTGACTTTTGCATGGGCACCTGCATATTTGGCGGAGCTATACAGGGGTTTATGGGCTTGTAGACGAAATCACAGGACAACACTGGATTGTTCATTTTTATTACATTGTTGGGCCTATGAGCACATTGTTTGTGTGCGACCAATAGGCCGACCCATCCAGTCCGGAGAGACCGGAGTGCAGAGGTTGGGATTCAGACGATGGGTCCAGACAGAACAAGAGGCAAGAGCCCAGGCTGTGATGGGTGACACTGAGTATTATAGGCAGGTATGGGAGATGGTGACGATGGCGGACATCTGTTGGAGGCCTTACGGGAACTATATGGTAACAGAGAATATAGCTGAGGAGTTGAGGGGTGTAGAGTGATTGAGGTGGATCGTGGGGCATAGGCCAGGTGAATATGAGAGGATTCCTCTAGATCACGTGCGGTGACAATTTGGATTTGTGCAGGATATACCCCTGGCTTATAGACCATATATGAGGATCGACGTCGAGGTAGCATTCTCACCTCCCGGCCAACACCTCCAGAAGGGCCAGAGGAGATAGTAGCCGATCGCAGGGTAATGGATGCAGGAACGACAGAGGCCTATAGATTATGGTGGGTAACAGAGCTGCGAGGGGTACGTGATCGTCCTGACATAGCTATGATTACAGCGGAGAGAGATCATCTACAGAGATTAGTTCATCAGCTCCAAACGCAGGTGAATGAGACAAGAGGATTGTTAGCGGTTGCGGAGTCACGAGCGGAGGGACTAGAGGTGAGATACCTCCATGCGAGGGAGCGTATTCACATGTTACAGGAGAGATTGGCAGATCAGTGGGTGGTACCAATAGCCGTGGTACCTTTGAGGACAGAGAGGCCCGGTGAGAGGTGTCGACGATCACGATCATCACCTGGTTCGGGATGAGGCGTGAGGGTCTAAGTAAATGTTATCGAGGTATAAGAATAAATAAGGATGCCGACCTGCGTGTCGATGATAGAGAAGATGTATTTGTTTAACATCTAAATAAAACTGAATATGTATGTTGATTTGAGTTATGATAATAATAAGAATGTTTGTGTTTTGACTTTTGTGTTTTGAAAAAAGGATAAAGAGGAATACAAAAAATATTTATATTTACAACACATGATAGGTTATGGTAGGGGATGGTCGAGCTAACCTTGGGAGACCCCATGTCTCCAAAGTGCTGCCTACATAGCCCATTACACAAAGCAAGGAGGGGCCTCAGACCGATGTAGTTCTCCCTTAGGACCAGGGAGAGATGAATTCAGGAAATTTAGGTATGGTTAGGCAATTTGTTGGTTGGTAAAAATATTGATATTGATATTGGTAGGGTAATGTTGTTGGTGTTGGTAATGAATTGGTGATGTTGGAATAGGTATAAGTGAAGCGAAAGTTAGCCTACCCAAGTGGTAGGGAATCATGTCCTGATTAAGATCAACACATAATCCTAGATTCGAGTCAAAGAGGAAAAAGTGGTCCCGTGGTTGAGAAGAGCTAAACAAACCACATATTAATGTAGAATGAGCTTGAATCCCTAGGCACCGTGCATAGATGAGAAGTCAATAGGTGAAAAGAGTTGTATAATCACAATATATCGGGTGTACGTCACGTCCCTTGAGTTGTGTTGTTTTAACAAATGGTGAGGTGAGGTGGATGGTATAGCTGAGGCACGGAGAACTTGTTATAAAGTGAGTGTTCCGACGAAAGAGATCCTAACCTAAATAGACAAGTCCATGACTTCAAAGTTCTTTTGAATGCGGCTTTTATTTTACTGAATATAGACTGATCGATGCGGGAAGTCTACAAGGGATATTGATTGTATTATTCTTGAGGTCTTCACGAAGCTGATCAATGCGAGAAGCTTCTGATAAAGGCTGACTGTGTATAGTTTTCCTTCAAGGGAGTAGGCTATTTATAGTAGCAGATGCGTTTTTAGTGCATAGCTGTCCTTCGGGGGAGTAGTCTATATATAATAGCAGCAATAGTGTGGCATATAGCTGTCCTTCGAGGGAGCAGTCTATATATAATTTAGAGAGCCAGATGTCCTTTTGGCGTAAAGCATCTAGTTTGGTAGGAAGTTTGACTCAAGAAAATCCCATAAGAATGTGTTATTTTAAAACTTTGAAGTCATGGACTAGACTAAAAAGGGGAAGGCATCGTTAAAGGGGAGGTGAGAAGCAAACTATGTGAGCTTGATTTTATTTCGAGATGTAGGAAACAAAGTGTATGTGGTGGTAAGTGAGCTCAAGGGACGAGCGGTAGGTAGATAAGAAGTGATATAACACTAAATTCAATAGTAGAAAGGTCGAAGATGCAAGGCATTAAGGGGTTCAGGCTCAGGTTTACCATTAAGCGAAGCTAAACGATAAGTGCCTGATCCATAAGTATGAGTGATTATGTAAGGCCCAATCCAATTGGGAGCAAATTTTCCACGTTTGCTCTTTTCTAGTTTGGTTACATGTTGATTCTCTTTGAGGACAAGATCACCAACCTTAAAGGTATGCTCATGAAGTCACTTATCATAAGCACGCTTGATGCATTTTTGATAGATTTGAAGGTGATCAAGAGCTGTAAGATGACGCTCGTCAAGAAGCTCCAATTGGGCTAACCGCTCTTGGCGGAAATCATCGTTGGTAAGAATATCCTGAAGAGATATTCTGAGGGAGGGTATTTGTATTTCGAGAGGCAAGACAGCCTCGGTACCATATACCAAAGAAAAAGGTGTGGCATTAGTGGAGGTACGAATGCTAGTACGATAAGCCCAAAGGGCAAAGGGGATGTGATCATGCCAATTTCTTCCGGACTCATTGACAACTTTCATAAGGATTTTGGTTAGGGTTTTATTAGAAGATTCAGCTTGTCCATTCACTTGTGGATAGTAGGGTGATGAGAAGCTAAGTTTGATACCAAAGTTGTCACAAAGGTCTTGCAACAACTTATTTTTGAAATATTTTCCATTATCTGTTATCAGGTGATGAGGAACACCAAAACGACAGATAATGTGGTGGTTAATGAACTCTACAATTTTTTCTTTTTTAGTTGAAATGAGCGGAATAGCCTCCACCCATTTTTTGTAGTATTCGGTTGCTGTGATTATCCATCGGTGACGTTGCGAAGAGGATGGATGAATCTCACCAATAAGGTCTAAACCCCATTGTGAGAAGGGCCAAAGATCTCGTGCGACCTGTAGCGGATGGCTAGGAGTATGTTGAAGGTTGGCATGTTGTTGACACATAACACAACGCTTAACATATTTGTAGCAGTCGTTATTGAGAGTAGGCCAATAATAACCTAAGCGAAGGATTCGTTTGGCCACGGCGAGGCCGCTAAAATGTCCACCACAAATACCGTCATGAACCTGTTGGATGGTATAGGTGACCTCCGGCCGGTTAGACATCGAAGGAGGATGCCATCAAAGCCACGTTTATAAAGGAGTCCCCCCATAATGACATAACGAGAAACACGTTTAAGAAAAGCATGTTTTCCGGTACTTGTAAGGTCAGATGGGAGAACGGAGGTTGTAAGGTAGTCGTGAAATTGGTGATACCAGGTATCCTGCGAATTAGCAGACACATTGTTTATCATACAAACAACCGGAGTTGAGTAAGATGGGGCAAAGAGTTGTTGGACCAAGACGAAAATGTCAGAGTCAGTTGATGAAGCTGGAATTTGTGAGGCTAAGCAAGCCATAGTATCCACAAATTTGTTAGTGGAGCGGGGAATGGTTTGGATAGAATAGTGAGTAAATAAGGTTAGAAGTGAATCCACGTAATGTTTGTACTTTTGAAGTTCCTCATTTTTACACTGGTAGATGCCCATAACTTGATTGACTACCAATTGAGAGTCACCAAAAATATTGATAGATTTGACACCTAAGTGTAACGCAACCTGGAGACCCAAAACAAGGGCCTCGTATTCCGCTATGTTATTAGTGCAGGGGAAATCGAGTCGGAATGAAAGAGGCATAGGCTCAGCGTCGAGAGGAATGAGAACAACGCCGGCTCCTCCGCCGCACTGGCATTTGGATCCATCAAAGAAGAGGGTCATTAGATACGACTCCTCCCTGAGGGAAAGAGTGGCGATGAGTTCGTCAGGGAAATTAAAATTGGTAAATTGTTCCCCAGATAAAGGGGCTTCCACAAGTTGGTCTGCGATGGTTTGTCCTTTGATTGATTTCTGGTGGACAAACTCAAGGTCGAGGTCGGCGAGGAGCATGAGCCATCGGGTGATGCGTTGGTTTAGATGAGGTTTGGCATACATATAATGGATGGGGTCCGTGTTGGTGATGATGAAATTTTTGTGATTCAGGAGGTAGTGTCGAAGTTTGGTGGCCACGAATGATAGGGCTAGGCACAATTTTTCTACATGTGTATACCTAGTCTCGTAATCCACGAGAGTACGACTTATATAATAAATGGCTTGTTCTCGATTCTCGGAGTCACGATGTGCAAGCATGGCCCCTACAGCGTGGTCGGTGGCGGAAAGATAAAGGTAGAAGGGGCGATCGTCCTGAGGTGGGATAAGCACGGGTGGCTGCAAGAGATAAGCTTTGAGAGCTTCAAAGGCTTGGTGGCACTCTTCGCTCCATTGAAAGTCAATGTCCTTTTTAAGGAGGTGATGAAAAGGTTGACATCGATCTAAGAGTTGAGAGATGAAATGCCGGATAGATTGGAGCTTACCTTGTAAACTACGCAATTGTTTAAGGTTAGTAGGTGGGGGCATTTCTAGGATAGCTTTGACTTTAGATGGGTCGACCTCAATGCCACGCAAAGAGACGATAAAACCAAGAAGTTTTCCGAAAGGACACCAAAGACACATTTCTTTGGTTGAAGACGGACAGAATATTGTAACAGGTGATCAAAAATAATGGTTAAAACATCGAGATGTTCACTGCGATGTTTAGATTTTCCAAGAAGATCATCGATGTAATCCTCAAGGATAGTGTGCATAATGTCATGAAAAATGTAGGTCATAGCCGCTGATAGGTTGCACCAGCATTCTTAAGGCCAAATGGCATTACACGATAACAGAAGGTTCCCCAAGGAGTTATGAAGGTAGTTTTATGTTGATCGGCAGGGGCAACCAAAATTTGGTTGTATCCTGAAAAGCCATCCATGAGAGAGAGCATCTCATGGCCTGCAGTGAGATCAACAAGTTGATCAATACTAGGTAGGGGGAAGTCATCCTTAGGGCAAGCGAGGTTAAGATCTCGGAAATCCATGCATATCCGAAGTCCCCCCGTCACTTTAGTGACAGGTACGATGTTAGAGATCCATTGAGGATAGTCAATAGGCAGGATGAAGGAAACAGAAAGGAGTCGTTGAAGCTCTTCTTTGACCAAGAGAGCAATGCGTGGATGCATTTTCTTAGTTTTATTTAATTGGCTTGGAATCACGTTTGGGGTAATGTTATGGACAGCAATGTCGGGATCAATTCTGGCATGTCGGTGTAGACCAAGCGAAAGCTTGGTTGCGAAAGCACGGAGAAAGGTAGTAAAGGTGACTTGTTACGATGCGTTAAGGGATTGTCCGATATTCACAATGTGAGCCTCTGTGTGGATGTTGATTTCTATAGTAGACTCGTTCAACATGGTTTGAGTTTGAGATGGTAAGGTGTTGAATATAAGAGTCATCCGTGCCAGAGATAAGTGAGGATGGAGTCATCATCTGACACTCAACGACATTAATTGAAGGCGAATCCTCTTCGATCATGTGCGGATACGAGAAGGGGAAGAGAAGATGGGTCCTCATTATCATGTTGATAAGTGAGAGGACCTAGAAAGATAGCATTTATGAAAAAAAAAAGTTAGGAGGGATAGATTCAGGATCTATCGACTCTGTGGGTGATGATGGCAAAATGGGTGATGATGGTTCGGTAGGGGTGATGTCATCATCTTCTAGGAGATAACTGACACGAGGTTCCTTCGGTGTAAGTGTTCTGGAAATCGAGACCACTACGATCATTGTGCTTGCGTGTAGTTACGGGGATGATTGTATGTCGGCCTTGTTCATAAAGACCAAAACCAAAGCCTTTCCAAGCACAGCGAGTCAAGAAGGTGAGGGCGAAACGACGATTTGTCAAGTATTGAAAATCGGATTGGAAAGGAACCACACCAAGAGGAGGTTCAGGGGTAACGGAGGATGCGTCAACACCCCCATACGTTAGGTTGGTGTGGAAATGGGGTGGTCCGTAAGAGATTACCTCCCCCACGTGGTCGTAGGTAGGATGTGCATGTAACTGTCCGTACTCCTACGGGGTATGGAAAGAGCTAACGTTATATAGGCGGTATTCCCCAGCGTAAGGCGTTGAAAAACATCTACTAAGGGGTCGGAGGTTGGGATGTTATCTGCGGGAAAGGAAGTGATATTTGTAATAGCGGTTTCATTGGTTGAAGGTGTAGGTGCGTTAGAAGTGGATGGTGGGTTGGATGAATGGGTGTCTTGGTATGTACAAGAACATCATTAGGCGATACAACATATTGCAATTTTTAAGGGGGAGGATCAGCTTTTACGGTGTAGGTTTTCCCCTCGTACTCAAATTTTATGCATCTATATAAGGTGGAGGAACACATCCCATAGCCCGGATCAAGGCGGCCTAACAACATATTGTATTGGAACTCTCCCTCAAGGACATAGAAGAGTTCAGGTAAAGTGCATGGTCCTACATGAATGTTAAGGATCACGGTGCCTAAGGTAGAAGTAATAGCATCATTGAATGACCGCAACATGATGGGGTTAGCACACATGCAACTAGAAGGGATATTCATTTGTTGGAAGGCTTTTGAAGAGATGATGTTTAGGCTAGCGCCCCCGTCAATCATAACACGACGTACCCGAATGTCCCGAATGTAAGCTGAGATGAAAAGAGCAGGGTCAGGATCTTGACACCAAAGTCAATAATTTCGTCTTCGGAGAAACTGACAGCAGCGGCTTGCTATATAGAGACAGAAGTGGTTGGGGAGATAGATTGTTTGGTGAGCAAAGCAACATGATTGGGTGTTAGAATAGAGGTAACAGGCAAGGTTTCATTAGGTAAGACCTCTATCCCTTGAAGGATTTCAACGAGAGCTTGTCGATGAGATTCAGAAGTCTGAATGAGATCATACAGTGTCATTTTTACAGGTGATTGGTGAAGCTGTTTGATCATGGTTCGGTGGGCAATTCCATTAGAGATGGGGTAGGTAGGTCCACGAATAACCACTTTAGGTGGTGGTGTAATCGGGATGGTGGACGGAGAAATAGATGCCACAGGTGTGTTTTCTTTTTCTTTCCCATTGTTTTTCTACCCTCGAGTAGCAACACTAATCATATTGATCTCATAAATATGAGAGGAGGAAGATGGTATGGATAGGTCATGGTCTTCGAGAAGTGGGGCTGTAATAATGATAGATCTTGGTGAGGCGGGGACAGGTGGTATAGGAGAGGGAATTGAAGCTAAAGGTCTCTCTCTTCGTAAGTTGTCTTTCTTAACTTTTCTATCGGAGAGAGGTGACTGACGAAGTATGGCTTTTAAAGCTTTGCATCCCTCCACATCATGTCCTGGTGTGCGGTGGTAAGTGCAGATTTTAGACTCATCATAACCTATAGGTCGAGGTTTAGACGGGTCATAAGGTCTAAGTGGGGGTAGAGAAATGGTCGCATTCTCCACCAACATAGCAAGGATTTTGGCGTAAGATCCTTTGAGTGGGTCAAAATCGGAGGAAGATGAGGGTATTGATTGGGTGGGTTTTGGTAATGTTTGGGTATGGTTGGTTCGTACGGGTGGTGGTTTAGCCAAGGGGTATTGATACGTGGTTTTAACTAAACGTGGTTTCTTTGGTGCAGGAGCTACGTTTAGCTGGTTAGATGATGAGGCTCCAGATAACGTGGTATCGGAAACAATGGCGGAAAAAGAGGAGTGACGGCAAACAAGTCCTTTGATGATGAAATTTGTTTAGGGTTGATGGGTGGATAGGATACGTGGGGTGACAGTGTTGATATACCCTTAGATCTCTGTATGGGTGCAGAAGGCGTAGGTCGCTTTAAAGAAAATGTAGGAGGTATGATATATTGATGTAAGGTAGAGGGATGGGGTCCCAATATGGAAGGTGGGTGTGACGATGAGGGTTTGAGTTGTGATAGCGGCATAGATTGAGGAGATTGAGTTTGTCTCCTAATGGGATGGATGGCTTTATTTTTAGATAAATCAAGCCGCTTAGGTGGGTGTGTTAGACTAGGTATTGGTGAGGTCCTAAGCATAGGGGAATATTTGGTTAGGTTAATAGAAGTGGATGAGGTATTTGGTAGAGATGATGGGGATGAAGATGAGGACATAGGCATTTTAAGCTTCTGTAAACACTTCGGGTATATGGTAGAAGCATCTGGATCGGTCATCTGCATTTGAGTAGAATAGGGGGTACTCAAACGTTCCCATAGGACTCATCTATCTTCTGGAGAATGACAGTCTTCAGGTGTGAATTGGAACTCTTGTATGGAAGAAAGGTGGGTTGTGATTCCGGTCCACTGTGGGTGTGATATAGAAGGTAGATGAGGCACTGTATCAATAGGTGTTAAGAGGTCAACTGGTCGCTGAAAAGATTTAGGTGATGAAGGACTAATAGGTAGGAGGGCGTGTTTGAGAGGATCCGTCATGTTTAAAGAATGTGGTGATGTTGGTTCAAGAGGTTTCTCGTCTAACGAGAAAAATAAGTGGTGAGCCTTCCTCTTGTACAACAAGAATGGTAGAAGGAGACGTTTGGGAAATAGATAAATTAGATAACATCCGCTCACAGTCTTGCAAGGATGTGGTGTAAGAAGGCTCATTTATGAGAAGAGAACTCTGCAGGCGGTTAACTCTGTATAGGTAAAGGAATGGCAAGGATTTTAGTTTGTCTGATGGCGAGGAAGGGGGTTCGGTTTCCTGCGTTAGTGAAGAGGCTTGATTCAAAATTTGTTCGATAGAGGTCTTTGGCTGGGAATCGAAGACTGCATGGATCTCATGAACACTCTCCTCGGCTAAGATATCTTGGTTTAGATTACTATTAGAAGAATGATTCGGGAATGGTTTGTTGAATATTTTCAAATTTTGGTTAGCAGGGGCGTTAGGATTATCGAGGGCTATATCCCCCACATCAACCATTTCCTGCACTATGTTTTTCAACATCTTGCAGTTTTCATGACTGTGTCCCTTCACGCGGTGGAAGTTATAGAAGTCATTCTCTTTGTACCAGGAAGGTATAGCGTGGGTGGAGTCAAACCCGGAGTGAGGTTTAACGGGAGAGGCAAGGTGATAGCTCTAGCTTTGAGTAATTTTTCCAAGATGACACCATAAGTTTCCCAAGGGAGTGTAATTGATGGCTCTCGCTTTATACTTATAGGTAGTTTTGGTGGGGTATTAGATGGTGGTTGGGATTTGACCATCACTTTGCGTGCACGGCCCCTTTGATTTGAAGAAGATCGATGGGTGAGGATTGGTGGTGTTAGGTTTGTTGGTGGAATCTTGGGTTTGGAAAGTGGGGTTTTTTTGTTGCGCAGCTGACCATGATTTATCTTCTTCTAAGGCTCGAATTTCTAGTTTCGAGCCATGGTAAAGGCCTCGTCAAAATGTGCGGAAAGTTTGAATTTGAAGGGTACGAGAGATGTGCTTAGCGTAGGCCCGCGTAAAAATTTTGATAAGTTCGATCGAGGTAAGGCATATGTGAGTTGGTTGATAAGGCCCCCGCCATCGTCCAAGCGAAATCTGCGATAGATTCGTCTTCAAATTGTCGGATGGTATAGAGGTCGGTGATAGATACTTTCTTGGCAATGTTAATGGAGAAATGATCCAAGAAAGATTTGGCTATTTGGTTAAAAGAGAAGATTGAGTCTTTGGGTTAAAGCACTATACCACTCAAGGCATGTCACGATAAGGACATGGGAAAGGTGTGGAGTAGTAAAACGTCATCATGAGCAATCAAATAACAAGCATGTCTAAATGATCGTAAGTGTTGTTGAGGGTCCTCCTTACTATTAAAACGGGTAAATTTTGGTAATTCCCATTGAGGAGGATATGAATGAAGGGGGACTGAAGGGTGGATAGGCTCCTGACAAACTTGCTCGTATGTCAAGGCGCTACGACTTCCTGAAACAGAAGCCTCCAGATTTTGCATTTTGTCCATCATTTGTTTAATTAAATCAGTAGTTGGATGAGATGATGGTGTGGTTGTGGTAAATGGAGGCAAATTGGGCCAAGGGCCACCGCTAGACAATGGTGGGGTTAAATGTTGATAAGGTATGGAGGATGAATGTGTTGAGGCAACCGAATAGGGATGTCCTATATAAGCTGTTGAGGTTACCGGATATGTGTGTGGAAATGAAAAGGTGGGCAGAGCTTGAGAAGGAAAGCTCGTGTGGATAGGTGGTAGAGAGCAAGTCATGAATGGAACAGTCTGCAAGAGAGACGAGGTAGGAGCAGTCGGCGGTAATGACATGTTGGGCCCAAGATTAACCAAAGGAAAGCCAATCTGTGTCGTATGAACCCCTGAAGCTGCTGAGGTAGGAGACGGGACTAAGGATGCGGAAGGCAAAGCGGAGTTATCAGGTAGAGAAGGAGCTAAATGAGCAGCTATACTGATAGGCATGCCAACAAGGAGTTGACCGTCGGGTGTACGGTCAGGGGCATGAGACAAATAGTATTGTACAGCGCTAGGATTAGCATCCAGAAATTTGGCAAATTCTTTATCTCCTACAGGAATTTTAGGAACCTCGCTGGTGTCCGTAGGATTCCCCACAGAATGTGAAGGGGGTGATTCAGGCAAAGGCACAGAGCAAGCATGTGAAACCATGGTGGTGGCTTGCTTTTGAGTGATAACAACCATGGACAAGAGTACAGTAGGGTTTCAATCTATCAGGAATAGAAACAGACAACAAGATGTTTGAAATTGGTAGGTTGCTGGTTTGTCAGGAACTGTAAAAGACAGTAACCGATATCGGTAGGATAACCGATGTCGGTCAGACTATAGCCGACGTCGGTAAGCTAACCGATGTCGGTATAATAGAACTGGTGTAAGAAGCACTAAGAAGTTGTTGATTTGGTGTTAACAGTGATTAGTATGCCTACCAAACTGTTCTGTAGTGATCACAGAAAACAGTGTATGATAGAGAAACAGAACTGAAAACAAGCAAGAACGCACAAACAAATTAACAGACTAACCCTAGGGTTAATTTTAATCAATTTAGGCTTATGCCTTTAGACGTGGAATGATGTCAATCCTAAACAAAAGACTTAGGGGAAATGTCAAGTTTGTTTTGGCTTATAAGGTTACCTCAATCGGGCGGAGGAATACCACGGAAAAGGGGGGATGTTTTGAGCTGTTGTGTTAATTATGAAGTGATTCGGTATGTGTTGTGCAGTGAAAGTAAGATTAATTTCCTGTCAATACCGTGGAAATCACCCCCACGTGTACGACACATTACTTAGTTTACGTTCACTATAATTGAAAACAACAAGCAAGAATGTAATGCACGTGTTTTAAACCCAAATCGAAAATGATATTTGATGAAGCAAATAAGATGACTTTCACTAATGCAAAACTAGGAAAGCAAGAAAAAATCTTTTACTAAATATAACAAAAACAGCAACAGCAAGTATGCTCCCTAAATGAAAGCAAACAAGAGAAACAGAAACCCGAAATGGGTCCCACCGGGCGTGCCAAAATGTTTCACGCGGAATGTCTCTTTCTGCGGAATAGACTTGCTTCTTATCCTTTTATTCCTTTGAGAAACAGATAAGGGTTAGGGCTAGGAGGAATACCTGTTGAATGTTGAGATGGTGTGCGCGTACCATAGAGAGAGATCAGGTTGATTGCGAAGAACTCCTTTTTATCTTGGAAGGACTACCTGCAAATAAGAATACAAGACCACAAGATTTTGATTAGACAATAAATGAGGGAACTACCTTGGGCCCAGGAAATACAAAACTTCCTTTCGAAGGTGGTCAGTTCCCCTGCTAGTATGAATTAACACAAAAGATTGTAAAATAACAATTAAATAACCTCGTTGAAACAAGTAGAGGGAAAGGCTGGTTTTTGGTTTTGAGTCACGATAACCGATACCGGTTTCTGCTAACCGATATCGGTAGGGGCTATGTTTTAGGGACTTTTGGTGAGGGTCGGTTGTAGGGTGGTTGTGTTGTTTGTAAGGCTAATAAATGAGTGGGATTAGGTAACGGGGTGATGAGAGGATAGAGGAATGATAGTTAGATGTAATGTGTTGCTGGGTAGTAGATCTGGGAATAGATTTATGACAGTTGTGATTCAAAAGTCTAAGAAATGTTATCAAAGACAACATACAAGATACTACTTACTGGTTATTGACGAGAATGCAGGTCCAAGAACTGTGATGACAAAGGTAGAACTTAGATAGGACGTCCTGACGATCAGAAGATGAGATATCTTCCCTCACGATGATCAGCTGAGTATCACAGGGCTCTGGTTGTGCAGTTGCAGTCTTGGGCTTGATGTCCTTCTCTGCAAACTCTTCTTGTTTCTTCACTTGTCTCTGCTCGGCCAAGCAAATCCCGATCCTTTCAATGATTTCTCCTCCTTTTTGATCAAATGAAAATCCGATCTTTTGTTTTTGGTTGGAGGTGGTCATTTACAGGGAACCGATGGCGGTTACACAACCGACGGTGGTCGAGTAGGAACCGATGTCGGTCACGTCAAAGCGGGCTATTTTTGGTAAAATAGCTAGCTTTCCCTCCTTTTCTCCCGAGGGATTAGTTGCGAGGCTTGGTCAAGTCATTATGAGGTTGGTTTTAGGTGCGGGTGAGGAGTAATTAGTCATGGGTGTGGATGTGGACCAAGTTATAGGTCTTAATTAGGTTAGTTTAGGGTTAAGACTAGGTTATGATGAGGTGGTAGGTATGGCAATGTGGATTTATTAATTATAAGGTAATTAATAAATAATTATGTAAGGTTTAGGTGATGAGGTTAGGTTGCGAAATGAGATGCGGGGCACAGGGGGTCGTAAGACACAAATTTGGTGTCTACACCAATATCACCACACCTTAAGAATAATTTCTTAGACATAAAAGTGCCTTCCATTAGGGACAGCACAACAAAAGGTGTTTGATACATTGAGAGATAGGCTTGTCACCAAACCAATATTACATTTTCCCTCTTGGGATAAGCCCTTCCATGTTCATGTAGATGCCTCTGAAATGACCATTGGGGTAGTACATGCACAACCTAGTGAGGGAATTGTTGATCATCCCCTATGCTTTGCAAGTAGGAAGTTGACACCAGCATAACAAAACTATACTATGACCCGAGTGGGAAGCATTGTCAATGATCTATGCACTTCACAAGTTTAGATAGTATCTGTTGGCAACTCCCTTTGTGTTTTACATTGACCACATGGCATTAAAGTACTTGGTGAACAAGCCTATTCTACAAGGGCACATATGCCAGTGGATGCTATTATTCCAAGAATTTGAATTCATGGTAGTTGTGAAGTCGAGAAAGAGTAACTATGGACCTGATCATTTGTCAAGGATTGATTTAGGGGAGGATGCACAGAGCATTGAAGAGACAATGCTAGATGCACAATGGTTCAGGTTACAACATACACCCTCATATTTCAAGGAGATTATAGTATTTCTAAAAGAAGGGGTGGCACCAGAAGGGATGAAGACATTAGAGAAGAAGCAACTAGCCATATGCACCACGCCCTACATGTTGATCAGTGGGGACTTATAAAAATTAGGGTATGATGAATTTTTGCGTAGGTGTGTACTAGAGCATGAGCACCTCGCCATCATAGAGGAAGCACATGGAGGAAGTGCACCTGGACATTATACAGGTGATTTCACTGCATATAAAATATTAATGGTAGGCTCTTGGTGGGAAACTCTATATAAGGATTGTAAGGACTACTGTAAAGCATGTGACCACTATCATCGCATTGGAAAACCGGGAAGAAGAGAAGAAATGACTTTGTGCCCTATTCATAGTGTTGAAACTTTTGAGAAATGGGGAATAGACTTTCTAGGACCTATTGCACTAGCAACATGTCAGACTAGATCACGCTACATAATCACCTACATGGACTATTTAACAAGGTGGGTAGAGGCAACCCCAAGTAAATACTGCACAACAATGACTACTGAGAGAAATTGTTTTGTGGGAAAATATTATCACAAGGTATGGATGCCCTTTAAGTATAACCACTTATAGGGGTACACATTTCTTGAATGAGACCATGAGGATCCTGTTAGCAGAGTTCATGGTGGCTCATCACAAGACTACACCTTATCACCCACAAGAAAATGAAACCATAGAAGCGTTTAACAAAATACTGAGTCATACCACCGACAAAAATTTGTGATGTCGGAAGACAAGATTGGTATGACAAGGTATCATCCATATTATGGGATTATAGGAAAAATTATAAAAGGCTGAACAAAGCCACACCATTTCAATTGGTGTTTGGTATGGAAGCTATTATGTCAGTTGAGTTCATGATACCTTCTCTACAAATAGTGCGTGCGGGAGGGTTGGTTGATGAGCAAGAGATGGAAGAGAGAATTGAGGAATTTATGAAGCTAGATGAAAAATGATCACTTACAGGTGGATCAAAACAACAAAAAAATCAAATCAAAACCATGGCATGATCGCCACATTGAAAACAAGAAATTTGAGGTTGGGTAGATGGTCTTCTTGTATTATTCTAAGTTTTTGTGCCATCTTGGGAAGTTAAAATTACATTGGTTTGGTCCCTACACAATCTCATACATCCTTGATTCAAGTGCGTGCTAGTTATAAGCCTTTGGATGGAACAAAATTGCTCGAACACTTCAATGGGACTAGGTGAAGCCCTACTATAAAAAGGCTTCTTTGTGTTTGTAAATAAGGTATTTTTTTTAGATAATTTAGAATTTCCTTTATGTATTTTCCTTTCTTGTATTTCCATTTTGTGTTTTTGTTTTGTTTTCCACCTTGGGCACTAGTAACCTTGTTACTTTTTGAGGGTTTTGAATGCACAGAGGGCCACACATTATTTAAGTTTGGGGTGGAGAGATGTGAAGGAAAGAATGAGTAAAGTTCCAAGGAGGATTCTTTTGAAAAGCTTTGGTTGAATGATACTATTGAAAGAGGTGCATGAAAGAAAAGGTGGAAAAGGATGGTTGGTGTCAAGATAAGGCTACTTTCAGATCCCACATATAGAGAAGGAAGAAGCACATAAACAACATGAAGTAGGTGAGAGAAAAAATCATGATAGAAGAAGTGCCTTCGGCGTAGGTGACGTGCACACAAGAGTCTCATGTCAAGACAGATTGGTTGCACACTAGAAGGTTAGGGACTATCCATGCAGGTTGGGTGCATAAGTTAGGGCATAAAAGTGAGGATTTATTTGAAAAAGCCACTTTAAATGTGAAAATTATAGTGGTAGGTGAAGTAGCATTTCGTGCTTAAAAGTAGGAAAAGCTATACGTAAAGGCTCATACATTTCATTATTCACTTTGTGTATAAGCGAAAGAAGCGCTTGTAGCATCTCTGCAAAGTAGGGCTTCGAACTGATCCATGTGAATAAAAATTTACAAAGTGTGAGTGTGAGTAACTAGTTGTGTAGACACCTAAAATATGCTTACACTTAGCATTTCATCTAATCCAATCAATTAACGACACTTCGTTAAATCCCCATACTTTGCTCCACTCTCGGATGCCCATTCACGACACTCTTTCAATCGTATTCCTCCTATAATCAACTTATTTAGCTAATATCTCTCTTATTATCTAAACATTCCTCCTTTCGACCATTCAAAACCTCCCTAGTTCTCTCTAGACAACTTCTATTGGCTTTGTAGGCTATCTATCAATCATAATTGGTTATCCAGACCCCTCCCAACTCTCAATGAGTCTCTAATCACTTTCTAATCAAGTTTAACTAGCCTAATCCTAGCTTAACTAAGCCTAAAGCATGTTTATCCTAATCTAATCTAAAAGTGCTTTTTGAGCTTTAGTCCCACATGCACCCAAATTCCAAATTCTCCCAACTAGAAAACTATAAATACAAGGCTAAGCCTACCCATTCAAACTAAAACTTTAGATAAGATAAAGACAAAACAAGCCTAAGAAAGCTTAAGAGCTCATTTACATTAGCCAAGCTAATAAGGCATTTGATCTTGGGTCATCCACCATTAAAATAGCTTCATCTTGCACCCATGTTAGGTTAGTAATGAAATAGCTAAACTTGGCCATGTAGCCATTTAGTGAGATTCATTCACCCTCATGGAGTAAACAACACACAATTTGATTGCTTAGAATCTAACTAGGTTCACTTTCATTAAGCTTTCATAGAGTAGAGAGTAGTATACATGTTAGTTTTTGATGTTTTTGTCAAAGTTATAATGCTTGCATGTTAGTTTCTCTTGTTTAGCTCTAATCCTATGGTGCATGGATGAGTTAACAAAGCTTTGAGGTTCTTTAGCCTCATTCCATAGCTTTTTCCACTTTCCATTACACCACATTTTTCACACCCGGTGAGACACTTTGCCCATCCTCCATTAATGGAGTCACTTTGAAGATTTTTTTAGTTTCTATTTTTTTTTAGTTTCAATCTTTCTAGATTAGTTTCAAGCTTTCTAGATTAATATTTCAATTTTTTTTATTAGTTTCAAGTTTTTTTATTTCACTAACCTTTCATGTATTAATGGCTAAAATGAGGTTTCCTAACTAGTTAAGCTAGATTCATCTTGTTTTTGTGCTCTTTGTAGGATCAAAGGAGGTGAAGTGCTACCGAAATTGAACCAAATCGATAAAAATTTGATATTTTTGAGATTACTTTTGAAAAATGTCATGTTTTTAGCCACCTATAGAAAAGGGAGTGCACATACCATTCTGTGCATACAGGTACAACTCGAGTGACATTTTTTTGATAGGGCGTGCGGGCACCAAAAAGGGGTGCAGGTACACTAACAGTGGTGTAGGCATCATTAACAATCTTCCGAAGGCCATAACTTTTACTTCGAACTCAAAACAACTCCATTTTTGTTGTGTTGGAAAGGTATTGAAGTAAACTAAACAATGGAAACATAAATTTGGGGTTTTAAGTTACCAAAAAATTAAGGTTTTCATTTTTATTAAACTACTCATTTCTAACATGTCTAAATGCTTTGGAAAATTTGGTCTTTGATGTTCTAACACCTTGTAAGTTTTATTTTGAATCTAACTTCTGTTTTGTAGGGTGTTTTTACATGTTTGATGGTGATTTGATTTTTTTTTAAAGTTTAATAAAAATTACATGTTTAATCATGAGATTAAATTCAATATGCTCTTGCCTCGCACCTTTTAGGTGATCTTGGGAATTAGAAACAAATCTTAATTCCTTTTGAATCTTTGAGGTTGTTAGGAATATTTGAGTGGAAATTGGCTAAAATTGGCATAGTTGAATTAAAATTGTTTTTCCATTTTGATATCTTTTTGGATTTTTGAAGACAATCACATATGCTCTTCTCTTGCGTCCTTGGACGAGCTGGAGAATCAAAAATGATGCCTTCTCTTTTGATGGAAAACTACTAAAAATCATCATACAGGACCAAAACTCCATTGCTTGCCAAAGAACGGAGGAATAAAAAAATCAGAAAACTACTAATACAATTGTTATATAGGTTGCCAAATGGTGTTCAAGTAAACCACATCTAATTAAAAAAGATAAAATGAACAACATATTCAAAACACTATATTGCAGGTTTTGGAAAAGGGTACGTCCCTCTCCGCTCAACTAGAACATAACCCCTTTGGCATAACGCCTTAAGCTACAACAATGGGGGTGGTTCCGAGAAACCCCAAAGTAGTCCACGCAAGAGGAACCTTGTGGATGAAGCGAGAAGTGCTTCGTACTACCTATCCGACTAGTACTTCCTTTATGAGATAGAGTTACAAGTTGTGCCTACGTGACCCTTTTATGTACACAATTAGATGCATCGATGCCCTTTGTGTTTGAAGGGGAAAAGTTGACATACTCCTAAACTAGTCAGTGTGACTTTTTGGGTAAATCATCCCACTTGTGGATAATCTTTGTAGCACCTAGGATGAGAGAACCACCTAGGAAAATATACTTTGGCTAGGAGCCCACTTTGACCATTCTAAAAACTGTTTTGAGTTGTGAGCCATCATTTTCATCATGAAACGTGTGACGCGTTACTCTGGCCTAGTTCTTCACTTACCTTAAGGTAAGGTGAAACTTTGCCAAAGTAAAGCCAACATTTTTCACCCCCATTTTGATCTGCCTCCTTCACCTTCTTTTGACACTTTGTTGATCAAAGGAAGGGTGACTACCTTTGTGTTACCAATTGATTGCTTCTGCCACTTTTTTGTCCATTTACGCCCATCCATGTTTGTGGCTGGGTAAGTTAAACATCTAAAGTGTGTGGAGGCATATTTATATCATTGGTAGCCTTTGTGATCTTGATACCCACGTCAGGATCATCATCATAGTTAGGATTGATTCATCATTTTATCTCCCTTTGACATGTTACCTCATTTGCATTGTCTCGACATAATTAAGATACTTATGTCATGTTTCTCATAAACATGATCTAAGTTTCCACATTGTGGCATTACACTACCCACGTTTTAACACATCCTTAGTATAATTTGACTTAGTTTGATTTCAAACATTTTCCTAAATCTTGAAAGGTGTCACTTACTTTGTTTACGTCATTTTGATACCACTTTGACACTAATATCTCACTTCTCCGTGAATCTTGATAGATGTGTCCAATTGGTGTGGTTACCTGGATTACATTTTTAAACCCCACCCTTTAAAATTTAGGTCTTGTTGGTTGTTGAACTTGTTGTGGTATCCTTGGATTGGGATTTGCATCTACCCTTTGTTAATATTTATGCCTTGTTCATTTCGAGCTTGACGTAAATATTTACATTGTGTTGATCACCTTTGCATCAAAATTTGCACACACATTTTCATATGGTGTATTTATTTGTTGATTGGCTTTGTGTTTCACACTTGCATGATTGTTCCTTATGATTATTCATTTATAAAATTTATTTTCTAGGACAATCCCTTTTTATCTCATTGATATTGCATCATCACGATGTCTATTTTCCTTAGACATTCTTTGAAAAATCATGCACGCATATCAATACTTACAAAATGTCTAGCTGGTTGTCCTTATGCTACCAAAATTGACATGTCACTTCCTTCCCTTTAAAGGAGTTCCATCACACTATCTAGATCTAGACATTTTTGCGTAAAACAACACCAAAATGACTGACTATCGCATGGTTCCCTATACTTACAAAAATACAGAACCTAGGTTTAACAATTCAAATCAAAATATTCCCATTATAACTAAACCTTGTTTGGTTCTTCGTGCTAGAGAGCCCATATGGGTAACTCATTCCCCACCTTCATCTCATAGTCGGTGGTATGATTTGGACATGTCTAATCCAAATTAATATTCAAGTTCCCCCCACTCTTCTTCTAATTCTAATCCAAACATTTCCTCTTCTTCTAAGGATTCAAATATGAATATTTCCTCTAACTCTTCTGAGGATTCAAATCCAAAATACTATTCGGATTCATCTAATTCAACTCCTAAATCATCTAATTTGACTCCTATGTCATGGTCCTCCCTATATTTGCAGGAACCTCTTCATCATACATTTAATGTGACTCCTACATCGCGGTCCTCCCTTTCTTCACAGGACCCCTTTTATCAGTCACCTTGTCGACGTATTCTTCCTTTGAAGATACACGCGACTCCAAATCTCTCCAATCAAACATCTAATACAATTCTTAAATCATGGTCCTCTCTTTCTTTGTAGGACATTTGTTATTATTCATCTAATGTGATTCTTGAATCATGGTCCTCCCCTTCTTCGTAAGACCTTCTTCATCAATCACCCCAATAATTTTTCCTTCTTTGAAGATTTGTGTGACTCAAAGTCCTTCAAGTCAAACATATGAATCGACCCATGCATCGCAATATATAGAATTTGGACTTAATCATACTAGTTTAGAGATGAAATACCATTGTATAGGTAGGTCCACACCAGATTATTCTACTCTTGAGACATCTAGCTACATATCTTCTTCATACGCCACATCATCTTCTTTTATCAATCATCATCAAACATATTCAAATTCTTCCAAACCAAGTGAACTTCTTTCTTCTAATCAACCACGGTGGTTGATCAACAAATCATATTGATTGACCTCTTCAGAATGAAGAAATAATCAGGGCATTTATAGGGGCACATGAAGATATTCCTTTAGAAGATTACAAGAAAGGATTCTCTTTAGACTTGATGCACCTGAATATTCTGAGAAAAATGTTGATTCCTTTTATTAATAAATAGAGGAAGAGCCTCAAATCTTGCAACTTGATCCTCTTATTCTTCCATCTTCACATTATTCATTAAGTGAGGAAACTCCTAGGTCTTACATTGATCCATGGCCTATCTTCTCATCACCCAATCACTCCTTGTCTATCATAATTCCTCAATCACAATCTCTTATGGGGTTAACACCAAGTAGCCCTTCATCTTCGTCTAGGTGTGGGTCACCTTCTAGTAGCCCTTCCTCTGCTATTTGTGGGACATTTTTGAGTAGCCCACTATCTTCTATTCTTGGGGCACATCCAACTAGCCCCTTGTCTTCTAGGTATGGATCACCCCCGGGTAGTCCATCATCTTCTATTCTTGGGCCACATCCTAGTAGCCCATTATCTTACATCTATGGGTCACATCCTAGTAGCCCATTATCTTACATCTATGGGTCACATCCTAGTATCCCTTCTTCTTCTATTCTTGGGCCACATCCTAGTAGCACTTCATCTTCTATCTATGGGTCATGTCCTAGTAGCCCTTCTTCTTCTATTCTTGGGCCACATCCTGGAAGCCCTTCATCATCTTCTATCAGTAGCTCACCTCTCGGTAGCCCCTCCTCTTCAATTCTTGGACCATATCCATTTCATCCATCACATATTTCTTCTATCAATGGTTGTGGCAAGCCCATGGTCATTTATCACATTAGTTATAAACATCCATGTTCACTTTCTTCTCCTTCTTGGGATCAGACAAGTCACACGTTAGCTTATAAGAAACCCAAATAGTTTCTTAATCAAGATCAGATAAAAATTGTAAAGATCTCTATAGCTCCCAACAAATCAAACAATCTAAAAATTCTAAATCAAGTGCGATTCAAGAACGTACATCAACGTAACCATCAAGTATGGCACAAAGTACATAAACCTATGGATAGGGAACTCAAGCTCTCGCATATGAAATCCATGTTTCAGAACAAATCAAAATCATTTATTGAGTGTGAATTCACCGCAATCATCGAGATCGGGGATAATATCACTCTCGATAAACAAATGTTCCTATTCTCCCTTATTAAGGAAGTCACAAACATTGTTGTTGGATATTACCACACAAAGTGACTTTATTAGTCCCAACCTCTTAAAACTATCAAAAATCTAAAAATAAAAAACAATTCAAAAATACAAAAAATATTGAGAAAACACAACAAAAATTGAAGGTACAAAGATCAAACATTGCAATCAGGTATTGTGTACACATGGATGTTTCTTTCTTCCCTTGCTATTTTTCTACAAGTCTCCCTACCATTTTCATCCCTTTGGTGATGTTTTGGTTAGCTTATTCACACGCATTTTGTGACATTTATCTCTATGGTATCCATTTGACCCTAGTCTTTTATCACCTTGGTAAATTAAATAATGACTGACCTCTTAGAGATCCTATCACATTCACCATCTAATAAACTTGTTGTAAAGAACTTTTGGACATATTTGTTGACACTAGCCAATGTCATCATCACAATCACTTCCACATCCTTCCATCAAGCCATCTGTGGTTCTTAACCCCTTGTCAAACAAGAGAGCTGAAATAAGTTTTCAGAAATCAAAAGAAACAAAATCAATCAAATCAAAAGCTAAAAGCTACAAAGAAAAAGCAAATTGATATATTACTCTCTCTTGGGGTATTTCAATAAACTCTACTGGGGATATGGACATATGACTGGAAGTAGAGGAATGTTGTGATTAGAATCAAATACATCTCCATCAGGGCTATGAAGGCATGGTTGGCATGAGAGCAATGTATGACTATACTTTCACCATTCACTCACAAAATTGCCTTTCACAATCAATCATCCCTACACGGTGGCCATGGTGTATTCACTTGTTGTGTATTAAATATCCCCTTCAATAGGTTATAAATTCCACATGCACACACTGGATCTCTATGAGTAAACAAGATTAGTATGTTACCAAGTTTCTTTATTTGGACCTTGTTGGGACTCTTACTCTAGTCCATATCTTATCTCACGATTTGTGCCTTTGGCTAATCACTTCTTCACCATGAGGCTTCTAAGCTACATTCATATAATTCACATCATTCTTCTACTTCGTTGAGAACATCCATCTGTATAAGCTTACCTTTTTGCCATGTTTTCGAGACACTTTTGTCCCCTTCCACAACAATAATCTTCTCCTTCCTTTCTATCATGTTCTTTTAGGCCAACTTATCTTTGGGGCATCCTTGCTTCTTCCCAGCACTTCAATGGTTTACATTCACCATCATGTTGAACCTATCCATAATGGCATTGGGTCCCACTTCTACCTGTGAAGAGTTTTCCTTTGAATACTCCCACCTAATCGTTGGGGAATTTTTACATCTTCACCTCTCTCATACACACGTGGCCTTATGCCCTTGTACATCCCATCTATCACTAGGGGCATCCACGCTTCCTCGTCTTCTTGTAAATAGTTTCAGAAAATTTTCAAAAAAATCAAAAACATTCAAATATGTTAGAATCATCAAAACATTCAAATATGTTAGAAAAATAACAAAAACATTCAAATATGTTTAAGAAAACTTCTAAAAATTGAAAATCATCCTACAAAACATCACTCTTTGGTTCTCACCTATCCATGTGCGTGACTCGCAGATCATCTTGATCTACCTCCATCAACAAAAGTTAGGCTTCTTACTTTATGCGTACTGGGCACAACGAGTTACCAGTGCTTGTTTCGTAGTGCACATTTCTTTTCATCAAGCTGAAGTGTCCTCCATTTTACCTTTGCATGTATCCTTTCTTAGGGCACCATCATTAACCCTTATCATTAATTCGAATAGGTTGGAACTGAAGCTTGATAACAAAAACATGGTACTTGTTTCTCTATTAGGTTTAGCTTGTTTAGTTTCTCGTATTACATTACATTATGTATGTTGTATAGAGTTACGCATATTTTACTTTCTCGTATTGCATTGCATTTTGTATGTTCCATGGAGTTGGTTTTTTTTAGCAATGGACATTTGTTCGTATATGACTTTTCATGTCATACCACACTTTTTCTCATTCTTTTAAATAAGGACCGATGATGAAGATCTTTAGCAATATGATGAAAAATAAAGTTGTTTAAAAGGCGTTGGATGGATGTTAGCTCATTCCCCCTTTCTCATACTCTCTTTCTTCTATATCCCCTTTCTTTTCTTCTTCTTCACATTATCATTTCTTCTATTATCTTTCTGTCATATTTTCGATAGTCGATCGAGTTCTTCTATCACCCCATCTCCAATCAAGGGGCATCCTTCACTATTGTCATTTTTCTTCTATCCCTTCAAGATTTTCTACTTTTTTATGCTTGTATACTTTCTTTGAAGTGATGTCGCTTATGTCACCCCAAATAGGGGCAAATGTAGACACCTAAAATATGCTTACTGATTAGCATTTCATCCAATCAAATCAATTAACAACACTTCGTTAAATCCCCATAATTCACTCCAATCTCAGATGCCCATTCATGACACTCTTTCGGTCTTATTCCTCCTATAATCATCTCATTTTGCTAATATCTCTCTTATTATCTAAACATTCCTCCTTTTGACCATTCAAAACCTCCCTAGTTCTCTCTAGACAACTTCTATTGGCTTTGTAGGCTATCTATCAATCAAAATTGGTTATCTAGACCCCTCCCAACTCTCAATGAGTCTCTAATCACTTTCTAATAAAGTTTAACTAGCCTAATCCTAGCTTAACTAAGCCTAAAGCATGTTTATTCTAATCTAATCTAAAAGTGATTTTTGAGCTTTAGTCCCACATGCACCCAAAATCCAAATTCTCCCAACTAGAAAACTATAAATACAAGGCTAAGCCTACCCATTCAAACTACAAATTTACATAAGCTAAAGCCAAAACAAGCCTAAGAAAGCTTAAGAGCTCATTTACATTAGACAAGCTAATAATGCATTTCATCTTGGGTCATCCACCATTAAAATAACTTCATCTTACACCCATGTTAGGTTAGTAATGAAATAGCTAAACTTGGCCATGTAGCCATTTAGTGAGATTCATTCACCCTCATGAAGTAAACAACACACAATTTGATTGCTTAGAATTTAACTAGGTTCACTTTCATTAAGCTGTCATAGAGTAGAGAGTAGTATACATGTTAGTTTTTGATGTTTTTGTCAAAGTTATAATGCTTTCATGTTAGTTTCTCTTATTTAGCTCTAATCCTATGGTGCATGGATGAGTTAGCAAAGCTTTGAGGTTCTTTAGCCTCATTCCATAGCTTTTGCCACTTTCCATTACACCACAAGTTGGATTTACAAACCGAGAGAGAAGGTATTTCATGGGCGTAAGAGAAAAAGAGAGAAGATGTTATTTGCAAAGGAACTATCCCAATTAGGGTTTAAAGAATTAGGGCATGGGTTTAAGGGGTTTGCTTCACAAGTTCAAGATTTAACGTTGGATGGAGTGGAAGAACAGAGTAACAAAAAGTGATTGAAGTGATAAGAGAGCCCAAAATATGCCACCCAAGAAACCGGTTGGCACACCTAAGAAGTTCAAGGGCAAGGAAAGTAAAAAGAAAGCTGTCACACATACAAATGAAGAGTGGTATGTAAAAATGAAATACCCGGATGGAGTATTGTTGGGAAAGGATTGGGAGTCCCATTTGAGAATCATGTCTATAAATGATTACAATCATTGTTCAAGAACAATTAATAAGGAGATGACGTTGGAGTTAGTGCACCCAAAAAATTAAAGGACACCGGAGGGTCTCGCCCATCTATAACAATGATGTAATGGTCAAGTTGGACAAGTCGGGGTTATTGCAAGTCGTTGAGTTTCCCTACTTGGGAAGCTTTGAGTGCCTTTACTAATGGTTGATGTCACACATTTATAAATACTACTTCCACTTCATAGGGTGAAAAATTCTCATTACCCCACAGCTCATTTCACATTTCAAAGGCCTCATCTGTGAAGGAGATAGTTTAGATGATGATTTAAGCAACAGAGAGGCAATTAAGGAGACTATCACCGCTTTATGCATACAAAAAGAGGTTGAGGTACTATGTTATCATAGACATCAAGGACCTGGTCATGAAGATGGTTACACACACGGTAACAAAGTTAAATTTCCGGGGAGAGATGGTCCTAGGTTAAGAAGGCATGGTTGCATATTTGTAGGAAAATTTTAGAGGGCACCATCTACAACATGCGCATTCATTGTGGATGAGATTGTCGCAGCAGCGCAAAGGAAGGTGAAAAAATCATTTTCGGTAATGTCCTACTAACCATTCTACATTTAGAGATTTGAGTATTGGATGCTTTAGAAAAATTCATGTGGGAGTACCCTACCGAGGAAAATTCACCCGCATGAAGAGATTTGAAAAGTATCCATGGGACACTATGATGTTGTGCACAAGGTGTGCTTGGAGAAATTGTATAGACACTTGAGGAACATGTTTGAGGCATAATGGAGGATTCTCAAACAAGTGTCACTAGCCATCAAGTGAGAGGCATAGTTTGTTGTGTACCAGCATTTCTTCCTGGAGATTCAAATGCAATAGATGAGACATGGAGCCCTTGGTGCAAGCTCCCTTTTTCCTTCACATTTCAACACTTCCAAGTGGGAGTGAACAGGTTCATAGAATCCAAGAAGTTGAGGTTGGACCTTGGAAATATAGATCGGGACCATAGGGAAATGTACAAAGGGTTGGTCTACCCTAACAAGCGTGCATACGTGGAGAGGTACATGTCACATGAGGTCCAAATGGTGAGGCCCATGACCTCCCCATTTCCAGAGGATCTGTGGCACATGTATACCTCTCGTATAAGACCCAAAGATGAGAAGGATACATACTTGGAGAATGAGATATCCTATCACGGGGATCCAAATGGTAGGAAGAGGCTTGTACCTAGGTAAGAGGAAAAATAACCAAAGAAGAAAATACCAAGTGTGGTGGAAACACAGGTAATAGGATCCCCTAGGACAAGCTCTAGAACTAGCATGTACTCACGCATGAAGAAGTCCATAATCAAAGAGAATAATCTAGAGCTATAAAATCCATTAGACAAGGAGTCATCGAGAGGAAGAAAAGATAGATTCACCCACACCGAGAATCCCTAATTAGGAAGAAGTAGAGGGTAGAAGAAGAAACCACCTCGGAAGAAACCAAGAGTTTGAGAGAGGTACACAGGTGAAAAGGGTGATGATGATGAGGAAGATGGAAGTGAAGAAGATGATCTTGGAAGAGATCAAGAGCCACCCATCTTCGACGTGCATGACTCAGAAGAAGAAGGTAGAGAAGAAGAACAAGGGTTTTGTTTCATGCGGCATAAGGGTAGCTAGGAGGGGGAAGGCACCCAAGACATAGGGAGAAGTGAGGAGGTCAGCGCATAGAAGTAGAGGACTCCAAGCCTTACACAGGAGCAGATAACCAAGGTAGCAGAAGAAGAAGTAGCAAAGATCATGGAGACCCTGGTGGAAGAGGAGTTGGAATGCAGTGTTGAGCTAGTATTGAATGAGGATAAGGAAGAGAGTACAGAAAAGGACCACGGTAGCACTGGAGGCCCCATGCTAACTGTAGTTATTCCTAAGGGTACGTACACAAAAGAAAGGAACATGAAGGAGGAGAGGCTAGGAATGGGTTACATTAATGACCCCAAAATCATTACGCACGTGGTTCTAGAGCACGGTTCCAGGTGAGAGGAGCTCATGATGATGTCATATTTTGATAAGGAGGCTACTTACCTATGGATAAGGAAGATTCTCTCATGGGAATTTGATTCCCTTATTGATGAGCTAGAATTCAAAGAAATAAATGGGGCAATCATAACATTACCAGAATCAAAAGGAGACAACCCATTGGTGAATTTTTAGCAGCTCTCAGATGAACAACTATGCAACATGCACAACAAGGTCTCTGTTGAGTTCAAAGTTAGACTCTTTGGGTGAAATGATAAAAATGAAATATTTGGAGGATGAGATGAAGAAGAAAGAGGAAGAGCTAGCTACAAGAACAAAAGAGCTAAGCCAAGAGAATTTGATCAACGCCCCAAGTGGCAGCAAGAGTTAAGGGATGAAAAGGATAGAGTGTGTGAAGTTTATTAAAAGGTGGAGTCTTTTACAAATGCCATAGTGTTGAAGCATTCAGACCTAGCACATACCCACGGAAGTATAAAATGCCCTAGAGTGCCTAGAGGACTTAACAAGAGCCCTCACCATGGAGAGGTGGCCACTAGCTTTGGAGTCTATAGAAGAGGTGGGCGCATGCTTAGAGAAGGAGGAAAAATTAAAAGTCATATAACTCATAGTAGAATAGAGAAAGGTCCATATTGATGTGGAGATTGCCTCCCAGAATGTTGAGGCCACGTCTGACAACTACCCGATAGGGAAAAATTGGCGATCATGCTGGTCACCAGGATGAAGCGGGACTTAAAGAGTTCTAGGAGAAAAATAAGGGAAACAAAGAGGAGAAGGAAAAGATCCTAGCTGAGGTCAAAAAGAAATCCAAGGCCATTGAAACCATTAAAGGTTTAATCAAAAACCAGTTAAAGGAACTATACCCATGGATTACACGAAGGATGGATGCATTGGAAGATGTAGGCAAGGAGTTATAAAAGATTGTTAACACCATGAGCACACAAGGGGATGGGCTAGGTTTTGAATATGTGAGCACCTTAGTGGGTGATCTTTTCCAGAGATTATAGGATGAAGTTGATGCCTGGAACAAGTTTGAGGCCAAATTACAAAAATATTTTCCTAGTTTATTACAGTGATGCCATCACTGTCCCATTCTTTCCTCTTTCCCAGATTCTTCATCCCCTTATTCTTTTTCCAAGGCGTAAGCCTACTATGATTCCTTATTCATTTAAGAAGTGTTCCCATAGGTAGAGAACATGCATAGTGTGGGGTGATGTTGGGCCCCTGAAATATTGGCTAAGTACAAAAGGGTGTGTAGGTGCAAGGCCTAGTTGAGGAAAGGAGCATAAGGATAGGGTTTAGGGAAGTGTTTAAGGAAACTTGTGGAGTGCGCGTGTACAAAGACAACATTACAAGACTTATCCATATTGGGCATTTTGGGAAGTATTCAAGGAAAATGTGACTCATTTGCACATGTGGAGTGGATAAGGTGCCACGGCAACAGGATGGCCCATGAAGGAATATTCCCTATGGTAGAGGCTTCTAGAAGGACATCATGAAATAGAGTGGTGAGCTCATGCCGGAGGAGCATGCGTTCACGAGAGGACCACATTTAAACACTTGGCGATGGATCTGAGGCCATAGGAGAATGAGTTGGTAGATCAAAGAGGCTATATATACAAGTTCCTATAGAAGTAAAAGACAGACCAGAACACATAGAGAAAGGGCGGAGCTCTGCAGAAATACTAATCTACTAGTTTGGGAAAATAAGGGTAGGAAATAATTTATCGAGAGGTTGGTGTATTCATTTTTATCCCTATTACAAAAGAAAGGAACCCCATGCACACCAGCCTATCACCCAATGAAAGCTGGGTGCTCACCCGAGGCACACGTGGGTGCCAAGTCTCTCTTTTATGTGAGTTTTAGTGGGAAACATCATCTATGATCTATGTTTAAAAAGACCTTCAAATGGGTTTAGGACATATAAGAACCATAAGGCTTAGAATGGCCTCTAGATCCTTATAATCATTTTAGGTAGAGTACTTTATAGAATCTATAATGTGCATCATTTCAAAAAGAAACATACAAGCATCCATACTTAGCATGAAAGGAAAGAGAACTCATGAGAGAGAAGTATGCATCAGAATCATTGATATTCATGTATATATATAATAGGTAACCTCATTACATCCATTGAGCCATTACAGAGTGTCACAGAGAAGCAGACTATAGTCATGCAATGCACTGGACTTATGTAACTAAGCTATCAAAAAGAAAATTACAATCCCTAAGCCTAATGCATTCTCTCCCAAATACAACTATCCACTAATAGAGTCCTCATAGTATTTCTGTAGAGCTCCACCCATACTCTCTATCTCTCCTCTTTTACTCTACAGTGATTGTATTTATAGCTCTTCTCGACTACCAACTCACCCTCTAATGCCCTGAGATCTGGTGCCAAGTGTCTGAATGTGGTCCTCCATGCAAGCATGCCTCTCTAGGCCTAAGCTTTCCACTTTATCCCATGATGTGATTCTAGAATCTTCTAGCATGTTCCTTCCTAGGCCAACCTATCACCAGGCTGGCACCTTATCCACACAGATCCGGATCATGCTTTTCATGTGTTCTACTACAGATGTCTAAATTGACTAATTCTTGAACCCTTGGCTCTATCCTTGCGCGTCGTACACACTCTGAGCTTCCTTAAACCCTTCTCTTAAACCCTCATTTCCACACTTTTACCTTGCACACCATTCCATTAAATGGGACCTTGCATGCCTAAGCTCCTTCATAATTGGTCAATATTTTAGGGTCCAACATCACCCCACACTACTCTTGTTCTTTGTCCATGGAAACACTACACTTAACCAAGATGTATGCTGCCTTAAGGAACCAAGGTGTAGTCTTACATTTTGCAAAAGAATAAAGGAATGAAAGAATTGGGGGAGAAGGAAGAATGGGGGCATTAACTCAACAAGCTAGGAAAATCCTTCCACAAGTCTACCTCCAGCTTGTTCCATACATTGACCTCACTTTGTGCCTTCTAACAGAGGTTACCGATCAAGGTGCTCACCTTGTCAAAACTTAGGCCAATTCCCTGGGTGCCCAAAGTGTCAATGATCTTCTCCATCTCCTTGCCCAGGTCTTCGAGCATGTCCATCCTCCTGGTAATATGAGGGTATAGTTCTTTCAGCCGGGCCTTGATTGAACCCCTTAATGTTTCAATTGCCTCAGATTTTCTTTCTACTTTGGTAAGAACCTTGTCCCTCTCTTCCCTATTTCCTTTATTCTTCTCTTGGAACTCCTTTAGCTCCACTTCATGTGTGGTGACCAAGGTGCTTGCTACCTTATCCCTATCTGTGCAAGTATCATATGTGGCCTCAGCAGATTGGGCAATGACTTTAACCTCTACGAGCACCTTGCTATACTCAGCAATGAGTGCTACCACCCTCAACTTGTCCTCTTTCTTTAAGCATGCGGCCACTTCCTCTGTAGACTCCAGGGCCAAAGGTCATCTCTCCATGGTGAGGATGTGTGTTAGATATTCTAAGCATTCCAGAGTGGATGCATACTTCTATGTGGGTGGCGCTAGGTCTGGGTGCTTTAAAATGATGGCGCTCTTGATAGACTCCACCTTCTTGTATACTTCCTACACCTTTGTCTTCTCATCCTTTAGCTTGTGCCTCAGCTATGCACTAATTAGTTCTTCTTGCTTCAATCTCTTGGCCTTCTCTAGCCAGCTCCTCTTCTTTCTTCCCTAGCTTTCCCTCTAGCACTCTTATTCTGTCATTACATGCAAAGAGCCTAGCCTTTGTCTTGACCGTGACCTTGTTGAGCGTGTTATAGACCTGCTCATCCGAGAGTTCCTAGGCATTTACCAAGGGATTGAATCCTTATATTTCAGTACTATTATGATTTCTCCTTGGTAGACTTCAAATTCTGGCTCATCAATGTGGGATTTAAATGCCCAAGAGAGCATCTTCTTTGTCCTGGGGTATGCACCCTCCTTTTTAAATGACCCCATGGCTAAAAGTCTTTCTAGGGTACAAAGTGCTCTGGAACCACGTGCATAACACCTTTTAAAAATAATGCAATCTCTTCCAAATCTGAGGGTGCATATACCATAACCTAAATAGTTGTGCATCTGGAATTTTCTCCTCAATACTTTGTGCATCCTCCCCGAATCAATTCTCGACATATGATCAGGTCTACAATTGCTTTCCCGTGCTTCACTACAATGGTGAATTCAAAATATTAAAATAACAACACCCACCAACATATGTGTTCTTGTATAATATGCTTAGTCACCAAATACTTTAACACCATGTGGTCGGTGTCAAACACAAAGGGTGTTTCCAGATATATTGTCTAAACTTGAAGAGTGCGTAGATCATTGACAATGCCTTGCACTCAGTTTTGGTATAGTTCTACTCTATTGGTGTCAGCTTCTTGCTTACAAAACATAGAGGATGATCAACAATCCCTTCACCTAGCTATGCAAGCACTACTCCAATAGCAGTCCCTAAGGCATCTTCATGGACATGGAAGGACTTGTCCCAAGAGGGAAAATGTAATATAGGTGCGGTGACAAGCCTATCTTTTAATTTATCAAATGCCCTCTCTACACACCTCTCCCAAATGGAAGGAACTTTTATGTCTAAGCAGCTCCTCTAAAGGCCCAGTGATCTTGGCATATCCTCCCTAATAAAGTCCCAAAGGGTGTAGCAAAAACACACTTCTTAATGTTGAGGGATATCCTCAATCGCCTATGTCACAATGGTCCTTAAATAGACCATACACTATCCAATCATCCAAATAGACCCAAAGAAATTTATGTATGAAATCCTGGAATGCTTGCACCACTATGCACAAGAAAACAAGAGGCACATTCTTTAACCCAAAGGGCATGACCATGTATGTAAAAGCTCCCCACTCAATGGTGAAAGTCATCTTCTACTTGTCCTCCTTTGCAATCAAAACTTGGTGATACCCTAAAAATCCATCCGTAAAGGATTAGATTTCGCACTGGTGACTCCTTCCAAAATTTCTTCCAGTGAAGGGGATGGAAAAGGGATCAATGAAACAAAATAAATTCAATTCCATATAATCCACATAGATCCTAATCCACCCATCCTTCTTGATGCTGATTACCATCAGATTTATCCATTTCGATTCTTCCACTGCCTCAATGATCCCAGAAGCTATCATTTTTTCTATCTCCTCCTTAACCTTCATGCGTAAATTGGGATTCATCTGGTAGGGCCTTTTCCTAATTGGGCATGCACCATCCTTTAGTTTTATCTTCATCTCCCCTAAGGAATGGTGAACACCTTTGAGCTCATGGTACCCGCATGGGAATAAATCCTCAAATTCATGTAGTAGATCAATGATCTTAGATACTTCCTTCTCCAAACAATAGTCTCTAATAATAGCTTCCTTAGGTTCTGCTCCTTAACCAATGTCAACCTTATTTGTCTTTAAGGGTTCATGGTAGGGATGCATGGGAGTATCTACACTTTCCACTACTTGGCATGTACCTACAGAATGGTTAACATACAATCTTTCGATTCCTCTCCATCAATCACGTACACCAACTTTCCTTTTTCCTTTTCCAAACATGTGTACTCAAGTCAGTAACTCTTATGTTTCCTCTACCTCATCTTCAAAGTGCACCCCAATCCCAGTTCACTAGTAATTCCAACAACCTATCCTCCATCATGGAACTATCCCCCATGGTAAGGTGTTTTATACCCTGCAAGGCCTTATCAACTGATGGTTTGGTACTCTGATACTCAAAGGTTTGAATAAGGTTAGCTATGAGCTCTTGACAATTCCTTTTCTAGCGGCGTGTCTTTGAATGAATATACCATGTGTGTGTGCAACCCTGTAGTGTAGAAGACAACTTGTGAACCCAAAGGGATGGTGGAAAATCTTCCACGCCTTCTCTCAAGACCCATTCACACTCCTGGATTTGGAAAGAGGTAGGATCCTTCCCATTGCAGTCCTTGATGATGGTGGGAACATTACTCCTAGAAAATCTTATAGGAGAGCAATTATTACCTCACACCACTCTAAAAGGCTCTCCTGATGTGTAGCCCACCACCAAGACACTGTGATAAGCAAGACATAACTTAACATCCCTCTCCATTCCTTCTCACCCTTCCATTGAGCTTCCACTCCCTGTAGAAAGATCTCAAGGAAGGATCCTCCTGAATACCTGGGTAGTTCTTTTCCTCCGAGGAGCCGAACCATGCACGCATTTGTTACCTTGGTCACCGACCCTATCAACTTCCGCTCCATCAATTCATAAGTTCTATGCTCTTAATTTTCACATGCTGATCAGGTGGTATCACTCACTGACTGAGCATCTTCAAACTGGATAACCCCGTTAGTAGGGTGTATCATCTATGGGTCTTTGATTGAGCACACATATATCCTATCTAGAACTTCTTCCCCAATGGTTCAATATAGGGTGTCGACTTCCCATCATCCAGGGGTATAATGAATCGTTCCTCCTTGTTCTCGAAGTTGATGTACCCTTTGTTGAACTGAAGGTCCGCATTGTTCTTATAACACCAAGGGCACCCAAGTAGTGTTGGGAAATTGTCTGCCTTGGCGAGTGCATAGACTTCAAAATCCCTAGTAACCTTAGCTCCATAGATAGTAATAGATGCATCCTTTAAGATGCATTGATGGGCATCACCTTAGTCTTGTTTTCCATATATAACACATTTGAAGATGGTTGTAATGCAAGTCTTCCCATCTGATGCCACACATCTAAAGTTAGAACATTAACCTCCGTGCTTGTGTCAATGAGGATATTACTAAGGAGCCATCCATCTACAACTGCATTCAATGTGATCTCCTTGTCATAGTCAAGGCTGTGAGGGGGAAGGTTTACGTGCAAGACCTGCCTCTCACGCTCTCCTTTGGCACATGGTACCTTCTCTCTCAACCATGATCCTAGCAAGGGAATGATATTCTCTTTCCTTAGCATTTTACACACCTCCTTGACCTCATCCAGGTCATCCTTTAGCACCTCGACTCTCCTTCCTTGTTCCTCCCTCCTAGATTCTCCTTTAGACACTAGATTTCCCCTTGTAAGCTCCGAATGACATCCATGGTGTCTTGATATACCTCCTTTTGATGTGCGGGTCTGGATACTTTCCATGAATGACCTCCTCCCTTAAAACTAGGTTCTTCTGTCTTGGTATCTCTCTTGTGCACGTGACTTCTGCCCTTGTTGTTACCAAGATAGGTTCCAAACCTACATCCTGTGTTACACGAGGTATCCACTGTATGTCCGCCTTCTTAATACTAACCATTGCATTGTCATTTTACTTCGGTGCTACCGATTCATATGCTCAAACAATTCTGGGAACTCCTCATACTTATTCTTCTTTCCACACTCAGCAGCACTCAACAAGTCCTGGGAACTCTCATTTGTAATGCTTTGTAGATCCAAAATTGAAACAAGTTCCACATGGGAACTCATTCCTTCCTCCTCCATGGTTTCCACGACCACGGAACCCTCCTCGAACCTCTTCCATGTGCACCTCCATCTATGCGCTCCTCATAATGGTGATCATCACCCTTGGAACTACTGGCAACACTAGTTTGGTGCACCCCATGATCAATGGCCTCATAGATCTAATCAATGAGCCTACAGTCCTTAGTATCATGGGTTGTAGAGGTGAAAATTTTATAGTAACAAGATACATTCTTCCATATTGCACGTTGTAGTAAGGGGCACCTACTCACATCATGGTCCCCATGACAAATTTCACAATCTACTACCACAATACGTACTATCCTCTGGGGGACATTATCCTTTAATGTACCCCTCTACTTCATAATTTGTGCACCAAAAACCACTGCAAGTCTCATGGGCTGAGTTCGCTGACAATGTTTCCAACTTCTTAGCCATAGCAGCAATCTGATCCTCCAAGAATGGGCTAACACCACTATTAACACTACCAATAGCTTTAGTTCGTAGGGAAGCTTACAATGCCTTACACGAGTCTGTAAAAGTTTTATGAGATAAGGCCCTTATAAAAGGAGTGATTAACCCCCCAAAAAATCACTGAGCATGATGTGAAGGGTGAATATCATATGATAATTTAGACAAGAGAGTTTTAAAGCACACATCAAACTCCCACACACTCTCTGACATTCCTTGTTGAATCTCCTTCAAAGCGTTGATGATCTTCTACTCAAACTCAGGAATGTGGAATTATTCCAAGAATGCATTCCTTAAAGTAGTATAGTCCACCACTGTTTGATGAGGGTCATATTTCTTATACCAGTTATACGCGTACCCTTGCAACATGGTTGCAAATGAAAAGAATTCCATTCTAGGGTTGTGACACCATTTGCGTGCCATAGAAATTTCCACTTGTGAACATGTTCCGTAGCATCCTTAATACCTCTTTAATTGGGAAAATGTAGATACATTTCAAAGAAAAATTGTGGGGGTGGTTGGGGCTCGAATCCTCCTGAGCTAGAGCCTTGGTTTCTACCTGTGTTTCCTCTGCCACCTAATCTTCCAAGTCCACCGAGTCCGAACCACTAGTTCCACTAGGCCCACCAGGTCCTAAACCACTAGATCCACCACACCCACCAGCTCCTACTCCTCCTGAACCATCAGATCCACTAGGCCCACCGTGTCCTAAACCACTAGATCCACCACACCCACCAGCTCCTACTCCTTCCGAATTATCGATCCACTAGGCCCACTGTGTCCCGAATTGGTCATGCCAAGGGTCCCTATAGTTCCACCGATTTGTACACCTACAGCCTGTGATAATTCCCCACTTCCATTAGTATACCCCATGCCACTCACAGATGTGAGACCAAATTCTTTTGTGCCTATACCTTGCCCAAAAATTCCTAATAATAGGGTTGTTATTTGCAACCATAGAAGTCCCAAACAAAAAATTATACCTCTTGGGCATAAATTGATCACCTCTAATGTAACCAATTGGACTAGCAATATTATCCCCCTAATTTGGAAAACCAAGTGCCAGGTTACGATCACTAGGTGGGATTAGATGCATGCCAATGGTTCTTCTTTCTCTACATGATGAAATCTCATCAGAATCTAAAGGGGTTTCTCTCATGCGCTTGGTAAGATGGGGTACACAGTGATCGCTCGGGTTCCACGTCCTCTTCATGAACCTCAAATCCTTCTCACAAAATCTACCACTATACATCCATCACACCTACAACCTCACATTTTCTAGAAATCTCCCTTTCACACGCTTCACAATACTTGAGTCATCTTTCCTCCCTATCCTTCTCTATTGAAACATCTCGCCATCTTCCACCACCCTAGCTTCCTCTCCAAAGACTTAGAATGGTTTAGCTAGCCATTGGGAATGTCTCTAAACTCATGGTAATCATCAAGATCTTCGAGAGACAGAGGGATAGCATGTAGAAATGATCCTCTCGGATCCTCACGAAACTCAAACTCGTAACCTCCAAACAGAATATGTGGAAATGGAAAATTCCAGAGTGTAGCTAGCTTATACTCCTTTCTACCAATGATCCACAACAAGGGTTCACATCAAATCTACATCCCTGTAGCATTTGGTATTCTTCTTGGGTCCATACATGTGATCCATAATGCAAAACTGATCTAGATGCATAGGCTGTTAGCCATTCATACAACTCCATAGGGAAGTAGTAGAATTTTTTTTCATAGAGATCATGGTAGAGATTCTCTTCTGCCCATCTATGTGCATTAAACTTGGGTCCAGTGATAAATCTCTAAGAAAATTCATCCTTGTGATCTTAAACCATGATTAAACACTTTCCAACATTAACTGCTATATCATTACTCATTACACAGAACATGATGTATGCTAAATCCCACTACAACTTTGAAAAGAGGTCCCAGTAATGGAACCAAGATGTAGTCATTTTTATCTCTTTTATGTGATTTTTAGTGGGAAACATCATCTATGATCTATGTTTAAAAATACCTTAAAATGGATGTAGGACATACAAGAACAATAAGGTCCGAACAACGTCTAGATCCTTACACGGTCATTTCTGTAGAGTAATTTACAGTAATCTATAATGTGCATCATTTCAAAAGAAACATACAAGCATCCATACTTAGCATGAAAGGAAAGATAAATCATGAGAGAGAAGTATGCATCGAATAATTGATATTCATGTATATATATATAATAGGTAACCTCATTACATCCATTAAGCCATTACAGAGTGTCACAAAGAAGCAGACCACAGTCATGCAATGCACTGGACTTATGTAACTAAGCTACCAAAAAGAAAATTACAATCCCTAAGCCTAATGCATTCTCTCCCAAATACAACTATCCACTAACAGAGTCCTCATAATATTTTTGTAGAGCTCCACCCATACTCTTCGTCTCTCCTCTTTTACTCTACAGGCACTTGTATTTATAGCTCTCCTGGACTGCCAACTCACCCTCCAGCGCCCTTAGATCTAGTGCCAAGTTTCCAAATGTGGTCCTCCATGTGAGCATGCCTCTCCAGGCCTAAGCTTTCCACTTTATCCCATGATGTGCTTCTAGAAGCTTCTAGCATGCTCCTTCCTAGGCCAACTGTCACCACATTGGCACCTTATCCACACGTAACCAGTCATGCTTTTCATGTGTTCTTCTCCAGATGTCCAAATTGACTAAGTCCCAAACCCTTGGCTCTATCCTCGCACATCACACGTGCTACGAGATTCCTTAAACCCTTCTCTTAAACCCTCCTTTACATGATTTTCCTTGCACACCATTCCATAACTGGGACCTTGCGTGCCTACACGCCTTTATACATGGTCAATATTCTAGGAGTCCAATAGTTGGGAATTATAATTTTTTTGTAGGCCCAATTATATGAGTCCAGTTATAATGCATGACTATGGTCTACCTTTTATGACATTCTCTAATGGCCTTATGAATGTAATACGGTTACTGTTGATATGAACATGAGCATTAATGGTTCCGATACATACATCCTTCTTCATAGTTCTTTCTCCTTTATGTTTATGAACTAGTATGAATGCTTGTATGATTTCCTTTCTGTATTGGTGTAATTTCTTTTATCTATTAAAGTACTTTATGTATGGAATAACTGCAAGGATCTAGAAGCTGTTCTGAGCTCTATGGTGCTTATATGTCTTATTTTCTTTCAAAATATATCACACTAAGATCATAGATGATGTTTCCCATTAAAATCACATAAAAAGAAAGACTCGGTGCCCACACGTGCCTCGGTGAGTGCCTAGTGCCCACCTTGGGTGATATATTGACGTGCTTGGGATTTCTTTCCTTTGTGATGGGGGTAAAAATGACTACAAACCATAACATAATTCCACAAAAACCCATATATATATATATATAAGCTAACTTGTATTACCCTCTAGGAAAGGGTATCAACAACTAAGTTTCATAGATTCGAAAAAGTAAAAAATCAATACTCATTTACACTATTCAAGTTTCCAAAAATGACTCTACACTATAGTGCTTGAATCCATCAATCACACGCTTAAGAATACACAATTATAAAATATTAGAATAACAATATGAACATATCCAATACAATGATAGAATATACAAACCAGATAATAAACAATGATTAAAAACAAAAGCTCAACACTAGAGAACACAATTTCATTGCAAGAGCAAAGTGCTTTGCATGGGTTGGTGTCATTTTCTAACCTAACACTAACCTTCCATCACCATGTCACCCATGGTTAGGTCCTTTATGTTAGGTATTAGGTTTAGAACTTAGGATCTTTAGATATATTTAGATCCCCATTAATGTATCAACCTTAGCTTAGGTTTATATTTGTTTAATCAAATACAATAGGATATAGGTAGGTCGTTTAGAGTATAGTTCCCAATTTATTATAGGTTATATTAGGCCCTCCAACAATTGAAATACTCCAATGCATTAATCAAACCTGATTAACGTTAAGCAACACTATGACTACAATAAAAAAAAATCGTTATAAAATAATTTACAAAAGATGATATTCACCAAGTCTTAATATAATGGTTCGTTAGAGGACATTAAGATGCCAATTAGACTTAACCATCATGATCAAAATAATATCAATCAAGGAGAATGCCTTGGATCACTAAAATTGATCCAAGGTATTTTCCTTCATCTAGTATAGATGAAATAATCTTAGGAACATAATTTATACCAAAACTTAGATAGATTACCAGTTACCAATTTATCTATCTATCCCAAGAATTTATTTTCACTTTCCACAAGCTGAAATCACTTAGTTTATTTCAAAATCTGTCAAGTAAGTATTCTATGATAAATCAATGTAAGTGCAATAATTCCATAAAATGATTAACAATTATATTTAACGAGAAAATTGATATCTTTCCAGCAAACATGATGAACTAGTTCATAAGAGAACAAAAATTAGATGTCAACATTTGTAAAATACAATCAAAGAAGCATGTATAGATATCAACACAACAAAGGCATTACTTATCTCCCCTCTAAAAACCATCATCATCTCGATGATTGACTTAATATAATCACATTTTAATAACATAGGTAAATATATTGCTTATTTAACCACATATTTCCCAAACAATAAACATAATTGTAGAAATTTATGTTTTCAAAGGTTTATTACAACATTCAAATGGATGTACCAAAACTTATTTAAAGTTATTTGCACAAAAATTAGAGATGGTTTTCAAACTCACTATCAAAATATCACATAAAATTGTATTATTTCAAATAGAAATAAATGAGGAATGGTATTTTTTATGACCTCAAGGTTCTCGCAAGTTGCACTTTCTTTAGTAAGATAGTTCCACTGGACCTTGCATTGACTTAATTCATGGTTACACAAGTGTAACTTCTGAGTTTCCAGCACCCTTATGGGTTCAGCCATGATTATTTCTAAGTCTCAGACCTATAAAGAATTCCAATTCAATACATGTGACAAATCTTAAATGTATTTCTTAAGAAAGAAAATATCAAAAACATCATGCATCTCGTGAAGCAATGTGGGAATGATACTAAATGATAGGCTACATGACTGATCACTTCCACAATTTTGAAATGTCCCACAAATCGAGGTGATAAATTGATTTCTTTGCCAAAATTAATTGAGCTCTTTTTAGGCTTGACTCATAAAAAGACTTTTTCACCAAGTTCAAATTTTCTATCAAGCCTTTTGAGGTCTTCATAGTTTTTCTACCTATCAGCTTCTTCCTTTAATTTCTCATGGATTAATTTTACTTTTTGTTCCATTTCAATAAGCATTTCAAGTCCAATTACCTCTTTATCTTCTATGTTATCCCAACTAGCAGGGGTTATGTACTTTCGTCCATATAATGCTTTGAAAGGTGTTATTTTTAGAGAGGAATAGTAAGTGTCATTGTTTGTAAATTCAACTAAAAGAAGATATTCTTCCCATTTTTTGTTGATCCATTCAATACATTCTCAAAGCATGCCTTCCATTACGATTAACTCTTTAATTTTTCCCATCCATTTCTGGATGGTACATAGAAATACGGTTTAGCTTCATTCCTAAGGTTGCATTTAGATTTTTTTAAAAATGTGAAGTCATTATTGGGTCTCTATCAGATATAATTAGCTCAAGTACACCATGCAATCTGAAAATTTCATGAACAAATATTTTTACAAGAACAGGTGAATCATCTTTTAGATTTCTAGCAATGAAATGAGCTACTTTTGTTAATTTTTCTACCATAACCAAAATAACATCATGTTTATTTTTAGACATAGGAAACCCTTAAAAAAATCCATACTTATTACCTACCATTTATACAATATGTTATGTGGGTATAGTAGACCAGTTGGGTGTATATGTTCAGCCTTAATAGATCGACATTCCAGAAATTTGATACAAAAAAATAATATCTTTCATCATCCATTTCTAAAAATATTCTTGTTTTACATCAGCAACAATTTTTGTCACTTCAACATGTCCAGAGTAAGGTGAGTTGTGAAATTCAGTCATTAATTTCCTCCTTAAATCATTTTCTAAGGGTGCATGCACCCGATTTTGATACCTTAAAATTCATTCATTATCAATTCATAAACCTTTGTATCTTGCATCATTAGAATATGCAGTAAGTGTTGTTTTTACTTGTTGGTAATATGGATTAGACATCATTGCTTTCTATACCTCATCTTTAAACTAAGCTCTCAAAGTTACAAGTGTGGAAATATGTTTCCTATGACTTAGTGCATCTACCACTCTATTCTCTTTACCCTTGATACAACTTGTATTAAAATCATACTAACACAAAACTCACACCATATTCATCGCCTTACATTAATATTAGGTTGAGTGAAGATGTATTTCAGCCCAAGGTTGTTTGTTTTTAATTCAAAGGACTTATCTAAGAGGTAATGTATCCAAACTTATAGTGCATAAATTATGGAAACAAGCCCTAGGTCAAGGGGATCACAATGCATCTTGTGTAACTTGAGATTTCTTCTTTCATATGCTATAAAATGATCATTTTGTAGTAACATACCCACGTATCCTTCTAAGAAAGCATATGTGACCACTTTGTAAATCTTCCGTTAGGATCTGAAATAGTCAAAATAGGTTGTTTTAGTTAGCTATTCCTTTAATTCTATAAATATTGCCTCACATTTTTCATTCCAAACAAACTTTTTATCTTTCTTTTGCAATGAAGTAATTGGAGCAACAACCTTTGAAAAGTCCTTTACAAATTTTCTATAATATCCAACAAGCCCCATGAAGCTTCTGACTTCATGAACGTTCTTAAGTGTTGTCCAATCAATTATGGCTGAAATTTTGGATGTATTAACTGATATTCCATATTTACTTATTACATGCCCTAAGTAATGTACTTCTATTTTGTAAAATGAACATTTTGATAACTTTCCAAACAATTTTATTTTTCTCAAAATATCAAGTACAATCCTTAAGTGTTCACTTTTTGCTCCATTCTTTTTTAATAGATCAAAATATCATCCAGAATACAAGCACAAATGTATTCATTTATTTATCGTTAATACATTTACTAACCCCAAATGTGTCGGCCTATCACCCATTGGGTGGTAGGTGCTCACTTAAGGAATGTGTGGGATCTAAGCCCCTCCTTTATGTGAGCTTTGTGAGATGGTTCCACCATTAATGGAGGATGATTTGTAGAAGCAGAAGTACATTCACTTATTTAAAGAGGTAGAAGATGCAACTAATAGATCCACACCTTAATGCATTACAGAAACTAAATAACATTGTAATAAGCATAATAAACCAGATCGAGCCATGATAAGTCATATAACACGAGGGTTTACACCCATAAACAAGATATACCAAACGAGCCCATATATATATATTGATTTAACATAGTTCTAGTAGTCACATTACAGTCAAAAGGGTCATCTCAAACCATACATATTAAATGACAGAGACTCAACTCCTATCAACATCTCTGATATGAGACCCTAACTATACTTTTCCCATTTTAACCCTTGTTACAGATCCCATTACCCATACATATGCTTGTGGCATCCTTTATAACCCTCTAGCACTAAGTGCTCTAAACCATATAATAACTGCAACACTTATTTACTTTGCCTCTTATTCTCTATGCATTCTCTCTGTCTCCCACCATCTCTTGTATTATTTCTTTTTATATCTCTTCGTCCCTCCTCTCTTGTATATTTGTCTCTATCCCGAGCATATATGTTTATAGGATCAATAACCACCTCCATGACTTCTCTCCGAACATATCATTTTCAAGTGTCAATGTGGTCCTCCATTGGTGAATGTTTATCCATTTTCAGACCCTCCATTCTCTCGTAATGATGTCCTCTATGAATATTCGCTTCATGGAATATCCTTTTCTTAACTCCAAGGTTCTAGGTGGCACCTTATCCAATCATCATGCTTAGTCTAGTCCTCACATTTTTCCTCAAGTTCCTCTAGAATTCCAAATATGGCTAAGTCATTTAAACTCTTGTTCTCTTCTGCTATGTGCACATTGGTTTAACTTAAACCCTTCTTAAACCCCTTTGTGCTATGTGCTTTCCCCTAAGCACTCTTCTTCTCACTGGTCCTACACATGCATGCCCTTTAGTACTTAACTAATATTTCAGGGCCCAAAATCACCCCACACTAAGCATGTTCTCTATCCTTGGAAACATCTTGCTTCTTCAAAGAATAAAGAATAGTGGAATAAGGATAATTTGAATAAAGAATGAAAGAATAGAAGAATCTTCTACTACTGTAGGAGTGGGAATTATTTCTTCACTATTTCCTCAATATTTTCCCAAGAATCTACCTCACCCTGAGCCTACTAAAGTAGGTCACCTACTAGAGCACCACCTAATCAAACCTTAATTTATCACTCTTAGAATTTAGCGTATCCATAATTCCTTCTAGCTACTTGCTAAGATTGTCCAGCGTGTCCATTCTGTGGGTGACTTGGGGATATAGTTCCTTAATTTGATTCTTAACCAAACCCCGTAAGGTTTTGATTGCTTCCAACTTTTTCTCAACCTCAGCTAGGATCTTATCCCGCTCTTCCCTATTTCCCTTGTTCTTATCTTAGAACTCCTTCAGATCCACCTCATGCATAGCAACTAGTATGCTTTCTATCCTATCTCTATCGGCGTAATTGTCATAAATTGTTGTCACCATTTGCGTGGCATTGTTCATAGTAGTAAAGAGCTTGGAATAATAGGTAAGCTGTCTCTCCAATATTCAATTTTTCTTCCTCCGTTGGGGGCTCTAATGCCTCTTCAATGGATTACAATGTGAGTGGTTACCTCTACATGGTGAGGATGTGTGTCAATTATTCCAAACATTACATGGTAGACTCATATTTTTTCTCGGGTGGGGCTATATCTCGGGTGCTTTAAGATTATGGCTTCGAAATAGTCTCTATCTTCTTATGGATATCATGCACCTTTTCCTTCTCCTCCCTTAATTCATGCCTTAATTGTGCATTGATCATCACCTCCTGCTTTAACTCCTTGTCTTTTTCAATGATCTCTTCATTTTTATTTTAAATCTATTCTTCCAGGACCCTTACTCTGTCATTTCTCCCAAAGAGCCTTGCCTCAACCTCCACCGACACATTTTTGAGTGCATTACAAAATTTCTCATTTGATAGTTGTTGAGCATTCACTAGAGGGTTTAATCCTTTGGTATTTGGTATCTTCAACAATTCCACACGGTTGACCTCGAATACAGGCTCATCAACATGGGACTCAAAATACCAAGACAACATATTCCTTGTGTTTGGGTATGCACTATATTCATCAAAAGAAGACCATGTAAGGAGTTGGTTTGAAGGCATGATACTTTCTAAATGTACACGCAAGTACCTTATTTAGATCATTGATGTAATTCATTCCTTGTTCCTATGTCATTACTATACCCTTTCCACCTTTATGCATTACCTTTGGGAAGCTTACCGCCAGGATAGGATATCCTCCCATGCTTCCATACTCCTTTTCTATACTTTTTCTTCCCTCCATCTCCTTGAGTACTTCTTTGGCATTGCACTCCACCTCTTGATCCACCAAGTCTTTTATGATGCTTATTACCTCCCTTTCTATGGTATCCTCTATCTTCTCCTTGGTCAAGCTTAGATTCCTTTGATCCTTCATGTTGACCTCCTCACTTCCCCCTCTTTTCATGAGTTCCTCCTTCATTCTCATCCTTCTCTTCATTTACCTCTTCTTCTGACTCATGTACATCATACATAGGATGGTTCTGAGCCTCACTATGCTCTTCATCATCTTCATCACCTTTTTCAGCCTCCCTACCCTCTATTTCCTCCGAGCCTACCTTTTCGGTCACTCTTTTCTTCTTCCTAATCTGGTGATTCTAATATAGGAGACTCTTCTTTTATTTTTCCCTAGATGACTCCTTTCTTACCAGCGAATCTTCTTTTTTAGGGGTTTCTCTTCTTCTGGAACCTCTTCCTCATGTTTCTTCTATTTATATTCTATGGGGATTTATTCCTCCATTCATAAGTTCTTGTCCTTGCACACGACACTTGCAGATTGTGTTATTTATATACTTTGTGCATTTTTCTCGGGGCCCTCATATCTCTCCCTTTTCATTGACATGGCCTTTTATATTATGGTTGGGTCTTCTAGGATCGAGATATTATTCTCAACGTAAGCACCCTTCTCATACTCTAGCCTTATGCACATGTATACCCTTGATGCATCCTCCAACCAATAGGCAAATGTTCGGCTTCAACATATATACATCATAGAGACATACTTCTCCACATAGGTGAACTTCTTTAGATATATCAATGTCCTACATAGCTCATGGTAATCTTGGTCTACTGTGCTAAGGTAAAACCTTAGTTTCTTTACCTCTTTGAATTTATTGACTCCGGCCTAGAAGTATTGTGTTGTGAAGGAGAATGGAAATTTGCACCAGGGACCCTTAACGCCATCTGCTAGAGTAAACCTTCCAATACATAAATGTTGGTACATGGAGAATTCGGCCTCACCTTGCAGTAAAATAGGTAAAAATAAGGTATTATCCACTTAGTGTTGAATGCATCACACATCCACTTATACCATTTTTCTAGGTGTGCCTTGTGGGTGGCTGTCATGGTGTCACAAGTGTACTTCTCAAATCTCCAGACAATTTTTATGTCCCATCATGCACTTTAATCTCGAAAAGATGATGGTAAGGAGGACATTACCAAATATGATCTTTTCTCCATCATGCATGGTACTGCCGATTTCTTTTTCTATGAACACCGAGAGGTTATACATGGTCCCCTGTGAGATATTATAGAAAAATTCAACCAAGATTTGTTTATCTATGTCCATTTCTCCTACCCACTTAGTTTTGTGACCAAATGTGTAGTTATCCTCATTACGTGGTCAAAAATCATAGAGATGTCAAAGTATCAAGACCTCTTCATGTATTCATAGGCTTCAACAGTATTCTTGATGGCCTCCTTATCATCCAAGTCATCATCAAAATATTCTCCCTCACTGTAAGACCAATAAATTTAGAAATCATTCCGAGTTATCCGCATCCTACTTCCTACAAAGTATAAAAGATCTTCATGTACGCATGATATTAACTACTGTACATCTCTTAGGTTTTCCAAAATAAGGAAACTCATAGAGTTACAATAACCTGACCTTTTCCATCTTCACCTTTATGTCATCATCGTAGATAGGCATTCTATCATGTGTCCTTTCTCCCGTAGGGTGAACCGGTTCAATGCCATCTTGTTTTATGTAGTGCTTGTTTGATGGTTGTAGTCACTTATGGCCATTTTTCTAACATGAGACACCCATTATTTTCCAAGCAATACATCATTTGGGTATTGCATCTTCGCATACCATTCCTCATTGAAAATGATAGAAACAACTTGTTTCCCTTTATCCTTTCCCTTCTTTGGTGAAGCAGTCGTTTCTTTCCTTAGTGCCATTTTTTTTGGGTCACTAAAACTTATTTCTTTCTCCTAATCTTGGCTCTACTTGTTTGAGAAAATCCCTTCAATCATGTACCCTTCCGCAGAAACCTTACCTAGAAAACCCTTTATAGACACATATAATTACGCCTAAGCAATTTAAATACTTAAATTGCACTAATATCTCCTTTCTCACAAATTGACGACATATTGTTGATGGTGCTTGTTTCTCTTCCATTATCGTTAATTGATTACATTAAGCTAATTAATTAAGTCACCTATTCAACACATACCCTAATTAACAACCTTTCGTTAATCGACACCTTCTATCTAGTATAATTAATTATTATTAATTAATTAGCCTCCCTTCTCATTAAATCAATAAATCTCTATTTAATTGGTTTAATTCCCTCCTAATTGTCTAAATCATACTAAAATCCTCTAAAATCTTATAAAAGCTTGCACATGTATTAATTAAACATCTTGATTAATTAATACACCCCCTTTATCCACATGAGTCACTTGAGGACAAACTAAACCCTCCTAAAGCTAACTCAACCCCATCTAAACCCCCCTTATCCATAACTAACTCTACACCTCCATTTATCCCACATTCATGAGGATGTGTTGAATTCGTCATCCTTTGGGCTATATAAAGAACCCTCCTCCTACCTTTACACTTACACCTAAATCTCTCAAGAGACAAAAGTAAGCACATAGTTTCATACTAATAGCCTTTTGTCATTCTTGAGCCCTCCATCCTCCATTCTTGAAGAGCTAAGCCTCACACCCAAGCATCCATTGAAGGATCAAAGCAAGCAATATAATTTGATTGCCATTTGGACTATTTAGGTCCATTTTAAATGTTTAAATTAGGCAATTAAGGGGAATAGAGTTCATGAATTTACATTGTGTTTTGATTATATTCAAAGTTATTAATGTTAAGGGTAGGACTTGCTCATTTCTTCATCATGATGGTGTAATTTCTCATTTTTAGCTAGGTTAGGAAGCTATTTTTAGGTGGTAGTTTCCTTGCTCTAAATTTGGTTAAATTTGTAGAAACACTTGCACACATTTGGCACGCTTGGTGGGACCCTTAGTCCCATGGAATTTTAGTTTAAGTTTCATTTTTTTGGCTAACTTCCTATATGCACGTGTAGTAATTAATGTCCATTTTCTTGGAATTTTTTCTCATTTTATATGTGTAACTTCATGTTCATAGCCATAATTTTAATGGGTTATTGCCATCCTTAAAATAACTTGTCAAAATTTGAGATATTGTGAGTTTTCTTGTGTTTGATAGAATATTTTGGTTACAGGTTTGGTGCAGGCATGATTTTAGGGGTACGTGCGTGATTTCCATGGCACAAGCACTATTTTCAAGGTGCACACATCTCTCTAGTGGTGCATGCATGCTATTAAGACTTGTCACTCTATCTGTCAACCCTTGGCACATGCACACTAACCCTGGTGCACATACCCTAACCACAGTGGTACACTAACCCAAGCATAGATGTCATTTCATACAGTACCTTCACTACATTCTGAAACCTGTCAGATCGGCACACATGCCCTAACCAGGGCGCACATACTATTTTAGTGGTGCAGAGACATATTTTTCTAGTAATGCGGTTATTCTGTCTATTTTTCTCAGAGTAGCACATATGTTGTTTTTGTGGTGCACACACCTCTCTAGTGGTGCAGGTGCTTGATAAATCTAAAAATTCCATAGAGTGGCACATGCACTATTTTCATGGTGCACACATCTCTTGGGTGGCACAGGTACACTGTGAGCCAAAAACAACCTTTGGTGGTGCATACGCCCTAACCCATGTGTAGGCGCTGAAAAAGGGGTGCATGCATCCTTTTGCATTTTTTGAAATTAAAGTGTTGATGTGCTAACATTCTTGTAGGTTTATCTAATCATATATTTGTCTTTGCAGGCTATTTTTACATGTTTGTATTTGATTAGGTAATATTTTGCATTGTTTACTTATAGGATTAAGATCACATATGCTCTTCCCTCGCATCCCTTGGGGCGATCTTGGGAATCAGAAATGATTCTTAAGTCCTTTGATGCTTTGAGATTGTTAAGGGTATTTGATTTGGAATTGGTTAATTTGGCATAGTTGAATTAAAGTGTTTTTCCATTTGATATCTTTTTGGATTTTGGAAGACAATCACATATGCTCTTCTCTTGTGTCCTTGGATGAGCCGAAGAATTAGAAATGATGCCTTCTCTTTTGATGGAAAACTACTAAACATCATCATATAGGACCAAAACGCTTGTCAAAGAATGGAGGAATCAAAACAAAATTTAGAAAACTACTAATACAATTGTTATATAGGTTGTCAAATGGTGTTCGAGTAAACCACATCTAATTAAATAAGATACTAAGAACAACATATTCAAAAAAGGGTACGTCCCTCTCCGCTCAACTAGAACATAACCCCTTTGGCATAATGCCTTAAGCTACAATAATGGGGGTGGTTCCAGGAACCCCAAAGTAGTCCACACAAGAGGGAACCTTGTGGACAAAATGGGAATTGCTCCGCACTACCTATCTGACTAGTAAATCCTTTGTGAGATAGAGTTATAAGTTGTCCCTACCGACCCTTTTAAGTACACATTTGGATGCATTTATTGCCCATTGTGCTTGAAGGGGGAAAAGTCGAGATACTCCCAAACTAGTCATTGCGACTTTTTGGGTAAATCGTCTCGCTCATGGATAATCTTTGTAGCACCTAGGATGAGAGAACCACCTAGGAAGATATAATTTGGCCAGGAGCCCACTTTGACCATTCTAAAATAGTGTTGAGTTGTGAACCATATTTTCATTGAGAAACATGTGACGCCTTACTATTTCCCAGCTTTTACTTGCCATAGGGCGAGGCAAAGGTCTACCAAGTGAAGCCAACATTTTTCATCTTTTTTTTATTTTCTTCCTTCACATTCTTTTGACAATTTGTTGATCAGAAGAGGGTGACTACCTTTGTGTTACCAATCGACTACTTTGTCACTTTTATATATCATTTACACCCATCCATGTTTACGGTTGGGTAAGTTAAACATCTAAAGTGTGTAGAGGTGTATTCATGTCATTAGTATCCATTGTGATCTTGATACCCATGTCAAGATTGTCATTTTAGTTAGGTGTGGTTCATCACCATGGACTTCCTTAGAAGAGTTATCTTGTTTATATCATATCACTATAATTTTGATATTTACGTCTTGTTTCTAGTAAACTCGATATAAATATCTATATTGTAGGGTTACTTATTACACGCACACATTTTAAACTATTCCTAGCTATACTTTGAAATTTTTTGTTCGGTTCTATTATTACCTCGATTTCAAAGAGTGTTGGGTGTTACCATTTGTGTGTGTTATATCAATAACACCTTGATATCAATACTTCACTTTCTCATAAAGTGGGTTAACATATCTTGGTGATATTGTTGTGTCATTCGCAAATTGTAATTGGCACTTTTTGAGATATAGGTCTTAATTGAGTTTGAGCTCACTCATCGTATATCTTGATTGGGAGGTTGCATTGACTTCTTGTATTTACTTACGTTTTGTTCATCTCCTTGAACTTGGCATAAGTGAAAACATCTTGTTAATCATCTTGTGATGTGAAACTACTCTTTGAAACATAGTCTAGGAGGTACTTCATTTAAACAGGTTTCAATACCAAACACTTGTATCACTAGTGATTTATCACCCTATCACATTGGTATTCTCACATTGTTGATTTATTCATACTCTTAACAAATACATTTTGCATTTCACTTAGGGGTGGTCACTAAGCTTTGAACACATTTACAACTTACCCTAGTGAAACTATCACAAAAACATGGCTCCTAAAACACGTCTAGGGTTAAAAAAATAGACATGAGAGGAACAAAAAGAGCAAGCTTGGGAAACCTATAACATACAAGGGTCAAACCCCTTCATTGGACATGACCTAGGACCACTGTTTTTTGTAGAAAAGGAAACAAAAGAGATGGTCAATCATAGTGGAAATGAATTAGAATCACCACATGCAAAATTTGATTTTGACCCCACTCTAATAGATGAATTTCTTCTTAGAAACAAAGATAGAGTGTTGGCATGGGTCATAGAATTAGGGGCCAAATTGCCCATTGAAAATGAAATAATACTACCTACGAATAACGCTACTGAGGAAGAACGTCCCCTTATCAATATGGAAGATATTTTAATGCATGGACAAGCTTCTACCTCTTACACGAGAAAATGATAAAGTGGTCGGGCATAGAATGCCCTTTATCAAAGTGCCATGAAGAAACAAGATAGAACATGAGACAGGTGAAGAACCTCCACAATACGAAGAGGAGGAACCTTTAGAAGAAGAAGCCACAAACCAAGCCACAATCAGAAAATAAATCAATAACCTAAGATGGCAACTAGCTTTGCTTAATTCTCATGTACAAAAGGACACAAACAAGAACATTCAAAAGTTGAGGCCTAAGGTTAAGATCAATGAACTCCATCAAGAAAACCAAGGAGAAGAGGACACAGGGTATCATCGCATATACATCCCTACTTCTCCCACTAGAGAACAATTTCTCACGCAAGAAGTGTAATCTATGAAAGTGACACTTTTGAGCTTACAAGAGAGCAATATAAGGAGCATTAGGAAATATCAATATGAATAATTGTGCTCATATCCTTTTACAAGACAATGACCCTTCAACCCTTTCTAAAGAAATTCGATATTGCAATGTTTGACAAATATAAAGGAAAAGGAGACCCAGGATCATGTTAAAGATTTCTACATGGCATGTCAAGAGGTGTCTTATAGTGATAATTACCTCATTAGACTTTTTCCCAAGAGTCTCGGAGGTCAAGCATTGGAGTGGTTTACACGCTTACCATGAGGATCAATTTTCACCTAGCCAAAATTGGTAGAAAGATTTATGCATCACTTCTCGTATAACATAGAGAGTGATGTCACCATGGCAAAATTGTGTGGTGCCAAGCAATGCCCAAATGAGACCTTCACCAACTTCCTCCAATGGTGGAGAGGGATAGCTAGTTGCTTCCCTTGTGCTTTCCTGAAAAGCAACTGGTTAGTATTTTCGTTCCCAATCTCAACCCAGATATAGCTTTCCACCTCCAAATGCATTGTGTTCATACTTTTGAGGAGGTTATCGAGAAAGGGATTCAGATAGAAAAGGCTCTCATTACCAAAGGCACCCTCAAAAACCAATCTAAAGATAACCAAAGTGTCAAACCCATGGAAAAGCTGAAGATCTTTAACAAAAACAAAAATGTGGTGGGAGATGGAATCATTGATTCTAAACGTGTTCAAATGGTCCAAACTGGTCAACCTTTTAAACTAACCAAGGGCCCAATTCAACCACTACTAAAGTGAATAACATTCACCTCTCTCAATGAACCATTGTTAGTCATACTAAAAAAATTAGATGCGGCCCACATGATGACCTATCCTACAACGCAACCATTTGACGAAAACGCTTCTAAACCTTCATGGTATAAGGAGCATGAATATTGTGAAATGCATCACGTTAAAGGACATAAGATAGAAAAATGTCTACAGCTTTTCCATTATATTCAGGACCTCATTGACAATGGGGAGATAGAGGTGGATAACCCTGGAAAAACACAAACACCTAACGAGAAAATGGGGATTTATAAAGAACCATTCCCCAAGCATGATAAGTTAGAAAATTCAAAGTCAGATCGGGAGAATCATCCCAAACTTATAAAGTGTGAATTACTTGTACACCAAAAGAGATAAAAATCATTATGATTCACTTATTGGGTGTATTTTCTCTCCGATGATGTGTCAATACCATCCGGATCAAGGGAAAGAATCTGCATTTGTGGTAACAAAGGTGTGCCCACCTCATGATTTTGGAAACTTCTCTGTCGACCCCACATAGTGGTAAATATAACCTTTTAGAACAAATTGAGAAGACATCTTCTAAGATGTCAATCTTAGATCTTCTCAAGATATCCAATGTGCATAAAGACATTCTGTATCAAACTCTTCAGGGGTCGGGAGTGCCTTTAGAAGTCGATCCTACACACCTTCAAGCTGCGGTGGCAAACATCGCACCAAGTGAACATCTCACTTTCAACCATAGGAAAATCCCTACCGAGAATCCTACACCTAATATTCCCTTATACATTGAGGAAGTTATCACTCGTAGGAAAATCAAACGAGTCCTTCTAGATAACAGATCTGGGTTGAACATCTGCACGCTTAAGTTGGTCAAACAATTGGGACATACGGAGGAAGATCTTGAGTCCCATATCATCACTATCACCACATACGACAACACGGAAAGGGAATCAGCAGGTACCATCACGCTGCCTATGGAGGTAGGTCCCACTTGTCATCAGACAAAGTTTCACATCCTAGACTTGGAACTTCCATATAACATGCTTCTAGGCCAACCATGGATTCATGCCATGCATTTGTGCAAGCAAGAACGTTTCATCAATACATTAAGTTGAAGCATGAGGGACATATGGTTACAATACTAGGGGATTGAGCCCATTGCTCATTGTAGATCTCTCAATAGCTTTTCACTAAAGGGTACATATGCATGTCCTTCTGTAGATATAGTTGTCCCTCTCAAGTCTTAGGCCATGGAATCCTGGGTAGATTCGAATTCTCTTAGTTCTTGCACTCATGGGGCGTCTACTTCAACATCTCCATTTGATTCATGGGAGATGAAAATCCTTGAATATGGTTACGAGAGAGTATAATGTACAACAAGCGCTCTTGGTGTCGAACTCTCTTTGTCACCCAAGACTAGAGGTCGACCCAACTACGCCGGGAGACCTAAAGGGGAACACACTATTGGGTTGTTCCTACCTAGAGGCTTGTTAGCCGAGGAAAAATTACTTGATCCACCTACTACTTGGGTCCCCGAGGATACTCATCCTCCCTGTTATTGAACCCTAGAATATGAAAAATCTAGCTGAATGGTGTACTCCATGGGCTACAAAGGCCTAGGATGTGGGAGGAACGAACAAGAACAAAGAGAACCAGTCCCTCTTCCACATTTCAAAACAGAAAGATACGGCATTGAGATTCTCCCTTATGAAGCACACCCCAACGATCAAGATGTGAATTTTTCTGAGTGTGAGGATAGCTCTGACTATCTAGACAACGATCTGATTCCCATTATAGCCAATATGAGGATCTGGTCTCCATGAACCTTTTCATGAACAATGTTGTCCTAACCTTAACCCCATAGAACCAAACATTGACCTTGTATACCCTTCCCTTGTTGAATGCGACCAACAACATCACATGCGACTAGATTTGTTTGAGAATGATGAGGCTATTGCAAAATTCATGGGCATAATGGATACAATTCCCATTGGATATCACAAGAAAGGTTTCTTTATCGACTTAGATACATGTGCTTTCTTTGGCGAGGAAACTGAACTTCATGGTCAACAAAATTTAAAGAAAAGTGAGGGAAAATTTTCTAAAAAAATCCTTGGCAAAAATTGAATTCCAAGTCGTAGAGTGAAAACGTCTTTGAGGCACTAGTTGACAAACAAATAAGAAAATCAAAGGAAAAACATAGTGACCATGCCAAGGATGAAAATCTCATGGAGACATCCTTGGATGAGGATCTCAACCTACCTCCTGATCCTACATGTATGGAGGACTTATCAAAATTGCTATTCGAAGAAACCATTAATGTCAACATTGGTACAAAAGAAGATCCCAAGATAGTGAAATTGGGAGCATCACTCTCAGCTAGAGAACAAAAGACATTCACTATGCTGCTATGAGAGTTTATTGATGTGTTCGCATGGTCTTATAAAGACATGCCCGGCTTAGATCCAACTTTGGTCATGCACAACCTAGTCGTGCACGTAGACACCAAGCCTATCAAACAAAAGCTCTGAAAGATGCACCCAAGAGTGGCCCTATTGGTTAAAGAAGAGTTGGAAAGATTGCTTGTAGCAAGATTCATCAAACCAATTGATTATTCTGAATGGATATTGAACATTGTTCCTGTCTAGAAAAAACCTATAGGTATCTGAATCTGCATGGATTTTAGGGACATCAATAAATCTTTCCCTAAAGATGATTTTCGCTGCCCAATATTGACATGATTGTTGACTCAACAATAGGGTACAAAATGTTATCACTCATGGATGGATTTTTGGGTTATAATCAAATTAAGATTGCTGAAGAAGACCAACACAAAATAACTTTTATGACTCCTTGGGGCACCTTCTGCTATCAAGTGATGCCATTTGGCCTTAAGAATGTAGGAGAAAATTATCAGAGGGACATGATAGTTATTTTTCATGATATGATTCATGACATCATGGAAGACTACATAGATGACATCCTGGGAAAGTCCAAAACAAGAGCAGATCATCCAATCATTTTTTAGTGTATCTCTCGAATTCCTGCGTGAATACAAAGTGAGGATGAATCGCAAGAAGTGTGTCTTCGGTGTGCTATCTAGGAAATTATTGGGATTTATTGTGTCAAGATGAGGTATTGAGGTAGACCCTGCTAAAGTGGTTGCTATTCTGAAATGCCTCCACCTAAAAATATCAAGCAAGCTGTGTAGCTTACAGGGGAAAATTCAAGCCATTCGCCCCTTCATCTCCTACCTTACAGATAAATGTCACTCATTTACCCATTTTCTTAAAAAGGATTTCACTTTCATTTGGGGACCCGAGCAATAACAATCCTTTTCTTTGCTAAAACAATACTTGGCTAATCCACCTATCCTCATGCCTCCCACTCTGGGAACCACTATTGCTCTATATTTCTGCTACACAATTTGCTATTGGTGCACTGCTCACCCAATACAACCTTTTCCATAAGGAAAAAGTGGTGTACTATCTGATTCACACCCTCATTTCCTATGAAATCAATTATCCTCAAATTAAAAAGGCTTGTTTGGTCATTGTTTTTACCTTTCAAAAACTTTGCCATTACTGCTTTGAATACTAAGACCAAGCTCATATCCAAGGTTGAACCACTTAAGTATTTATTGTCCAAACCCGCCCTCATGGGAAGAATGGCTAATTGGATCATTCTACTAGTGAGTTTGACATAGAATTTTTCCATAAAAATTAGTTAAAGGACAAGTACTTGTAGACCAAGCGAAAGCACCTTTGCAAAGCACATAACCTTTGAGTCTGGATCTGCGGATGCCTCCTTGCTCTACATTGAATAATTTTTCATATGGCGAGATACATTTTGATCTATCTTTTACGTTTCATGGTTTAGGTGCAGGAGTGGTCCTTATTACTCCTTTTGGTGATCCTATATTAGAAGCTTTTTTTGGGCTTCCCTTACACAAACAACATTGCAGAATATGAGACACTCATTGCAAGTATGAGACTAGCCATCAAGTGGAATTTTATCATGTTAAGGTTATAATTGATTTGTAGTTAATCACATCAAACATGTTAATGATGAATATAAGGTTAAGGATGAAAAGCTCATACCTTACAAAAATTTAGTGGAAACTCTAAAGGAGTATTTTGTGCACATTACTTTTGAACAAATCCCAAGAGTACTGAGAATAGATCAGTAGATGCCATGGCAAGGTTAGGGTCTATGCTTCATATTCCACTAAGGAATAATGATATGCCATTCTTTGTCAAAATCTACGCCAGCCATGTATGACATGCTAGAATTTTTCCGGCTTGTGAGGTTGTTGATCCCCATTCCTCGTGGTATGAACCCATCTTCACCTATCTTAAGGAAAACACATTCCCTCCCAATATCTCCCATTCGAAAAGCAAAGCATGATTCACTAGATAACCCATTACACCCTTTTAGGAGGTAAAATTTATCATCGTGGCTATGATGGGAATCTATTACATTTTCTAGATGTGACGGAGTCGATCCAAGAAATCAAAGAAGTACACGAAGGGGTATGCAGATCACATATAAACAAAATTGTCTTAGCTAAGAAATTGTTGAGAGTAGGTTACTATTGGCCTACTATGGAAACTAATTGTTGCGATTATGTTAGAAAATGTGTACTTTTCCAAAAAGGAAATTTCATTCATGCTCAGTCGCAACCATTGCAACCTATCACTACCCCATGGCCATTCTCCAAGTGGGGACTTGATTTAATAGGGAAGCTTACTCCTACCTCATCTAATGGTCATACACATATCATCACAGTTACAAAATATTTTATAAAATGGGTGGAGGCTGTCCCTTTAACCTATGTCACAAGAGCATACATTTCTAAATTCATCATGAATCACATTATTTACTGATATGGTATTCTCGCAGCCATTGTTATAGATAATGGGAAGTCATTTAAGAACAAAATTGTGAAAGGTATTTGCCAATGGTTCCAAATTAGATTAAAATGGTCCATGCCATATTACCCTCAGGGTAATGGAAAAGCCGAGGTGACAAACAAGACTTTGGTAAGGATAATGGAGAAGATGGTTAGCAAAATAGGTCAAAATTGGCACCTACAAATCCATCTAGCCCTTTGGGCTTACCGAATGTCCATTCACACTCCTATAGGTGTGACACCCTATTCCCTAGTGTTCGGGATAGAATCTATCATCCCTTTAGAGATTGAACTTCCATCCCTGAGAATTTCTCTTTAGGATTATTTGGATAAGGATGAAGATTATCGAGTGGAAAGACTGGCTGAGTTAGAACTCCTGGATGAGAGGTGCATTCACACTCTTAATCACCTGAAATTGTATCAACATAGAGTCTCTAGAGACTACAACAAGAGAATCATCCCTTGTCTATTTGAGGTTGGTGATTTAGTTATGAAGGATAACCAGTTCAACATCAGAGTAGAGTGAGAAAAGAAAGGGAAGTTCGAACCACATTGGTTGGGACCCTATGTCATAATCGCCAAGTACATATTAGGGGCATACAAACTGGCTCACCCCAATGGTGATGAGCTTTAGGATCCCATGAGTGCCATGCATCTTAAGTGGTTCTATGCTTGAACATGGGGCTAAAAAAAATCAAAAAATCAAAAAAATAAAAAGAGAGAACAGGTCATCCACTAGTGAAAACCTCACAATTGTGGCACTTTGGATAGGTCCTTGGGTGAAAACTAGTTTTTAACACATCAGGAGGATTCATTGTTCATAAGTATCATATGTTAGGAGGGTAGTGTTATTTGGCCTAGACTTAGTTCTGCCTTTGGGATTCCCTGTGCACCACATCCTGTCAGGCCTTGATCCGACTTTACCTTCTTTTGTTTGTCGTGAGGGGTGTGGTATTTTTCTATTCCCATCTTACGTTGGGGGCAACTCAACAACTTCACCTTCTTGTTCATAAACGAATGGCTTCTACCCTTGTATATTCCCCATCTAACGTTGGGGGAATCCACACTTTCTTGGTTACCTACACATAGCTTTTGAAAACTATTGCAAAACACCAAAGACAATAGAAAATTGTTTCAAAAACACCAAAAACAATAGAATTTTTTTTCAAAAACACCAAAAACAATAGAAAATTGGTTCACAAAACATCAACAACAATAGAAAATTGTTTCACAAAAACCTAAACAATAGAAAATTGGTGCATGAAAACATATCCTACTAAAATAGTTACTTACATTGTCTTGTTTCTTGCTTTTCTTGTTGCTTGTATAGTTGTTTTGTATTCTTTCTTTTAGTTTGTTTGATGCTTGGGCATACTTTTTTAGGATTTGTCTTTTCTTACTTAGATTAGATTTCTTCTTTCTTGAGCATATTGCTATATGTTTTTGCATGCTAGTGAACCTTGGGAGATCATGATGTAATGTGTTAGTTCATTATGTTCTTTCTTAAGCATTTGGTTGTGTTTGTTACTTGTTAATAAATCATGGTGAATCATGGTGTATTGCATTAATCCCTGATGTTATTTGTTAGCATTTGAAGGTGTTTATTACATGTGCTCTTTTTTGTTATCATTCATGTCACATTACCATCATTATCATCACATCTAACATCATATATAAACAAAATGCTAAGTTTTACATCATGCATGTATGCTAAGCTAATTATCACATATAGTATCATCAATGGGGGCAAGAGGGGTTGCGCATGATCAAAAATCTATCCCCCCCGCACCAATATCATCATATCATCCCATCCATATACATTAGAATAACACATGAGAAATGCATTTGATATCATCTACAGATCTATCATCTAACATCCACAACACATGTATACATCAAACATCAAAATCAGATACATACAAAGTACAAAATCAGATAACACATCCATAAGTGCTGAATCAAAACATGCAGCATGCAATGAGAATCAATGTATGCCCACTCATGTCACAACGCATCCATAAGTGCTGAATCAAACAAACACAACATGCAATGAGAATCAACATAGAGTAATTTCTGAAAAGGGGTATTTCACATCATAGAATTATGCCCACTCGTGTCACATGCATCAGAGTACAAAAATAAAATACATCATCTCATAACCATGTGTATCTGAGCCAAAACAAAGTAATCCTCATATATATACATGTGTGTCAAATATACATCTATATCAAAAATGGATACAAATCTGTGCTCTATATCAAAAATGCCTTCAGCTGAGGCATACAAAGATGATACATCAAAAATGTCTATCCACATACATACAATGTCTAGATAGGTACTCAATACAATACATCATCGATACACAATGCCATCAAAAGGGGCATGTATCTGAAAGAATCAAGCCTTCATCATGAGGCATCATCATAATACATATACAAGATTGTACATCAAAATCGGCCTTCATAAGAGGCATACATATAAAAGAATTTGTACAACAAAAATGTGGCTCTCAACCATAGCTCTCACCCTCACTAGGGCTCCCAGATCTATCCTCTAGATGATAGAACACTAGAGGCTGGGATGGTGCTAGTCTAGCTGGCTACTCTGGTAGAGGTTGTCTCACTGATCTGGTCGAATGGCCTAATCTCCGTGATCGAGAGCCTAATGCACTCGACCCTGACAACTATGGCAGTGCCACTCACTACTCTAGTGGAACCACTCTGTAATATGCAGTCCTGTAAAATAGGGCCTCACCGCCAAGTCTAGTGCAATCATGTATTAGGTCAACATATCCGGAGGCGAGTGTTTTTCGAAGGGTAGTATTTCACTCACTTGTCACTTGGCCCAAGTTTTCCTCATCTTGTCTAGAAGCAGTAGCCTCTTGATCTCTCTCTATAGTCATCACCTGTAGCTCAATGTGGGCCTGGTCCCTCTATGCTAATAATTCCTATGATCATGCATACACATGGTCTCTCTATGCAATGACCATGTGCACTGTGTGAGATTGATGAAGGAGGCTCAATATCTGAGCCCTCTATGCCGTTGTCTCTCGAATCTATCTCTCGCCATGCTAATCTATCATCTCTAGGGCTAGCTTGGGCCCAAGCCTAATCTTGCTCTGAAAGTAAAGTCACAATGTGATCTCGGGCCTCTCCGCGCTCTACTACAGCCATCACGCACAGCCTCGAGCCTCATCTCTCTCCGCTCTAGCTATGTCTCTTTCAGCTATGAGCTGTTGTACCTACACCTATACTGTGGTTGTCTACGCCACTAGCCAGGAGGTTATGTGTGCCTCAGGGACTAGTCCCTGAGGTGCTCTAGAAGATTGTCCCTACTCAAAGACCCTGCCTCTAGGTGGTTGAGCTAATACACATCTTTGGGTCCTATGGCCTAGGTCCCTGTGCCTGTGAGGAACCCTATCCATCATGTGGGATACCATCAAAGGGATCCTCTGGGTCTAGCCCTAGTGCCACTACTCTAGCCCTACGCTCTGCCCCATGCCATACCTCTACGGGTGGGAAAATGCCTGCTACCCAAGCTTCCTCTAGAATAGTGAGACACCGAGGTAATATTGTCACATACCATGCTACATAATCAGTTGTGGTCCCCGGGTCTCTCACCTATCGTAATGGGTCCCATGCCTGGGGGACTACCTATGTGAAACTAGCCCTAGCTCGGGCCACCAGTATATGAGGCCCCATGGTCTACCTCTTAGAGTCCCTGTGAGCATGCCAAATATCTAGCTAGGGGACCCCTTGTACCCTACCAAGCTGCCACTAGCACCTGTCCACTTGATACAGCTCCATGATATAGTTATGGCTGCCAATAAGAAAGTGCTCCACCAAGCACATGTTGAGCTCTATGGCATCCTCTGGCCACTGGAAGTGCCTGTATGGATGCCAAATGACATCTATCGCTACCAGCTCATCAAACTCCTACCTATATTTGAATAGGCTACCAAGATGGCCACATACATCTCCACTAGCTGCTACCCAGTGCCATATATGAGGGCTCCTCAGGATCTCGAGACATGGAAAGGGCCCACAGGATGTCCAATCGCAATATGATCCCACGACCATATCTATAATAATGATGTTGGACCCATGGTCTTCTGACCATGGTATGTAATCAGGTGTAAATCCCAGTATAAATGGGCTAGTATACACTGCCCCCAACAATATCTCTCGCCACTGTAAATGCCATGGACCAATGGTAGTAGTCCTCTCAAAAATGAAGTCCTTATCTTATCAGTGAGTAGGAACCCACTGATAAGAGCCATAATGTAGAGAGGTCCCCGATGTAATGTGGGGTTGGAGATGCACTCATGTAATGCTATAGTCATCCCATCGTGCGGGATGTCGTCAACACCAAATAGAGCACTGCAAGCTACTCTAATCAGCCCTGCATCAGAGCTATACTCAATCAACATGCCCATCATGGGCACGTGAAGAATCTACCAAATGTCCTCAATAGTCACAGTCAGCTCTCCTGTGGGTAGTTTGAAACACTAACTCTCGCTATGCCATCACTCGGCTAGTGCAGTCAAAAACCATGCAGTACGATGACAATAAAGGGAATCCAAGCCACGGGGCCTAGCCCCACCACCTCAAGTAGTATCGCCATGGCTCGCCGATCGCGTTGCCATATACTACCCTCTAGGTCTACAATCTAGGTATGCTACTCCCACATTTGCAAAACTAGTAGTCATCTTTGTAAAATAACACGCCGCTCATCAGTTCCTAGCATTTCCTCTAAAAATCTATCTCATATTTTATGGTTAACCCAAAAATCCTAAAATTCTTCTAAGTGTCATGTTTTTGACACTTTCCTTTCTTTTTTCCACGTATCTAGGGTGCCTGCGTTCCCATTTGGGTAGGTGCGCTACGTTTCTGGAGCTTGCACTTGCACCGATGTGTTTTCGACATGTGCACCCTTTTTGGCATGTGTGCCACACATTGGGTGCTTGCACTTGTGTGCATATGCCCCCATGTGTGTGTTTTCCCTCTCCATGCCTCGTGTCATTATTTTTGTGTATGCACCCCATTTCCCATGTGTGCACGTGTGTTCGCATGTTCTTGTGTGTGCACATGCACATGAGTGTGTGCGGTCTATGTTAGCGCATGTGCGTGCATTTTTGCGCATGTGCCCCAAAAGGATGCTGCGCCCCAAAAAGGCACCTACACCCCCTTTCCTATGCATGTGCTTGTGTGCGGGCGCGCTAATTTGTTTTCCTATGGCTTAAAGCTAAAATTAAGGAATTAATGAAAAATTAACGAGCAAAGTTTCGATACTCACAAAAGGGTCATCGTCCGCGTGCCGCTGGTACCCTCGGATTGCATCTCCACGCCTCAAACGGTCTTGTGTGATCACCATGGTTCTTCTCCATGTTAGAGGCTCATAGTAAAATTTTTAAATTGATCAGTTAAAATGAATTTTTCATGATGTTTTTACCCCCATGGTGGGGTATATTAACCTATTTTTTACCGTTAGGAGAAGGCTGGGAGGCCCATTTCAATCGTCATTTTCTCCTCTATTCGTTGTGGAATAATTATTTTTATTAAATAATTATTTTTCTCTTATTTTTCACCGTATTGGGGCATTTTTTTTCTATCCGATACCCCTTTCTTCTCCCTAGGGAAATTTTATTGCTCCCTAGCAATTTTTATTCTTCTTCACACTCTCGTCAATAATTATTTTTCAAATAATTATTTTTCTTAATTTTTCCACTAAACAAGGACATTATTTGTCGTTTGTTTCTCCTTTCTTCCACCTAGGGCACTTTCTATTACCCCTAGGCCCTTCACTTTCTTCTTCTACTTTCTTCTATTGTTCACCATGGTTTGGAAAGCAAAAACAATAAAAACAATATATATATCCAAAATCCAAAAACAAGGCAAAATTTTTCAAAAATCCTAAAAAGTAAAAAACCCTACAAAAATGGTAACTTGCTTATTTTGGTTGAAACTTGTGTCTTGCGCATGGTATTTTCTCCATATCCTATTGGTTTGTCTCACATCTTCCCCAATTAATATGGCTCACAGATCACCGGATTCACAACCATTCGAAAGCTAGTTGCTTGCTTAAATGCGTACTCTAGGGCACTTTCGTTTTCTGGTGTTGTTTCATTGCACAAAAATGCTCTTCGTGGACCCCATTTCCATTTTCATTTCCCCTTACATGTATCCTTGCTCAGGGCATCATTTTAACTCTTTTTCACAATCAAAACTTGTGGATCTCTTTAGCATTGATACAAAACATTTGTACAACTATCTTGACCGTTGTTGGGTTGGATATGTGCGTTCGTACTTGTTTTCCTTGTTAAATGAGCTTGTTTCCTTCTCGTATTGCATTGCATTATTGTATGTTGCATGGAGTTGGTATTTTCAGCAATGGAAAATTGTTCGTAGTATGGATTTTCATGTCATTCTACCTTTGTCATATGCTTATATTTTTCATAAGGACCGATGATGTAGTTCCTATGGCAATATGATGACATCAAAATTGTTCCAATAAACAATGGCTAGAGGCTAAGATCTTCTCTTCCCTCCTTATTTCTTCTATGTCACTTCCCTTCCCCCCCTAATTTTCTCTCTCATTGGGGCATCTTGCCTCTTCCCCATTCTTCCACCTATCTCTCACCTTTTTTATCGTCGATCGACTTCTTCCATCACCCCATCGACACTCGAGGGGGCATCTCTCCCTCCTACTATTTTTGTTCTATCCCTTCAAAATTTATTTTGTATACTATCTTTGAAGTGGCGTCACTTACACCACCCCAAAGAGGGGCAAATGTAGACACCTATAATTACACCTAAGCAATTTAAATACTTAAATTGCGCTAATTATCTCCTTTCCCGCAAATTGACGACATATTGTCAATGGCACTCATCTTCTCTTCCATTGTCGTTAATTGATTACATTAAGCTAATTAATTAAGTTGCCTATCCAACACATACCCTAATTAACAACCTTTCATTAATCGACACCTTCTATCTAGTCTAATTAATTATTATTAATTAATTAGCCTCCCTTCTCATTAAATCAATAAATCTCTATTTAATTGGTTTAATTCCCTCCTAATGGTCTAAATCATACTAAAATCCCTCTAAAAGCTTATAAAAGCTTGCACATGTATTAATTAAACATCTTGATTAATTAATACACCCCCTTTATCCACATGAGCCACTTGAGGACAAACTAAACCCTCCTAAAGCTAACTCAACCCCATCTAAACCCCCCTTATCCATAACTAACTCTACATCTCCATTTATCCCACATTCATGAGGATGTGTTGAATCCTTTATCCTTTGGGCTATATAAAGAACCCTCCAACTACCTTCACACTTACATCTAAATCTCTCATGAGACAAAAGTAAGCACATAGTTTCATACTAATAGCCTTTTGTCATTCTTGATCCTTCCATCCTCCATTTTTGAAGAGCTAAGCCTCACACACAAGCATCCATTGAAGGATCAAAACAAGCAATATAATTTGATTGCCATTTGGACTATTTAGGTTCATTTTAAATGTTTAAATTAGGAAATTAAGGGGAATAGAGTTCATGAATGTAACGTCCTCAATTTAGTACATTAGTACAAGATTTTTTTTTGATAGATGCATCCTAGTTCTAAATACATAATTTAGAACTCTCAGATCATAACAATCATTCTTATAATCAGATAACCATATGCAGCTGTGATGACTCGGAGTACCTCCGATCTATTCATTCCATGACTCGGTAATCTACCGATCTATTCATGAGTATCAAAGAGTTGGCATTTTTATTTTAACACATCCCTCTTGCGGTTCTCTTCCCTAATCTGGGATTCAAAATGCTCTGTCCAAGGAACCTATCTGAATAATTGTTACCATTATTCATCGGCATCTTGTCCCTCAGACTAGGTGACATAGGACAATGTAATCGTATCTTGCAATACTTTTGCCAAAGATTTGAAACATATTGCTTATGTCTTGTATTCCTTGATGGCATACTCATCAAACGGAATACGTCCTTCACCCCATTCCTATGTTATGTAGAATTTCTTATACTGACTTCTGTCAATCTCTCCTGCCCCAAGTTATTCACTCAGGAATGGATTAATAATATGACAATGATATAAGGATGTTCTCAAGGACTAGGGATACATTGACATACTAGGTCAACCCTTGTTAACCCCATGTGTCAAGGTACCCCAAGTCTCCAGGGCAGCCTCATATCATGCCCACATTCCTAACCAGTCCCAGAGTAAAAACTTGTTCAAGTTTAAGGTGTAAATATTAACTATCAATGTAAAGGGTGTCGCCATAAGTCACCTGCATTGTTGTATCTTCGAGAAGAGCCTAATATTCTCAAAGGTACAACCCTGCAGTTGACTTGTGCCATCAACCTTCAAATCTGCCTTGAAAAGATCTACTTAACTTTAAGGTGTTACTTACGTTGAGTTAAAGTTATACTTTAAGACGCTCCTTTTAGGGTAGTCTTTTCCCAACCCCTGGGTTCCTCACCTTAGAATTGCCTTTCTTATTAAGACCCATTTCACAAGAGAAGTTAATAAGATTTGGGGTTTCATTAAGGAGTTCTTTGATACACAATAATCTTAATCAATGAGATTGGGTAGTAGCCCCAAATCTTCTTATAAGGTTGCTAACTTAACCCTTTTAGGTTTATATCAATTCTTAAAACTTAAATATATCTTACTTATTAGTATTAATATATAGTGTTTCAAAATCAAATTAAACGTTGTCTTGACTTAGATCATGATTAGGGAGCAATAATTTATTCAAATTCTTCACTTCTGTTGAGGTTTATTTTAACCTTAGCTTCTGAAAGACAAAGTGATCTAAATTTCATTTTAGCTTTAAATAGAACATAATGTAACTACTAAACATTCACAAGTATTCAGTCATATAATCTTTGCAAAGCATACTTAGAGAATCCCAAATGTCTCCAAGGTATACAATAATAACAATTCTCTTAAAATCATTTGAACTGAAGAAGTTCAATCCATCAAGATACGAATGCAAACACATAAGTAACAAATACCTCATTTCATTCATTTCTAAGCTAATCAAATACATTTTATGCATTCAACATATTTGATACAATACTCAACAGCAAAAGAACATCTTTCTTCAAGTAGTACATTTAGAGAATCAAATTGGAATTCATCATAAAACCAAATTAAACAATCTGAACATCATATCAAATCTGTGTGCCTTTACCACTTATGGCAACCATCTACAAAAATTGTCAACACGGGTCAGTTCGGTGAACTGAGCATGATAAGCACTAATTCTTAAAACAATTGCAATCCACCAATTGTTCTCATTAAACAACCTATTTATATGAAATCATTTCTTCAAATTCCAAACTTAAATCAGGCTATTCATCCTATATGTTAGAGACTAAGAACATATGAATACAACCTTTCTAAGACAACAATACTCCTACAAGAATGTTTCTAACAATTTCTCAAAGGCAGTTAAAACATTCAACAAGCTCACTGTCTTAATTCTTTTATCATCATAACACATTTCAATGGTATTGACAAGTATACCTATTTATACAGCAACACACATTTTATACCAGTCTCTCCATACAATACCATAGTTTATTCTTGTTATGCCCTTACCGTAGAGATCGTAAAAGGATGCAAGAAGAAAGCACAAAAGGTTTCCTGTCTAGGAGAGAGAATTTTCCTATTCAAATTATTATACATCAACATATAAATTACAGTCTAGAAGAAAGAAACAAAGTCAATCAGATTCCTAAATCAATAATGTTCTGGACTGTACCGACTCCTTTAGAATAATGCAAATACATTTACGCATGTGACTAAACAGTCGAGATTACAAGAAGAACTACAGTTCCATCTAAATCCAATTATAAAAATCACCTGTAGCTATTAAGCAATACAAGAGCTCTCATGACAAGCAATAGTAAGTAATCCAACCATAACAGACTCAACAAATCTTTTTCATATCATTCATCAACATGAATATACCCATCGCCATCATTTAACAGGGCACAGCTAGGAGCTTTTTGTTTCAATCAAACACGAGACAAGATAACATTAAAAACCAATAACGTTTCCACATGCAAATACAGTGACATTCACACTGAGTCGAAACACAAACATGCACAGCTTCATTCAACTGAATCTAATCTCTATGAATATACAGCAAGGACTTTACATAAGTCACCTCCATTACATAAGCTCATCAAATTTTTAACCTAAGTCGAGCTAATACGAAAATTACAGCAGGGACTCAAATAGAGTCGTGCTTGTAATGTAAACCCAGCACACATTCAACAGAATTGAACTGAATAAAAACACAACAACCTAAAGAAAGAGTCGAGTTAAAAAGTATGCACAGCGTGGACTTAGATCAGAAGTCGAGCCATCACGCAAACACATCGGGGCTTCAACAGGAGTCGTGTTCACATGGAAATACTGCAAGGACTCCAACGGAGTCGTATCCAACAAGAACTCACAGCCCGGGTTAAGATTGAAGTCGAATTCATACGAAAACATTCAAGGACTCCAACTGAATCAATATCAACAGTCTTCACAACTAAACTTCTACAGAAGTTGATTACAAGATACATATTAAGGATTCCAACAGAATCAATATCAATAAGTATTCACAACTAAGCTTATACAGAAGTCGAAACACTAGTTACATTTCAAGGACTCCAACTGAGTCAATACCAACCGTATTCACAACTAAGCAACAATATTCACAACTGAGCAACAGTATTCACAACTAAGCAATAGTATTCACAACTGAGCAACAGTATTCGCAACTAAGCAACAGTATTCACAACTGAGCAACAGTATTCGCAACTAAGCAACAATATTCATAACTAAGCTTAGACAGAAGTTGAAATACAAGATACATTTCAAAGACTCTCACTGAGTCGATACCATCAGTATTCTCAACTAAACAATAGCATTCAAAACTAAGCTTAAGCAGAAGACGAAAACATACGAAACATTAAAAGGACTCCCACTGAGTCATTTTCGTATATAATCCCTGAAAACTTTCAATGGAGACTAACCCAAAATTGCTAACACAGTAAGGATTTCTACAATAGTCGCATTCAAGTAGTATAATCACAGCAAGCATTCCAACCAGAAGGAACTTAAAGTATTCTAGCAAGATTCAATAGGATTCAACAACAATAAAAGCACAGCCGGTCTCAAACGAAATGAAACCAAAAGGAAGAATAAATACAGTAACCATTCCAACAAGGTCTTCTAAAACCCCGAGATTCCTAATTCCACAGGAAAAGAAGAACCAATACATTGCTTCAAACCAACTGAACTGAAATCACCTGAACAGAGTTGTTTTAATGAAAGCATTTAGAGTAAAGCAATATTTTTAAAAGTCAGGGCCTATCATGCCGGTAATGTCGCTTAAAAATACGAAGAAGACTTTGAATGTGCTCAAGCCTTGTCCTCTTCTTCCACGATAGATTCAGCAACAATAATTTGTTACCCTCATGTCTTATAAACTTTCCCGACAGAGAAAAGAGCTAGTTATTCTCATAGTTGCCATGCAACACCAAGTAGACTAGTTCAAATAACCAATGATCAAACAGAGAGAAAAATGGAGCATATGGAAAACCAAACAACCAAATAATTTTCCATTTGCATGCCTTCCCGAGCAATCCGTGCTCAGAACCGAATTTCATCAATGACATTAACTCCAAGATTCATGCCCAATCTCCATTACCACCGACCGCCATAGTTGGCAATTGATAAATGCAAACAAAAGACCATTCCCATATTTGGAAACTCTGCCACGTCTGTCTCAATAGATATTTACAACCTCCACCAAATCCCAAGTCCTTCATCCTTATCCACCTCATAAATTCCATAGAAACTACCTCCCATGGCTCGCACCCCTTCATAGGTCCCCCTTCATCCACTATCATTAGTTAGGTTAGAAACATAGGTTAGATCATAAGGTAATACTTTAGTCTTACTTCCATAGTGCTAGGTGGCTAACCTTAGGAACATTTAGCTTATAGTTTAGGGCTAGGTTAGATTAGCACTAATCCAACCCATAGGTTATAGTTTAGGTTTAGGTTATTAACCTTAATAAATCCAGTCTAGGTCCCACAAGTAGGTTCGATTAGTATTAGAACCAAATAGGTTATAACATCCCTGTACAGGATCCTATCAGGTATTGCTAAATAAGCTTCTATGAATACCCAAGAACATCTTACCTGGCTTAAGGTCTAGGCCTTCCCGATGTTACGGTATTTGGAATCGATTTTCATTTAACAAGATCAACTTGAGTTAACTCCTGAATTACTCATTCAACACATTCAGACCTTGCAACCTTCATAAGGTCTATAATTTTTGTTCATCCAGAATAAACTTAAAACATCTCTTGGATCAATGCCACCCATGATCCAAGGTGAGTCATAAAGATGGGTAAATCCATAATTAATCCCGAAATCAGATTGAACTCAGGTTCTAAAAATGAAAGAAATAAAAGAGTCCAAGCATATCCTAACTCAGTCAAAGATCTTCAAGAGCAAAGAAGATACAATCCATATCAAGCATGACTTCACAATCAAAGGAACACATCCTTATACAGAAGAAATCATATATCAACACTTGAATGCTCAGGAGGAAGTAACAATAGTTCAGAGTGTTACAATGAATTTACATTGTGTTTTGATTATATTCAAAGTTATTAATGTTAAGGGTAGTACTTGCTCATTTCTTCATCATGATGGTGTAATTTCTCATTTTTAGCTAGGTTAGGAAGCTATTTTTAGGTGGTAGTTTCCTTGCTCTAAATTTTGTTAAATTTGTAGAAACACTTGCACACACCCTTATTCCCACAAGATAGTTTACTCACCTGTGGGAAAACTTATCCAACCTTATCCCTCATGCCCATTTAATATTTTTCCACTTCATTTCACCGATCAAATATCTATGCACTCAAATTTTCACAACCCTTTTTAACACAACTTTTCTTCAAGGATCCCCTAGTTCGCAAGAGATATTCAATATCACAAATGGAAGGTACCCCGATCTTCTACTTATAGATTTTTCTTTGATCCATTATAAATTCCATGCCACCTCTTGGTGAAGCTTTGAAATAAAGGTGGATTTTTCTTCTAAGGCCAACCTTAAGTGCTTTTAACCACCATGCCTAATCCTCGCATGAAAACTTCTACAACCTTTTGGTGTTGGAAAACCCATCGACCAAAAAACCCTACACATGATCTTGCAGCACCAAAGGCACTTCTTCTATCTTTACCTTGATTTTTACATCACTTACCTCATGTTGTTCCTATGCTTCTCACCCTTGTACATGGTTTTACAAATCCTTCCTGAAACCAAACTCCTAATGTTCACTTTTTCTATGTGCACTCTTCCAAACTACACACTTTTAATCCTTTGATTGAGGCCATCAAAATACATCTTCTAGTACCACTTATAGTGCTTATTGCATCACTCGACCCTACACAAAAATAGGTGTGTGGTCTCTCATGTATAGAAAATTTTTTTAAATTGTAGGTAGCTACCAACACTCAAATGCACACAAAAAAATGAAGAAAGGGAAACTCAAAGAAAGGAAAATTCATTAAAGGAAATCCTAGGATAAATGGAAATATTTCCTTATTTATAAACATAAGGAAGAATTATTTATAGTATGGATTCAACCTACTCCCATTGAAATGGCCTAGTAACTATGTTCCATCTAGTGTTTGTAACTAGAAAGTGTCTGAATGAAGTATATAAGATATAATGTATGGGCCCATCCAATGGAATTTTAGTTTCTAAGATGTCGTAGAAACTTGGAGTCATATAATAGAATCATCTTGCCAACCTAAAACTTTTTCTTCTTGATATGTCTATCATGCCATACCTTCTACCTAAATTTTTATATTTTTCACTAATAACCTGCCTCTCATCTAACTGTATTAACTTATCAATCCTCTCCTCTAGCGATTGTTCACCATCTAACCCTCTTGCGTGTGTTATACATAGTGATGGTAACATAAATTAAATAGGTAACACCACTTTTGTGCCAAAAACCAATTGAAAAGGTGTGGCCTTGTTCAGTCTTTTATAAGTAGTATGGTATGACCATAACACAACAAAAACTTTATCATCCCAATCCTTTCTTTCCACATTACATATCTTGGTCAGCATGTGACTCAATATCTTGTTAAATTCCTTAGAGGCTCTATTATCTTAGGGGTGATAAGGAATGGTCTTGTGATGGGATACCATGAATTCGCTAATAATATTCTAATTGTCTCATTCAAGAAATGAGTACCCCTATCACTTGTTAAAATCATGGAACATCCATATCTACTGATTATATTTACCCACAATAACTTATTTGTTGTTGTTGCCATGCATTCCCTTATAGGAACTACTTTTGTCCACCTTGTAGAATAATATGTGCATGTAATGATATAGAACAAACTATTACTTCGCATGGCAAGTGAAATCGGTCCTAAAAAATCAATCGCCCACTTCTCAAATGGTTCTGCACTAGCTATCGGTCTCAAGGGCATCTCATCTCTTCTTCCTAGTTTTCCAAGGTGCTGGAAATGGTCACATGCCTTGCAAAACTCAATACAATCATGGTATATGCTTTCCCACCAAATTCATACTATAAGTATCTTTTACACAGTGGCATTCCCTTCATAGTATCCTCTTACAATCCCACCATGTGCTTCCTCCATGAATGCAACATGCTCATGTTCTAACACACACTGGCACAAAACCTCATCATGTCTTAGCTTGTATATGTCTACTACCAATTAACATGTAAGATGTGGTGTGTATGGCTAACTGCTTTTTTTTGCAAATTATTCATTCCTTTTGGTGCCACACCGCTTTTTAGAAACATAGCTATATATTACAAGTTTAGAGGGTGCATAATGCAATCTAAAAAGTTGTGCATATGGCATTGTATCATCAATACTTTGTGCATCGTCCCCGAGTCAATCCTCGATAAGTGGTCAAGTCCCAAATTACTCTTATGTGGTTTCATAACTACCATAAACTTGAATTCTTGAAACAACAAGATCCACTGAAATATGTGCCCTTGTAAACTAGGATTGTTTACTAGGTACTTCAATGTCATATTGTATGTGTAGAAGATAAAGGGTGTTTCCAGAAGATACTATGTGAATTTTTTTAGCACGTAGATCATGGAAAATGTTTTGCACTCAGTAGTATAGTTCTTCTCTACTAGTGTTAACTTACTACTAGAAAAAAACAAGGGGTGGTCAATAATTCCTTTTGTGGGTTGTGTTAAGATTGCCCCAATCGTCATCCCCAAAGCATCAACATGTACATGGAATGGCTTATCCTAAGAAGGAAAGCATAATATGGGTGCAATGATAAGATTATTCTTCATTGTGTCAAATGTCATTTGCTGCGATTCTCCCCAGTGAAATTCACTTTTGTGTTTTAGTAACTCTTCCAATGACGTAGCAATATTAACATACCACTTAATAAATTTATGGTAATACCCAATATTCCCAAGGAATCCACACAATGTGCTCTAGCTGGTAAGTTCCCCTAATCCCACAATAATGACAACTTTGGCAAGATCTCGCCAACAAAAATTCATTAGATATGATATGCCTCAATAGGATTTCAAATGGAGTAGTGAAGAGACATTTATTTATGTTGAGAGATATACAAAACTGCCAAAGCATCTCTTTAACATCTATTTCAAATTGTCACAATGGTCCCTTACTAATCCATATACCATCTAATCATCAAGGTAGACTTTGATAAAAATTATGGATGGAGTCTTGGAATTCTTGCACCACAATACGGAGAACACAACACGCATGTTCTTCAATCCAAAACACTTGAATGTGTAGGAAAATATTCCCATTCGGTGGAAATTTTTTTCTTTTCTTGGTCTTCCTTTGCAATTTGAATATGATGATATCTTCAAAATCCATCGTGAAATAATAGATCTCATGCCTATCTACTCCTTCCAGATTTCCTTAGTGAAGGGTGTTGGAAAAGGGTCAATAGCACATACCACATTCAAATCTCTATAATTAGCATATATCCTTATCCTTCCATCCTTCTTAATGTTGATGACCATTGGGCCTATCCATTCGATTCTTCAATAACCTTAATGATACTTGATGTGACCATCTTTTCAATCTCCTCCTTGACTTTGACACAAAGATTTAGATTCATTTTATAAGGTCTCTTCCGAATTTGACACACACCTTCCTTTAAGTTGATTTTCATTTCCCCTTAGGAGTGGAAAATGATTTTAAGCTCATAGTACCCACGTGAAATAAACCCAAAATCTCACGCAACATATCGATGATCTTCAAAACATCATTTTATGACCAATAATCCCCAATAGTAGCCTCCTTAGGCTTAGCCTCCAAACTAATGTTAACCTTCTTTGATTCTAGGGGTTCATGGTAGGCATGTACTTTCTCATTAGCACTATCCATAACTTCACGCATACCTACAAAGTATGGTTAACATCTAAATTTCCACTTCTTCACCATCGATCGTGTAGACCAATTTTCCTTTTTCTTTTCCCATGCATGCACTCTCAAGTGTACCTCATCTAATTATTCCTCAACAAAACACATTTCTAAAATAGGTTCACCCAATAATTCCAATATTCTATCTTCTGCCCAAAACACTATATTCCATAGTTAAGTTCTTAACAACCTACAATGCCTCATCCGTCGATGGTTTGGTGCTCCAATATTAAAAATCTTAAAGGAGGACAACCATTAACTTCTGCCATTTTCCTATCGACGGGACATCTACGAGTGAATGTACCATGTGCGGGCATAGCCTTGTAAGGTGGAGTACAACTTATGCACCCATAAAGAAGGTGGTAAGGATTTTGTTCCTTCTATCTAGACCTTCTCAAATGCTTGGACATGAAATGATGTGGGTTCCTTCCCATGATAGTCTTGTATGATAGTAGGTGCATTGCTCTGGGAAAACCTATTAGAGAAATCGATTCTCACTTCACACCACTCTAGAAGGCTATTATAATGGGTTTCCCACCAACATGATGCAGTCCCGAGCAAGGTATAACTAAGCATGTTTCTCATTTCAATCTCACTTATCCACTGGGTCTCTATTTCGGTAGGAAAATATCGTGGTTAGCTCCTCAGAATAACTTGGCAACTTATTTCTTCCTATGTGTTTAACTCGGCATGCCTTTATTACTCTCATCATAGAGCCTCTTAGCTACCTCTAGACCAAATCATATGTCCCATGCACCCAATTTTCACATGTTACACTAGTTATATCACTTATATATTGATCATATTCCTTTGAATAATGCCCTCCTTTATTGGTTGCATAACTTTAGGATCCCAGATAGTGCACACGTAAGTTCTCTTTAGGTCTTCTTCTTCTAAAGGCTCAATATAGGGTGTTGACTTCCCATTTGTGAAAGGAATGATAACTTGTTCCTTCTTGTTCTCAAAACTTATATACCCCTTATTGAAATGTAAGTCAAAATTGTTCTTATAGCACTGGGGTGCCCAAGTAATGTTGGAAATTTATTCACCTCAGCAAGTTCTAATACTTGAAGTCTCGAGTGAATTTCTTCCTTGGATAGTGATAACAATATCCTTTGAAACACCAATGGGCATTACCTTTGTCTTATTATTCATATACAACACATTTGAAGATGGATGTAATGGGGCCTTCCCATTTGATTGTAGGCATCCGTGGTGAGAACATTGACTTTTTCACCTGTATCAATTAGAATATTGCTTAGGAGCCATCCATCAAAAACTGCATTCAAGGTAATATCTTTATCATAGTCGATCTTTATGGGAAGGAAAGTTAGCATGCAAAACTTTCCTCTCGAGCTCTGCTCCAATGCTTGGTTTCTTATTCCTCAACCATTCTCTTAATCAAGGAATGATATACTCTTGGCGCATTATCTTATACACGTCTCTAATATCATCTATATTTGACTGAGGAACCTCAATGCTTTTCTTTTATCCCAACTTCTTGGATTCTTCCTTCGGATATTGAATTTCCCTTGATTAATCTTGATTACATTCATGGTCTCTTGATATAATTCCTTCTGATGGGTAGGGTATGGATACTTCCCATACACCACCTCTTCTCCTATAATTTGTAATTTTTGCTTTTGTATTTCCCTAGTGTGCACAACCTCAACTCACATCGTTACAGTAGAAGTTCTAATTCTAACTCACATGCTACCATTGGCATCCATTATGAGTCTATTTTCTTAATGCTTACCATCCTGATGCTCTTTTCTTTCTAGTGTTGTTTCCTCATATGTTCAAATAGCTATGGGAACTCCTCATACTTGTGCTTCTTTCCACACCAAGAACAATGTAGCAGGTCAAGACATTCGCACTTATAGTTCTTTGTAGACCCATAATTGTAACAAGTTCCACATGGGAACTCACTTCTTCTACCTCCATAGTTGCCACAACCTATAAATCCTCCATGAAATCCTTTTCTATAAGCTCCTCCATCTGCATGTCCTTCATAATGATGACCAAAATCCTTGGAATTTTTGTAATGCTTATCTAGTGCACACCAATATCAATGGCATCATGTATCTGGTCAATCAATCTACAATCATTGGTGTCATGAGTAGTAGAGGTGCAAATATTGTAATAGAAAGACACATTCTTATGGATCGCGCATTGCAAGTAGTGGACACCTACTTGCATCATGATCTCTCGGGAAAATCTCACGATCTACTATCATGGCACATATCGATCTTTGAGAAAAAGTTTCATTTTACGCCCCTCTACCTCAAAATCCATGCACCATAGGCCACTACAAGTCTCATGGGCCAAGTTCATAGATAGCTTCTCTAGCTACTTTTCCATTGCAGAAATATGAGCTTCAAGAAAAGGACTAACATTGGTATCATGCTTCCCGTAGCTTTAGCATGCGGGGAAGCCTCCAAGGCCTCGCGTGGGTGTGTGAAAGTCTTATGTGACATTGCTCTCCTAAAAGGCATTATTAGTCCTCCAAAAAACCACTGAGAATGCTTGAGAAGGATGAATATAATAAGATAGTTTTGATAAGAGAGTCTTAAAATGTGTATCACATTCTCACACACTTTCTTCCATACCTTGTTGAATTTCCTTCAGGATGCTAATGTTTTTTTGTTCAAAAAAAATAATATAAAACTCAACTAAGAATGCATTACAAAACGTGGTATAATCTACTAATTTTTGGTGGGGGTCATACATCTTGTACCAACTATGCATTTGTCCCTACAACAATGTTGCAATCCATCCATTCGGGGTAGTGATCCCCTTTGTGGGTCATAGGAGCTCACATTTGTGTACATCCTTTACAACATCCTCAACACCTTTGTAATATGGTAGATGCAAAGAAATTTAAAAAAATCCTTACTGAGGTGGTTAAGGATCTTTTTGTGTACGATCTAGAACCTTGATTCCCTTTAGTGTGATTTGTACCACCGGATCCACTAGATCCACCTGCGCTTTATTCTTCCTAATCCACCAAATACACCAAGTCTACTAGGTTTGCTAGTTCTTATTACACCGAGATCCTCCTCTTGTGGCTAGTAAGGGTCTGAAGTGGCCACACCTTGTGTCTCCACTATCACGTTAAATTACATGTCAATAGTCCGTGATGTTATACAATTACTAGATGTGTGCCCCTGCACCGCTTCTAAACATGATACCTAAGCTTTTGTACCTAAATTTTTCCCAAATTCTACTCTAGATAATATACCTCCAAATATAGGAAATTATTGTGTAGCCATATATGTGCCAAATGAAAATTTATACCTCCTTGGTGTTGATCAGTCACTTCCACCAATACCAACTAGGTTAGTAATAATTATCTCTAGATTTGGAAAACTAAGCACCAATGGTTGGTCACTAAATGGATTCAGATGTGTGTTGATGACTCTCCTTTATCCAGGTGATGAGATCTCATCAGAAGCTGAAGGGGTCTCTCTCCCATGCTTGAAAAAATGGGGTAGGATAGACTACTTAGGAACCACATCCTCCATGTGGGCTCTCACTCGTAACGTCTACATCCATAAATCCATCACTCCTACAACTTCACGTTGTCTATCTAACTCCCTCTCATGAGATTCATTATACTTAAGTATACTCTCTTCCCTATCCTTTTCATCCACAAGGTTTTCCATCTTCTTCCACCCTATCTTCCTCACCCAACGCTCGAAGAAGCTTAAGAAATCATAGGAAATGTTTCCAAACTCAATGTAATTATTAGGATGTTTATAACTAAAGGGATAACATGCAAGAATGATCCTCTTCATTCCCTCAAAAACTCAAACTTGGAAATCTATGGATATTAATACATAGAAATCACATACTCCAAGGTGTAACTCATCAACACTCTACTCCAAAAATGATCAACAACATGTTTCCAAGTCAAATTGGCATCATGCAGCCTCTAATACTCATCTTGAGTCCATACGTAAGGTCTATAGTACCATCTTGATCTAGATGCATATGCCAAAAGTCATTCATACAACTCCACTAGAAAGCAACAAAAGAAGGTCTCATATAGCTCATGATACATATGTTCTTCTACCCATTTACATGCATCAAACTCAGGTCTAGTATTGAATCTCTAAGATAACTCATCGTCCATGATTTTAAGCCATGCTTCAACATTGTCTAAGGTCAAGCACTATGTCATCATGCATCATTCTCACCAAAACTTGGAAAAGAGGTCCCGAGTAATAGAACCAAGATGTATTCATTTATTTACCCTTAATACCTTTACTAACCCCAAGTGTGTTTTCCTATCACCTAGTGGGTGTTGGGCACTTTGGCACTCACACGAGGTATACACGGGATCCAAGCCCCTCCTTTATGTGAGATTTGTGATATTTTTCCTCTATTAATGGATAATGATTTGTAAAAGCTAAAGTACATTCACTTATTTAAAGGGGTAGAAGATGCAACTAATCGTTCCACACCTTAATGCATTACAAAAACTAAATAATATTATAATAAGCATAATAAATCTGGATCGAGCCATGATAAGTCATATAGCACGAGGGTTTACACCCATAAATAAGATATACCAAATGATCCCCCCCACACACACACACATTACAATCAAAGGTTCATCTCAGACCATACATATTAAATGACAGATACTCAACTCCTATCAACATCTCTAATATGAGACCCTAACTATACTTTTCCCATTTAAAGCATTGTTCTGAGATCCCATCACCCATACATATGCTTGTGGCATCCTTTATAACCCTCTAAAGCACTAGTGCTCTAAACCCTAGCATTACTGCAACACTTCGTTACTATGCTTCTTATTCTCTATGTAATCTCTTTGCCTCCCACCATCTCTTGTATTATGTATTTTTCTATCTCTTCATCCCTCCTCTCTTGTATATTTGTTCCGTATCCTAAGCATCTCTTTTTATAGGATCAACACCCACTACCATGCCTTCTCTCCTAAACAGATCATGTGCCAAGTGCCGATGTGTTCCTCCATAGGTGAATTCTTATCCCTTTGCAGACCCTCCACTCTCTATAATGATGTCTTCTAGGAATATTCCCTGTATGGAATATTCTTTTCTTGACATCTAAGGTTCTAGAGTTAGCATCTTATCCAATCATCATACTTAGTTGGGTCCTCACTTTTTCCTCAAGTTCCTATAGAATGCCGAATATGGATAGGTCCTTTAAATCTATGTTCTACCTCCCACGTGTGCCCCTGGTTTCACTTAAACCAATCTTAAACCCCTTTTTTCTGATGTGCTTTCCTTGAGCACCCTTCTTCTCATTTGGTCTTGCACGTGCACCCTTTGGTACTTAGCCAATATTTTGGGGCCCACAAAAAAACATGTCCAAGAGTTCTTAAAAGTATTATTCATCAAATTCATAAAAGTTGCAGTGAACTTGTTAAATTGAAAGGTAAAATAGTGAATTTGTAGTGCTCATACCTTGTTTTAAAGGTTGTTTTGTGTATGTATTCATTTTAATTCTCAAGTGATGATATCCAGATCACATATATATTTTTGAATAAACTAATGCACCATGCATCTAATCAAATAAATCATTAATCATGGGAAGAGGATATTAATTTTTTTATTGTTTCTTTGTTTAACATTTTATAATCAATGCAAAGTCTAAGTGTTCCATCTATCTTCTTAACAAATATCACCTTTGGTGCTCCCAAGGTGAGAAACTCGAGTCTTATTTATCCTTTAGATAAAAGTTCTTATTATTTTTCCTTTAGTTTAACTATCTTGGTTGTAGTCATGTGGTATAGTACTTTGGAAATAGGTAAAGTTCCTTGTTTGATTTCAATTGTGAATTCAGACTCTCGTTTCGGTGGAAGATCAAGTAATTCTTAGGAAGCCTTTTTATTGGAATTTTTAAGTTGCATGGATGATAGTTTTATAATTGAAATGTCTCTTGTTACGCCTTGTATGTATGTTTTTTTACAGATCATGAAGACATTTAATGTTTTTTTCAAAACAATAAACCTTTTCCTTATGATAAGCAAGCCAGTTCACACCAATTATGACATCATAGGACCCTAAAGGTACAACATACAAGTCTAATTCCGCAGTAAAACTTTGCAATTCTAAGGTTGCACCAAAAAGACATTTATAAACTATGTGGACAACATTTTTCCCATAATGGATAGTCCATGATTTTTCCATAATTCCATCTTTTCTTTTTAATTTAGAAGTTAATTTACTAGAAATAAAACACTTTATAGCACTAATATCAAAATGTATAGTTACAATTATATCAAACAACTTACCGGTAATTCTATATGCGTAGCTTACTTTTCAGATTGCTTGTTAGCTCTTTTGTAGCATGTGTCTTCAAATACTTTTAGATGTCATTTTTCTTTAGAGGGTATTGATTTTTGTAATGCTCTTTTCTATAGTTATAACAACCCCCAACATGTCCCTTCCTAGGCTCAAACTTATTATCATCCTTAGAATTATTGTTCTACCCATTATTGTTATTTTGTACATTGTTTCTGTTATTTGCAATAGGTTTGTTTGTTGTTATTTTCTTACTATTTTCAGCCCTAAATTTATTTTTGTTACCAAAAATTTTCCATGCCACGTTTTTAAGTGCTAAAGGTGAAGGAGAGTTAGAAAACTTCTTATGTTTCTCTTCTTTATGCCTGAGAAGTTTCCTTTAATTTTTTTATTGCCTTATGGATTTTTCTACCACTTCTTCCATATTGGTTGGGTGTGTACATCCACCTCTCTACCTATAACAAGATTCAGCCCCATTATAAAATTTCGTATTGAACTTTTCATCGGTTTGATCTTGTAGTACATATTTGAGGAGTTTGGTAAACTTCTCCCAATATTCAGTTACAGTTAGTTTTCCTTGAACTAAATTATGAAATTTCATCATTTTCTGATCATAATAGAGCTGTGAAAACCAATGCTACCTAAAATATACCTTAAACTGATCTAAAGTGATGCTAGCTTCATCAATATTCAGTTCATCCTTACAATTGTCGCACTAGGAAGATGCTTCATGGGAAAGCTAGTAAGCTCCCCATACTACTTTGGTGTCTTTAGAGAAGTTTCTTATGGAAAATTACTTACCCATTTCACTGAGCCAATTCTCAGCCCCATCTCCCAATGTAGTACCATCAAAATTTGGTGGAATTACTATTTTTATATCATTTATAAGTTCAGATACCAACCTTTTCTTCTTATTTTCAGGCTGGTTAGGTGCATTTGCAACAAAATTTTCGAATTCACAAGCATTATTATTCAAAGTGCATTATTGTTTTGATCTCCACGAGGATTTCCAGATATTAACATAATTTTCTATTTTTATCAAGTAACATCTTCCTCCTCTTCATTTCCCATTACATTGTTTTCAAGTACAATGGGACGATCTCTTATCTCTAGTAGGGAAGCAAGGATCTCATCAAGTTTTTGTGTTGTAGCTACCTCACTAAGAAGAGGCTAGTTATTTGTAGCATGTTCCCTTGTTCTAACCATTTTTTGTAAACAAGAAATTAATTTCTTATCAGAGATGGAATCAAATAGGTCTAAGAGCTACAACCTTTAGCTCTAATACCAAAATGTAACATCTTCATTTAAGACTTAGTAAACAGGGGAATTTTTTTATCGTAATGTTCACTATTCTAAGTTCACATAATTTAGAACAAACATTCCTTAGCTAATCCATCACATAACAGTAAACCATATAAATTTGTAATGACTCACTATAAAACCGATCTCTCATGATTCATCATATCAATGTGTATACTAAGTATAATTTTGGTTTCCTTACCCTTTAAGGGTCAATCAAGTGTTAATTCCTAAAGACCCTATCTGAGTGTCTATTACTTATACTCACCTAATATCATGCAACTTTATTTCAGGTGACATAAGACAACGCATGACAGTAGTTTTGATACTTTCACCAAATTTTTAAGAAATGTTTAGATTTCTTTTATTCTAGATGGACTACTCATTGAAAAGAATGTGTCTTTCCCCTCTCAAAAGCTGTTATCTAGATTAGAATTCCTTGAATTCTTTCAACCAATTCAAGTCTATGTTAGACGTTAAAAATGTACAACTCGCATGAACTAGTGAATACGGTCTACTTGTGGTGACTAAGGGTGATCAATCGTATTCAATCAACTCAGGTCGATTCGAATCCACTTCATCACCCTTAGTCAACATAAGTTGACATTAGCCATATTTCATATACTGTCACTATTTAGTGTATAACAATGACTTGATCACCAAACTTATGACAAATGCATTTAGAGGATATGAGTGAGTTATTGTGCTATTTTGGTTGCTCCACGGTAACCACCTAATGACTTGAATCATTAAGTGGGTACTATGTAGCAATGACTATCTTTATGACAATGTACCGAGTTCCATTAAGAGAAACTTCATATCTTAACATGTTTATTAATTATTTTAAATTCACAACTTGTTAATTCAATGTTTGATATTCCATTCGTTAGGTGTCCTACCTAAGGGTCAATTAGAGTTTGATATGATAAATCCATACGAAGGTATCGAAATGATCTTTATTTAAGTACAAAATTACAACTTTAATTCTGCATTAAGCTTAATCAATTAAGCATTTGATTATAATTAATACAATTAAGTACCATGCTAATAATTTAGTTACATCAATCATAGGAATCATTAGGAAAATGTCCCATTATTTCACATTAGTAGGAAAAGGTCATATATACAAAGCTAACGAGTTAAGTTATATATTATTCTTTTAACATAAATATCATAACTCATCAAGATAGAACATACTCCTACATATTTCCTTATTTATGGTTGGGTATAATTAATCAATTTTAATCATCTTCCTTATATTTCCTTTATTACTTAATTGTAATAGTTTATAGACAACAATTGTGTATTTAAGAACCAAGTACTTTAAGACCATTCGATCCTTTAAGTTTGTTTCCATACTTTCAGTTTTAAGGACGTAGTATCATATTCTTATGATCATAACAATACATTAGGACACCTTCAAGATAAATAACATAACATTATTTTCATATTATCATAATAGTTAATTCAACTATTGGACTTTATCTAAGTCCATCACTTAGCATATTTACAAGATAAATAGTATTCAATAATCATGTTTATGTTTAACTTAGAAACAATATGAATAAAATATATATTATTTATAATGAAGGAATCACACTAACTTCCTATTCTCAACATTTAATCATTTTTATTGAACAATATAAATCAAGAATTCATCTTTATTCCTTTCAACTATAAATATCATCAAACATATTTCAGTCTTCATTAATCACCATGTTTCTTAATATTTACGATAAATGGGCCATAGGATTTTATTTTTTCAAGCGAGAACCTTCTTAATAATTTTATACAATAATAATTAAAATAACTCAATAGGCATCAATTAATAAAATAAATGCAACTTCTTATAATTCTTCCTTCTTTCATATTTCATGAATCCCATCTGTAAAATTGTTAGCATGTGTCGGTTTATTCAAACTAAGCGGGATAGGTAATAAGTATTGAGAACAACATTCTCTACTTAATAATTTCATAAAAGGAAGGTTTCTTGTAAATTAAATTATCCCAAGGTTCAAAATAAGGTACACAACTCTATTGATCATGTCACAAGAAATTCACAAATGAAACCATCTAGGAAGTCAAGCAAATACAAACAATTTATTTAAGTAATTCAAAATAGTGACACCTTTAAGTCATACAAGGTGATCCGAAACAAGTATAATAGATCCTAATCAATCATATGAGAAGAAGTGCAAGAATGATATGATTTCTATTTTATAATTCCTTATGTATATGATTGTAATCATATATATTGCCTTATAAATTTTATAAAACTTTATTCATTTAGTTACTAAATTTTAGTCAAATCAAAAAAATCAAGATAAGGACTTAATGATAATAATAAGTTTAAGATTTATTAAGATTTCAGTCATATAAGCCCATACTTATGTGATTTGTAATCTTATATCATTTTAATAAGGTTTTTACAACTTCTTTAGTTAGTCCATGTTACACTACTATAAGCTATAACAAGCCAATAAACTAACATTAAAACCCATTATATGAGTAAAGTGATTTTACTTACTTGCACTATATACAAATTATCATTACTTAACTTCTTAAAGGATACAACAACTAATAGGTAGGCTGGTTCAAAATGAAGATGTTCATTTCCAACTCATCAAGAAGCCATTATATACAAGAAATAAATCCTTATACATGAGTCAAAATTACAACTACCAATCAAATTAAGCATTCCAAACATGAATACATCCATTCAAGGAATCATATAAAATTACATAGACTTCACAATTTTAAAGTGGAAAATTTTAATGCACCGAGTCATTTAAGTGAGAGGTCGAGTTAAAATTGAGTTTCCCCAATACCTAAAGCCCTAAACTTAATCATTCATTCAACTGTCATAGTTCCATTCCTTAACTCGGTTAAAGAAGGCTAGAGTATACTTAAAATTTCCACAATGAGAAGAATAATGGAGGTATTCCAAATAATAGTCAGTTTTTGACAAGATCACCCATATCAAATCAAGACATCAAGTTTTGTTCTCATTTTTAAGTTACAAATGTGTCCATGAAAAGTGAATTAAGTAGCAGAATTCTTTTAAAACTCAAAACTACAGGATCCTTAAAGGATATGTTATAACCTACTTAAGAACCCAATTAATGATTTTTTTGGCATTCATAATTGACAAAAATTCACAAAAACCGACACGCTTATTGTTTCCAACAAGTAATTTTTTTAAGATTGAAAATAATGATCAACTATACAAAGTTAACAACTTTATTTCGAGTCTTAAGAAAAGAAAGACTAGTTCATATATCAATCAATAGTAACAAATCGAATAGGTGAGAATATAAAAGAACCCATTTGTAAAATAGGTTTGAATGGAAAACATAAACTAGATTCAAAATGATTTGAATCCATTTGCGATCAATATAAACAATTGACAAGTTATTCACTATTGTGAATTGCTATACCACTTCAAGTTACACATCGACATAGAAGCTTACAAAATGAAAACTCGGAAAAGAAAGGTAAACTAGAACATAATTCAACAAACACACATTTACAAGTATATATATATATTTATTTATATAAACTAACTAACATTACCATACAAGAAAGGGTATCAACAACTAAGTTTCATAGCTTCTAAAAAGCATAAAATAATAACTCTTTTACACTATTCAAGTTTCCAAAAACAACTCTGCACTATAGTTCTTAAATCCATGAATCATAGTCAAGAATATACAATTATAAACCTTAGAATCACAATATGACCATATCCAGTACAATAATAAATAATAAAAACTAGATAATCAATAATGATTCAAAAAGACAAGCTCGGAACAAAGAATGCAATTTCATTGCAAGAGTAGAGGTCTCTTCATGAAATAATTAAACAATGCAAATTATTTAAATGAGTTATAGTCTATCATGCCTAATAGAGCTCTTGAATTTATTTTCCAAGCTCTCAAAGTCTGTTTCAATCTTTCACGAATGTTTCCACAAAATATTAAAACATATTCCATAGAAAAACCCTTCTTTCATCTTCTCTTCATTTTAATAGTCCAAGAAATAAATTTCTCTCCGTTAAATCCTCCATGCAATGGAGAGATCATAAATGAACAAGAAACAAACTAATAATTTGAAAACTAAAAGATCAAAATGTAGGGCCATAGTGCTCGTAATACAAAAAGAAAAATGAATACCAACCCCTATTATTTTTTCCAACACCATCATGCCCTTTCCAAGGTGTTTTTATCTTCATTCAAGATCATTAATTTCCATGGGAAAATGCCAATTAATTCCTACAGTTCCTCTAACCACCATTTCAAAATTAGCAATAACTAATAGTTAACCAATACACTACCAAACCTTTTAGTAACCTATGTCATCTTACATGCCAAGTTTAGACTTGGTCACTGCCAAAGGTGGCGGTAGTGTCAATTGAACTCATTAAATTCCCAAGTACTACATGGGTTGGTGCCACTTTCTAACCACACACTAACCTTCCATCACCATGTCACCCATGGTTAGGTCCTTTAGGTTAGGTATTAGGTTTAGAACTTAGGATCTTTAGATATGTTTCAATCCCCATTAATGTATCAACCTTAGCTTAGGTTGATATTTTTTAATCAAATATAATTGGATATAGGTAGGTCCTTTAGAGTATAGTTCCCAATTTAGTATAATTTAGATCAGACCCTCTAGCAATTGAAATAATCCAATGCCTTAATCAAACCCGACTAAGGTTAAACAACACTATGACTACAATATAAAAAGAAATCATTATAAAATAATTTACATAAGTGTAATGCCCCGTTTGGCGGTTACCCAGGTTCTTGGCGTAGTGACCTTTCCCTTGTTGGGTGTCGAACGACTGTGTGTAATTCTGTTGTCTTAGACCATGTCTCAGCGATGTTTTAGCACCTTCCCTCTCCTTCTGGTGTTCTCGAGTCGTTATTGACACCTCCTTTTTGTGGACTATGTAATGTCCTATGCGTTATTCTTTTTTACAAAGGGATCTTATGGTCGCATTATTAAGCTCAATCGTTGGTCAATATTAATGTGGGTAGAAATTATATATAATTATAATATGTAATGGTAATAATGTTATTTTAATTTAATTATCGATCGGCCCTTATTTTATAAGTATTATTATTTTACCTTAATTTTGATCATCATCGATATTTTATATTAAGTATCTCTATAGCATTTCTTCTAGTTGTTTCGTCTAATCATGTTGTAGGATGAACCCCATCTTGTCTTTGAAGAAGGGGTTTCCGTCTTGGTGCCATGGTAGTCTTTACTCCGTGTTCATCTTTGAGTGTAAACTCTAATTTGTTCCCCCCCCCTTCGTGTCGTTGCTGATGCTTCCCATGCTAGCCCCGCGACGACCATTACTTCTTCCCTATTTAATGGAAATTTGCATGTTTGAAGCCTGGTAGACGGCTTGTATGGCAGGTTGGTATTTTTGGGCATGTCCCTTTTAAAAAGAGATTCTTATATTTGTTTTTACAAAAAAATATGATTGTTATGAATAGTCGATCATTATCGTCTATTATTAGTGTCGATCTGGACTGTCGACATTATTAATATTGCAATAGTTATCCCTAAGTTGTTCCTTAAAAAAAAAAAAAACTTGATAATGATAATGAAAATAATATTTACTTATTGTCGTTCGGTGACCTTTTCGTTTCTTAATTCTCGATTGTTAGCAATAGCTAATAAGCGCATTAAGTCATTTGACTTAATTGTTTGATACTTCCTATCAAAGTGAGCATTGATTTTTGCATAAGAGGAGGATACCCCTTGTGACATTTTGGGTTACGCATGTTTGTCTGTACTCCTAGGTTGTTGGTATTCATTTCGGTTTGCATTTTTAAACCAAGCTAACGAGGTTTTTTTATACTTTAAACATATATATATATATATATATATATATATATATATATATATATATATATATATATATATATACATGTATAGATATAAATATAAGATGAAATAAAATAAAATATAAATAAAATAAAAATAAATAAAGAAATGTAGTGGTTCGCATGGGAAAGAAGGGAGGTAGGTGGTGGCGTAGGTTGGAGGATACATTGAGTTAAAATCAAAATTTTGTTTCTTGTGCCTACTATCCTACCGTCCCTAACCCCCTTTTGCTGCTTTATCGGTCTGGTGTGTGGTCATCTTCCCTTGGCTCTACCTCCGCCGGCCGCCTTCCCTTCATTTATTTCTGTTGATTTGCAAATCTTTTGTGTCCTTTCACGCCGCCCTCTATATCCTGCTCATGGCGTGCGTGAGTAGGGAGGAGATTTGTTGTTTGGATTTGGTGATGAATGGTGTGAAAACCCCAATCCAATGGAGTCGTAGGTTTTGGGAGCTCCTCATTTGCTGTTTTCTCCCCTTGCCATGGCCGCAAAACTCACTGCATGTGCCAAACGTGGCCACTGGACGTATATGATCATCCAACAAGCTAAAGAAAATGGTTTTCACCTGTGTGTGTTGCTCCTGAGTTTGGGTGGATGTGGTTACAGTTTTGAGGCGTTTAAAATAGGCATGTTATGCCTACCCTTGCAATACTTTGCTACTTGTGTTAATATTCCATGAAATACTTGTTCTTTCTTGTAAATGGTGCCTTGAATGGATCATTTTTTTTATTTAGTTATGGCCATGAAGAGCATTGGTTATCTCCCTTCGATCTCCTTCTAAATCATTTGTGTTACAAGGCTATACTTTCCTGGCTTACCCCTTTTCATTGCAAAGTAATATATATATATATATATTGTTCTATGCGGGCGTTAAACTTGGTTGTGTATTGTGGATCCCTCAAACAGTTCTTTCTTTTTGGGTCTGAAATGCAAATGATTTAATAAATTTGCTTAAAACTTGGTTCTTGTATTTACTATGAATATAATCAGAAAGTATGAAATGGGTAATCGTATTTCTGATGTTCCTCTATGTGGTTGAGGTTCACCTTTTGGGGGTTACATAAGCTGGTCATTATAGAGTATTCAGAATGAGTTTTGTTGTGTCCAAGGATTTGGGTTCTTGTGGCGATTATACGTTGGCATGCTTTCAGGACAACGCATACTCATTGTATTACCCCAAATTAAAATAATGAGGTGAATAGTCATTTCGAGTTTCTGTGTAAGGGTTGGTTGGGAATTTGGGTCTACCCTCTCCTCCTCTTTTAACCTTTCAAATGGAAGTAGTGTTACACGCGTGTGCCATACGTTTGCAACAGATTTTTGGTATTTGTTTTATTGGCCAGAACAAGTTCCTGGTGGTTGAGTTTGAAATGAATAATTATTATTCATATTTTAAGACAACCCAAATTTTGGTATAGGTGGAATACGTATGGGTATAAATGTATAAGTAACAATTTTTGTGGATTCAACATAATTAAAGTATTCTCCCTCTCCTCTCTCTCGAAGAGAGAGAGAGAGGTCTCGTGTAGGAGGAATCAGAGGTGAAAGCAGATTGGTTTTATCTCCTCATGAAAGCCCTTGACTAGGTCATTTGTGATGCCCTTGTATGTGCTGTGAAGGTTTTTTTTTTTTAATAAAAATAAATAAATAAAACAAATTTAAGGCTAAAGGTTGAAATATTCCACTATTGTCTTCCGTTGGAGCCTTTGGGGTCTTAAAATATCAACACATTATGATTGTAGTAAATCATTATTCTGTTCTCTACTAGAATCACCTGCATGTTATAATGGAATTTCTTACCTGGCTAGATGAAAATAATATTTATTAATCTGTCTATTGGGGATAATGATCAGTTGGTTAAAAGACACTTTACGGCTATGTTGGTTTCCTTGTGAGCAGCTATAACTGGTTACGAAGTGTGCAAAGTGGCCTATTAAACATGATTATGATTGTATATATCTCGTGTGTGTGTGTGTGTGTGTGTGTGTGTGTGTGTGTGTGTGTGTGTGTGTGAATGTTTTCCTAAAGAAGTTAAAACGGTTAAAAATAAAACTATAGAAAACTAAATCGCTATGGAACCTCACTCTTGGAAGGATGGAAAAATCTTGTGTTGTTGTGCGTCATGGATTGTTACTAGCATGTTTTGGCTTATCAGGTTTCTTTTGGAGGGATTGGGTATTAGATTTCAATCACGTAATCCATCGGATTACATGATTGAAATCTCAATACTCTCGGCCTTGTTGTATTTCACCAATCTGGTCTTACCTTGAATAATTTTGGAATATCTGTCTTACTTGATTAATGAGTTTCCTCCTTGTTGGCTGTTATAAAGCTCTCTATCGTGTGAGACATATTGTTTTAGTGGCTTGTGAATTGACTCATTCTTGAATTCAGAATTTTTCCTTTCATGATATTATAAAATGTTAGCTCACTGTTGCAATGGGTAGTCTTAACATGCTCAGTTCTAGTGAACCGACTCTAGCTAATATTTTTGCAAATGGGTTAAGCGAGCAGACTAAAGGAAAAGAGTGTAAAAGTTGTAACAGTTCAAATTATGAAGTTCCTTGTAAAAATGCTCGATGTGTTGTAAATTTTGTAACACTGCTTGCAAAAGAGTTTATAAGATCTCTAGCCTGGGATTGATCGAAGATTACGTGATGAAGTTTTTTTTTTTTTTTTTGTAATTTGGCTGGTAACTCACCTTAATGAGAAATGATATTCAATCTTTACATTGGCATAAGTATTGTAAAACCTTGATCTTGAGAATTAAGTGTTAAGTTAAACCTTTCTAAGACTTTGTATTGACGTGTTATATGTAAGATATAATGAGGTGGTTTTTCCTTACAGAAGTTACCTAAAAGTTTTATTCAAAGAAATTTGTTGTAGAGGAGATCCCCTTGAGAACAAACAATGCCTTAAGTAATCAAAGGTGAGACTATCCTTGCAAAGTGAAATTATATAACGTGTTATCCATAGCTGAACTAGTGAACACTACTCCTTTTTGGTGAACGCTTAAAATAAGCTTAAAGGAAAACAATGGTTAGTTTCTAATAAGATTTAACAAGTAAGAGAAAAAAATTTAGAAACCACTCAGTTTATCTCTCCGCCTATTTGAAAGTAAGTAGTTTCCTTTTATTAAGCTCTTTCGGTGAAGCCTAAGTAAAAGCATTAATAATTATGTATAAAACCTCAAGCTCCAATTAAAACTTGGTAATAACTAATGACCTCTTAAGGAGGAATTTAACTTGACCTTATTCTTTAAACTCTTCCCAGGTGCTTTGTAATTTCCTCTTAATTATGTTGAACTCGAATCCATTTTGTAACAAGGTTATGAGTGAATTTTAGTAACGTAAGTAAGTATGGATAGATGGCCTTGTGGAATTAAATTATCCCCTTTATTAAATAATGGAATTGAACAACTAATTGTCGTAAAGGGAAGACTTTAAGTGAACTCTCTCGTAATGTATAAGAAAATAATTCAGTTTGGTAAGATGAATTGTGCGAATCATATCTTGAATCTCTCTGAAAACATAAGTTAAGAGTAAAGGGTGTTTTATCAAAATAAATAACCTTCAATAATGTCTTACTGTGGCTTGCCCTAGCTGTAAGTGTGACATGTGGTTGGACTGCTATGTGTCATGTTAAAAAGAAAACTGGATTATTCTTAATGGGTGTGAATGTTCCCATGTTACCTTTGTGGTAATCCATGTACCTAGTTGTTCACAGAGTTAGTTGTAACCTTGGCGATGACATGTTGTATCGTGTTAATTGTCAAGCAAGTAAAAAAATTTATCTTGTATTTCTTGTGTTGTTGTGCGTGAAATTTTGGGTCATTACATTTGGTATCAGAGCGGAGGTTCATGCTCTTGAACCTCTGGGATGGATTGGAGATGTGATGATTTTGCATGATGGTGATGGTGGTTAAAAAATTGGAAGAGTAATGTGTTTTAAGAGTGATGTGATCTATTTCGTAATTGTGATAGTGTGACCGCACATGAGGTGTATGTCACTTAGTGCACATTTGTTATCCTATTGTTGTGCTGGGGATGGGATTTTCTCTCCCCTTCATGTGGATTCTATGAAGAGTTCATGTGTGGATCACTACTTGGAATGTGTGAAAAGAGTTCTAATGTGGATGACGAAGTGTTGAAGCATTGTGGCATATTGTGATATGGGGGTGTGTCGATATGTGTATGACTGGATTGATGTAAAGTGAATTAAGTTGTATCATGATGTTTTACCATGTTTTAAAGAAATGTGTGTATCACCTTGTATGTAGCAAATGAATGTTATGTTGTGATTGTTACTATGTCCATCATATGTATGATTTTTGTGATATGTAATGATTCATGTCATGATTTAGGGTCATACGGTGAGTGTATGAACCCTATCGTATAGTGATTGCACTTTGGGGTGCAGAATGTGGTAAAGTGATGTATTACGCCCTGTGAATGTATGATTGTGATCTACCCTGTATACATACCATACATGAGACGTTATGGTAGCTATGTGTGTACCACCATGGTGTTAGGGATGTAGTTATATGTTGTGTTGTGATCCTTACACTAACCAACCCTGAGGGAAATCGGTAAACTGTGTATGTATGGAGTGAGAAAATGTGTACCATTGACTGGTCACTTGATCCGAGTATGAGATAGGAAGTGGAGCCTTACATAGGCTAAAAACCCACTTTTGTTCATTTGGTATGTGTGGCACTTGCTCAACGGGTGTCATGCATATTGTGTTTCATGGACACCTTAGGCTCAGTAGATGGTGACATGTACTTTCTTTCTCTCTCCCGATATGGTTGTCATATGGACTCTACCTATGTGATTTTGACTATGTTGAGCCTTGTTGAAGTTGTGGCAAGATGAATCAGATTGAGATGATGATAGTTGTATCATTGATATGTATTTTTACGAACTGAGGCTCGATGTTCCGAGTGCTAGCAACTCGTTGAGTACCCCTTTGGTGGCCAGATAAGGCCATATAGTCATAGTAATGTGATATTTTTATATGTTTATTTTATTTGTAAATTGAACCTTTTACCTTACTTTTGCAAGGACCCAGTTTTTCTTATTTTCCATGTTTTACACTTTGGGCATTTCCTTGGATTGTGGTACTAACACTTGGATTTTTGCACTAACTTTGGCCAATGGCGGTTGTTTTACTTGGTTTTGAACTTTATTCTAAATTTTAAGATTTTACCACCTTTCCCAAGGCTTGTACCTTGCCACTTGGCATTTTGGAATGGAATGTTATGTTGGTCCTATTTTCATGATGTGTGGATTAGGGTCATGGGATGCACCATGGAATGGTTTGACCTATGGACCCACTTCATTGTATGGGGGTACACCCTAAGGAGTTACAGATAACTAGCGGGTTGTTGGACCACGAGTTATTATGTCACTTGGGTTGGGGGTGATGGGGCTCTATGTGCCTAGGGCCATAGGGTGACTCGGCCTCATTAAAAGGAGAAAGGAGACGGGAACTCTATGGTTGAGTGACCTGATTTTCTTTATGACACTCTATGGGTGAGTGACCTGATATTCTTGATGGTGCTCTATGGTTGAGTGACCTGACTTGGTTTTGGCACTATGTTTCTTTCTCTTTGGGAATTATATGGAGTTGCTTTGTAATACTTGGGAGTAGGTGGTTATTTTCTTATGCTTTGGGTAGTGTTATGATGTATGTGTGCTCATAAGAGTTGGTTATGGTTGTGGCTCCCAGGTGTACCCTATGTACCTGTAGCTTTTGTTTGGAGTTATGTGAATTTTTCATTTGTGGAATTGAGGAAATGTCTGGTTGTCATAGTACACCTTGCTCAAGTATTCTATTTGTTAGTCATAATAGTGTGACAAGTACTATGTTATGTGGACCGTGCCTATTCCCTTCCATATTTGAGTAATCTTTGTGGTGTAATACAGTCATGAAGTATATACTTATGTGTTTGTTAATCTGTAGTGTCTTGTCTGATCCCAGTAGAATGTTGTGTTAGCAGTTCATGTTGGGCACCTACAATAAGGAATAAACCAAAACTCTTCAACAATGAAATTTTAAAGAAATTAAACTAAAAATAATGTTAATGGAAAGAGATTAATGAAATAACGAATAAGAGGGAATTGTCAATCTTCACAGAACCTTGAAAGTTAAAATGTCTGCCAAATGTTCCTAAGGCTACCCTGTGGCCATGCTTCAATCAGCTAAAATTTAAAACCATAGGGAGAACTTTCTCCTTTATCTATTCCTGGTTGCGTACCATTTATTTTCCTATGTGTTATGTCGCATCGAGGATGATGCTTTCTTAAGGGGAGGAGAATGTAATGCCCCATTTGGCGATTACTCAAGTTCTGGCGTAGTGACCTTTCCCTTGTTGGGTGTCGAACGACTGTGTGTAATTCTATTGTCTTAGACCATGTCTCAGCGATGTTTTAGCACCTTCCCTCTCCTTCTAGCGTTCTCGAGTCGTTATCGACACCTCCTTTTTGTGGACTGTGTAATGTCCTGTGCGTTATTTTTTTTTACAAAGGGATCTTGTTGTCGCATTATTAAGCTCAATCGTTGGTCAATATTAATGTGGGTAGAAATTATATATAATTATAATATGTAATGGTAATAATGTTATTTTAATTTAATTATCGATCGGCCCTTATTTTATAAGTATTATTATTTTACCTTAATTTCGATCATCATCGATATTTTATATTAAGTATCCCTATAGCATTTCTTCTAGTTATTTCGTCTAATCTTGTTATAGGACGAACCCCGTCCCGTCCTGAAGAAGGGGTTGCCCATCTTGGTGCCATGGTAGTCTTTGCTACATGTTCGTATTTGAGTGTAAACTCTAATTTGTTTCCCCTTCGTATCGTTCGATGCTTCCCATGCTAGCCCCACGGCGACCGTTACTTCTTCCCTATTTGATGGAAATTTGTGTGTTCGAATCTGGTAGACAACTTGTATGGCAAGTTGGTATTTTAGGGCATGTCCCTTTTAAAAAGAGATTCTTATATTTGTGTTTACAAAAAAAATATGATTATTATGAATAGTCGATCATTGTTGTCTATTATTAGTGCCGATCTAGAGGTATCGACATTATTAATATTGCAATAGTTATCCATAAGTTGTTCATTTAAAAAAAAAAAAAAAAACTTGATAATGATAATGAAAATAATATTTACTTATTGTCGTTCGGTGACCTTTTCATTTCTTAATTGTCGATTGTTAGCAATAGCTAACTAACTGCATTAAGTCATTCGACTTAATTGTTTGATCCTTCCTATCAGGTGAGCATCGATTTTTGCATAAGAGGAGGATACCCCTTGTGAAGTTTTGGGTTACGCATGTT